>JAZHRO010000002.1:18345000-18970000 GCA_037157565.1 Thalassia testudinum | reverse complement strand
TTCAAAGCTTAGAATGCCTATTAAGCTTGCTCAAGGGGAAAGGATACTTTGCTTGGTGGTTTGGAGGGGTTTTAATTTCTCAGATGTGCTGTCGGGAATGTCTTTAAGTGCTTATGATTTCTATTGGATGAAATATGGACACAGGAGAGATCAGGTGAAAATCCTTTTTCACTGGTATCGGGGCACAGTGCTCGGATGAAGATAAAAATTTCCATGTCATTGTTCAGAATATATTCAAAGCTTTCAAGATATTGGTGGTGACATGCTCTGGATATGTCTTGCACATGTTTTGTCCTTCATAAGGAAACTTGATCACTGGTTCTTTGTCAAGCATCTGGTTTGCCATGAGCAAATTATGGAATGGATCAAGTTTTCCCATTTTCGGACTTTTTTTTAAATTCCATTTTCAGACATTTTGGGCCACTTCATAAGGAAAAAATGGAGATGGCAAGGTACAAGTCTAAGAATGAAAGAACTCTTTCTTTGGAATATACGATTGACAGTAACAAGGTCCTTTATGTGTGTCAGTTTTGTTTTTTTCTTTTGAAGCGCTTGTGGCAAATTCTTTCTTCGAAGTGGTAGCCTAGATGAAATTCTGCTTACTTCTGTATGTCGATATCGTTCCTAACTTGGTTTTGGCTTAACAAAGGGGATGGTTGTCAGAATCAACAGGCATGCACACTTTGGAAAAAAAATTCTTCCCCTCCATTATGTGATGTCAATGGCAAGGTTCAACATGTTGATTTAGACGTTGTTTCAATGTTTTCAAAAGTACATGTCTTGAAAGCATGCCAAAGAATGGATGTAAATTGAAGCCACTATTTTGATATTTTAATGATCAAAATAGAGGCATGTGGATGAAAGCCTAGTGAAAATAGGATATTTGCTCAAAAGAGAGAACTTGATATGTTTGTGGTTATAGCACATAAGTAACATAATACTTGATTGATACTTCCTAATGGCAACAAATATGATTCCAATTTTCATAAGTATACAAAAATTACATCACCACTTCCGCAAACCAAGAATTTACTATTTACTACTTACTAATTAATATTAAACTAGTCTGTAGTTACCATAATACTAAGTATTTATTTATTACTAATTCTATACTTAGTGTACTTAATTAATACTTAATAGAGTACCGGTAGTTAGTGGTTAATAGCAATAATCATTAATTATGACTATGAAGTACGGAAACAATCAAATTTATGATAATATAAAATCATAGTCCCAATGGTGCTACTTTGTTTCCATCACCAAGTCTTTGTACTTACCAATTACTGAGATCGGAGAAAACTGATGTCAGATACCTTGATTCTAACCAAATAAGACCTCCTAACCTTTCCCAAGTTCTCCCATGCTCTATTACCATGTTATGGAAATGAGCACCTCCAACTCTCTAACAAACTAAAAAGTAGGAAAAACAACAAAAATATCTGTAACGACAGTTTGATGTCAACATATGTCCACATCTAGGCCCATATCAATGAAATTTTGGCAACATGCCTCGATTTCAATGGTTTAACATCATTTCGATGGAATTTTGAATTCTGAAATTTCGATATAACCCCTATATACCAATATGCAACTTCATCAAACTTGCAAATATTGGAGGCATGCTGTCAGCATGATATTCAATGGTCAATAGTGCCTGTGCCTCACATGATATATTGATATCCCTGGATCCCTTGCACCCTCACACCTCCCATTCATGTACCAACACATGTAAAGGACTATAAGCTCGCATCTCACTTCGTCTGCTGCCTATTTTTGCATGGACCTTTTGAACTAGAGCCTAAAATCTGAATAGACTACAGTTCTCTTTTTTGTGTTTCTATACCTTAACATGCTTCATATGGAATTTAATTATCTTTTGATGACTGCGATGCTCGCTGCAAGATGCAACCTCAAGAGCTTTCCTGACATAGCACATTTCAACCACCCTTTGAGTGCACTCATTGAAGAAAGGCCCCTACAGGTTCCCAAACTGGGGGAGAAGACCTCAACATTATGAGGTGGATTTGGGTCTTATTGGGATGGTTGAAACTTGTTAGGAAATAAAGAGGCCACGTAGTAGTGCCACGTGGCAGTCAGCCAGGCGAAATGGCAGTGCCACATGACAACAGCAGGAGAGCCCTCAGGGCCGAGGACAACGAGGACTAAGAGTCTTAGTTTTGATTTTGCTTAAGTCCTAAGTTTATTTATTATGTTTGGTTTTTAGGAAAGTTATTTAGAGGATTTAATTTATTTTGGAGATATGTTCTTTCTTATTTATGAGATATGATTTATTTCTTGTTTTAGAGGATATGTTCTCTCTTCTATAAAAGAAAGCCTTCCTATTGTAATTTTCTTTGAGTCAGGCAATAATGTTTCCTATTCTGGAACTCCTTTCTCCTCTCTCTCTCTCTCAACATTACCATCGGCCACCATCACCATCGACTGACCACCATCAAGCAGTCGGTGGTTTCTGCTCCTTTTCCTGTTCCAACGTGGAACAACCCCCCTTGGGTTGTTTTTCCACACGCCAAGGGAACCTCCACGCTCCACGTGTGCCAATCTTAACATGCTATCAAAGCCTACGGTCTAGGCTCTCTTGGTGTGTGTGGGTTCTTGACCACACGTGTGTGGTTTCCATCACCGACGAATCTTCCTCGACAAATCTGACACCTTACACAAAAAAGGAAGATCATAGAAGATAATGGACGCCACCGCTACGGCCACCGATGCCATGTTGTCAACAAAGAGGGCAGAGTTCGAAGTCGAGAAAAGAGTAGAGGAGATCTATCAAGTTATTTGATTTGCAATCCTCATGTCTTTTCAATTAACATTTTATATCTGATTTTTTACTCCTTGAAAAGAGAAGATTTTTCTGGAGAAAAGATGTCAAATATTATGGATAGGATCACACATCAGTTGATCACTCCAAGAAGAGGACATCACAGTCCACGCAACGACTTTCGCGGTTGCCAAAAGAATTAACGACTTCCCAAGTTGTGAAAAGACAAGTGGTTGATCCAAGAAGTTCCTTTCCTAAAGATTCAGGCAAGGTGCAGAGACCACTATGTGGGGCTACTAGCATCTCACGCGTGGTTTCTCCCATGTTTGTTGATCTTGAGAAGATGCGACTATTGAGGTTACCACAAATGCAACGACTTTGGAGGTCGCAAGAGGCTACACCGTGGCTTCTTCCAAAAACAAAGTGGAGAGCACAACTCTCGAAGAAAAAGAGTGGCAGGGCATCTAGCCTCACAAGTTTGAAGATCAAGTCATTGTTCTCCTGACCTTGACTTGAGGGAGAGTGTTGGGAATCAGAGAGGCCACATGGCAATAGTAGGAGGGCCCTCAGGGTCAGCAGTAAGGAGGACCAAGAGTCTTGGTTTTGATTTTGCTTAAGTCCCAAGTTTGTTTGTTACGTTTGGTTTTTAGAAAAATTGTTTAGAGGATTTAATTTGTTTTGGAGATATGTTCTTTCTTATTTAGGAGATATGATTTGTTTCTTGTTTTAGAGGATATGTTCTTTCTTCTATAAAAGAGAGCCTTCCTATTGCAATTCTCTTTAAGTCAAGTAATAATATTTTCTATTTTCAAACTCCTCTCCTCTCTCTCTCAACATCACCGTCGGCCACCATCACCACTGGCCTCATCACCAACCGGCCACCATCAAGCTACCGGTAGCTTCTGCTTCTCTCCCTGTTCCAACGTGGAACAACCCCACTTGGGTTATTTTTCCACATGCCAAAAGGGCCACGCTCCACGTGCGCCAATCTTGACAAAATCTTTTATCCTTGTTGATTGGTATTTATGGGGCATCTCAGTGCATCATTTTCTTTGTGTTAGCACAACAATATCCTAGGTATCTATGGGACATTATGAGGTTGTTGGGTGTATTATTTCAGAGACATTATGATCCTTCTCCAAGGAGGGTCTTCGTGGGTTCTAGCATTTGAGATCCCAAGACTTCTGGGCGGCACACCGTTGCTCAGGTGGTTGTTAGCGAAGCTCCAACACTAATGTTGGCTCAACGATCAAGGACTCACCTTATTTGAAAGGCCAAGGATCGCAACGAAAAATGTGGGAGGGGATCAGATCTGGCAGGTGACGAGGTGCTAACTTCGAGATTGGTTGATTTGTCTAGGAACCTTCCCTCTTTGACGTTGGAAAATGTGGAAGGTGGGGGTGACAATCCTCACTTGATTGGATTATATACAAGGGTGATCCAGATTCGATTATAGATCCAAAGTCGATAAATCTAGCAGGTAACGAGGCACTAACTTTGAGATAGATTGATTTGTCTGGGAACCTTCCCTCTTTGACGTTGGCAAATGTGGAATGTGGCGGTGGAGACGTGTGAGCTGGTTCTAGGGAAGGCTAGTGATGACGATGATGCTTGGTGACGACCCCTAAAGGTGACTAAGGAGACTGCTTGTGGAGACGATAAGGTAAAGGGGGTCCAACTAGGCACTGGTGGTGGAATTCAGAGATCTTTCCCATTAGTGGAGATGATGGGTGCTGAGGATGTTGCTGTGGAGATTGTGGCGATGGACTCAGGTGCTCGAGATGGTGTTATAGATGAGCCTTTGTTGGTTAAAGAGACAGGGAACAATGGAAGGATCCTGCTTAAGCCCTAGTGACCTATTTGTTTACCAGCTCAAAGACTGCAGTATTGTAAGCAGTGGCCAGGAAAGCGCAAGTTGATCAACAGGGGACACAATGATGGGGAAGGTCAAACGGTGGCAAGTGACAAACATGAACGAGGATTTGATTTGAATGATGGTGAGAAGCCAGTTGTGGCGAAAGGTAGCTGGCTTTTGCAGGAATGAAGGGGGGAATGCATCGGGAGATCAATGACCTCTATCCTCTTTTGGAATGTGCAAGGTCTTAACGACCACTTGCATTGTAGAGCCTCCTTGATGGGCTACATCAGATCTTGGGACGTAGACTTTAGTCTTCTTCAAGAGATGAAGCTCACGATTTGTGATCATGCTTTATGGAGGGAGATTGGGGGGTCGACGTTTGATGATTTTCAAGCAATTGATGCTTTAGGCAAGTCTGGGGATATAATTTTGCCTTGGAAGAGTGACCTTTTCTATGTAGAGGATAGGAAGCAACGGAGATTTGTCGTTTCGGTAAAGGGGGTCAAAAGCAGGGATAGAATGCCACTTCTTGTCCTTGATGTGTATGGTCCTAATAGTAACGTAGATAGGTGACAACTCTGGGAAGATTTGTTTGAGTTTGCAGCTGCCTTTCCAAGGATTCGTTGATTGATTGCGAGGGGATTTAATGTCACTTTGCAAACGAATGACAAATCTGGTGAAAGGAAAGGAAGGGATGTTGCGTTTAAGACTTTCACAGACCTTGTTGCCCTTTATGGCTTGATAGATTTGCCCATTTGCTCTTATAGATTCAAGTAGAGATCCTCTGCGGGTCCCAATATGAGGTTAAGGATTAATATAGTTCTATGTAATGCGGAATGTTTTGAAGCCTTTCCTTTCTCAGATGTGAGCCCGATGGATAAGCCGTGTCCTCGAACCACACCCCTTTGATGTAGAGGTCTTATAAGGAGAGGAACTTTGGAACTTCATTCAAGTTTGAACATGCTTGGTTACTTGGAGAGGGTTTTAAGGAATTGGTAGAGGAAAAATGGCAAGGTTATAGATCAGTGGGTTCTGTTGTGGCTAGGTTGGTGGCTAAGCCTATGGAGTTGAGGTCTTTCTTAAAGGAATGTAGGAAAGAAGTGCGTAAACGACGAAATAAAAAGAAATCGAAGACTTTGCCTGCAATCTCCAGAATTGATAGGGTGGAAGACACGTGGGATGTTAAGCTAGCGAAGCAAGAAACTATGCCTAGATTGATAACTATGATGGCATGAAGATAAGAAAGCTAAGATTGAATGGTGACAGAGATCGATGTAGTCTTGGCTCAAGGAAGGGGATTCAAATACAAGGTACTTTCGCCTTGTTGCCAATGGAAGTCGAAGGAGGAACTATCTTGATAAGGTGGTGGTGGATGACTCAGAAGTGGAGGGAAAATCGGAAGTTGGCAATGCTTTAAACAATTACTTTAAGGATTTTACTTAAAAGAGGTAGATGGGTCGGTTGAGATGGATCGGGTCTAATACCCTTCTATCTTGAATGTTGATAAAGAGGCACTAGTGATGGATTTTACAAAAGATGAGGTTTTTAGGGCAATTTGGGAATTGAATGTGGATTGTTATGGAGTGGATGGGTTTCTAGTGTTGTTTTACAAAGTATTCTTTGGCTTTTGTTAAAATATGACATTATGGTTATATTGCTTGATTTTGGCTCTACAAACTTAGGTTTTAATAGACTAGACAAGTTCGTTTATTACTCCTCCCAAAGAAGAAAGGTGCTGTGGCAATTGAGGACTTCAGGCCCATTGCTCTTTCAAATGCCATGTATCTCATTGTGGCCAAGGTTTTTACTAATCGACTTTGAGGACTGCCTCTAGTATTACAAGTTTGGTTCAAATAGCTTTTGTCCTTGGTAGGTACATACTTGATGGGTTTGTGGTGGCCTTCGAGATAATTGCTTTTTGGTGCAGGAACAACAAAAAAGCTTTCATGTGGAAGGTCGATTTTAGCAAGGCATATGACTCGATACGGTGGTGGTTTATTTGGAACCACTTGGATTGAGTGAATACAATTATGTGTTACAACTTCATCTTTTTTGGTTCTTGTTAATGCCAATCCTCGTAGAGGATGGATACACCTAGGGAGGGGAGGTAGACAAGATTGTATTTTGGCACCGATGCTCTTTGTGCTTGCTGCCAACCCTTTAGCAAGGGCTACTTTCAATACTTCTGACGCAAGTCTTCTTGCAGGTTTTGCTTGGAGTGGTGAAACAAGCTTGATGATACCGATACTTCAGTATGCTAATGACACAATTTTTTCATGGATGGGTTAGCTGTAGAAGATAGAAGATTAAGATGTCTTCTTGAACTATTTGGAGAGGCTTTAGGCTTGAAGATTAATTACAGGAAGTCTAGTTTTATTCCTTTGGGGATGCCTGATGATGAAGCTATGGATTGTAATAATGCCTTGTGAGTGTGGTGGGCTTGCTTCTTATGACTTATTTGGGTCTACCTCTTTTGGACAAATCTCTCCATCGGATTGGACGCCGTTGGTGGAGAGATTGGAAAGGTGGCTGGCTAGGTGGGCATCCAGAATTCTTTCCAGAGGCAGCTGCTTGGTGCTGTTGGAGTCAGTTCTACTGGCTCTCCCATCATATTTCCTCTTCATTTTTCTTTTGTCGAAGAAGATTAAGAAAAGGATTGCTGGTCTTATGAGAGATTTCTTATGGATAAATTACAGTTTGAATGGAACAGGGGCAAGATTGGTCGCTTGGCAGGAGATCTGTAAGCTGGTCAAGGAGGGTCGTTTAGGGGTCTGTGACATAAAAAGGATGAATGTGGCACTCCTATTGAAGTGGGCATCTAGAATCATGGGGCCTGATTCTGACCTGCTAAATAATATTATCAATTTCTGCTATGGTTGAACTTTGAACTAGGAACAAAGATCTGTTGTTCCAAGGGGCACATCAACATTCTTCAAGAGTATTGTATCAATTTGTCCAAAGATACAGCATGTTTTCACTCCTAAATTGGGTTCAGGAAATTGGTTCTTTTTAGAATGATGATTGGACTGATAATGGTCCTTTAAGGAATCTCTTCCCAGGACTTTATGCCGTGGCTGGTAACAAGAATGGCCTTGTTGGATCTTATTGGAATGATGGTTGGGGACCTACTTTTAATGGAAATTTTTCTGAAAGGAGAGTGCAGGACTTTTTCAGTTGCTGGAATTGTTATCTAATTTTCATCTAGACAACCAGAATGACGCCTGGTTTTGGGAGTCTGCTAAATTCACGGTTTCTGATACTTATGGGAGGTTGAGGAACGTCTCAGGGTTTTTGAACGTTGATTTTTATAGAGATTGTAATCTTATCTGGTCAACTATTGTACCTCTCAAGGTTAAAATTTTTTCTTGGTTGATGAGGGGAAGACTAATGACGCAAATGCAGACATCTAGATGGGCGTTGGAGGCAGATTTCTCACGTTGTCTGTGCAACAATGGGCATGAAGACATCAATCATCTATTTTTTAGCTGCAATTTCAGCCAATAGATATGGGAAAAATTCAACATCAGCTGGATTGACTTTTCAGATGAACAGAAGTTTTGGGCTACATTCAGAAATGGAAAGAATCAACCTGGACCCTATGTATTTAGATCTAAAACAGAAAGGGCTAAAGTCTTGACTATTCTCTAGGGCATTTAGCTGGGAAGAAATGGTGTTATCTTCAAGGGAGATCGTCCTTACCTTGAAAATTTTGTATCTTCGATTTCTTCTCATTTTTGTTTTTGTGATAAGCATCTGTAACTTGATTATCCCTTTGTAATTTTGATTGATTAATGATATGGGTAGTTATCATCCAGATAACCATCCTTGTCTTTTTCCAAAAAGAGAAAATGCTTCTTATTGCCTGTTCTGTGCCCTTCTATTTAATTTGCAGCGATAACAGAATTCGCTTATAATTTATTCATGGGGTTACCATGTGTTTTGCTTTCCCTTTATTCTGGGTAATAGTTTGGTTCAAGATTTTATTCTTAAGAGGCTTTTCGTCTATGTCATGTACCGATGATAGAGTAAGATTTATGAGGCTTTCTGACTAGGAAAGACTTCCTTTGCTAAGTGGGTTTCTATGTTGTGCTGACTAGTGGCAATGAACTTTTGGACGATGTAGCTTCCGTCAGCTCATATAATGGGAGGTGCTTCCATTTAGAGTTCATCTGGGAAATTGTCTTCTAGAACAACTCCAGAGGCTTATTAGAAGGTGTAGAACAAAATTGAAGCTGTCGTTCAGGCGAAGTTGACTAGAGTAAGTGATCAGGATGTGGTTGATTCCAACAAAGAGAGCTCGACATCTTTTTTATTGCCGCATTGCTTGATGTTTTATGAGGCAAAACAATGCCACCATCTCTCAACGTCATATGTATTTTGCATCTTAGTCACTGATGTAAAATTGATGCTCATAAAACAAATTTGGTAACCCACTGTCATGTCCTCATTTTTTACTTGACTCGGGCGTGGGTTTTTACCAAGATGTACTTCAGAAGCATGTTTTGTCTAGAGTTTTCCTGGGCAACCAAGGGAGGACTTCCGGCATTCTAATTTGCTTGCGGTTAAAAATTGGGTCTTCGGTTTTCTGACATCAGTGCAATTGTTTGATTTGCAACAGAGTTAAGCAGTTTGCATTCCGAAATTTAAGTATATTAATTCTGCTTTTATTTAGCAGAACATTTTAAAATTTGCTTGTTTGCATTTTTGTAGTCATAGCCTTATGGTATTCATTAGGATTGTGTCTCAACCCCAGTTAATCATGCAAGCATTGATGCTGATTTATGGTTACCATGCTTGCTACTTGCTACTTCTAGGTGACTCGGGCAGCCTTACCTTATTGTCATGGTCATTCTCCCTGTGTGATTCTTCGTCCATTGACCACTTCACTATCAAAAGCTCTGAGAGTGGCTTGGTTCCTAACATTCTTGAGGATGCCTTTCTACCTGATAGTGAGAGGACAACCAGAAGAATGAAGAGAGCATGCAAATGACCTTCCCAACTTGGACTTTAATTAATTTCCCACTAGATGATTCTACCTGTCCATTAATATATATGTTGTTGACAGACACCTCTTAACAACCTTGTGATGTGTATGGCGTTAGTCACCAACCAAGGGACCCACTTCCATGAAAGAGAGAGCTCTAGCACTTGGGATTGCTCACATTTCTTTAGAATGTGCCAAGGCAGCTTCCCCTTTTCCCTTTGCTTCGTAGTGCGGTCCTTAAAAGGCATTGTGCATTCTAAGGCACTTCCATGTGGTGAGTTGGCCTAGTTGGGATTTTTTTATTTCTAAGGCCTTTTCTTGCATTTGTGCCCTTGAAAACTTGGGAATTGTATGTAAATATTTGTCTATGCGTGCCTTTTTACCATGGCTAATCCTACTAATCCCGAAGAAGGTTAGCCTTGAGGGTTGGTAATAAATGATGCATATTTCTGGTTGTGTTTATTTTCTGTAAGAGTAGTGTCTATCCACACCCATGGATCTCACTCATGAGATCTTGGCCATTGATGAGGGAGAATGAGATAAAAACCCCACATATGTGTGTGCGTTAAACATTTTTGTTTATGTAATTATGTTTTGTATGCACATGGCATTTGATAAATGTGTGTGCAAAGACCTCCCGAAGGTAAGACCAACGTTGTCGTCAGAAACACATCGTCCATCTCTCTTGAGGAGTATCTTCATCGAGAATCCATTCTATTGGAATAAAGATTTATTTATCTTGGATGGATCGGTACATGGGCTCTTTCTAGACACCCACGCCCACCTGCGATGCTACCCGCATGTACTACGTCACCCCGGCATCCCATCTTGTTCTCACCCAACTCACCTTGCCATAGACTTGTCCTATTATTATTTTTTGTGCCACGCCATGGCAGTTTTGTGATCATAGCACAAATTTGAAAGGGTACCTTTGGGACTTTATAAGCGACCAAATTGAAAGTACCGTATAAGATTTATAGTGCGAGAAAGGTGTAGAATAAATTTGATTCCTTATTGCTTGTGTGTATCAACCTCTTCTCATGCTCTTCCACAATAATCACCATGCCACCACTAGTGTTGTCTCCACCATCACCTCAAACAGATATTTACCCCTTTACAACCACTATTGCTCACAACCCATCCCCACTACCATGCTTTCCACCACGAGCATCACAACCATTTGCTGACCACAACCAGTACTGTCACCACCATGATTGACCTCACCCTACCCCTCATCTCCTCACCACTTCCATTGCTGTACAACCAAATACATTAGCATCGTGATTATTTGCACCAACACAATGCTGCAGGGGATGGTAACATGTGGAGCACCACCAACTGGCAGGGCATCAGATGCACTGGGGGCTGGCACATAAAGGAGCATCATGATAGGAGTGTATATCACTTTCCATATGTCAAGCATGGCTTTAAAGATCATCATTAGTATGTAATGTGGCATATGATAGCATTTGGTAAGTAAAAAATCTTCACCCCCTTGGGAGGTAGTTGGAAGGGCAACTATAGGCTTGCATATAACTGTGGGTTAATTTTCAATCTAAGCAACAAAAGCATATTTTAGTTATTGAAGGAATATGATTTGGCTCCATTGCTAGTAGGTTCCCTCCTACGTATAATTTTGTAAAATAAAGCCTTAACTTTTCAGTGATTGTATGTGCATTAAATTTTAATTGCTTATGAATCAATAGACCCCATTTGGCTGCGGTGTCTTATCCTTCGTGGTGCCACAGTTTTCATGTGGGGTTAGCTTTGTGGTTTTTAATATAATATTTTCCACCAGGCTTTTAACACGTTCTGATGTTAGAAAAAATATTATAACAATCACAATTAATTTACTGCTTGTTTCACATAGTTCCGAATGTTCACGACATATCTGCAGATGTTGGTTTTTTTAGACGTGGGGTGGCATAGACACGTGTTAATAATATTTTCAACTATGGATAATATGTTGGTAAATTTAAAAAAAATGAGTTGTATTTGATATAATTATTAAATTATTATCATATTTTAAGATTAATATAGATATTTCAATAATTAATTTCTATCGATTGTTATTTTTCTAAGTGATTTAATTTTTTATGGCGGGCCGTTGAAATGGTTATTTTTTGGGTTAGGTGACGTCAACATTAATATAATATCAAAATAAAGGGTTTCGATGAAATGTTGTTGACATGTTAGTGAGGAAATGGACTCGACATTTCAACTTGTCGTTATTGCTTCCCTTTCAATTCTCTCATTCTTCTTTACTATTGCTACTATTACTCTTTCTTTTTATTAGAATCAAATCTCCATTGCTATTGCCCCCTTTAGTCTCACTGCTCCTGTTCTCTGACTTTTTAGGGTTAGTTTACTTGGAGGGTTAAGAAAATTGTGTTAAGAAATATGAAACTGGTGTTAACTCTCAATTGTGTTTAATTGTAGAGTAGTATTAACACCAATTTGTGTTTACTTGAATTGGTGTTAAGTTGGAGTGTTAATCCTTGTGATGTTTACTTGTTAGTGGTGTTAAGAATTTGAATCAAAGATCGTGAGAACATAACAAATCGTGGGACTTAAATACGGGTTTGCCTAACACGAGTAGCAACTGGCGTTAAACAAACCAGTGTTAAGAGCTCTTAACCCATCTTAACCAAAAGGAGGTTAACCCTCCAAGTAAACAAGGGTTATCCCCTCAAAAAGGGGGTTAACCACTCAAAAGAGGGGTTAACCCTTGTTTACTTGACTACTTAATCCCTTATTTGCTAACATGGGTTTAGCAATTTTAACACGGGTTTATCTAACACCAGTTTCAACTGGTGTTAGCCAAATCCGTGTTAAAATTCTACACCACTTATGTCTCTGACATTCCTCATATTTTATATACCTAACACAACTACCAAGTAAACACCATAAGAGTAACATCACAACTTAATATCAATTGAAGTAAATACAAATTGGTGTTTGAAATTCCCTTCGAAGAGGAGGTGACATAATATGCGGAAATAAAATATAAAGCAATCTCACAAAAATCAATCGCACAATGTACACAGGTATTTTAGGTGGAAACCCAAACCGGGTGAAAATCACCACCTAACCCTCTTGAGTTAGGATTTTCCGATCAATCAAGTTGATCAAAATCCACTAAACGAATCACTTTAAACGAGGGTAGCGTTCCTCAACCCCTTCTCTCCACGAGAAGGATTTTGTCCTACGAAGGAGACGGGAATTCGCAAAGCGAATACCCAACCAAAAGACAAAGATAAAATAAACAATAGTCCTATAGAGCTAACAAAATAATTAAACCTAGCTTCTATAGGAAATAGGAAACTCCCCTTTGCAAGGAGTGCGTCGACGATGACGCGGTGCGTGTGCCACGCGATGGCGCTACGTCGCTCTCGTGAACAACAGCGGGAGAGCGGGCACGCAAACTGAATTTAGCTCTCAAGATGATGGAGCTTGAGCTTTGAGAGCAAGAGAGACACAAAAGAGTGGAAAGTATGTTGCTTAGGTGTGTGTTTTGTGTTTTTCTAAGTGTGTATTTGTGTTGCAAGGGTCCCCTCTATTTATAGAGGCCTTAGGAAGGCTTTGGAAGGCTTAGGAAGGGTTCTATAGCCGTTGGGAACAAAGTCCAAGTGAATCAGCTCGAAATCAGGAACAATCATTGTTCTGACAGGCTTATCAGACGTCTAATTCTAGCATCAGACGTCTGGAAGTTCACTATAAGACGTCTGATTCAAATGTCAGACGTCTGATTTTGGGCGGGTCTCTCTCTGACTTGGATCAGATCTAAACAGGATTTTTGTGCAAGTCCATCAGACGACATACAGGACGTCTGGCACTAAGTCTGGACGTCTGGAAACCTACTTTTACTGTGGGAATTGATTTCCAAACGTTGCAACGGCTAGAAAATCTCTGAGAAGAGATTTTGGGTCAGCCGAGGCAAAACGGTCATTTATCAGACGTCTGGAAAGGCCTAAGGACGTCTGATAAGGCTCTAACGGTCATATTCTTGAGTGTCTGCTAAGCCAGCCAACGGTCCACTAATTGGACGTCTGGCAAATCCATCAGACGTCTTCTAAGACGTCTGGTATAAGGTCTGGACGTCTGATTTCATCAGACAGAACTAACTATGTCCAGCCTAACAGTTATCAGACGTCTGAAACAACAGTCAGACGTCTTAAAATACATTATCAGACGTTTGATTTGGGAATTAGACGTTTGGAAAGTCTGTTTGAACCCTATATTGGTTTTCTAAGTATTCTACAGAAAACCTAAGTATCCTAAGGTTGTGCCGGTGTTCCTAGGACTACTGTTAGGGTTCTTTGAGGCTCTTTAACATGAAATATCTAAGGAAATAAAGAGCAACAAAAGAAACGAAAAATACAACAAGTACAAAAGAAGGAAATCTATCCTATTCTTCATTTCCTTCCATCTTCAATCTTTCGCTCCACGCGAACCTCCTCTGTTTTCCGTCAAGCTCCTCCAATCCGTCCTGGATGCGAGCTCGAACTCCGTCAAAACACGTCCACACTTGCAATTGACCTGAAATCTAGGACTCAAATTGCAAATGTTAAATAACACGTGTTTTGTTATCATTAAAACAAATGATCGTGGTGCTCTAGTACCAACAGTGTTAACACCACACTGCAAGTAAACACAATTATGAGTTAACATTAGTTTTACATTTCTTAACACTACTTTCGTAACCCTTCAAATAAACTAGCCTTAAGGTTTAACTCTACACCTATCAATAATTATATAGTAGATCTATATATTAAATTTTAAATCTACCATTATTATAAACATATTGATCTAATCACAATTTAGAATTAAGGAAATATTTGTTTAATTACTAAAAATAAAATTCTAAGTTTAGATTAACATTAAAGAATAAAGAACTTGCATAAATCTATAAGATAATAAAATTTGAAAATTATAAATGTTAAGGGTTTATTTATTTCATAAATTAATTATCTTATACATCAAGGATAACATCTAACATAGAAACCTATAGTTCCATGTTTGAAGGTGACGACATATATTTTTCATACATAAATATAATACAACTAGATTTAAACGTAACGAGTGAAATAAAAATAACCAACACGATACATATGATTATGTTAATTTAGGTCTATTCAAATTGATTAATTTGTCAACATAGTGAAGTACCTCAAATAAATTAATAAATTAATTTTTATCCATTAATCAAATAGTTAAATTTTAAATTTTAATGTAAATTATATGTTTGAATATTTTATCAATGCATGACTTAATTAAATTACATAGTAATTATTTAATATTTAATTCTTGAATTTAAATATGATATAATAGATTATATATTACATATGAATATTAAAATATAATATTATTATTCTTATATAAGTATATTTAAGTTTACAATTTTTTTAAATTCTAATTATTTTAATTACTTTTATTATTTTTGTAAATATATGTCAACATACCTTTGACGTGTCTCCAAAATAAATTATTTTTGTGACATTAAAATTATCGAAATCTGATGTCAAAATATAGACATTTTTACGATATGTTCTCAATGTAATTTTACAATATACAATTAAAAATTTATCAAAATAATATCATAATCGACATTTTTAACCTTGATTTCACTACATAGTCAAATATTTTTAACTCCATGGATATAATTTATTCGGCTGCCAAATACAACTTCAAAGGCTTAAACACTATTTGAGGAAGTCTTGTGGGAACCTCTCTCATGCCGACAAAATTAGCAAGAATAGAAGAGGCAGATGGTAATTACCCCAAACGTAAGCTATTATTGGGTACGAGAGGTTATGGAAGTTGTGCTCATGGCTTATTTCCCTTGCCATCATCATCACACCATAGCATATTTGTTATGGAGGGTACTATAAGTTAAAACAGACCCTGCTGTTCAACCTGCCATTTGATTTTTCACCCCATTTACAAGCATAAATGCAAGAATAATTGTATAATTAGTTTCTTAGCTTCATTCATACTCCATTTTAGAAAGGGTGCCAATGTCACAAACTGCCAAGGGAAGAGAACTTGAACTATGCACCTGTCGAGCAATGGGGGAGGGTGGATGAAAGATAGACTTGTGGCCGTTTGGTGGATCAGGTGGCCATTTTCTTGAATAAGAATCATTTACCACTAAGACCTAATAATTGCTATTATAACGTTGAATCATTTTGTCAACCCTTGTTAACAATAGAGAATCTACCCTACTTACTAATCAACATGATGGATGAGGTCACAGTCAATGCAAAATAGTCAATTGGAAAGCAAGACTCATGCTTGTAATTCTTCAAACTACAAACAAATGAACTACACCATTGGATCCCTCACTTAGTTCAAACTGGGATCAAATGAATTATTGAGAGATTTCATCAGACCTTCATGGATTCTTGAGAACTTATTACCACTCACTATTTATCAAATTTTGGTTGAGACATGAAATGCATTTAGTAGAATTTCATTTGGGATTCATAAATGCGAGGATTTATATACAATAATGCATTTGCAGATGGATATGTTGAAATATAGATTTCCCTCTGGGGCATGATGCTACATCTACAAATAGTTTGTATATGGACTCCAATGGCTATGTATTATGATAAGAATAAAGTGGAGATTATCGCAGAGAATGGTGGAGTGGCTGATACCTTCGATCTTGAAAATTGTTATGATTCTCAAGAACCATTGACGGTTCAGATATCCTTATCTCCTTTTGCTTGTGAAAGATATTTTTTTTTTAGTTTGGCTTGACCTTTTTCAACTTGAAGATTGGTCCTTGTCTTTTTCATTGTTGTAAAAATTAGTATTCAGTTGGTTAAGTCACTAAGGAGTATATAGTATGTGGGAAAGTAGTTAAAAAGTACTTGGATGGGTATTTTTTTAATATTGAAATGTATATTTTTTCATAAAATATATTAATAAGATGTACTTACTTGTATAATTCAAGATTTCAACAAGTAAAATATATCATAACATAAATTTCAATCATTTTAAAGCTCAAGTCAATGAAAGTAAGCTACAAAGATAAGTCCAAAAGGAAATACATAACACAATCTCAAAATTTTTAATCATTATATCTTATAATTGGATCAGGATAGTGGATCCACATGAAATCGATCTTATAGTCGGCTGACTAGGCCAACTACTTAGTTGAGTAGTCCAGTCAGCCAACTATT
Source organism: Thalassia testudinum (assembly GCA_037157565.1). Taxonomy (NCBI): domain Eukaryota; kingdom Viridiplantae; phylum Streptophyta; class Magnoliopsida; order Alismatales; family Hydrocharitaceae; genus Thalassia; species Thalassia testudinum. Next base: position 18,953,189 of record JAZHRO010000002.1, on the reverse strand, counting down.
GACCCAAGTATGGAAACTTAGGTCGGTGGGAGGTTTGATGAGTACTTAGTCAGCCGATTTTTACTACATTGATCTTTCTCCTCTTTAACTCGTGGCTCCATGCCTAAAGGTTCAAATCCTAAGGCGTAGCCCTTGAAACATGAGATATTCCCTAGTTTTGAAGGGTGGCGACCTAGGTGGTTTTAACTTGGATATAAATCCTGAGAACTGCAATCCTGTCGTGCAGCACAGGATATGCTAAACGTGCTTACTGTAGTTAGATGTGTCATATTAAAATTAATGACATGTTTCCCAAGCTATCATTTCTTTTATTACTAAAATAATAATACCCAGCTAATGTAGTAATCACTTCAAAGGTAATCAAATCATTTTACCAATTATGTCACTCTCTAAAAGTTTTGTTGTTTGTGTGTCTAAGGTGCAACTGCAGTGATTCCAAGCTGCAACTACTCAATCGGTTGTTTGTTTAAGCGTCTGAAACAAACGCCAAACCCTAATTTGTCGCTATAACCACTTCGCCAGCTTGCGGGTTGCGGCCAAGTTGCCATTTTATGTCCACTCAGTTGCAATTGTGTTGCTGTATCAAATAGGCCCTGTCTCCCATTTCTAAGCCAACATGTCATATCATAAAATATATTTACAAGTTATCCTTTCCTTTAATAAGCAAGAAGACAAAATTTCTCCTTCACAAAGTAAACACAAGCGTAGCATATCGCATGTTCTACAAATCCAAAGATGAATTTTTTTTATCTGCAAGGTAAATCAGTACGTACTAAGTATGAAAACCTGACATTTGACCTTTCTCAAAAAATGCTAAAATAGATGATAATTTATTCCTTTCTATAGAGAAATCATATTAGTACCCCATATAATTTCAGCTCTCAATGTAAGTAGAATATGTGAGACCATATTCTATTAGAGTGGAAAGGAAATAAAGGTAAAATGAAATATTAGGCTAGTTTTTACTGACCATGCGATTCCTATGGGTAATGACTCAGGAACCTTCAATCTCTACCTTGGTTGTGATGAGAGACAATTTGTTCCTCACATGATGCACAAATGTCTTGGTTTGAATCCTGTTGGACAAAGCTTGAATATTAAGATATTTTTCCAAAATATATTTTGAAATATGATTTATGATATAGTTCTCAATTCAATTGAGAATTACTCTAATTAGGCCAATACTTTTGAGATCCAACATAAATTATATATATGTTCTCTCTTATAGGTCTGCATATTGAATACCAACTTTTATATTGGTGAAAATCTTTGAATAGTTTTAGAGCTCATTCAATACATCATGAATGATGTACATTTCATTAGTGGCATATCACAGGCAATTCTTTCTTTTATAAAGATAGAACTGGATGCCATTGCTAATAGAAAAGATCCAGCTTAAGAAGAATGTAATAAACTTCCTTGTCAACTTAGTTCGATGAAGAGCCAGAATCATACAGCAACCACGTATGTATGACAAGGTCACTTTTTCATCAATTTCACGTATAAATCTAAAACAAAATCTTACGTCATGTTATTAATATTGTGTGGAGACCAACCAAAGACTTGACCAAGTCGTGGACAGAGCCGATGCTTATAAATAAGGATACATGTAGGGATGTAAACTGATCAGATTTAGATCAGATTTGATTAAATTTATATCCATATTTATTTATAAAATTTATATATATATATCTTACTCATTTATCTATCAGGTACAAAAATTTAAATTCATACCCATAGTCATCTACATATCGAGTATCTATTTATAAATTGATCTTACTATCAAATTATGTTAAATTAGAAGAAAAATATGTAACATAATTAATTAATTGTTTGTTTTTAACAAATTTTAAACATAAGAGTCTAAGTTACTTTAATTTTATTGATCTTTATCAAAATTATTATAAAATGAATCATTCAAAGGAAATGCATCAAAAATAAAAATATAAAAAAGATTAAATATAAATACCTTTTAAATAAAAAAATTTTCATCTCCAAAATAAATGTTCAATGAAATCATCAAAAGTATTTTCAACCTTTAAAATCATGAAGGAAATCATGGGGAAGATTAGAGTTGAAGGAATGAGGGATTAAAGGTGGGACATATATCTCAGGCATATGAGGATTTTATTTGGATAGGATAATCATGTATGGATTCATACCTATGCACATACACAAACCCGTCAGGTTTTTTTTTTATAAAACCTATATTTGAACCCAATTAGATTTGAGTCAGAATTTATCCATTCTTTTTGGATCCGATTAGATCGAGTTTGAATTGAATTTATCAAAACTTACGTGCCTAGGACACATGCACCCATTTCAGATTAATTAAATCTATTTACGAACTTTTCACTTTCGTGGGAATAAGCTCTGAAACCACCCTTATTTTAGCAAATTTTAGAGGTTAGATCCCTCTCAAGACAAACTTCTCTCACGGAGGAACTCGATGTTCAAATTCTTACTTTCTGCAAATGCAAGTCCGAGATCGGCTCACATGTCAGATTGAGTGAATTTTGGATCACAAGTTATCCTTGTAGTTTAGGACTTTACATATCAACTTTTACGGGCGGTTTATTTCATAAAGAATCTGCTGCTAGTATTTGAAGTAGCACAGATAATTGGCATTACGTGTTTTTTTTTGACAAACATATATTTCTACCCACATATACCAAATGCGTTAAAGAGCTGCTAAACCCAATTGAGCCTGTCGATTCCTTCACAAAAAATAAAAAAATTAATACATCAAGTATGTACGAGAGGAGAATCTTCCCCTTTTGATCATTTTCTCCGCCTTCATTTCCCTGAAGGAGTGGAAATATCCTATAAAAAATCTACAGAAGAACCGATGGCGACTGTCACGATTGTGCTGTACGTGGAAAGTTCGATTCCCTACTGATGGTGGTGAAGATAGATCACAGGATTCGTTTTGGATGAGTTGAAGTCCACCTCACGTTACCAAGGGTAACTTATGAGATTAGGGAGGAGATTAATTTTACACCCGCACTCTTTTTATTTTTTATTTTTTATGTAATTTGATTTGATTATTTATGTTGGTTATGTTTGATATATTTAACTTCACGAGATCGTCGCTTACGTTATTTTTATATATATCGTAACTCATTAAAAATATGAGTTTGTCATCATCCATTTTATCCATGATACATCGATTATCTAACTTATCAAACATCCAAACGAATAATTGTATCTAAATATGATCGGATTTAGATATTCAAATATGAATACATGTTCGGATATAATATGTCAAGATTTAATCGATTAAATTTATATGCTGTATATTTTTTATTATTTTTATGTATATTATTTTTGAAAAAGAATCTTTTGTGTACATTTTTTTTTTGATATTATAAGATTTAAATTATCTGTACTTTTTAATAATACATGCATGCTTTAGCATAAATTATTATATATTTAAATTTAATAACCCCTAAATATATTTATAGATAAATTTAAACTTCTTAACACATTCACACTTTTATCTAATAATTATCTATGCTACTTATATCTTATATTAATATTTGACATATATTTATATCTAATTTTTACTAAAATCAAATTCATATCTAATTTTCTTAGGATAACAAAAAAATTATATCCAAAGTACATCCAAATCTTTTGTTTTTTTTTTTTTAACAAACATCCAAATCCGTATTTTACATTGGAAAAATAAATATAAATATGAAAATAGCCATGTCCTGTCGGTATCCAATAAACTTGATGTCATGGAAATGGCACAGCTAAATACTGATGAAGTTCCCAATTCCTAATTCGACGAGGACGGGTGGGAAAGGATTGTATAGACAAACATGAGACACCCTTTCTTTTGCTTTTCCTTTTGAAGCATTACTGCCCTTCAATAGCCATCCAGAAATCAAACCCTCTCTTATTCTACAAGAATTTTTATGTCAAACATTTATGGAAGCCAAGTTGGTGGCGTCATGCTTATAGAGTGGTCAACTTTTGGGTCAACTTGTGTACGGACCAACTTTGATGTACTCCCAACAAATTTATAGCCTAGACCGAAAATAACCTTACCTAAGATTTTACATTAATGTTCTTACGAACTTTTGTAGTTGCATGTAACCGTGAGCTCTTGTAAACTTTGTAATAACATATATGCTCCTCAAAAGTTGCTCATCACCTCATGCCATCCTCTGCATCCTTCCTCCCACAATTGATGTGCTCCTCACTCCTTCCCTACTGCCATCTCCTACCCCTTCCCCTCCATTAGCTTTCCTCCCTCCGCCATATCCCAAGTCTTTCTCTCACCACCCCTCTCCTTATCCCACCAATCTCCACCGTAACCCCAACCCTACCCCACCAAATACAACCACCCTTCCCCACAAAACCCCTTATGCTGCCCTACTCACTCCACCCTCTACTACCTTTGCTCCATTTTCCTACTCATCTACCCATCTATAGACCCCTCACTCTCGCTTCCACTTCTTTCCTCCTCCACCCCTCCTTGGCCATTCCTCCTCTCCCTACCTACAGTTGTCCTTTGTTAAAGGATGTCGAAGGTGAAGGAGGGGGAGGTTTCATGGTGGTGAAGTCGAAAGAGTTGAAGTGGACTTGAGGCACAATAGTGCATTTCCAAAGTCAAGGTGAGAATAGTGGTGGTGATTCAACAATTTATGTGGGGGTAGTAGGAGTGAAACGAATATATAGTGTAGTTGTAGGAGGATGGGGGAAAGAGGACATGATATATTTTGTGAATTACCATAACTTACTACGGTAAAATAGACCACATTTTAATGTTTTTTCTATTGTTTCTTACAATCATTTTAACAAATTTTGATGGAGGAGCTGCAATGTATGGAACCTGAACCCAATCCTTAATTCTAGAGTAACGACCATACTAAGAAGAAGTGTAGGCTTAAGAAGAGATTGGAAGAGAAAAAGAGAAATTCGGATTTCTTATATTTCTTATATGAGGAACATAGTTTAAATTATATTAGGAATCTAAGTGGTAAGGTTAGGTGACCAAAGTCGAGTGGGAATGGTCGTTAGTGCATTAAATGGGGATGGGTCACAACTTTATCGGTTCAACTCAATTGAACAACCAAAGAATGCGTTTAGGCGTCCAAACCTCATAGATGCCCTAAACACCCAATAATTTCATTCAACGAATTGTGCACCATTAAGCAACCAACTTTGGCCAATGATAGGTCATCAATCTTTTAGCCAATGTGTGAGGACTATTTAGTTTGTGGATCCGAATAGATTGAGAAAGGAGGAAAAGGAGCAATGGAGGAATACTAAACCCAAGGATGGGGAGGGAGGTCATGTGGCTATGGTGAAACCTTCAAAGCCCATCTCCTGTGAATTCACGAGTTGAAGTGTGAGCAAAGGAGTGATGAGAGTAGGTCTTGATGGACTTGGCAATAGATGCGATAGGTTGATATATAGAAGACATATGAGGTGAGGAGTCTCTATGATTCTATAGATTAAGTTGCAAATAAAGGAAGAATTGGTGGAAGGGCTAAAATAGATCATGATTTAAAGGCATGACAAGGAAATCAAGGGTACTTAGACCACCTAAGGTGGTGAAAGAAATAGAGTTCTTGTTACTCCGACAACCTTGTTTTCTATCTGAGTGGATTGTTCTGAGTCTAGTCCATTTAGGAACAATTTAAGTAAAATAATTTTACTGCAATATCTGGTAAAAGGGAATCAGGGGTCAAATCCGTAATGAACACATCAAGGAATGAGCTGCAATTCCATAGTTAGTAGACAGATGCTTTGCTTCAGGTTTAGATAGCTAAATTGGTAGTTTAGATGCTTAAACCTCAAACAAGAGTAGGAATTGAAGAAGAAAGAACAGATGACTATATTAGAATCATAATGCGAACCTACATATATTATTATTACGAAATTATACGTTAATTGTACACATACATTTAGATATGACATTTACAATCATTAAAGTGGTTTAATTATGTAAATTAACCATTCACATCTTATTAGGATATGAGATTTAATGCATAGAAACTTTAAGAGAAATACAATTCCGTGATGAGTGGAATTGTCATTTTACTTTAAGTAGTTATAGTCCCGGGAGGGGTGAGGGTAAAGTAGGCATTTGATTTTCTACATCTCATTGTAGAAAAGTTATAATAGAACCCATGACAGAACCCAAAGGGTACGCCCCCATTCAGTTTTCTTCTGCTCTTGCCCTCTGAATCCTCTGAAAGTACCATTGCCACTGCCTCTTGTTGGAGAAGCAAGCCCATGGCTCCAGAGGATCTATGTGATCTCCTCAATGCTTCCGCTACGATGAATTTAGGCATCCCTCCATCGTTTTCTTTTCCATTTTCATTTTGGTTGATGGTGTGTGAAATAAATTGTTCTTGAGATTTATAAAAAATCATTTGATTTTGATTTTTATTCGATTTTAATTCCATCAAGTAGTATCAGAGTCCTTTCTATTCATTATATCATTGCCTTAATAATTCGGATTTTGAGAAAAATAATTTTCCATTCGATTTTTTGGGGATTGTTCATTTAGTTTTTAAATTAATTCCTCTCATCTTCGTGAATCAACGAAACTAATGTTTGTATTTCGATTTTCATGATTGTTTTATCCCATATATGATCATAGAATCGAGTTTTTCGATTGAAATCGTGATTTGGGGTATTTTCCTCAAATCTCGATTTCAGATCGCCGCCTTGGAATCGGGCTGTAACTGGTCCAGTACTGGTACTCATAATGAGTACTGGTACTGATAAGGCATGGGTACCCATCAGGCACTTCCCGAAGCACCGCCAGTATCGATGGAGTACCGGTACTCATCATGAGTACCGGTACATATGGGATATTGGTCAGGCTCTAAGGGGCGTCGCCGGTATCGATACAGTACTGGTACTCATTATGAGTACTGGTATATGTGGGATACTGGTCACACTCAGGAGTGTTGCCAGTATTGAAGGCATACCGGTACTCATTATGGGTACCGGTACATGGGGGATACTGGTCGGGCTCAAGATTGTTTCAGTATCAAGGTAGTATCGGTACTCATTATGAGTACCGGTATATGTGGGATACTGGACACTCTATAGGAGTACTACCAGTATCGATGGAGTATCAATACTCATCATAAGTACTGGTACATGTAGGATACTGGTCATGTCCTAGGATCGATCCAGTATCAATGGGGTACTGGTACTTATCATCAGTACCAGTACATGTATGATACTGGACATGGTTTAAAGATCGGTCCAGTACTTATGTAGTATCGGTACATAAGACTAGTATCGGTACATATCATTCTGGTACCGGTACAGAAGGACCAGTATTGGTAATTGGTCATTACTATTGGTATAGGTACTCATCATGAGTACCGATACTGACGTGTTGATTGGGATACATTGATCATGATTATTTTGGTACGAATATAAGTAATAGGTTTTACTATATTAAGTACTCTGTCACATTTAGTGATTCTTGCCAAAGCAGGTTGCTTCTTGTGTCAGTTTATTTAAAACATTAAAATGACTGTATATGTTGTATTATTGTATGGGGCGCTTAACCCAAAGGTGAACCGTCTCATGACTGAATGCATATGTACACATTTACTAATAAATTATCTATTGAATTATTAGGTTTCATGTGGGTAGTTAAGTTAATCCAAAGATGGCTTAATTACTTACATGAGTGTTTTCAATAGTTATTTATCATTCTTAAGACTGTCTTTTACAATATTAATGTTTATTGTCCAAAGACTAAATATTAATTATTATATTGTTTAGTTTATTTATTCTGAGCATGTATTTGATTTTTCTTTGTTTTTTCCAGTTAACTCCTCTGCATCTGCCATAACTGCCAACTTAAATTCTATTCCAGAACTAAATGGATCTAATTTTAAGTTTTGGAAAGAAAGTATCCTTATTGTTTTGGGATGCATGGATCTGGACTATGCATTTCGGGTTGATCCTCCCTCCCCTCTTATGGATAAGAGTTCTTCTGATGAAATAAAGAACTTTAAGAGGTGGGAGCGATCAAATCACATATGCCTGATGATCATGAAGCGTGCTATTCCAAAAAACTTTAGGGGTGCTATCTTAGAGGAATTGAATACTAAGAAATTTCTTGATGAGATTGAAAAAAGATTTGCTAAGAATGAGAAAGCTGAGACAATCAATTTCCTTAGCAAACTTGTCTCACTTAAGTATAAGGGTACTAGAAACATTAGGGAGCATATTATGAAAATATCTCATTTAGCCTCGAAATTAAAGGCACTTAAGTTGAAGTTGTCAGATGACTTCCTCGTGCATTTAATTTTGATCTCCCTCCCTACACAATATGAGCAGTTTAAGATCAGTTATAACTGCCAAAGGGAGAAGTGAACTCTTAATGAGCTCATTTCTCATTGTGTGCAAGAGGAAGAAAGGCTGAAACAGGACAAACCGAAAAGTGCTCATCTGATTTCTGGGTCCAAAAGGAAGTGGGCTAAGGATACAGCTGCTGCCAACTCATCCTCCTCCAAAGGGAGTTAGAAGAAGCCTAAGGCATCCTGCTTCTTTTGCAAGAGAGAAGGACACGTGAAGAAGGATTGTACCAAGTATCACGCTTAGCATGAAAAGAAAGGTACATTACTCTCTTTGATTTGTTCAGAAGTTAATTATACTTCTGTACCTTCAGACATTTGGTAGATAGATTTAGGAACTGCCATTCATATCAGTGTGTCTGTGCAGGGTGGCCTAAGCTGCCGAATGACAAGTGACAGTGAAAGATATAGCTATGTAGGTGACGATAAGAAGGTGGAGGTAGAAGCCATTGCAGATTTCAGGCTGTCACTGACTACCTGGTCACCAGTTAGATTTGAAAGAAACGTTAATTGTACCTTCATTTAGATGGAATTTAATTTCTGTTTATCTATTTGACAATTTTGGTTATTCTTGTTCATTTGGAGATAAACAATTTCAGTTGTTTCTTAATTCAAATTTAGTTGGTTTTAGTTCTTTGTATGTTAGTGATAAATTATATATGTTGCATACTTTTCCCTCCAATTTAGAAACCTTCAATGCAACTTTAAGTGGTACAAAGTGTAAAATAACTTAGGAGAATTCTGCTTTACTGTGGCATAGGCTTTTAGGCATATCTCTTAACAGAGAATGAATAGGCTTTTTTTCATGGAATTCTAGATTCCCTTGATTACATGGATTTGAATGCTTGTGTAGACTGTTTAAAAGTAAAAAGAACAAACAAAAGAGATATAGGTGCCACTAGAGCTACAGATGTCTTTGAACTAATACATATGGATATCTACAGTCCATTCCCTACGGCTTCTTGGAAAGGGCAACAGTATTTTATTATGGTCATAGATGATTACTCTAGATACGGGTATCTATTTCTTCTTCAAGAAAAGTCACAGTCTTTGGATGTGTTCAAGTCTTATAAGACCAAGGTGGAAAACCAACTCGGGAAAAGAATTAAGGTCGTCAGATTTGATCGTGGTGGTGAGTACTACGGCAAATATGATGGATCAGGAGAACAACGTCTAGGACGATTTGTTTCTTTTCTAGATGAGTGTTGCATAGTGTCTTAATACACCATGCCTAGAACACCAAGTATGAATGGTGTTGCTGAACGCCGCAACATGACTCTTAAGGATATGGTATGGAGTATGATCAATCATACTTCTTTACCTGAGTCTCTATGGGGAGAAGCACTCAAAACAGTTGTATATGTTCTCAATCGAGTACCAACTAAAGCAGTGCCTAAAACCTCATGTGAAATGTGGACTAGTAAGGTACCTAGTCTGAAACATTTCCATATTTGGGGGTGTTCAGCTGAGGCTAGGACATACAGGCCTGCTAAAAGAAAATTGGACTCTGAGACGGTCACCTGCTATTTTGTAGGGTACTCTAAGATTTCTAAGGCTTATAAGTTTTATGACTCAACGATTTGCTCATTTTTTGTGATTAGGAATGCCCACTTTTTTTAGGATGTTGGTTTGGGGGGTGATAGTCATCACATTACATTTAAAGAACTAGATCCTATTCATAAGGAAATCATTGAAGATGGTTAAGTTCTTATTCTAAACGTTGTTTCAACAACATCAGGGGAAGAAAGTAATGTGGATAATCTTCCCATTAATTAAACCGAACAACCTCAAAACATTCAAGATCCTACACCCATTAGGAGATCCAATAGGGAAAGGAGAAGTGCAATATCTAGTGATTACGTTGTATTTCTGATTGCGTAGCAATCATAGGTCTTAATTGACCTAGACTAGGCTAGAACTTAGCATAAGTTAGGAAAATTCATGCATGCATACGCATTATCTGCATCTTTACTGCTTTACTTTAGCTATGCATAAAATAATGTTATAATGTGCTGATTAAGTGCATTATGTTGATTGCAGGCAATAAGCAGATCTGGAGTTGGATCTGAAGCAGGATCTGAAGCTGGATCTGAAATAACGGGAGTTGTAGTAGAGCTGGAGCAGAAGGCCTAGTTTAGATGTAGGAATAATAATGTAAGGGGGTTAAAGATTTTCTATTCTATTAAGTAGAAATAAAGCAGTAAAATGTGAAGAGCTTAGGTCCATCCTAGCCCTAGGATAGCCTAGAGACCTCCCCAAGCTTTAGCCACCCTTAGATTAGGTCACAACACCCTAGGAAGCCCTAAAACCCTAGTTCCAACCCTTATCTGGACGTCCAGATAAGTTATAAGACGTTCAGGACCCTTAGCCATCTCTCGCACACCTCAAACCCACTTCTGCGGTGTTATTGGACGTCCAGACACTTTGTCAGATGTCTAATTTCTGCAGAATACCCAAAACAGAACCCAAAATCCTTCCTAACTCTGTTTGGACGTCCAGATAACAAGTCTGGACTTCTGATTTTTGAGTATAAGACGTCTGATTCTATTATTAGATGTCTGATACTGCTCTCCAATTCCTATTTTGAGATTTAAGCCTTGATCTTGGATCTGTAGGTCCCTGAACCCAATTCCAACCCCATAGGAACCTAAATTAAGGTGCCCTAACCCTAGTACATCACCTTTAGACCTCCCTAAGGACCTAATTAGGTCCTCACTAAACCTAATTGACTTTGATCTTAGTTAATTCCATCAACATATTCAATTGGACTCATTGAGTCCAATTGAGCCCTGATCTCAACACACACTGTTCAATTGGACTCAGTGAGAGTCCAATTGACCTAGACCTAAATTAATTGAGTTATTTTACTCTCAATTAAGTTTCCACACACCCAATTAAACTTGTATTAAGTTTAATTGCACTTTACCTTAGTGAATTAGGGTTTATAACCCTAATTTGAGACATACCTTGACCTAAACCCACTAGAGCCTAACCTAATCAACCTAGCCACCTAAGTTTTGACCCATACTCACCCACACACATCATCCACACGAAAATACCTAGCCTAGAGTTCTCTAGAACTCTCTACCATGTGTGTAGCAACCAAGAGACATTCAATTTTTAGATCCACATTTGGTGGATCTAAAAACCACCATCCACCCTCTCTCTCTCACTCACCCATGAGCTCCCACCATAGGTCTCTCTAGAGAATTCCATAATTCTCTAGAGAGCTTCCGTTAGGTCTATGAAAAGACCCAATAGGTGGCCATTTGCACCCATTCACTTCCTTGGCATTCATTCCACTTAGGTTAGCCACTTCCATCACCACTCCACCTCCACGAGTTGAGCACCACCATGGAGGCCACCATCTCCACGCCAGGAGGCTAGATCAGCTCCCCAACTTCTCTCCAAGGGCTGGCCTAAGCTCCATTGGCCGCCCCTCCTCTCAGCCACTCAAAGGCCATCGGAGACTACCTCCGAATGCTCTTCCTTCTGCTAGATTAGTAGCTTAGCTTTTCGTATATTTACTGCTTAGTAGTATAGTCTTACTTATTCCCCAATGATGAATGCGAAATCCCCCGGTCGATTCTTATATGCAATCGTTTTCTGATAGCTAGGTTTAATTTTCAAGCATTTATGTATAAGCTTTCCTCGAGATTTCCTTGTGCAACAACTCTCCAATGATGAATGAAATTGCATTTTTATATATATATTTGTCTCTATATATTTGAAATCTCCATGAGCTTAATAATTGTCATTCCTTTTGTGTGATTCAAGTTGCCTGTTTCCAATTCCTAATATTCTTGCAACTAAGCATGTCATGTCATACCTAAATACATAATAATCACGAACTGGCATGCGATTCTAAACAAAGTAGAGTAAGATCGATTTCAAAAGTAAAAATAACGCCTCCTAGAGACGAACGACTAGGACTCAAAGTCTTGTTATTTTTACAAAACAATATCTTTGTTGGATCGTATTTTGCAACTATACTACGACGCTTTTATCAAAAGCGAACTACGATTTTTCACCAACAATTTCCTCAGGAACTAGAGGCAGACCAAATGGATACGGATCTAATTTCGATCACTCATGTCATGAGGAGTTCCCATTCTCAAGACTGGATCATTGCCATGAATGAAGAGATGAAATCCATGAGTCATAATGAGGTTTGGGATGTAGTCCCATTGCCTGAAGGTGTGAAGCCCATTGGTTGTAAATGGATATTTAAAACTAAACAGGATTCACAAGGCAATGTAGATAAATATAAAGCTCGTCTTGTTGCTAAGGGATTTACTCAAAAGGAAAGCATAGACTATAAAGGGACATTTTCGCTAGTTTCTTTTAAGGATTCATTTAGAATTATAATAAATTTAGTAACTATTTTTTATTTGAAGCTACATCAAATGGATGTAAAGACAGCATTTCTTAATGGAAATATTAATGAAATAATTTACATGATGCAACCAGAAAACTTTGCATTAGGAGATGCAAAGAAAATGGTTTGCAATTTAAACAAAGCCATTTATGGACTAAAGCAAACTTCATGACAGTAGTATTACAAATTTTATCAAATAATTGTCTCATTTGGTTTTGAGACAAATCCGATTGATGATTGTGTACACCAATAATTTTGTAGGGGAAAATATATTTTCCTGGTTTTGTATGTAGATGACATCCTCCTTACCTATAATGACAATGGTTTGCTTCAGGAAACCAAGGCATTTCTCTCTGGTAATTTTGAAATGAAAGATCTTGGTGAAACCTCTTTTGTATTAGGAATCTAGATACAATGAGATCATTCTCGGGGTATCCTTGGATTATCACAAAAGAGATACATTGATACCATTCGAGGCATGGAGAATTGCAAACCAAAAGATACTCCAGTGGCTAAGGGAGATAAATTCTCTCTTAACCAATGGCCCAAGAATGAGTTTAAAGCTAAAGAGATGGAAAATGTTCCTTATGCATTGGTAGTAGGAAGTTTGATGTATGCCCAAGTCTGCACGTGGTCAGACCTAGTATACATTGTTGGCATGTTAGGCAGATATTTAATGTCACGACCTGATCCTTGCTACCTATAAAACCCGAGACCGGCTTGCCTCGACAAATCTGAAGATCCAATCGTCGAACGAGAAACAACCGAATGTATACTCATTCCACAACCATAAGTGCTATGTAACTAACCAAAAAGCACGTAAGAGACAGTAAAGGAAACATAACAGTATATCTCAAGGATATAACATGGCATAAGCGGAAAAGTATAGTTATGAACATAGCCATCACAATAGAAACTGGTAGAAATATAACCGAACATAACAGAATAGTCTTCAGGCTACTCACTAGTAGCAGAACTCTGCAGCAGAAAAGATGGAAGGATTACAGCTGGGCTCGACTGGGCCTAGCACCCTCAACAGCCAGTGGCACTGGCTGCTCAAATCCCTGACCTAAACATGGTTATAAAAATTCATGGTCAGTTAAGGCTGAATAGAGTGGTAGTTAAGTCATTTACATGCAACTAAACATAATTAAACAAGAAACTAGCTAATCATACATTGCTGGTTATTTATTATCATTTGTTTCCGTTTATCTCATTTATGCATTTCTGAGTCGAGTACTCTAATCAGGATCCATAACATTGCTTAATCTTCTTGTTCCCTAAGAGAACGATCTCACTTAAGATCTCACTCGTAGTTTTCTCGCGATGCAGGATGTACACGTGGCACTCTCCTGGCCAAGAGAGTCTCTCGTGGTAGTCCTACACCAGGTCTACCACCCCGAGGTCACGATCGTGACGTAGCGGTGACTACGACATGCGTGATAAGCGCATGGGTAGCTACCCCGCACTAGCACGCGATCAGTCATTTTCTCTAGTGGGTATGCCTACAGCACAAAACAGCACAGGGCCTTACCCTCTCAGAACAGGGGTCTCGCTCCTCAGAATAGAACAGGGGTTTCACCCCTCCACAATTTGCGTACACCCGTCCGACTATCTCGGTTCGCCCAGTGGTTAGTCCTAACCCCGGGTCCCATGGGGCGGCTTGCTCCCTCTCTACACTAAGTAGCTCACCTCAGTACCACGTACATGAGGGCCAAACAGGAGTGGATGTAGAGTGACTAGTCCTAACCCCAAGTCTCAACCCAAGGGGCGGCTAGGTCCCCTCTACACTAAAGGGACAATGGCTTCGTTGGTACTGCGTACACAAGACAGTCGCTCTCCTCAATACCGCATACACAAGGGCCAGCACACTTTCCATACTAAAGGGACATTTGCTCTCCTCGGTATATGAGGGCCAGCGCACTTCCCTTAACCAAGTCTGAACAGCTACCCGTAGGCAACATTTCTCAATCATTCACCAGATTTTCCCATATCACGGGTTTTGGCTTCCTTTCAATTTCCCTGTAGGGTTCATGAATAGATTTCCTCATTTCCGTAGCATAACATCTATCTCTATTCATGTCTTGACAAATCTAAACACATAGCAGGCAGCTCATGGTTTCACTATTCGACAATCATGTCATCAATCAATTATACAGGATACAACATGCATTTTGGTTCAATCATGATTTAATAAATGTAATCAGACAGCTTGTGATTTACCACATCTAGGAAGCATCACAACAGATTAAGCATTCATCTTATTTCCTAGGGTTCATTTCGCAACATAAGGTTCAATCAATTATTTCTAAGGCATGCATTTTAATTATTAAATCAGATATTTAAGAGAACCACTCTACCAGGATAATCGGGAGATGTGGAGGCACAAACGACGGACCTTGTAGCCTCCGCAGGTCCCATGCACGCACCCCTGTAGCAACAGCGACCCCCACAGCAGCAACTTCTCCTGCCACTTCCCCCTCCTCTCCCGCACGCACCCCTCCCCTCCGTGCTCCTCCCGCTCTTCGCTCTCCTTCTCCTTCTCCTCTCGGCTTATTGTGTGGCAAGCAAATGGAGGAAGAGGGGGGTTTTTATGGATGTGGGAGGTGTGGGGGAAGGGATGGCGTGAGGCATTGGGTAAGGTGGAGTATGGGGAGGAATGGGGGAGATGTATAGGTGTCGTGGGTATGGGGGTGAGGGGTGAGGTATGGTGGGGTATGGTGTTTAGGGGAATGGGCATGGGGTGAGGTACATGGGCATGGAGGTTTTTGAAAAGTTGATCCCGCAAAAGCCTTCTATTCCTACAAAGCCCAAAATTAAAACCTAAGGGATTTAAAATTGCAGTAACACCCCTACCATTCCGAGAAATTCCTGAACGACCCTTGGGAAGGGTTATTTAATTTAAGCAAGCTTGGACCTGACCACTGGAAGCAGCCAAATGGGTCATTCGCTACCTATAAAGAACAAAGAATTTCATACTCACATACAGGAGATCAGATCATTTGGAGGTCCTCGGATATTCTAACTTTGACTTTGTGGGATGTCCAGATACTCGGAGATCTACTTCGGGATAAATTTTTCTGCTTGCTGGAGGGACTATCTCGTGGAGGAGTGCAGAGCAAACCTTGATAGCTACCTCCACTATGGAAGCAGAATTCGTAGTGTGTGATGAGCCCATATTTCTTGGTTAAGTATGTATTTTAATGCCTAGACATTAAGCTGACATGTACATTTATATAGCATACATTAATGTGTAAATAGGATAACATAAAATCTTATGCATTTCATGCATTACATGTATTGATAATAGCATTTAGAATTTATTTAGAATATCATGCATTGAAATAGGTTGCATTACAATTAGTGTTTTGAATTAACATAGAAGTTAAGGTCTTACATATAAATAACCCAATAATGATTTTTTCTTTATTTTTATTCTCTTCTCTACAGCAACGTTTCCCACGCTAAATGTGCTCCTTAATTGCTGAGGAGAGAGGATACTGCACATCGTCAACGATCCCTCTTCTCCACAACGCTTCTTCTCCATGTTCCTACAGTCATAAAAGAAGACCTCAACCGCACCATCATGAGCAGGCCTCCACCCCATTCCCTACTGGGCAGAGAGTAGCTTCTCGTCTGTTCTACCACCACTGGCCTCTACTGCGGCAGTTTGCTCCATCACCGTAGGCGTGCATCGTGACGGGACGCTCCACCAAATCGGAGCAGTTGCATTATCGTGAGCACCTCAGTGTGCACACCCCTCCACGCTACAACAACAGCGTGCAACACCACCCTCACCGCCATCTCCAGCAACCACCTCCAGCTCCTCGCCCCCAAGCCAGTTAAGACGTCCGCGAAATTTCCCGGATGTCTCATGCATCCCCTCATTGCGTCTTCCCCGCACCTCAGCATTGTTTCTCCTCCACCAACACCACCCAACACTGTCATCAGCCATAACCCCACCGCACAACACGCCACCTCGAGCGCAAGCACCCATTTTTCCCCCTCGTGCAGTTTGCATCCACCAGCTCCAGCAGCTACGTTCGTCAGCAGCTTCAGCAGTCGCGCCCCTCCCTGCGTCCACTCGCGTGGTCTGCGTCCTCTAGCAGTAGCAGCTGTGCAGCCCGCGAGCACCCATTTTCCTCGCGCCTGCGTGGCCAACAGCGTGCAGCATCAGCAGCTGCGCTTCGCCAACTCCTCGCCCCCACATGGCTTGCGCGCCTCCACCGTGCAGCAGCAGCAGTCACGAGTACCATTCCCTCTCAGCAGCTGCGACCTCCAGCAGCTTTTGCGCTCGTGACCCGTCATCTCCATGCACAGAAGTTGCAGCCAACAGCCACCGTTGCTGCTCATCTCCTCCGTCCGGCCACCTTAGGCCGTCTCGCACCACGCTAGACCCACCACTGCGAAGCTCTCCCTCCGGCGCTCCTCCGACAAGAAGCTCGTCATCAGCCTTGGTCTCCTCCTCGCGCACGGACAAGGGGAAGCCATTCCCCTATTTTGCTACAGTAAATGGGGTATTAGTTTTTACATTCAATGCCATTGCAAAATTCTATTTTTATTTTATTATTGTGAACATTGCATTGAGCTCCCTCTTGTTTAGTATAAATGCAATTACATATTATGCTCTCATTCAAATTCATATTTAACATGGTTTTTGACACAATTTTTGGGGGAAACAGTTCGTGAACATCTATTTTTAAGCCATACGAGTTTTAATAGGACATTACCTCCCTATGGATATGACCTGCTCTCTCGAGTGGTTTATTTTCAATCTAATACTTTGATTAGTCAATTTTCCACAACTTTAAAATACAACGACAAATCATCTTATTCGAAAGCGAAAATCGATACGTCAAATGGCGCCGTTGCTAGGGATTGACCCGTAATGACCCCTACAAGCATCTGATACTTCTAGGGAGGACCCCTATAGGCATATGGAGGAATTCACCGAGGTCTGTTTCACGGTGAGATTGCAGGGTGTTACTGATAATGTCCAAATGTGAACCCTCTTTCCTTTCTCCCTCAAGGATAAGGCGAAGCATTGGTATCACACTTTAGATGGTAGAGTGGATACTTGGGATGCCTTGAAGGGAGAGTTTTTGAAAAAATACTTCCCCATGAGCAAGGCTAATCACTATAGGAGGGAAATCATAAGTTTTGCTCAACCAAATGGAGAACAATTTCCTGATGCATGGGAGCGCTTCAAAGATTTGTTACGCTTATGTCCCCATCATCAAATGCCAAGATGGCAACTTGTAGAAAGGTTCTACACTGAATTAAATGACAAGCACAGGAAAACAGTGGATGGTGCTTGTGCAGGAACTTTTCTCACAAAAAGTGAAGATGAGGTTTGGGATCTTTTTGAGACCTTTAGTGAGAATTCTATCCAGCTAAATTTTACCTATTTGGATAAGAAACCCACTCTTATACAATGAAAGATTGAGGCAAATGAGGCTAGGGATACCTAGAATTTGGCCTTCCATATTCAATTGTTGAACCAAAACATGGAAAGGCTTATGATAAATCCTAGCCAACTCACGCCAAATGCCTCCACTTCCCAAGCTTCTGAATGCTCCATTTGCAAAGGCAATACGCATGCTACTGTGGGTTGTCATTTGGCCTCCCAATTCCCTGACCTTGTACAGGTGGACCTGAATGCCACCCAAGGGTTTCGTCCCAAACCTCATAATGACCCTTTTTCCAACACTTATAACGAGGGATGGAGGAGCCACCCCAATTTCTCATGGAGACAGGGGAATGTCTCTAATTCAAGGAATTACATACCCCAACCCTTTCAGACTCAACAATATAATCAACCTCCTATTCCCTCCCAACCATCCAAGACTTCTGAGATGGATGAGCTTAAAGCCAGAATCAAAGCATGATCATCCAATCTCATGACAAGGCAATCAATGAGATAAAATCACAAATTGGACACCTTGTCGAGGCCATGAGAAAAAGGGAGACTGGGAAGCTTCCCAGTTCATCTGAGGAGAACCCTAAAGGAAAAGGGATTACTTTTAGGGAGCAAGCCTAGGCAGTGACTATTTTGAGGAGTGGGAAAGAAATTTCCAAACCTGATGCTCCTATAGTCCCACCTTCTGAAAACCCAATCCACCCCGACTTTCGACCCCATCTGAGAAGAGCAGCCCAACTCTTCTCCGCTTGAAATCACCTCACTGGAAGAGGTTTTCCCCGTTTCCCCACTTACCCGACATGACAACCCTTCCACCTAGAAACCAAGAGTGCCCTTTAAAGAGCGCTTATCTGACTCTGGGCAGACTTTTGCTGGCTCACCTGGAGCCAAAGATAGAACAAACGAAATCATGGAGACTTTCAAATAAGTGCCAATTAACCTGCCTTTGCTTGAAGCTATCAGGCAGATTCATCCTATGCCCGCTTTCTAAAGGACCTATGCACGAAAAAGCGGCAATCGAGGAAACAGGTCTAATCAAAAGTTGTCCTACCTGATTCTGTTAACTCAATTATACAGCATAGGACACCCCCGAAACTTAAGGACCCAGGAGCCCCATACATCTCAGTGATCGTTGGTGACCTACGTATAGACGAGGCTCTACTTGATCTGGGTGCGGGGGTAAACATCCTTCCGAGCTATGTATATGAACAACTTGGATGAGGCAATTTGAAGCCTTTCCCTGTAATCCTCCAAGTTGCAAACCGTTCTTTGAAGATACCACGGGGCCTGCTAGAAGATGTTCTCGTGAGAGTGGAGGATTTCTTCTTCCCTGTTGACTTTCTAATACTAGACACTGACCCTACCAACAAACCAACCAAGCCCTCCATCATCTTGGGCTACCCTTTTCTTGCGACTTCTAATGCTTCAATTAATTCTCACACTGGGGCGTTAAGAATGGGCTTTGGGAACAAGAAAATTTAGCTTAATGTGTTTGATGCTTATAAACAAGTCGAATTTGAGGATTGTTCCCAAGTTGAGGTGGTAGATGACCTGATTGAAGAGACAATTCCTGCAATTTTATGTGACGACCCCCTTCAACATGTCATGCTAAATGAGCATTCCCATCTCTTGGAGGAATGTGAAGGGGATGTGCTAGAACTTGAGGAATTGCCTTGAGTTTCTACTGAGACTCTCTCCCCATTGTACTTGCCTAAGGTAGATTTGCTACCTGAGATGGGGACTTCTATTTTGAAACCCTCAACCATCCAAGCCCCCAACCTTGAACTGAAACCCCTCCCTGACTCTCTCAAGTATGTATTCCTTGGGTCAAATGATATACTCCCTGTAATCATTACATCTACACTATTTGAAGTGCACGAGGGAGCCTTACCAGGCTGTTTATCAAGGCACAAGGAAGCCATAGCTTGGACGATTGCTGATATTATGGGTATAGACTTTATGCTCTGCATGCATCGCATGTATACTGATGATTCCATCAAACCCTTTCAAGACATGCAAAGACGTCTTAACCCCAACATAAGGGAGGTGGTTAAAAAGGAGATTCTGAAGTGGTTGGACACTGGGATCATTTATCCCATCACAGATAGCAAATGGATTAGTCCAATCCATGTAGTGCCAAAGAAGGTAGGCTTCACGGTAGAAACAAATGACCAGGGTGAACAAGTGGTGACCAGACCTTCAACTAGTTGGAGGGTCTACATTGACTACCGCAAACTGAACATCGCTACCCAGAAGGACCACTTTCCCTTGCACTTTATTGATCAGATCCTAGAGAGATTGGCCGGGAACAAGTATTTCTACTTTTTAGATGGATATTCTAGGTACAACCAGGTTGCAGTCTTCCCTGATGACCAGGATAAGATAACTTTCACTAGTCCTTACGGCACTTTTGCGTTTAGGCATATACCGTTTGGATTATGTAATGCACTAGCAACTTTCCAGCGGTGTATGAAGTCCATTTTCTCGGACATAATTTACGAGTGCCTCGAGGTTCTTATGGATGACTTCTCCATTTACGACTCGTCTTTCGACCAGTGTCTCCTGCACTTAGAGAATGTGCTGAATAGATGTAAAGAGACTGGTTTAGTCCTCAGCTGGGAGAAAAGCCACTTCATGGTACAGAAAGGCATTGTACATGGGCATGTTGTGTCTGAAAGGGGCTTGGAAGTAGATAAGGGTAAAGCTGATTCTATTTCCAAACTCTCATTGCCCATGAATGTCAAACAGATTAGATCTTTTTTATGCCATGCAGGCTTTTATAGGCGATTCACTAAGAATTTCAGCAAAATTTCTAGGCCACTTTGCGACTTATTGGTGAAGGAATCTTTCTTCGATTTTGATTCAAAGTGTGCCGACGCTTTTCATACGCTGAAAAAGGCCTTGACCTCTGCGCCTATTCTCCGAGCTCCTGATTGGACACTCCCATTTGAGCTGATGTATGATGCTTCGGATTATGCAGTGGGAGCCGTTCTTGGACAGAGGGTTGAGGGAAGACCACATGTGCTGCACTATGCTAGCATGACTTTAACTGAACCACAACAAAACTACACAATCACTGAAAAGGAATTACTTGCTGTAGTTTTTGCTCTGGAGAAGTTTAGGTCTTATCTTCTTTGATCCAAGGTGGTCATTTTTACTGATCATGCGGCAGTGAAACATCTCATTGACAAGAAAGACTCTAAGCCACGTTTAATTAGATGGATTCTACTCCTTCAAGAGTTTGACTTAGAGATTTGTGAAAAGAAAGGAGTGAAAAATGTAGTGGCTGACCACCTATCTCGCCTTTCCCTTGATGACTCTCCATCTGGAGACATCCGCGAGACATTTCCTAATGAAACCCTTATGGCGGTAACACCAACTTTACCCTGGTATGAGGATACAATTAATTACTTGGTCATTGGAGAAACTCCTGGCTCTTGGGATGAGCAAAAACGGAAGCGATTCATTTCCCATGCTAGATTCTTTCATTGGGAAGAGCCAGAATTATTTCATATTATACAAGACCAAGTTTAGAGACGATGTGTGCCTGAAGAAGAGCAACAGAGTGTGTTGAGATTTTGCCATGAACTTCAATATGGAAGATACTTTGGTGCTAAGAAAACAGCTTTTAAGGTTCTCCAGTCCGATTTTTGGTGGCCTACTTTATTTAAGGATTCCCATAACTTTGTTAAGGCCTGTCTTAGATGTCAACGGACTGGAACGATTGGAAAGCGGAATGAGATGGCCCAACACCCTATCCAACCTGTGGAAATTTTTTATGTTTGAGGGATAGACTTCATGGGTCCCTTCCCTTCGTCCCATGGATTGAGTATATCTTTGTGGCAATGGATTATGTCTCCAAATGGATAGAGGCCATTCCTGCGTGTACAAATGACCACTCTGTGGTCTTGAAATTTGTGAAGGCCAATATCATATCTCACTTTGGCTGCCCCAAGACGATTATAAGTGATGGAGGACCTCATTTCCGGAACCGTCACTTCAATCGGCTACTCAGGAGTTTGGGAGTAACTCACAAGATTGCTACCCGTTACCATCCTCAGATGAGTGGCCAGGTTGAAGTGTCAAATAGGGAGATCAAGAACATTTTAGAAAAGACTGTTAGGCCAGATAGGAAGGACTGGTCCCAAAAGCTCGATGACGTTTTATGGGCTTATCGAACGGCCTACAAAACCCCTTTGGGTATGTCTCCCTTCTGGATTATGTATGGGAAAGCGTGTCACTTACCCGTTGAACTTCAACATAAGGCACTTTGGGCTATCTGAAGTTTTAACTTGGATTTAGAGCAAGCTGGTAAGGCACGTTTACTGGAGTTGACTGAGCTTGAGAAGCTGAGGAATGACGCTTATGATACCTCCCAAGCTTATAAAGAGATAACTAAGTTCTTGCATGATAAATATATCCTTAGAAAGACCTTTGAGCCCAACCAACAAGTCTGGCTTTTCAATTCCAGACTTCAGTTTTTTCCAGGAAAATTGAAATCTCGTTGGGATGGGCCTTACATTATCACCAAAGTATTTCCGCATGGGGTTGTGGAGATCAAGAGCCCTTCTTCAGCAACACCCTTTACCGTCAACGGCCAACGATTAAAACCTTATGTAACTTTGGATGGCCATCTGGTTGATGAGGTCACTCTCGAGGAGCCTTAGCTCCTTTCTTTTCCGCCTCAAGTAATATCTTCCCTTGGTCATTCTACTTTCAATGCAGACATGGTTTAAACAAGGCATGGGGGGACAAGACCTGAGGCATCTGTACATAGCATTCATGCATTTAGGTAAAACATTCTGCATTACATACATTTGCATTCTTAAAAAGAAAAAAAAAAAAGGATTTTTGTGAACTTAATTGGCTGGGCCCTACATTCTTAGGCAGACCAAAACCTTAGGTTAGACTAAGTTGACTTTAGGGTTTGACTTAGAAGTTAAGTTGAGCTACTAACTTTAGAACTTTAGGGTTCTTTGTGGACTTAAAAACTCAAGTAGGAGTTAAGTTGCGGACCATTACTCATGAAGTTGAGGAAGGAAAGCTAGAGATTGAGTCAAAGGCTGGGTAGTACTTGTAACTTAAGCATCCACATTTCACACACACTTGGTCTTGTGTAGATGGTGATCACCATAATTCATTTCTTGAAGAAAATTTGGTTCTCTTACTTCTGACTTAGGAGAAGTTTGAAAACACAATTTGATTGGAAGAGTTCCTACCACAGGAGAGGTGGAGTATAGACTTACCTTGATGATGCAATGATAACATGTCACCTTCTCGGTGCTTGTCTCTTAGGATATCCATCCTACTGGGGGCATGTAAGTACATTATGCGGTTCAGGTACCATGAATGGTCCTATCTCGAAGTACCAATTGCCATAGGTCTGAATTCGCTTTAGAATTTCGTGGGCGATACTATCTTGAAGTGTCGATTGCCAGGAGTTCTTGGGGTCGCTATGGGTGGTGCTATCTCAAAGCATCAAAAGCCAGGCACCCTTCGAGGTACGGTGATGGGGACAATGAATCCGACACAGACTGTATAGATAGCTGATCCAAAGTTAAACTTAGAGGAATCAAACAAATATATATATATATATATATATATATATATATATATATATATATATATATATATATATATATATATATATATATATATATATATATATATATATATCTTCTTTCTAGGTTGGCAATCATACCAACCTCAAATAAATCAGACCATTGCACATGCATGGATGCTTTAATCTCTAGGACCAATAAACCCTAGGGTAGAGTTAGAAATCAGAGAGACCTACTCCTACAACTCATCCTTAGCTGACTTTTTTTGTAACTTAGCAATTACTTGGGAACCTTAGGTCTAAAATTCGAACTTAACTTGTTTCTAAAGTAAGACCGATTAGGTTGGCTAGTCCACTTGAAGAGCTGGGTTATTGCTTGAATTTGCTAGGGACTAGCAAAAACTAGGCATGGGGGCAGCGTGCTTCGAGGCCTCAAATCATGGAGTATGATTTAGGAATTTTGTCATAGCTCTACGAATCATTGATGGTGTCGAAAGATCACTTCGGCTATACTATGACAATAATTCGGCAGTGACGTACTCCAACAGCAACAAAAGTTCTTCAAAGTCAAAGCACACTAATATCAAGTATTTAGCAGTCAAAGAAAGAGTTCAAAGTGGACAAGTGTCCATTGAGCACATTGGAACCAACTCTATGGTAACAGATCCGCTCACTAAAGGGCTAACGCCAAAGGTTTTTCATGAGCATATTGTCTGTATGGGTGTTATATCTATTTGTGATACAACAATTCAGTGGGAGTTTGTTCTATTTTGGTGTTTCATGTATGGACATGTTTTGGATCATATGCATAATGATAAAGTTTTCCATTCTTTGAACTCATTAGTCCTTGTCATGATCTCTTGTATGAGAAAGTTTTGGACCAGTTGAAAATAGACGTGTAGATTACGTTAACATGCAATTTTCATGCTATGTACATATATCAGATCTATGTCATTACTTGTGTTAATGTATGTGATCATTGTTTGGTCTAGTTGACTTAATAATGACGAAAACCAACTTTAGTCGCATGTTAATCGAGTATGAACAAAATTGGTGAAGATGTGGTTTATTGCGATGTTGTATTAATGAGTTCATACAGGTATATATGAACGTATGATTATAAAGATGATATATGCAATTCGAGTGAAAGATTATTAGAATTATATTGCAAACCTACATATATTATTATTACGGAATTATACGTTAAATGTATACATATATTTAGACGTCACATTTATGGTCATTAAAGTGGTATAATTATGTAAATTAACCATTCACATCTCATTATAATATAAGATTTAATGAATAGAAACCTTAAGGGAAAAATGCAATTCCGTGATGGGTGGAATTGTCATTTTACTTTAAGCATTATGATCCCTGGAGGGGTGAGGGCAAAGTGAGCATTCATAGAAAAGTTATAAATAGAGCCCATGACATAATCCAAAGGGTATGTCTCCATTCAGTTCTCTTCCAATCTTGTCCTCTGAACCATCTAAAAGTACTATTGCCACCGCCTTTCGTTGGAGTAGCAAGTCTACGGCTTCAAAGGACCTCCATGATCTCCTCAACGCTTCCGCTATGGTGGATTCAGGTATCCCTTCGTCATTTTCTTTTCCATTTTTATTTTGATTGATGATATGAAAAATAAATTTTTGTTGAGATTATAGAAAATCATTTAATTTTAATTTTGATTTAATTTTAATTCCATCATACTAAACTTGTTTAGATGCCCAAATCAAATTAGGAAAACAATATGAACTCAGTGGCCAAAGAGGTTGGTTAGGAGCCAAAAATGCTGACCTCCAAGGCTTGAAGAGTTAAGCATAAGATACTATGACTCAGGAACATAAGACCAAGAGAGTGCAGATAATTGGGAGGCAATATCTCCCATATCTACAGGTGCAGATTTCACAAATATGAATCTTCAAATAATTAAGTGGAGACACCGTACCAAGATAAAACCCATGACTGACTTAGGAATGTTGTCCCACAACTCATGATTTGTCCTATACAGGTGACAAGACGCGATCGATAAAGTAGGAGTCTCCATTTGCGTAGCTTGGCCACAACCTAGAGATGGCACTTACTCAATGAGACCACTTGGTGCATCAATGCTCGGACCCACTGGTGGCAGGATCCATCCGCAGGCGATGACCTCTTACAGAGGTTCTAAAATTTAAGGGTGTCATGGTTAGGGACTATCGAGGAACAAGCAAGACTCCACTGGCCCCAACAAACTCCTTAATTTCCGATGGACACCTTAGCATGACGAAAGTAATTTAGAGCTAATGAGGAGTGACTAATCAAGATCGGTCATGAGACATGACTAGATATGTTTATGCCCTCTAGCCTAGCAAGATGAATTTGTAAGCAGTAGATCAAGTAAAATAAAGTAACAATCAGTCTTTAGGTCTAATTTGATAAGGGAGATAATCCATCAAAATAAAGATTAATTTTGTTCGGTGAAAATGATACTTTGATTAGGGTTAAAAGGATTTAATCTGGGATAAGTCATTCTGAGGTTGATGTAAGATAAATTTTTTTCGTAGATTATCCCATTTGATTTCACAGTTCTGCATTTGCGAAATGCAAGGATGGGGTAGATGTAACCGATCACGTTAGGAAGGACTTGCTATGGTGCATGATTGATTAAAAGAGATCTTTCCATGAATGGCCATAAGGATGGGAAGAGGATTTGGTTACGAATGAGTGATCAGAGAGTGCTGCTGGTTAGTTAATGCCATGCGAGATGAAAAGGGAAATTTTTGGCAAAGCTACGGTTAGTGCTCTGAGGTAATTATTATAGTAAAACAAGATGTGGTAATTTATTAATTAATTGCTTTCTTAGTAAAAGCAGATTCCAAGTTTCTCGAGGGCATTCTCGCGCCTTGTTTTCTTCGTGGTAAATGCACATACATTATGAGTGGGATTTTAGGACCAACTCAGCTAACGCTGGATGATGTCTCCTATAAATTTAAATTCCTATATCTATACATTCTTTCGTGATAAATAGTTTCTATAACCTACGTCAAAAATAATTATATGAGTAGCATTCAAGATTAAGCGTGCAGTTGGTTGGGAATATATATGATGGGCCTCAGATGTCGATGTCGAGGTCGTCGAGAGTTATCAAAGAATTTATATACATACGAGATGTAATGTAGTCATGAGAAAATAAAAATAAGCAAACAATCACATAAATATGGGTGATTAGGTATATGTCTAAGAAGGAGATCTAACCATCAATCTGTACTATACATGAGCAATGACTCTTTTGGTTGGAGTGATATAAGAAATAGTGAGTTGTAGGCTCTTTGAATTGCCCCCAAGGGTCTACATGCGTGTCCCCTTTCCTTGTGGATTGAGAACCTATTAATAGAGTACAAATAGCAAGAGGTTACACATTTAGAGATGTAACGTCCAAAGTAATTGATAGTTATTGATAGATAATGGGTTATTATTTAGAGGTAATAAGAAATAATGGTGAGTTATGACCTCGACTTGTAATCGCTCAGTAGATAGTGTCTCTTCACATTTCCATGTGGACCAAGTCCAAACAGATTTCACCAACCTAATCACGAGTCAATTGAGCTAATTTCGTGAGGATAATTTTCTTCCATCATCAATAAATTTAATTGCAAAATCTACAATGTGTATATGTGATTTTGAAGATTTATAGAAACATTGATGTCAAAACCTTATTACTCTTTTAGAAGATAGTTCTTCATATTTCATCTCATATTCCTTATGCTTTCAATTAAGGGTAAAACCGCTGCATTATGGTAGTAGCATAGATACGTGGATTATTTTCATGCAACGTGGAAAATGTTCAAGAAGAAAAATTCAGTTACATGTCTTGCATTAAAGGTCCTATTGATGGGATTAAAATCAAATAAAAAATAAAATCAAATGATATTCTATCATCTCAGTAATAATCTATTTCCTATACATCAATTAAAATGAAAATGAAAAAAAA
Source organism: Thalassia testudinum (assembly GCA_037157565.1). Lineage (NCBI taxonomy): Eukaryota > Viridiplantae > Streptophyta > Magnoliopsida > Alismatales > Hydrocharitaceae > Thalassia > Thalassia testudinum. The sequence continues at coordinate 18,925,508 of JAZHRO010000002.1, read as the reverse complement.
AACAATGGAAGGATACCTGAATACATCCTAACAAAAGTGTTGAGAAGATCACGTAGATCTTTTGAAGTCGTAAGCTTGCTTCTCAAATGAAAGGTGGTGGCAATGATATTTTTAGAGGATTCCAAGAGCGAGAGATGAAAAGAACTTAATAAGAACGTACCCGTTGAATTCTGTAATGAATTTTATTTATAACTCATCCATTCTGAAACCATAACGTTTAAAATAAAATGATATTTTCGCCCATCACAAAATTACATTTATCATTAAAATTTTTATACATTAAATCTCATATCTTAATGAGATATAAATAATTAATTTACATAATTAAATTACTTTAATAACCTTATATATATATATATATATATATATATATATATATATAATTTCTTATTATAATTCTAACACCTAAATTAATTTACACCTTCTTTAAACACTATCATTTCCCCCTCTCTTCATTACTCTTTCGTGACCCCACGAAGGGGATGCATTACCAGTCAGAGGGTGGGACAATGGAGCCAAACAAATAGTTGCGGAGGGAAAAAGGACAAAAAAAGCTCGGGAGAAAAGATGCGTTTTTTTTACCCCCCGAGGATGATTTAGTCAATCAAGGGCTCCTCAATCTCTCCTGCAATGTCAAATGGATGATTATGATTAGTTTAGTCAGAGAGTTAGAAAAATAATAATAATAAATATATAATTAGTATTTACTTATAATTATATTTAATTGTAAAGTGATGTTAACATCAATTTGTATTTACTTAAATTGATGTTAAGTTATGATATTAACTCTTATGATGTTTACTCAGTAGTGATGTTAGGAATATAAAATGTGAGGGATATCGAGGTGCAAGTAGTGCATAACTTTAACATGGATTTGACTAACATTGGTGGAAATCGATGTTAGATAAATCCATATTAAAGTGACCAAATCCAAGTTATTAAAAAAAGGGTTAAGTGATCAAGTAAACTGAAAGATTAACCTTTTAAAGTAAATTAGACCTTAGTGTTCCTCATTTGGTAAGTAGAATAACTGTGTAGAATAAATTCTTAGAATAAGTTGATAGAGTGAAATAAATGGTGGTTAAGTGTGTTTTAGTGTTTAGTTGGTTAGTAGAATAAGTGGAGGAATAAAGTAAACTTATTCCAATTAAGGTGTTTGGTTAGTAGAATAAATGGTGAAATAAAGTATAATTATTTTGGTTGAGTGTTTGGTTTGTAGAATAAGTTGAGAAATAAACAGGAGTTTTCTGCCTAAAAATCAAATCTCCTCTGACCAAGCGGAAACCCTATTTTCTTCAAACCGTACAAAACACTACGAAAGAAACCCTAAACGCCATTTCCCAAATCGTGAAAAAATCACATCCATATAGAAATCAAAGAACAAAAATAACATGACGACCGATAGATCTTACAAAACCCTATTCAAAATCTACAAATCGCACTTATATTCAAAGTAACATTCACATCGACGGCGTGAGCACGGTCCATCCCCATCTCCGCCCCATTCCACACCTGCGGTATCAGATGACATAGGTGTAGCACAGCGCACCGGTGAGAAGATGACGTCCCAAGGAGACCGTGATTTCTCGGCCAAAGGAGGCCATCAAGTTGTCTCTGCTCGACGCAAAATAACTTTCCCAGATTAGAAGTTATTCCACGAACTCGATGAAATAACTTTGCGTTGGCTTATCTCCCTCTTCAGATGGAGCAGCTAACCACCGAATTAAGTGCGTCAGGTGTCGGTGTTGGGTTAACTGAGTTAACCTGGGTACCAAACATGCCCAAAATGTTTTAACTGTAGGTAAATCATTCACACCAAGAAGCTAGAAGACATGGAGAGGGTGTACTTCCTGCAATGATAAATCAACTTCTCCCCATTTATGTGCTACCAACTTGGTCATCTCTTGTTTGTAACAACTACATGCACTCACCTCTCCTCCGTTCCCCCTTTCCTTCTATGCTACGAAACCTAACCTAGCACCTGTCGTCGGCCCTAATCGGCCTCCTTTATCCGATTGCCTCCCCCCCCCCCCCACTTTCCAGATCTTCCTCCTCCCTCCGGACCACTCCTTCGTCGTCAATCGAAGCTTCTCCTCAACATGCACCTACATCTCGCTACTCGTAGAGGATAGTTGGCATTAACAGTCGCGGTCGTCAGCGATGCATTACAACCATGGTGATTGAAGGCACGTGATGAGGTCACGGTGGTTGATGGTGTGTGTTGCGATCACGGGCCTTGTTGCATGGCTGAGGTTGTGGGTTGCAATTGGCAGTCCACGATCTTGCAATCGTGGCGTGATGCGGTGTGTTCGTGGTCGCGGGTGAAGGTTGTGGCCACGACGTGCTGTGGATCAACGATCGGAGCTCGGTGCTCATGGGGGCTACGGTTGGCCGACCTTGTCGCGTGTCGCAATGGGTGGTGGGGTGTAAAGGCCCGTCCTGATTTTAGCCTTATAAGACGTCTTGAGTGTCAGTCAGACATCTGGACAGACGTCTGTACCCCTTCCCAGACGTCTGAAAATTGAAAAATCTATACTCACCTTGCGATCTGTGCGTAGGCAGCACGCAGACTCTTCTCTCTCCTTCCTTCTTCTTTTACCCTCCAAACCCTAACCACCCAGCCCTATAAAAGAGACCCCCTTCCTCTCCTCTCCACTCCACCACTACCACCACCTTCCACTCCACTGCCGTGGGCAAGAGGCACGCGAGCGAGAGAGAGCGAAAGCGAGGAGGAGGAGTGGGCGTGAGGAGGAGAGGGTCGAGGTTGCGAACTTCGTGGAAGCTCGTCAGAGGCTCGCACAGCCACCGCGGCACGTGCGGGAGGAGGAGGACGTTGGGACATCGTCCCATACCTTCTGCAGCAGTCAGAGTTGCAGCGGAGCGAAAGGAACCGCGGCGGAGCACAGTAAGAAGCATAGGAGCGCGGTCTGATACTAGAAATTTTCCAGTATCAGACGTCCGAAGTGTCTTCCGAACGACTAGCTAGATGTCTGGCATCGACACCAGATGTCTGAAAGCAAGTGTATCACGAAGGTACGTCTTCCTCGTGGTTACGGGCATGCAGGCTACACCGCAGATGAGATCTGTTTGGCTAAAAGTGGTGTGCTGCTCTGTCGTGCGCAGGAGCAGCTTTGGGAAGGCTTGCAGCACGGCCTTCCACTTGCTTTCGGACGTTTGGACAGCTTACCAGATGACCAGAGATGTTCCCAGACGATCGGAGGACTAGTCAGAAGTCTGGAACTGTTTCCAGATGGTCGCGGAGTCCTAGACGTCTGAGATCATCGCAGGAGCTTGAGGTGAGTCGCTATGACTTTTAAGACGTCTGGACTTGTTTCCAGACGTCTGATTTGGGTCTGCAGACACGTTTTTTACCCGTTTAGGGTCTGATCGGGATCTATTTTCCACAAACAAAGTATCTATGGCTTCCTTGTGAATTCCTCTACATATTAGAAACCTTTATACACTGTTCTAAATCTTTTGTTGTGGTGTGTTTCTTGGTATAAGACTTCGACCTGTTGCGTGTCTGGGACTTGCAGAGGCACGTGGGCCTACAGTTCGAGCCCCCAGTACTCCCAGATTGTCTGGTAGAGTGGTCCACCCCTGTTATACTTATTAAATATGAATGCATCTATGAAAATTAGATAACTAGAAACCTAGGATGTGGCATGAACCCTAAGGCAAGAAATGGTTGAACAAATTGTTTACGTAATTGAAACTATATATATATGTCAATGAGCTGAATTGTTAGCCATTGCCTGTAAATAGATACGAGTTGCCTGTTGAATATGAGCTGCCTGAGATAACTAAACAGTTACATGTGATATCACTTGTTGTATGTGTTAAATTGTGGAAATACGAGCTGCATGTATATAAACGAGCACTGAATTGTGAATGATGAAACTTGGACTGGAATAATATGGTGAACATGAGCATGAACCCTACGGGGAGTTAGGAGTAGAGGTCCTGTGGATAGATGGAAAGGCCTGGAAATGAGGACGGGAAGTGTGCTGGCCCTTGGGTACGTAGGATTGGCCAATCTACACCGCCCTTGGGTTGGGACCCTGGGTTAGGATTGGCCAATCTACAACGACTTCTGTTGGCCCTTGTGTGCACAGTACCGAGGAGAGCTACTAGTGTAGGGAGGGAGCTGAAACGATGCACCACCCTTTGATTATTTAAGACGTCTGTGATGTTCACCAGACGTCTGAAATTACTTTTTCTCTTCAGCATGGACCGTACGTACGCCATACTCACTCCCTCACCGCGCCTCACCACACCTCCTACGACGCCTCGCCATCTCACCCCCTCACCTCCACTCCCTTTATAAACCTCTCCCCCTCCTCTTCATCGCCCACCCCGTAGTCGAGTGCAGAGTGAGGACGAGAGCGAGTAAAGAGCGGAGAGCCCGAGTGAGGAAGCGCGAGAGCGGAGGGTGCAACACCGTTCTGTTGCACACCTGCAGGCGAGGGAAGCCAGAGCGGTTCCGCGGAAGTCATTTTTCCGTGGAATCAGACGGCCAGAGGGACACCCAGATGTCTTACTGGATGTCCGAAGGTAGAGCAAGACGTCTGGTAGAGATCTACTTTCCGTATTTTGTCTCTGACAAAGTCCTGACAGTGTACATATTTATGTTAGAAGGTGAGAGCGGACCGAGGCAATTTCAGACATCTGGGGGCACCCCCAGACGTCTAACGGAGTTCTTGGACGTCGGCATTGAGTTCCAGACGTCTAATAGAGGAACACCGAGAGAGGTATCCCTGAGAGCTGTTTTAAGACGTCTGGGACCTTTCCCAGACGTCTGATTTATGTCTAACAGCGTGTTTTTGGGCCGTGCAAGGCCCTATTATTATCGCTTTTCCACAAATGAACCGTCTCTATTTTCCGTATGAGTTTCTCCGTATAATGATACCTTGTCTGTATCATTCCGAACTTTTTGACCCATTAATTCATGTTTTAGGTCTCTAATACGTTGGGTGTACGGGACCTGTGGAGACATCAGGAGCCATTGTACGAGCCCCCATTCCACCCGGTTACCCAGGTAGAGTGGTTATAACCTTAAATCTCTAATTTAATCCATGCAAGTAAGTAATCCTAGGACTTGAGATGAACCCTAGGAAGGAATAAACGCATACTCGAGATTAAATGCTTGAACCCTAGGTCTTGGCATAAACACTAAGGATAGAGAAAATTGCATGTGAATGATTGAGTAATCAAAAGCTGCCTGTTTTTATCTAAAATGGACCCCTATTGTGATAAAATGGAAATTGAACTGTTGTTCTGTACATTCCAACCTAGATGTGAAAAAGAAATTCCTGTACGAACCCCACGGGGAATGTGGACAAGAACACCGTAATACGTAGAATCGGATGGTTCTGAAAATTTGTTGCCCATGGACAGCTGTTCAGGGAGGCAAGTTGACCTTCGTGTACGGAGTACCGAAGAGAGCAACTATCCCTTGTAGTGTAGAAGGGAGCTTGCTACCCTTGGGTTGGGACCCGGGGTGGGTTGGGCCACTCTACGACTCTTACTGGCCCTCGTGTACGTGATACCGAGGTGAGCTACTTAGTGTAAGGGGAGCTAACTGCCCCAGGGGGCCCGGGGCTAGGTATGGCCACCCTACACCGACTTTAGTTAGCCCGTTGGGCAAACCAGGGTAGTCGGACGAGGGTACGCGGACTGAGGAAGGGCAAGACCCCTGAGGGGCAAGACCCCTGTTCTGTTCTGAGAGGGCAAGGCCCTATATTGTTCAGCACTGTATGTTGAGGCGTACCCACTAGCGGAAACGACTGATCGCGTGTCAGTGCGGGGTAGCTACCCGCACGCTTATCACGTGTGCCGTACTCACCGCTACGTCACGACCGTGACCTTGGGGTGGTAGACCGAGTATAGGACTACCACGGTGGGACTCCCCGACCAGGAGAGTGCCATGTGGGTATCCTATATCACGGGAAGCTGCAAGCAAAAATCGTTCCTATAGGGAACAAGAAGATTAAATTGACAAATCCTGATTAGAGATCTCTACGTACCCACATGTTTAATGGAAAATTTTATGTTAATTACTTGTTAAATGCATGTTAATTCTTAGCTACCACTCTACTCAGCGTTAGCTGACTCTAGTTAAATAAATTCTGTACAGGTCAGGGATTTGAGCAGCCCAAGCCACCGGCTGTTGAGGACGCTGAGCCTAGTCGAGCCTAGCTTTAGTTCTACTGTTTGGTAGTGAGTTTCTATAGCTTTGTCTTCTGCTATATATACTCGTTCTGTTGTGATGGATGTATTATGACATAATATTTCTGTTCCTTTTCCCATGTTGTAAATTTCTTTCTGTTTAGCTACTGTACTTATGTGATTGTGGTTTGCTGAATATTATTTGGTTATTTCTTGTTGGATGACTGGATCTTGTGATTAACCGAAGCGAGCCAAACTAAGATCCTGTAAGGATCTGGGATAGGGTCGTGACAGGAGCTAGCCACCCCACGGGGCCCGGGGTTTAGCTAGTGTAACGAATGTGTGCCCCAGACGTCTTTTAAGATGTCTGGGAGGTGGCCCAGACGTCGTACCAGACGTCTGGGATCACAACCAGACGTCTGATAAGACGTCTGGGATCGTTTCCAGACGTCTGGAAATCCGTTATTTTCGACACACGCGAGTCGCCTGCGCGCCTGAGCGCGCAGACCGCATATTCCCTCTTTTTCTCTCTGCTGCTGCAGGCGGCCTGCCACCTTCTCTCTCCTCCTCGCGCGGCCTTAAAAGGGCCACGCCTCCCCTCCCGCCTCCACCGTCTCCTCCTTCTTCTCCTTCCTGTGCGCGAGAGCGAGCGGACGCGAGGGCGGCAGTGGCGGCCGCAGTGAGCGCGGAGGTGCGGCGTGCGAGGGCGGAGCTCTGCCGTGAGGGCGAGCTCGCCGGAGCGGCTTGGCCGGCCGGCGGAGGGCGCAGGGGGTGCGGAGCGACGCGGAGAGGGACCTGCTGCGGTCTGAGCAGCAGGAGCGCGAGGTGCGACGCGGGCGGCGTCGCGAGCGGAAGCCGAGCAGGGTCCTGATTCTGGAAAAATTTCCAGAATCAGACGTCTGGATTGATAGCCAGACGGCAAGGTCGACGTCTGTAAGATCATACAGACGTCTGAAAGGTGAGTTTCCGCCTTCTTCTTCCTTCTTGTCGACTGACCGTACTGAGGGAGGGGGTTGGCTGTGCGCATGTTCGCTGATTCGCCATCCTTTGCGAATCAGACGTCTGGAAGTTGTACCAGACGGCGGGAGTGACCTCCAGACGTCCGGAGGGAGCATCGGACGTCTGGGATCTAGGGCAGACGTCCCCGCAGACTTCTGGACGTCTGGGAAACCACGCTGAACAGGTAATTCTCTGATCCACTTTTTAAGACGTCTGGAAGAAGTTCCAGACGTCTGATTTTGCACAGTATCGTCTTTTTCGACCCGTTTAGGGCCCGTTCGGGCTTCGTTTTCCGCGATTCGAGTTGCGTTCTTTTCAGAAGTAATTCCTCTACCCGTCTACAGTAGCTATACACTGTTTTGAGACACTCCTTGTGTTTGATCCTTGTGATAGGACCTCGTTCGGTTGCAGTCTTGAGAGTCGCGGAGGCACGCGGGATTCCCGATCACGCCCCCATTACTCCCGTTGTACCTGGTAGAGTGGCTTAAGTTTATTAATAAAATCTGTTAAAGTATGGAACCATAACTAGAAGCTAGGACATTGCATGAATCCTAGGAATGAGAAATGTATGGAATGATAGCTCCTAGGTGATGCATGAATCCTAGGGCTGGAAAACTAGTTGTATGCTAGATCCTAGGATGTGACATGAACCCTAGGATGGAAGAACTAGTGGAATGTATAATACTGCAGTCTTGGAAAAAAATGGAAAGGAATATAAAGCTGCCTGTAATTTAAATTAATAGCTGTCTGTTATGAATAAAGAAACATGATTGAGATCATGGATTTTGAGAACGTGAATCTGGAAAGTGAAACATATGATGTTCTGAGATAAAGAGCTGGAACCCTACGGGGAATTAGGAGTGGAACTCCTGGAAAGAAAAAGGAATGGAAACTGAGATGTAGTTTGTACTGTCTCTTGGGTACGCAGTACCAAGGGAAGTACCTGTACCTGTTTAGTGCAGAGTGGGGCCAGCCGCCCCAGGGACCCGGGGTTAGGATTGGCCGCTCTGTACCGACTTGTTGGCCCTCGTGTACGTAGTACCGAGGAGAGCTAGTAGTGTTAGGAGAGTACTAGCTACCCCACGGGCCCCGGGGTTCTGCTAGCCTCCTTCACCGACTTGTTAGGCCCACTAGGGCAAACCAGGGTAGTCAGGCGAGGGTGCGCGGACTGTGGAGGGGCAAGGCCCCGGTTTGGTTACTGTGGAGGGGTTGGACCCCTGTTATTGAGAGGGCTCTGCCCTAGTTCCGTGCTGTGCTTTGGGCGCACCCGTTAACGGAAACGACTGACCGCGTGCCAGTGCGGGCTAGCTACCTGTGCGTTTATCGCGCGTGCCGTAGTCACCGTTACGTCTGTCAGTGACCTTGGGGTGGTTGACTGAGGGTAGGATCACCACGGGGGACTCTCCCGGCCAGGAGAGCACCACGTGCTACTTCTAATTTTGGAAAAGACTGCAATCAAGATCGTTCCCACGAGGACATTCGAGATCAAGTAAAGGATCTGAGAAACAAATGAAATAGTGAGAAAAATTGAAAGATGTGAATAAAGGAAGTAATAGAACATAACAGCTACTGTACACTCTACTGTTGCCTTTAGTTAGTCTGCCACTCTACTCAGCGTTTTGCTGACGTGTTACACTCGTTACCTTTTTCAGGACCAGGTGTTGAGCAGCCAGGGTCGGCGGCTGCAGAGGACGCTGGGCCGAGTAGGGTCCAGTAGAGTTACCACAGCCTTTTGTACCTCTTTTGTTTCTGTTCTAGTGAGTAGTTTTTGTTTCCGCTGTACCTTCTTTACCTGCAGTTCTTGTTATATGATAAATGTTGTTTTACTGTTGTGGTGGTACCTACTGTAGTAGTTTCTTTCCTTACTGCTGTACTTTCTTACTGTTAGTTATATTCATGCTCAATGTGGTTTATTTTACTGTCTTTTGGTTACTTCCTCGTTGGATGACTAGGTCTTGGGATTAGTCGAGTCGGACCGGTTCTCGTGTCTCGTAGGGACTCGGGAACCGTGTCGTTACAGCTAGCCACCCTACTCTGACTTGTTAGGCCCTTTGGGCAAACCAGGGTAGTCAAATGAGGGTGCGTGGACTGTGGAGGGACGAGACCTCTGTTTGGTTTTGAGGGGCTAAATCCCTATTTCTGAGAGAGCTAGGCCCTATATTGTTCCATGCTGTACTTTAGGTGTACCCGCTAGTGGAAACGACTGACTGCATGCCAATGCAAGGTAACTACCCGTGCACTTATCACGCATGCCGTAGTGTAACGAGCGCGTGCCCCAGACGCCTTTTAAGACGTCTGGGAGGTGGCCCAGACGTCGGACCAGACGTCTGGGATCACATCCAGACGTCTGACCAGACGTCCGGGATCGTTTACAGACGTCTGGAGAACAGTTATGTTCGCACGGGAGATTCGTCTGCGCGCCTGTGCGCGCAGACCTGCGATTCCTCTCTCTCTCTCTCTGCGGCTGGAGGCGCGCTGCGACCACCTTCTCTCTCCTCCTCGCGCGGCCTTAAAAGGGCGCGCCTCCCCTCTCGTCTCCATCGTCTCCTCCTTCTTCTCCTTCCTGTGCGCGAGAGCGAGCGGACGCGAGGGCGGCAGCGGCAGCCGCAGTGAGCGCGGAGGAGGTGCGGCGTGCGAGGGCGGGGCTCTGTCGTGAGGGCGAGCTCGCCGGAGCGGCTTGGCCGGCCGGCGGAGGGCGCAGGGGGTGCGGAGCGACGCGGAGAGGGACCTGCTGCGGGCTGAGCAGCAGACGCGCGAGGTGCGACGCAGGCAGCGTCGCGAGCGGAGGCCGAGCAGGGTTCTGATTCTGGAAAAATTTTCTAGAATCAGACGTCTGGGTTGATAGCCAGACGGCAAGGTCGACGTCTGTAAGATCATACAGACGTCTGAAAGGTGAGTTTCCGCTTTCTTCTTCCTTCTTGTCGACTGACCGTACTGAGGGAGGGGGGTTGGCTGTGCGCAGGTTCGCTGATTCGCCATCCTTTGCGAATCAGACGTCTGGAAGTTGTACCAGACGGCGGGAGTGATCTACAGACGTCCGTGTGGACCATCGGACGTCTGGGGTATAGGACAGACGTCCCCGCAGACTTCTGGACGTCCGGGGAACCAAGCTGAACAGGTAATTCTCTGATCCACCGTTTAAGACGTCTGGAAGGAGTTCCAGACGTCTGATTTTGCACAGTATTGTCTTTCTCGACCCGCTTAGGGCCCGTTTGGGCTCTATTTTCCGCGATTCGAGTTGCGTTCGTTTCAGAATTAATTCCTCTACCCGCCTACAGTAGCTATACACTGTTCTGAGACACTCCTTGTGTTTGATTCTTGTGATAGGACCTCGCTCGGTTGCAGTCTTGAGAGTCGCGGAGGCACGCGGGATTCCCGATCACGCCCCCACTACTCCCGTTGTACCTGGTAGAGTGGCTTTAAGTATTAATAAAATCTGTTAAAGTATGGAACCATAACTAGAACCTAGGGCATTGCATGAATCCTAGGAATGAGAAATATATGGAATGATAGCTCCTAGGTGTTGCATGAATCCTAGGGCCGGAAAACTAGATTGTATGATAGATCCTAGGATATGGCATGAATCCTAGGGTGGAAAAACTAGTGGAATGTATATTACTGCAGTCTTGGAAAATTGGAAAGGAATATATAAAGCTGCCTGTAAATTTAATTAACAGCTGCCTGTTATGAATAAAGAAACATGTTTGATATCATGGATTTTGAGAATGTGAATCTGGAAAGTGAAACATATGATGTTCTGAGATAAAGAGCTGGAACCCTACGGGGAATTAGGAGTGGAACTCCTGGAAAGAAAAATGAATGGAACTGAGATGTTGTTTGTACTGTCTCTTGGGTACGCAGTACCAAGGGAAGTACCTGTACCTGTTTAGTGCAGAGTGGGGCCAGCCGCCCCAGGGACCCGGGGTTAGGATTGGCCGCTCTGTACCGACTTGTTGGCCCTCGTGTACGTAGTACCGAGGAGAGCTACTAGTGTTAGGAGAGTACTAGCTACCCCACGGGCCCCGAGGTTCTGCTAGCCTCCTTCACCGACTTGTTAGGCCCACTAGGGCAAACTAGGGTAGTCAGGCGAGGGTGCGCGGACTGTGGAGGGGCAAGGCCCCGGTTTGGTTACTGTGGAGGGGTTGGACCCCTGTTACTGAGAGGGCTCTGCCCTGGTTCCGTGCTGTGCTTTGGGCGCACCCGTTAGCGGAAACGACTGACCGCGTGCCAGTGCGGGTTAGCTACCTGTGCGTTTATCGCGCGTGCCGTAGTCACCGTTACGTCTGTCAGTGACCTTGGGGTGGTTGACTGAGGGTAGGATCACCACGGGGGACTCTCCCGGCCAGGAGAGCACCACGTGCTACTTCTACTTTTGGAAAAGACTGCAATCAAGATCGTTCCCACGAGGACATTCGAGATCAAGTAAAGGATCTGAGAAATAAATGAAATAGTGAGAAAAATTGAAAGATGTGAATAAAGGAAGTAATAGAACATAACAGCTACTGTACACTCTACTGTTGCCTTTAGTTAGTTTGCCACTCTACTCAGCATTTTGCTGACGTGTTACACTCGTTACCTTTTTCAGGACCAGGTGTTGAGCAGCCAGGGTCGACGGCTGCAGAGGACGCTGGGCCGAGTAGGGTCCAGTAGAGTTACCACAGCTTTTGTACCCCTTTTGTTTCTGTTCTAGTGAGTAGTTTTTGTTTCCGCTGTACCTTCTTTACCTGCAGTTCCTGTTATATGATAAATGCTGTTTTGCTGTTGTGGTGGTACCTACTGTAGTAGTTTCTTTCCTTACTGCTGTACTTTCTTACTGTTAGTTATATTCATGCTGAATGTGGTTTATTTTACTGTCTTTTGGTTACTTCCTCGTTGGACGACTAGGTCTTGGGATTAGTCGAGTCGGTCCGGTTCTCGTGTCTCGTAGGGACTCGGGAACCGGGTCGTTACATGTAGTCACCGCCACGTTTGTCAGTGACCTCGAGGTGGTTGACAGGGTATAGGACTACCACGGGAGACTTTCCCGGTCAGAAAAGCACCACTTGTACCTTCTACTCTTCGGAAAAGGCTGCAATCAAGATTGTTCCCACGAGGAACATGCAAGATCAAGAAAGAAATCTGGAAGTAAACTAATTGGGTGAAAAGAAACTACCTGTAAAATTAAATAACTAGAAAAGAATATATATACCTGCTAGTTTTTACTGCATTAGATAGTTTGGTTACCACTCTACTCAACGTTCGCTAACTCCATTTTCTCATAACACTGTTCAGGTCCAGGAGTTGAGCAACCTGAACTACCAACTGCAGAGGGTGCTGAGCCCAGTCGAGCCCAGTTGTAGTTTTCAGTACTTTCATTGTACTCTCTTTTCTGTTATAGTGAGTTTCAGACTTTTTGTTACTGTTTCTGTTACTGTTGCTTTTGTTCTACTTTCCTGTTGTTGTGGTGGTATATATTAAACTAGCAGCTTTTACTTCTCTTTACTGCTTGTTCGCTTTTACTGTTAGTTACATTGCATAGTGAATGTGATTTATTTTCCTATTTTTTTGTTATTTCTTGTTGAACAACTGGGTCTTGGGATTTGTTGAGGCGAGCCGATCTCGGGTCCTGTATGGATTCGAGAACCGGGTCGTAACATGGGGGCTACTTAGGGGCTAGATCTTGCTTGATGATGGTGGTTTGGTCCTTTGTTTTTCTTGTTTTTTTTACTTTTGTTGTTAGGGCCACGTGTGACCCCATGCGCATTACAGTCGAGGTTTCTGACGTGAGTCAGATGCCGATTAATTCGATTTTCTTGTTAACGCGATTCTTTGAGATTTTATCTCGTTGACACTGTCATATTAACATGCATAGGGTTGCTCTCCTTCTTGTCTTGAAGGAGTCTGACAGGTTCCGTACACGAGATGCTTCTTTTTTATTTTTCCTTTATTTCTTGTCTTTTTGTTTCTATGTTTTGATCTTTCCCCCATTTCTATGGGGCGTATCCTTTCCCTTTTGAGGGTGTTAGGCTTCTCCTTCTCTCCCTTCCCTTGTGGGGGTGTGTCCTTATCTATCAGGTTCCTCCTATTTTAATGGAATGTTTATTACCCTAAAAAAAGAAAATACTTGGTCATCTCTTGAGCCTTTCTACAGGAATAATATCCTTGCCGGATCGCACTCCCATTGATCCAACCAACCAAAATGGTGGTCTGTAATTTTTGCACAAACTTCGGCATGCATCCTTCCTCGCAAAAGCAAGGACTAAAGGGTCCAACTACTTATTCCCATCATTATGACAACAGCCTTGCCCTTCCCTCCTACCCCTCTCCCGAAGCGAAACAAAAGCCCTAGACCTACCTAGGCCCCGATTGGCCATCCTCGGCCGATCAGGACCCCCCCACCTCTGGATCTTTCTCCTCCCCCCACCAAACCTCACCTCTTCATCGATCGGGGCCTCCACTCGACATGCATGGCCTCTCGTCGCTTATACAATCTGGCGTGGCAACCGTGGTCGAGGTGGTGGTTGCGTTTGCTGTTGTGGCGAGGTCGAGTCACGATCGCTATAGGGTGCAGTTGGCGATGGCGTGGTCGTGCGGTCGGTGGTCGTGGTTGCGGCGTCTGCGGCATGTGGCAACCTGGTGTTGTGATGTGTGGAGGTCGACGAGTGGACGGCAATGTGTGCTCGGAGTGGTCGACGATCGGCTGTCGTAGCGGCCGTCTCGGTTGATGTTGTAGTTTGGTCCTTCTTTTTCTTATTTTTTGTGTAGTTTTAGTTTTATTTGGGACAACATGTGGCCCCATTCCATTAGGGTCAAAATTTCTAACGTAAGTCAGATGCTGATTAATTTTGATATTCTCGTTAGCATGGTTCTTCGAGAATTTATCTCGTTGGCACAACCATATCAACGAGCGCAGGATTGCTCTACTTTTGAAAATTCTACTGATTCCCATACTCGGGATGCTTCTTTTCTTTTTACTTTGTTTCTTACTTTGTAATTTCTATATTTTGACCTTCCCTCATGAGTAACCTTTTCTTTTTGAAGGTGTAAGATTTTTCCTTCTCTACATTCTCAAAACTTATTCCCATCATTAAGAGAGTTCATCATTGAGCGAGTGCAAACATGATTAGGTGGGGCGAGGGTGGGTTGGCAGTGCATCATCTTTTTAATTAAAAAGATCATGCAAAACCTTGAAATAGTTTCCTTTAGGGTGGGGGTGTGATTATTTTTTTTTGAATCAAAAGACATCATATATCTTTTTATTGCATTTGCATGAGAAATAGGATGTGATACATTTTAGTGATGTTGATATAAATAATAGGATATTGAAAGTAAATTTTTATAGGTAAGTTGATGTATTATAAATTATATGTGGAAAAAATTTAGATATAGATTATTTTTAAAAAAAATAAAATAAATTTTAAATGTCATAAATAAGTTAATACATTGTACATAAAAATTCAAAGTGACATTTTACCTTATTCAACGACATTATTTACAGCACTATCTATCCATTTCATATCACATCACATAATTAATCAACATTTTTATTCCGCGTGAACCTCTGCAATGTTACACGTCTAGGAGTTCAAATGAGAGAATATCTGTACATAACGTTTTGGCACATATGTATAACTTGGCATGCGTCAATCATCTTTTTACGATATGCAAGATCAGACATATTTCAGCATTCGCTGCCACCACCAATAGAAATTTTCAGCCTGTGGTCTTTGTTTATCTTATAATATGGGATGAATAGATTGACATGGTATAATAAATATATTTTAATAGGTATATTATATTAAAATTAATATATTTAATATATATTAATATTAAAAAATTATATATTTTAATAAAGGAAAATAAATTAAATATTTTTAACTTCACATTTTATTTCTTGAATATTTTATTTTTTACTTTAGGGCAACACTTGGATTTATTCCTCTACCACATGCATAATGCTTCGGCAAGAAATGTAATCATAAAAGCATAGCGTGCGTTACATAATTTTAAAAGGTAGATCTCGCCTGCTGCATTGACTTAGAAAGAACCCTTAGGGTTTAATACCACCATTAGAAATGCCTTGACTTTGATCGTTGCACCACTTGAATGCACTATTAATGCAAATATTTATTCCACCTACGATTTGTTTGAGAGTGAAGATTATAATATTTTTCAAAACGATAAAAGAAAAAAAAAGGCAGCACCAGAATAATATATCTGCACTGGGAATAATCGTATTTTTGCGGAGATGAATTGGAACTCACTGAGAGCTTCTTTTTCACAAAATTCATAGTGAGAACTCAAAGATAAATTTCGTCACGGTTTTCCACTTTGTTTTGCAAGATAACTCTCTTTTTCGATTTAAGGAGATGCACTCAATGATTTATGGAAATAAACTATGACAAACTCAGCCATGTTAAAAAGGTTAAATGTATAAAATTGCATCATGTGTTGGATTTTACAACATGCAGATATGATATATTAACATAAAATAATTTTTCATTGATGTAAAATGATAAATAATAATACATAGATATCACTTTAGATATAAAATTTAAAATTCATTTACATAAAACATACATGATATCATTTAAATACATATCCTCATTTTTAACGAAAGAGGGTAGATGAAATATTTTTAAAAAATAATTATAAAATAATTTTACATCGATGTAATTTTATATTGGTATAAAATAATTTATATCTACTTATATTATAAAATACATCAATTTTTATTTTTTTCTTAAATAGCAATAGTAAAAATAGTTTACAGTATTAGATTTGTCTTTTTCACACATGATGGTATGGATAGGATCTTCTGACTCAAACGAGAAAGCAACATCTGAACAAACTGTCTTCGGTGTAATCAGCCATTATGCTATTTTGGTTTGTTGCGGTGTAACCTACAATATTTCGACGCACACGTAGCTTAGTTCAACATGCAGTGCAATCATAATGGTTGGTAAAGTATAGGTAATGCACGAAAGCTTCCAAGGCAATCGATTTCCCTTTTTTTTTTAAATAAAAAAAGATGGGTATGCTTAATTGATGAACTCGGAAAGATGGGTATTATTCGAGGACTTGACTTATTGTAGGAGTAACAATAAGTTGGATGCTCCCATGCAATCTCCATGACGGTATATATAATTGATGAACCCATGCGTTGAGGGCAAAAAGAATAAAAATTTAAACGATTCATTTATTATGTTTATTCAAAACCAAGCATCCATACAATGTTTCCGGGCATCCACAAATGTGGTTAAACCCACTAGCCTCCTGATATATATGCCAAGTGTCACCTTCTTACCGTGACCATTTTCATTCGTGTAAATATATGTTAATACACAAGTTTATAGACATGTACCTTATAAGTTCAATTGCATCGATAATATTTAATTATAAAATAAATTACACTAACGATATTTAGGTATGAATCAAATTATACTATTATAATTGGGTTCAAATTAAATTACACTAATAGTATTTAACTTTTAAATTAAATTGTTTGAATACTACTTAATTTTGAATCAAATGTCACTAAATATCACTAATGACATTTAATTTTGAATCAGATATAAAAGTTAATATTTGAATATCATTGATATAATAAAATTAAATATCAGTGGCAATATCTTTTACTTAAAAAGTAAATTTTACTTATATTTTTGTATTAAAGAACTATGATCCTTCTCAAGAAGGATATATCCCTAAAAATTGTGATTGCAAACGTAGTGAGAAAGATGAAACAGTCACTTTGAGTTAAGTGGAAAAGAAAAAGAGAAAGCTGTCCCACTTTCGTTCTAAGGTCAGTAAGGTTAAATGGTCCTTTCCCAAACCAAATAAGTATGAAATTGAGTGGCAATAGATTTTCAATTTTTGAATAATTAAGAGAATAACTGAGAAGCCCCGTAAAAGATGCATGCATCTCGTTTGGTCCCTTTCTATTTTTCAATCCTTTCTCTAACAAATGCCTAGTAATTGCCCTTTTTTTTATGGTTTCAATTAAAAAGGTACATGTTGGCGTGAAGCTTTTCATAGAATTTCTTTTCTTCCATACCACTCCGTCACGAAATTGAGTATTATGGAATTGTTGAGCTTGATGTGCATTGCAATGCCGTTACTTTTCCTTCTTTGGTGTGAGATGGGCATGATACTTTTTCAAAGGAAAAGATAAAGGGTAGATAATTAGGGACCAAAAAATAATTTGTAAATTCCAAGGCCTTTGAAAATAGTTTAGTAATGAAAGAACTTTTATAATAGGTTACCACATACTCTATCAGCAAATAAAAATTGAAAGAAGCTTACATTCAATAAATAGGTTGAGCTTAAACATTTTGTAAATTTAAACCAAGTTTACAAATTTAAAATTAAGGAGAAAATGAAAAGAAACTCTTGTATTTACATCTTTTTACATGCACATTCCATTTTACCATACATACCGACATTAATGCCCAAATCAGTAAACTTTTTGCATAGCATACTACTAATACATACAACATCAATGTTGTAGCACTGATCTTCATGCACAATAGTCTCATGGCACAATTGTCACAACTTGCACTATGAAGTTATAGCATCAATAGTATGATGTTGTTATAGCTTTGGGGAATTTATATTACATCAAGACATCGTCATTTGATTATTCCATGCATCAAATTTAGCATGGTTGTAAAAGAGATGAATTAACACCTAGGAGGAAAGCCACATTCATTGGAGAAGAAAAAAATAATAGAAATAAAACAAATATAGATCATAACTAATTATTCAATATACAAATTTCAGAATCAACAAGCTAGTGCATGCTTCCAAAGATTAGCCCTACTAAAATTAAAAGGTGCCAAAATCTGACTCAAACCATCACCCATGTAGATTTTCCAGTACTTAGGAACACCACCACTTTGGAAGTAAGGAGGAAACTTGCCAAGCACAGCAACGAACTACTCCTCGTCATCATGGCCCTCCTTATTTATTAATGTCGAGTAGTATGGTATGGCCCTCCATCGGGCACATGAGTTGTCAACAAAGCAAGCCATCTTCTTGGCTAAACAGTAAATTAGACTAAGCCCACAACGCCAAGATGGTGCAATTACAACAGATCCCATCGAGTAAAAATACTTTTTACTATTTTTCGACCAAATCCGAGAAAGAGAGAGCACATAAAAGCTTGCACTTTTTCCTATTTTTCGATAAAAAAGAAAAAGGCTGTAACGAGGAAAATGCTAAAAGAAAAACAGAATAATGAATGAAAAGGATGTAAAAGAAGGAAAAATAGAGGGGGGTGGATTACAATTTTTTTAAATTTCACGGGAGGGGTGGTGGGGGAAGGCAAAGGTCGTGGTGTTTGATTAGTGTTAGGAGGAGGCCAAGGGGGAGCGGTGGGGGGTACCCTTCCGCCTCCTGCTGCCACGCGTCGGCGGGGTGGCGAGAGCGGGTGCAACGGGGCACGGTGACGGGAACCCGCCGCGGGTGTCCTTCTGCTGCGAAGAGTCCTCTCCCTTCTCCACCACCGCCCTCCCCCTCCGCCGCCACCGCCTCCCCCTCTCCTCCACACGCTCCACCTCCGCCGCCCTCTTTCCGCCCTCCTCGTGCTCGCCGCTCGCCTCCTCCACCTGGAAGCTCGCGTCCGCGTGCCTCCTCACCCTCTCCAGCTGCCACCAAAACATCGGTTATCCTCGTTTAGATTCAAAAGGAGCCGAATTGGGTCGTGGGGGTTTCCGCCGGGGAGTGAGAAAGGCGGCGGCTTTCGCCGTTTCGGGTCGAGAGACGAAGTGGGTGGCGAAGATCCGGGCGAGAAAGGTTGGGGCGAAGGGAGAAAGGCGGTACCTTGCAGCCGAGGGAGCAGAAGCGGAAGGGATCGAGGAGGGTGCGGGAGCAAATCTCGCAGATGTGGGCCCCGCCGGAGGACTTGGCGGCGGCGGAGGGGAAGGGAGCGGAGGCCGCGGCGGCGATGGACGAGGAGGAGGAGGAGGAGCCCTTTGGCTGTGGCCGCTGGTTGAGGAAGAGGACCCTCGCGCTGTTGATGACGTACGTCTGGACGCCACCGACGTCCAGCACCTTCTGTATCTCTGCCACCCTCACCACGTCGTGGTAAGATGACCGCCGTATCTGCTCCTCCGCCGCCGCCGCCAAAAGCAAGCAACCCAGGCAGAATACAAAATGGGAAAATTGCATGAAACGCGGAATGTGGGTGGAAAATAGAAAAATTATAATGCGAACAACTCAATGGTGGTTGGAAGGTCTTAGATCTGAGTTGGTTGTGTTTATGTTTGTGTGTATACATATGAAAGCAACCCCCCAATAATGTGCATTGCGGATTTGAAAGCCAGTGGAACAAATGCCGAGTAGATTGAGAATGCAGAGAGTTTGCGAGATCCAATGTGGATGGTGGTTCGTACCGTCATATGAAACAGAGAGAGAGAGAGAGAGAGAGAGAGAGAGAGAGAGAGAGACAAGGCAATCCAATTCCATTGACCCATTTGTCAAATATTCCCAACATCAATGTAAGAAAATTGCTCTCCCGCTACCAATCCGAAAAATAGCCCGAAAACGTCTCTGACGTAAACGATAACCTACGACCGACCGAGTAACTAAAATCCTCAAGCAAAGATCTAATGGAACGGGATAGAATCGGTTACTTTTTTTCAGATGTTCGATCTCCTATGTGTCACCTGCGAAGCGAATGCGAACGTATACGTGCGAGGGGTTAATTACTTGGATGGTGCGGTGGTCGGAGTGGTGGGCGGAGCGGCAGTAGAAGCAGAAGGCGGACGCGGAAGGGCAGTCGAGGCAGAACATGTTACGCTCGCTCCTCGCCGACACGCCATGGGAGCGGCACGTCGTGAAGAAGGGCGCCTTGAGGAGGGGCTCCAGCCACGGCGGCACCAGCGCCGCCGTCATCTTCCACGGGTCACCTCGGACCCCCCACAATGTGGCATGTAAGAAGGAAAAGAGAGAGGGGGAGGGAGATGCAATGGAGAGAGAGAGAGAGAGAGAGAGAGAGAGAGAGAGAGAGAGAGAGAGAGGAGTGGTGTGAAGTGATGCGATGCTTAACCGAACATGAAACGTAAGGGCCCTCACAGCGAGTGAGGAGGGGAATTGTAGGGGAGGGAAGGAACGTATGAAGGGGAGACGGACGGCCGAGATGAGTTCGGGTAGATGATGGGGGAGGTAGGGCCGTCGGATGGGGGTCGCTTTCTTTCTTGGCGCGGCAGTAGCAACTCCTCCCCCCGCCCCCCACCCACCTCTCGCTATTGCGGTGACTTGTTCGTATATTAATACGACCCGGTGGTGGTGTGGGAACGCCATCGCGTTTCCGAAAAGCGTCGGATTGCCATCACACCCCCAGTAAAAAAAAAAAAAAAAAAAGGGTATGGTGGCTTCTTTTCTTTTTTCCTTGAATATTTGGGGGTGGGTGGTTTTGAAATGTTACCCAAGATTCATGGGATGGGTCGATGTATAAAACAAAGAGAAATTATTTTTTTTACGAAACGTGAAAATGTGCTACCTGCAACAGTGGAACAAGTGCGGATAACCCCTGGTGACGTTCTTACCTTTCCAGAGGGTGGGTGCTACTCCTGGACCCCCTCCCCAACCCCTTAATTCCTCCATCATGGAACCCCCACGAGATGAGCTCCAGTGGCCCACGGGATAAAATATGTTGTGCCATATCCAAAAAAAAAATGCCAAGGGAGTTGGAATAGAAATGTGCCTTCTGGATAATGGGTTGCACATGTGCCAAAAAAATAAAAATCAAAAAATCAAATTTCTTTCACGGAGTTAGATAAATGGGTACCTCATCGAGTCCTCTTAGAATAGAGTGCTCAAATCAGATGCAATCACATAAGAGATATAGGTAATTGATAATCTAGTTTCACCTTGGATGGTGTACATAAGTGGAGAGCATTAAATTCTCAAAATTCACTATCAAAGTTAGATGAGCATCCGATACAACACAGCTCTCTCTCTCTCTAATTGCGTAACCATCTCTCTTTGAATGATCTCAATTTATATAGTCTACATAATCCTCGATCGTGAGGGTTGTGGGTTCTAAGACCACGATCCCACAATCTAATCAATGATGAAGACGTGAACCATAATTGTCGCACTCATCTGCCTACCGAGTAGTTAAAGGAAACTGATTTATCGATACTTGGGTAAAAATCCATCTTCAGATAGCCGGATCTAGCCATGTTGTCGAACAAGTGGGTAAAGACCCTCTTGTCATTATCTGAACCCAACCATATCACTAAATAGGTAGACTGGGTTCACTAGCTAATTTCCTTTGCAAGCCTTTGCGAGATGATTTTTCTTCTCTCATTAACAGCTCCGTACAAAGAAAATATTTTATTCGAACAGAAAAGTGAAAGAAAGAAAATGCTACTGTTATGACCCGGTTCCTAGATCCCTACAGGACTCGAGACCGGCTTGCCTCGACTAATCCCAAGACCTAGTCGTCCAATGAGAAATAACCAAAAGCAGGAAATAAATCATATTCACACATGTACTATAAGTAAGCATAAGGAAAAATAAAACGTAAAGGAACAACAGAGCTAAAAGTCTTAACAAAGTAATACATGCCATCACAACAACAATAGCGGGAAAGAAGACAAAAAGTAACAGGAACAATAAAATAGAAGTCTATTACTCACTACAATAGTATAAAACTAAAGAGCTGAAAAGAAACGACTACAGCTAGGCTCGGCTGGGCCAAGCACCTTCTGTAGCCGGAAACTCAGGTTACTCAACTCCTGGTCCTGAACAGGGTTACGAAAAGATAGAGTCAGTGAACGCTGAGTAGATTGGTGTCTACATTTTTTATGTGCAAGTAAAGTAAAACAAGCAACCAAGTTTTATTCTCAATTCTATTTAACTCATCTATGTATTTCTGGTTCACTTATTTTATAAAGGATCCAAGTATTTCTTGATCTTGCTTGTTCCTCGTGGGAACGATCTTAATTGTAGTCTTTTCCGTGGAGTAAAAGGTACACGTGGTGCTCTCCTGGCCAAGAGACTCCCCCGCGGTAGTCCTACACCCAATCAACCACCCCGAGGTCACTGTCGCGATGTAGCGGTGACTACAGCACGCGTGATAAAGGCACGGGTAGCTACCCCGCACTACCACGTGGTCAGTCGTTTCCTCTAACGGGTATGCCCAAAGTACAGCACGAAACAGTATAGGGCCTTATCCTCTCGGAATAGGGGTCTCGCCCCTCAGAACTAAATAGGGGTCTCGCCCCTCCACAGTCCGCATACCCTCATCCGACTATCTCAGTTTGCCCTGTGGGCCTAACAAGAGTCAGTGTAGGGTGGCTAGTCCTAACCCCAGGCCTCGTGGGGTGGTTAGCTCCCTCCTTACATTAAGCAGCTCACCTCGGCACCACGTACGCGAGGCTAAGTAGGAGTCGTCGTATACTGGCCAAACCCACCCTAGATCTCAACCCAAAGGGCGGCAAGCTCCCCTCTACTCTAATTAGCCCACCTCGGTACCACGTACGCGAGGCCAAGCAGGAGTCGTCGTAGAGTGGCCAAACTCACCTCGGGTCTCAACCCAAAGGGCAGCAAGCTCCCCTCTACTCTAATTAGCCCACCTCGGTACCACGTACGCAAGGCCAAGTAGGAGTCGTCGTAGAGTGGCCAAACCCACCCCTGGTCTCAACCCAAAGGGTGGCAAGCTCCCCTCTACTCTAAAAGGGACAGTGGCTCTCCTTGGTACCGTATACACAAGGGCCAACTCACTTCCCGTCTACAGGAGTTCTTCTACTAATTCCCCGTAGGGTTCATGCTGGTATTCATCTCATTTATCAATATCCAGATCTCATTATTCAATTCCCCATTTTTCATTATATAACAGGCAGCTTGTGTTTCCATGTATGTCGAAGCAACTCATAAATCAACTAATACACATTGCTAGCAAATTAGTTAAACATGCATCTCAAGTAAACAATATAGCTCAAAACAGGCTCGTGCATTTTTCACCCTAGTGTTCATTCCACATCCTAGAGTTCAATCCCATTATTCTAAGCAACCATATTCTTTATTTAAAGCTTAACAATTGAATTAAACTACTCTACCGGGTATAACGGGAGGAATGGGGGCCTGCATCGCAGATCGTGTCATCTCCGCGGGCCCCGAACACGCCACCAGCTGGTAACCTGTATCAGCAACTAATTTACATCAGACGAGCTCAAAATAGTAAGTACTCAACATAACACGTAGAGAAACTCGAGTGGAAAACAACGGCATTTCGTTTGCGGAAATCCGATTCCGTTTGGGCCCCGAATGGGTCAGAAAACACCCATACTGTCCAAAATCAGACGTCTGGGACTACGTCTTTTAAGACGTCTGGGATTAGTCCATCCCAGACGTCTTAAAATACGTCAAAACTTACCTCTCACTTCCTGTGACTGCCTCAAACGTCCAGACTCCTCTGCAACCGTCTGAGGAGAGTTCCAACCGTCTGACCTTCCTTCCAGTCGTCTGGAAGTGCCGTCGGTCGTCTAGCGATGTAGTCAGACATCCAAAAGTGCCTGGAAAGGTGCACCACGTGCCTTTCCAATTCTCTGCACCTGCGTACGAAAGCGCAGACCTATTTTCAGCCAAACATTCCTGTGCTACGGTCTGTATGGCGGAAAGTAGTGCAGGGAACACGTACCTCCACATAATAATATGCTTTTAGACATCCGACTTTAGCTCCGGACGTCCTAATGCCTCTCCAGATGTCTGATACTGGAAGACTTCCAATATCAGGACCTCCTCCGCGACGCTGCTTTCCTCGCAGTGCCGCCCGCGGCACGCCGCAACAGCCGCTGCAGAGGGCCGGGAGGCTGCCTCCCCAAGCCCCTCCTTACGCGTGTGCCCGCCGCCACTCACGCGAGCTCCGCCAGGCTTCCGCCGAAGCTCCTCCAAATTTCTGTGCGAGCTCCTCCAGCCTCAGACGGCACAACGGCAACTCCAGCAGCTACATGAGCTGCTGTGGCCATCGTCCTCCTCTCTCCCACGAACTCCTCCTCGAGCTCCACCGAGCTCCTGTGGCCGTCGTCCCTCTCCCCCACTCTCCTCTCACTCCCTCACACTCTCTCACTCTCACTCTTCCTCGTTCCTCACCGGCTCCTCTCCTTCCTCGTCGCGGTTGCAGCAAAGATAGGAGGTTGGTGGGGTGTGGCCGAACGCAAGGAAAAGGTGGAGGTGGCGGTGGCTCAAGTGGTGGGGGTGGAGTGTAGATGGGGGGTTTAAAAAGAGAGGCATTAGAGTTTCGGGTGAGGGGGTCGAGAGGAGAGAGAACGGTCCGTGCACCACGCGCGCACGTGGAGGAAAAGTAAGTTTCGATTTTTCCCTCTTTTGGACATCCGAACCTATGTCTAGAGGTCTGAACAGACGTCTGACTGACACTCTAGATGTCTTATCCGATTAAAAGGGTGGCGGGTCATTTCAGCTACAAACAAGTCTTGGAAAATATTATTTCTTGTCTAGATTCTAATGTCTTGGATAAAAATATAAGAAAAATAAATAAAGCAAGGGGTGGAATACCACATTTAGGAAATAATTTTTCATTTGTGGAGAAATAATTTTCCTATGATGAAATATTTTTTCTACGTAATAATATCATTTTCTATCGAGAAACATGTTGGGGTCATTAGTCTTTCTTTTTCTTCTTATTTGATATCTCCATGGATACCTTTGCCAATGCATTGCAAAATATATTGCTATACATGTTTATGTTATGTCCGGTGAACAAAGGTGCATCTTCAAAAAAATGCATTGTACCTTAATTAAAATAGAAAAATGGGAGGGGTACTCTTCCATATACCCAGAATCATACCTGGATGACATGCCAGCCACGATGTTGATGATTTGGTATCTCGTTAGATGAGTGCAGCATCCCTGTTGGCATCCCACAACAATAGCTATCGTCAGCTGTTTGCATGTAAGTGATTGGTTGACGTGCTTGCATAGTTTCCCTTTTTGGCAACATTGCTATAATCGTGAAAGATGTAAGTCTTCTTTTTCACATCCTTGACGGTGTAATGGAGCATTCTTTTTTAAGAGAATCTCTTCATATATGTCTCATTCTAATGCAACTGTATATGAGGAAGCCATACATTTCTCTTGGTGCCGCCACATCTCATAAACATCAATATCGTCGTGATGGTTCTCATTGATGAAGATTTGCCATCAAGGATATTAGGTAAGAGTGTAAATTTTTCCTACCTTAAATTCCTACTTTTCTCAGTCTTATTTTTCATTTTCTATCGTTTTTGCATTGAAGGGGAGGGACTTTCTATAGAGAATGCACTCGTGAATGTTGATGCAAGTCGGGTCTCTATTGATATCACAGTTGGTTCTTTGTTTGCTATCTATGACGAGCTTTACAATGCCTATGTATCTTATGCTGATGTTCATAGATTTGGTGTTATCAGGAAGAACACTTCTTATAATAATGTACTTATACGTGAAACATTTCCATGCTACAAGTCTGGGAGGGGACCAACGAATCCCGCTGATGTGCTTTATAGGAAGAAGCTAACATCCAAAAGTGATGTTCTGCAAAGTTGTCATTTTGTCAATTGCTTGATATGTAGTATAATGTTTCTGCTTTCGTGAATGAATATAACCATCCATTGTTATATGCATCGTAGTTGAGATTTCTCTCTTATAAGAGGAGAGTTCCTGACCTACATAAGCAGCATATAGGCTTAAATGATCAGGCAGGTATTCCATTAGCAAGGACAATGTCATCATTTCTTACAGAATATGGCGGTTATGAGAACGTCCCGTTTACGTAGAGTGATGCACGTAATGCATTAAGAGAGTTGAGGATGTTAAGGATGGGGGCGAGTGATGCAAAGTTATTGCATCATAACTTCACGGCAATGAAATCAAAAAATTTAGATTTCTTCTATGTTATGGATTTTGACGATGATGATCGTCTACGGAATGTTTTTAGGTGGACAATCATTCTCACCTTGCGTATCGGTTCTTTAGTGATGTTGTTTCCTTTGATACAACATATCTTACAAATAAATATGAGATGCCATTTGCACCATTTGTTGGTGTTAATCGTCATGGGAATTTCATTCTCCTTGGATGTGGTTTGCTTTGCGAGGAGACAACTAATTCATTCCTTTTGCTTTTTTGTGCACGCTACAATGTATGGGAGGTATGTGTACTTGACTCAACTATACAACCCACATCTCCATGCCTGTATCATCCATTTTCATGCGCATGACATGGTCATTTTTGTTTACAGCAGGTTTGCAGAAAGTAACCATGTGGATGCCTACGGCATTTACCGCGGTTGCTGACAGCATATTTATATACCACGCATAGTAGTTGATAACACCAAGAATATTGACAGCATCATCTTAATATTGTATCTGGGATAATACATACTTCTAACAGACATAGATAAGCATTATATTTATTTCTTCAAATAATAATAGGTACCTGCCAAATATTTGTATTACACACTATATTATCTTTCTTTACTATAGTTAGCAGTTGTATTGCTGCTGTTGACACTCCATGTACAATCATCATATATGATGATGCCGGTGGCATTAACAATAGATGCTAACGACATCTTCCATTGATGTTGTCAGCATCGCACGCTCATTTTCTATTTACAATGTATGCTTTTACCATACATTTTTTCATTGTTAACGCTAATTTAGTTACCTCTTAAAAAAAGTGCAAGTGTCCACCCCAAAGCATTAAGTGACTAATCAATGCCAAGCGATGATAAATGCTATAGCTATTACTTTCCCAAATTCAAAACATCGATTATGTTTGTGGCATATAATGCAGAAATTGCCACATAAATTTGGCAATGATTATCATACGCAAGATGCATGAGATTAAGAACATTGTCCATCAATCCAATGCAATTCAAGATTTTGAGAGTAGATGTATGGAATTGGTTGAGAAAAGGAACTTACATGATAATACACGAATGTATGCAATTCGTAAATTGTGGATTCCAGCATTTGTAAGTGACCATTTTTGGGTCGAGATGACAACAGCATAGCGTTCTGAGAGTATGAATACGTTCTTTGATGGATTTATAAACTCAAAGACAACTCTTCGTGACTTTGTCTCTCAATATGAGTTAGCTTTAAAAGCAACGTATGAGAAGGAAGCCAAAGCTGATTTTGAGAGTATCCACAAGAAGCCTAAGTTAATTTCAGAGTTGTACATAGAGTATCAAATGTCAAAAATACATACTCTAGGTATTTTCAAGAAATTCCAAAATGAGTTGTCCTCTATTATATATTACACACTACAAGAAAAATGATATTTAGTGGCATATAATATATTTATCACTATTACCTCTGATTTAATGGTAATTTTTTTAATATGCCACTATATCATTTTTGCGGATGACAATTTATTTTAGTGACAAATATATATGTCACTATACGTATAATTTAGAGGTAAAAAACTCATGTGCCACTGATTTTCCTCGTCAAATAATGATTAGCATTCCTGATAAAGATAATTGTCTCTATATGTACTATATGTATTATTATTCTAATATTTTAAGAAGAAATAGCAACAATAAAAATATTTTGATGATTGATAATTAATCTTAGTGACAACTAAATGTGGTAAATACTTTTTTTTATATTGTAATTTTTAGAAATACTTAATTGATAGGATTAAGTGAAACTGTGCCAAATACAATCACAAGATTGAAGGTCATTTTAGGACACTCGTTCGCTACGGTTGGGTGGGACCGTGCGGGATACCCATTTCGTTACTTGAAAAAAAAGGTCCCCACATATTTTTCCCCAGTCCCGCCTATTCTCAACTCGCGCACCTCTGTTTTCCGCTTCTCACTTTTTCCAAGTGCAAGCAGTGGCAACTCGCTTTCCCCAAATCGTGATGCCCTTCTCCCTTTCCTCTAATCGCGTGCCGTCTCCAATCTCGTTCCTCCCAGCGATCGCGGGCCACAACCAGATTTCGC
This sequence comes from Thalassia testudinum, assembly GCA_037157565.1. Classification (NCBI taxonomy): domain Eukaryota; kingdom Viridiplantae; phylum Streptophyta; class Magnoliopsida; order Alismatales; family Hydrocharitaceae; genus Thalassia; species Thalassia testudinum. The sequence goes on along the minus strand of JAZHRO010000002.1, from coordinate 18,897,400 downwards.
CTCTCCATCCAGGTAGTCCCTCTCCTCTCCTCTCCTCTCCTCTCCTTTCCCCTCATTTCCTCCTACTACTTGTACCAACAAACCCCATGGATGGGTTGCATCGAAACTGCAGTACCACCTTCTGTTCCTCCGCCTTTTGACGTTTCGAGGCCTTCTTTGATTTCAACCGAAAACGACCAACCCAAAACCTTAATCCTCAAGAAGCTCCCCCTCTAGCCCTTTAACGATCCGTGCAGAGGTAATAAACCCTACCAAATCAGGCCCGCAAAATCTACCCCAAATCTTTGATCTTTTTGGCACCTACAGAAGGTGGAGCCTTCCTGCACCCATATAGGGCTCTACGATGTCCTCTTGACGAATTGGTACTACGGATGGTGCTTTTGATCTCCTCTTATAGGTACTACATGATGTGGCTCTACATAGGGACACCACCGTAGGAGTTCACACTCATAAATAGCCTTTCATTTCTAAATCCCGAAGGTGCAGCGAATATGCCCTGTAAAATATATATGGTATTCCATTTCTTTCGATCCATCTTTTTTTTTTTAATTTTTTTGGTTATGCTTTGGTTTTGTGATGGCATGAGATCTTTGAGACGTGATTGCTTCGAATGATTCGGGGAACACTTACAAGAAAAAAGCCTCTAAAGGAGATATAACTATTTCTTTGTAATTTTTAATTTCTAGATCATACCCCTTCTCTCTTCATACTGATGTGTGTTTGGGCTGATGAAATGTATTAGTTTCTGAGGTTTATCTAAGTGAAAGATATACACTTGCCGCAGAAAAGCCGCAATGATTTGAGCGTAAGATGACATAAGTCGATCCACTAACTTCCTTTCATTTCTTTTCCCAAATTTTATCGTCATGTAACAATTGGTTACTTTTATACCTTTTATTCCATGCAATCATAGAGGGGCGAATTCAATTGTAGGTGGTAGCGAAAAAAAAAAAAAAAAAAAAGAAAGAATGTTATCTAAGGATGGCTAATGCACATCGTGCTCTAAAGGGTTTGATTCAACCATTTTCTTTCTCAATGGTTTTATTTTGGTGTTGGTTTACCTATTTCAATAATTTTGATGCATGTTCGGAGGATTTGATGCACATTTTGATGGTGTTTGGTTGCAATCATTCTGAGTTTTGCATTTAAGGACATGCATTAACTGTTTGTTTTTTTTTTTAGCAAGAGTAAGTTTGTATCAATATATAATCAAATAAACATGTTTGCACAATAGAATAAAATGAATTCCACGCATCATGATCAAGAGCCTAAAATTCTAGGTGGGTTTTGATGATGGTGCATGTTATGATGATGATAGAGGGGATGGGTTTCCATATAAATTTTAGTAATTATACTTTTATTATTTTAATCAAAATATTGTATCTCTTTCTTCACATAATAAATTTTCAAATATCACACAAATGGTAAGCACACAGCACCTATCATACCTAAGGCATGGCAATGCCTCTACTCCTACCAACCATTTTGGTTGGAAATGTGCATTTCTAACATAATAATTGTAATGGCAACACCTTTTCTTTTATTCAAGGTACTTACAAAAATTGTTGATATAACTTTTTCAATTTTTGGTAGCACACAGGAGGAAAGTTGGTAATAAGGAACTTAAGGTTTTATATTTGGGAAACATCAAACTCTGTAGTTTAATTAATCAAGTTATGTAGTATGGCCTTGCTCAGGGGAATTCACTAGTTGGTTAGTAAAGAATGTGCCCTACATCCCTTTGACATTATTGGATTGGAGTGCTGCAACAAATGAGCAAAGAGAAAATTTCCTACAAGCAATCAAGGTAAATATGTTTACTATCCCAACAAATATACGAACTAATAATAATAACAATTTAGTATGATATATCTATCTCAGGATATTTACTCGTGGGAGCATAATGACTTCACCGACGATGCAATTTTGAAGCAAGCGGGTGAAATAAACAGGCAAAGTGGAGAAGAGCTTAAAAAGAAGATATACGATAATTTATGCTCGTTACTTAAAATAAAATTCTCAATTTTTTTTTCCTGAGGATGCCCATCCTTGAATCCCCCTTTTCCTTCCCTCCTTCTCCTTCCTACTCCCAATCACACAGTGGCACCTTCCCAAAATTGGGATCCCCTTCTTCCTTCCATCTAATTGCATATTGGTGTCTCCAATCTTAAGCAACTACCCACCGTGATTGGTTTCCTCGTCATCATCCAGGTCCCACCTCTCCTCTCCTCCCCTCTCTTCACCACCTTCTCTTCCTCTCCTTCTCACTACTTAAAAGCCTAATGCCCTAAAGTACCATTCTAAGTCCGTCACCACTTCTTGTTGAACAAAGCCCCTTCTAATTTCATGGAACATTATGGTATATAGGATACTAGATCTATTGATGTAAATAATTTTCTTTTTCCTCTTTTTTCCCCCCTCTTGGCATTATTCACTTTGGTGTAAATGTATTGTTGTTGGCTGGAACAACAAATCAGTGTGGACTTATGTGTGTGCAAATGTTTTGATCTTTCAGGAGTTGTGTATAGATGGTCAATGGCTGAGAGATCTACATTCATGGATCTTGATGTGCAAAAGGTTCTGCTTCACTTAGAAATGGCAAGATATAATAATCCAGTGACGTGCTTGATTCTTCTCTACCAATTCTTAGTTGTTAATTTTCTAATTGCCAATGTTTATGATACAAGTTTTTGTTCTTAAGGATTGTTATGTATGTAATAATTTTGTTTTGCTAATGAAAGATCTTGCATTGGGTCTACTTTGATTATGTGCTTCCGAACCTCATCGTCTCTTTGTTCCTTACGTGGGGGGAGTACCGGAGAGTAATGTGAGGGCACATAGAAACTCTATGACTCATTTAAATCTAATGAAGCTCTCTTTATAAGTAATTCATTTATCGATCCTTGTCATGTTCATACATCCTCCAGCATTGTATTGATTATGGTTGCTGAAGCTAATCGAAAGCTCTCAATCATAAGATGTAGTCTTGTTATATAAAATTGGTGCTTTTATTTTTTTTTTAGGATCTAGTCTTTGATTGCAAATTAGAGTTGTTCATGTACATTGTTGAAAAAGATCAAAAAAGCATACCTATCACTTTACTTGTATTGATATGTAGAAAATCAAGAGGTACTTTTAGGCCTCGTACAACTGTTTATCTTTTGTAATCCTCGTTAAAAACTACAAAGTACTTATTTACTATGAAGGGCAATTGCATGCTTTGCTTTGTCCTAAATCTTTCACCTAATTAGCTTGTGATATCCCACTGGGGTTGAGGTTGCTTGAGGTAAAATCCATTTCTTTCTCAATCAGAAGTACATTAGCAAGAATTGGTTGCCATGTTGCTATTTCCACGGAGAGTTTACCACAAGTCCACTATCTTTTCAATAGATCGAGAAAGTTTGACTCTTTATAGTCATAAACTAACCATTGGTCATTGTTTAACCTTTCCTATTGTCCATTATAACAAAAATCTAAGCTTTAGCCGTGAATTAGTGGATAATATCACCGTACAAGTTAATTGTATTTTTTCCCCAGAATGGATAATATCATCATCTGAATTTTAGTAGTTGTACTTTTATTACTTCAATTATAGTTTTGTATTTTTTTCTTTACACAATCAGTTGTTAAATGTGTGGCAAAATGTGCAATGCATATCACACACAAGGCATGGTAATTCCTTGACTACTCCAACCAACTATTTTGGTTTCACACTTGCATGTATAACATGATAATCATACTGACTAAAGTTTTTTCATTTAGTCAAGGTACTTACTGAAGTTATTCATAATATCTTTTTAAATTTCTTATAGCACTATCTTATAGGAGGAAGGTTGTTGATAAGGATTTTGAGGGTTTATATTTTGGGAAACATTAGACGCTGCAATTTGTTACATAAGGCTATATAGTTTGGACCTTCATCACAGGAGTTCAATAGTTAATTAGTAACCAAGGTACATTCCTCTAAGATGGGATTCCTTCCCTCTTCCCTCACTCTCCCCTCCTTTGGTCCTTGTAACAATCCGATTCCCGAGTCCCTACGAGATACGAGAATCGGACGAACTCGACTAATCCCAAGATCTAGTCATCCAACGAGAAAGTAACCAAAAGATCAGTAAAATAAATCACATTCAACATGAATATAACTAGCAGTAATAAAATACAGTAGTAAGAAAAAAAACTACTACAACATGTACCACCACAACAGTAGAACAACATTTATAACATAACATAAACTACAAGTAAAGAAAGTACAGGGGGTAACAAGAACTACTCACTACAGTGGAACGAAAGGGGTACAAAAGAATTATGGTAAGTCTACTGGATCCTACTCGGTCAAGCGTCCTCTGCAGCCGCTGACCCTGGCAGCTCAAAACCTGGTCCTGAAAAGTAACGAGTGTAACACGTCAGCGAAACGCTGAGTAGAGTGGCAGCTAAAACTAAAGAAGCAGTAAAGTGTATAGTAGTTGTTTTATTTTCTTTCTTCCTTTATTTACGTCTTTCTATTGTTTCACAATTTATCTATTTCTCAGATCCTTCACTTGATCTCGAATGTTCCTCGTGGGAACGATCTTGATTGCAGTCTTTTCCGAAAAGTAGAAGTAACACGTGGTGCTCTCCTGGTCGGGAGAGTCCCTCGTGGTGATCCTACTCTCAGTCAACCACCCCAAGGTCGCTGACAGACGTAATGGTGACTACGGCACGCGCGATAAACACACGGGTAGCTACCCCGCACTGGCACGCGGTCAGTCGTTTCCGTTAACGGGTGCGTCCAAAGCACAGCACAGAACCAGTATAGGGCAGAGCCCTCTCAGTAACAGGGATCCAGCCCCTCCACAGTAATCAAACAGGGGTCTTGCCCCTCCACAGTCTGCGCACCCTCGCCTGACTACCCTGGTTCGCCCAGTGGGCCTAACAAGTTGGTGTAGGTGAGCTAGCAGCACCCCGGGGTCCGTGGGGTAGCTAGTACTCGCTCTACACTAGTAGCTCTCCTCGGTACTGTGTACACGAGGGTCAAAAGTCGATACAAAGTGGCCAGATCTAACCTCGGGTCCCTGGGGCGGCTGGCTCCGCTCTGCACTAAACAGGTAACAGGTGCTTCCCCTGGCACTACGTACCCAAGCGACAACACACCTCCATGTCTTTCCTTCTCAGTTCCATTTCATTCTCTTTCCAGGAGTTCTACTCCTAATTCCCCGTAGGGTTCCAGCTCTTTTAACTCAGCACATTCAGGTTTCACCCTTTCAGTTTCACGTTCATACAACCCATATTCTCAATCATGTTCATTTATTCATAACAGGCAGCTGTTAAATCAATTTACAGGCAGCTATTATTTCCTTTCCATATTTTCCAAGACTGTAATATCTATATTCATATCACTAGTTTTTCAGTCCTAAGATTCATGCCGTACCATAGGATCTATCATTCAATCTAGTTTTCCAGCCCTAGGATTCATGCAATACCCTAGGATCTATCATTCAATCTGGTTTCTCATTTCTAGGATTCAGATAATGCCCTAGGTTCTATTAATTGTTCCATAATTGTAACAAATTATGTTAATAATTTTTAAAGCCACTCTACCAGCTACAACGAGAGTACTAGAGCGTGGTCGGAAATCCCACTCGCCTCCGACCCCCGGGACTACAATGGAACGGGGTCCTATCACAAAGATCAAACACAAGGAGTTTCTCAGAACAGTATATAATTACTGTAAACAGGTAGAGGATTTTATTCCGGAAAGAACGCAACTCGAAACGCGGAAAACAGACTCCGAACGGGCCCTAAACGGGTCGAAAACGACGAAAAGTCCAAAATCAGACGTCTGGAACCTCTTCCAGATGTCTTAAAAGGTAGTTCAGAGGATACCTTCGCTCTGTGTAGTCCCTCAGACGTCCAGAAGCCTGCGGGGGCGTCTGGCTTAATTCCCAGACGTCCGATGGTTAACCCGGATGTCTGGAAGTCCTTTCCGTTGTCTAGCACTGCGGCCAGACGTCCAATTCGCGTTGGATGGCGAGTCTCAGAACCTGCACATATCCACTACTCGCTCTCAGTACGACGGGTTGCAGAAAAGGAAGAAGGATGAAAATAACTTACTTGCCAGACGTCTGGACAGTCCTCCAGGCGTCTTCACCGTCGTCTGGTTGGAAGCTCAGACGTCTGATTCTGGAAAAACTTCCAGAATTAGAGCTCGACTCGCTCTCCGCCTGCGACGCACGGCCGTGTCGCTCCTCGTCCGCCTGCTGCTCGAGCTGCAGAAGCCCTCCCGCGTCACTCCACGCCCGCTGCTCCCCCACCGGTCAGCTCTAGCTGCCCCGGCAAGCTCGAGCCCTCACGGTCGAGCTTCTCCTCCCTCGCGCAACACCTCCTCCCGCAACTCGCCGCGGCTGCCGCTCGCTCGCGCTCTCGCACCGGCTGGAAGAAGAAGGAAGCGGAGGAGATGAGAGTGAGGGAGAGGGCGAGGGCCTTTTAAGGCCGCGCGGGGAGAGAGAGAGAGAGAGAGCGCAGCCTGCGCCTGCAAGAGGAGAGAGGGAAAAAGTGGGGAGGTGCGGCGGTTGCAGGCGCGCGCAGACGCAGCCCCGCACGCCACAGAAAATAAATCCCAGACGTCTGGAAGGGGTTCCAGACGTCTGGTCAGACGTCTGGGCCACCTCCAAGACGTCTTAAAAAATTTTCTTGGAATGCGTTCGTAATAATATAACAAACTCAAAGGAAGTTTCATCCCCGAAACTTGCGCTAACTAGGGTGCGGGAAAAACGTCATATAAAAACATAACAAACTCAAAGAGGATCGAAGCCGGCCCGAAAGACGTACCCGCGAAGAGCTCCGGGTACTGCTCCCGCATTGCCGCCTCAGGCTCCCAGGTAGCCTCCTCGTACCGCTAGCTCATCCACAAAACCTTCACCAAGGGTACTTGCTTTCGTCTCAAACTGCGGACGGCTCGGTTAAGAATCTGCACTGGCCGCTCGAGGTAGGTCAGGTCGTGGCCCACCTCGACGCTCTCGTGACTCAGTACTTGACTGGGATCGGCTACGTACTTCCTGAGGTTGGACACGTGGAACACGTCGTGTACACCAAAAAGCTGTGGAGGGAGGGCAAGTCTGTAAGCAACGGGTCCAACCCGCTCCAGGACCTCAAAGGGCCCCACGAACCTCAGCGCGAGCTTCCCTCTCACCCCAAACCGCTGCAGGCCCTTCATGGGCGAAACACGAAGGAATACATGATCCCCAACCTCGAACTGCACCTCTCTGCGTCTCCGATCCGCTTAGCTCTTCTGTCTGCTACTGACAGTGCGAAGTCGCCTGTGGATCTGCTCGACTACCTCCTGACTCTGCCGGATCAACCTGGGGCCAACCTCCCACTTGGTCCCCACCTCAACCCAACCCAAGGGTGCCATACACCTCCGTCCATACAGAGCCTCGTAAGGAGCCATGCCGATGCTCGAGTGATAGCTGTTGTTGTATGCAAACTCCGCCAGGGGCAGGTGCTCCTCCCAAGAGCCCCTCTAGTCCAGTACACAGGCACGCAAAAGGTCAAGTGTCTGTATCGTGCGCTCAGACTGCCCGTCCGTCTGGGGGTGGTAAGCTGTACTAAATCTCAGCCGCATCCCCAGGGCCTGCTGAAACTCAGCCCAAAACTAGGACGTAAAGCGGGTATCCCGGTCGAATACGATCTCTCGTGGAACTCCGTGTAGTCGTACCATGTCGCGGATATACCTCTCTGCCAACTGTGCTGGTCCCAAAGTGACTCGGATCGGCAAGAATCATGCCGTCTTCGTCAGTCTATCCACAATTACCCAGACTGCGTCGTGTCCTCGCTGGGTAACAGGTAAGCCCACCACCAAGTCCATGGTGATGCTCTCCCACTTCCACTCTGGCATTGGAAGCGGCTGTAGCGGCCCTACAGGCCTCTGATGCTCGGCTTTCACCTGCAGGAACGCTAAACACTGCTGCACGAATTCACCCACATCCCGCTTCATCCCCCTCCACCAAAACTCGCGTCTCAAGTCATGGTACATCTTCGTGTTTCCAGGATGTACGGTGAATCTGGAACCGTGTGCCTCAGTCAGGAGCTCTCTCAACAACTCCTCGTCCCTGAGAACGCACAACTGTCCCCTTAGGCGCAGCACCTGGTCTGTGAAAGAGAAGTCCCCTTGGTCTCCTGACAGTACTCTGTCGTGCAAGGACTGCAAGTATGGATCAGCCATCTATCCTGTGATGATGCAGTTTATCAACTCTGGCCTAGTCTGTCGTGTCACAGTCACGGCCCCACAGTGCCCCCGTAACTCTAGGGGTCGCCAACTGCCCACCTCCCCCAAAAGGCTCCAACTCTGTAACTGTAAACTGGCCAAGTGTGCGGGCGCCTTCCGGCTCAAGGCGTCAGCCACCACATTAGCCTTGCCCGGGTGATAGGAAATGCTGCAGTCGTAGTCCTTCAGGAGCTCCAACCAACGTCTCTGTCTCATGTTGAGCTCCTTCTGATCAAAAAGGTATCTGAGGCTCTTGTGATCTGTGAAAATCTCGAAGGTCTTACCATACAAGTAGTGCCTCCAGGTCTTCAACGCGAAGACGACAGCTGCCAACTCCAGATCGTGGGTAGGGTAGGTATGCTCATGGGGCTTCAGTTGCCGTGAAGCGTAAGCGACAACGTGACCCCTCTGCATGAGCACACCTCCTAACCCCTGCAAGGAGGCGTCCGTGTACACAACGAACCCGCCACTACTGTCAGAGATGGTGAGCACGAGAGCTGATGTCAACCTCTCCTTCAGCTCCTGAAAACACGCCTCACAGGCGTCTGTCCAAGTGAAGGGCACGTCCTTCCGGGTCAACTGTGTCATGGGACGCGCAATCTGTGAAAAACCTCTGATGAATCGTCTGTAGTAGCCTGCCAGTCCCAGGAAACTGCGAATCTCAGTGACTGAACGCGGTCTCTCCCACCTGAGCACTGTCTCGACCTTGGCTGGGTCCACCGCCAAGCCGTCTCCAGAGATCACATGACTTAAGAAGGTCACCTCCCTCAACCAGAACTCGCACTTGCTGTATTTGGCGTACAGTCTACGTCGTCTCAGAGTGTCCAGAACCATTCGCAAGTGCTGTCCGTGCTGCGTCCGATCTCGAGAATAGATGAGTACGTCATCAATGAATACCACCACGAACAGGTCCAAGTACGGTCTAAACACCCAGTTCATCAGGTCCATGAAAGCAGCGAGGGCATTGGTCAGCCTAAACGGCATGACCAAAAACTCGTAGTGTCCGTACCGAGTGCGAAAAGCTGTCTTGGAGACATCTGCCTCCCTGATCCTCAACTGGTGGTATCCAGACCTCAAGTCGATCTTGGAGAACATCGTGGCACCTCGCAACTGGTCAAACAAGTCGTCGATCCTCGGCAGCGGATATCTGTTCTTGATGGTGACCCTATTCAGCTGTCGGTAGTCCACACAAAGGCGTACGGTACCATCCTTCTTCACAAACAGTACCGGGGCTCCCTAGGGAGACGCACTGGGCCTCACGAAACCCTTCTCCAAAAGGTCCTGCAACCGAGACTTGAGCTCTCGTAACTCAAGCGGTGCCATCCTGTATGGCGCGGTGGAGATGGGGCTAGTCCCTGGTACTAGCGAGATCTCAAACTTGATCTCGCGCTCAGGCGGTAGTCCCGGTAACTCGTCTGGAAACACGTCAGGGTACTCTCTGACCACCGGGATGCTCTGGAAGTCTGCTACAGGGCTGGACTCTGCCACCACACAAGCTAGGAAGCCCTCGCACCCCTGGCTCAAAAGTCTCGCCGCCCGAAGTGCCGAAATGCACTTGAAGCCTCCGTCCACTGGCTGTCCGTGAAACTCGAAAGAAGGCAACTCCGTCATGGAGAAGACAATCTTCCTCTCAAAACAGTCTACCAAGGCGTGGTAAGCGGACAGCCAGTCCATCCCCAGAATTACGCCAAAGTCCTCCATCTGTATCATAATCAGGTCAGCTGGCAGGCTATGTCCCCTGACGTTGACCTCGCAATCCGTGTACACCTCCTCAGCTACAAATAGCTGACCACTCGGACCTCTGATTACTAACGGATTCTCTAACAGCATATAACCATGGCCCAAACTAACTGCGAAACTGGCTGCGACAAACGAGTGCGTAGCGCCGGAATCGAAAAGTGTGTAAACAAGTCTGCCGAAAACTGAAACCATACCTGCCACCACCGATCCCGAAGCTCTGGCATCCCTGTGTGTCAGGGCGTTGATACGCCCCTCAGATCTAGGTGCGGACGAAGCAGCCACACTCTGCGTCGGACGGGCAGGTGCTGGCCGGTACCCTACTCGTGACTACTGTCCTCCTCCTCGCGCCTGGGAACCGCGGCCTCCTGCGCGCCCTCCAGTGCTCTGCGCGGGAAGTATCTGCTGACCTCCTGCCTTAGACGGGCAGTCCCTCCTGATGTGGTCCGGCTGGCCACACTGGTAACAGAGGGGAACCCGACTCCTGCCCTCAGTGGGTCCCTGCTGTCGGCTGGGCGAGGGTCCTGTGCTGGCGACTACCCCCTGTCGAGGGCCCCCAAAGGCCACGGATGGCCCTGCAAAACGTGACGGCTCTCCTGCGGACGCCACGTGTCTCCTCTCTCGCCGGCCCTGTGAAAAGTCTGGCTGAAAGGGCCTCTTCCACCCACCGTCAATGTCTCGTGCGGACGGGTTGGTCTCCTCGTAAGTCATGGCTGCCTCCACCACCCTCTAAAACGTAGGCAGCTTCAGGGGTTTGACATACCCCCGAATCGCAGGCTGGAGCCCCTCGGTGAACCTCCAAAGGCACTCCTCTTCAGTGGCTACCGCTGTCGCTGCAAAGCGGGACAGCTCCAGGAAACGCGTACGATACGCCCTCACGGTCATCGTCCCTTGGCGGAGAGTGTGGAAGTCCCGCCTCCTCTGGTCCTGCCACGTCTGGGGAAAGTACTGCTCGCAGAAGAGGGCGACGAACCGATCCCAGGTCGGCTCGTCCCTCTCCTGTCCCTGGACCGCCCTCCACCACCTGTGTGCCGCACTCTCCAGCTGGTACGTGGCAAAGGCCACGCGGCACTCCACCGGGAGGCGAAGGGTGTCGAAAATCTTCTCCAGCTGCTCGAGCCAGTCCTCTGCCTCGGTCGGGTCCTCATTCCCCTTGAAGGAGGGGGGCTTCAGCTTCCGGAACTGTCCGAAGAGCTCGGAGTGGCACTGCGGTGGGGATGCTGGTGCACCTCCAGGCAAAGGTGCCTCGTGCACAGAAGTGTCGGTAGAAGGTGAGGGCGGCGGCAACCCATCCCCTCCCCCGTGTCCAGCGCCGCGTCCGTCTTGTGGTCCCACAGAGGACTCCCCCTCCGCAGCCCCAGGGGGAGGCACTCGGGGCGGTGGGTGGAACTCCTCTCGCACAATGTCCCGTATCAACTGGGCGAGGTCCTGGGCCTGGATGCCCGGGAGTAGTGGCTAGTCCACTGAGGCGTCGGCAACGGCATGCCCACCTCGCCGACCTCATCTTCGGCGGCGCCCGCGGCCCGTCTCGCCAGTCCCGCGACGAGGCATCTCCTGCAAGGAGACGCGAAACCAAATGAAACACGTCAATATGGAACGATACCTAACGAAAACGTCTAAGAGCTCATGTCAAAAGATATGTTGTGGTGGCTACTCTAGTTATAGACATGTGAATTGGTTATTTTCCAGTCAGTTGATTCACTTCTCGGGACGACCTTGCTCTGATACCATCTTGTAACGACCCGATTCCCGAGTCCCTACGAGACACGAGAACCGGACCGACTCGACTAATCCCAAGACCTAGTCATCCAACGAGGAAGTAACCAAAAGAGCAGTAACATAAACCACATTCAACATGAATATAATTAGCAGTAACAAAATACAGCAGTAAGAAAAAGAACTACTACAGCATGTACCACCACAACAGTAAAACAACATTTATAATATAACATGAACTACAAGTAAAGAAAGTACAGGGGGTAACAAGAACTACTCACTACAGTGGAACAAAAGGAGTACAAAAGAACTGTGGTAAGTCTATTGGACCCTATTCGGCCCAGCGTCCTCTGCAGCCGCTGACCCTGGCGGCTCAACACCTGGTCCTGAAAAGTAACGAGTGTAACACGTCAGCGAAACACTGAGTAGAGTGGCAGCTAAAACTAAAGAAGTAGTAAAGTATATGGTAGCTGTTTTATTTTCTTTCTTCCTTTGTTTACGTCTTTCTATTGTTTCACAATTTACCTATTTCTCAGATCCTTTACTTGATCTCGAATGTTCCTTGTGGGAACGATCTTGATTGCAGTCTTTTCCGAAAAGTAGAAGTAACACGTGGTGCTCTCCTGGCCGGGAGAGTCCCCCGTGGTGATCCTACTCAGTCAACCACCCCAAGGTCGCTGACAGACGTAACGGTGACTACGGCACGCGCGATAAACACACGGGTAGCTACCCCGCACTGGCAGGCGGTCAGTCGTTTCCGTTAACGGGTGCGCCCAAAGCACAGCACGGAACCAATATATTGCAGAGCCCTCTCAGTAACAGGGGTCCAGCCCCTCCACAGTAACCAAACAGGGGTCTTGCCCCTCCACAGTCCGCGCACCCTCGCCTGACTACCTTGGTTCGCCCAGTGGGCCTAACAAGTCGGTGTAGGTGAGCTAGCAGCACCCCGGGACCCGTAGGGTAGCTAGTACTCGCTCTACACTAGTAGCTCTCCTCGGTACTGTGTACACGAGGGCCAAGAATTGGTACAAAGTGGCCAGACCTAACCCCGGGTCCCTGGGGCGGCTGGCTCCGCTCTACACTAAACAGGTAACAGGTGCTTCCCCTGGCACTACGTACCCAAGCGACAACACACCTCCATGTCTTTCCTTCTCAGTTCCATTTCATTCTCTTTCCAGGAGTTCTACTCCTAATTCCCCGTAGGGTTCCAGCTCTTTTAACTCAGCACATTCAGGTTTCACCCTTTCAGTTTCACGTTCATACAACCCATATTCTCAATCATGTTCATTTATTCATAACAAGCAGCTGTTAAATCAATTTACAGGCAGCTATTATTTCCTTTCCACATTTTCCAAGACTGCAATATCTATATTCATATCACTAGTTTTCCAGTCTTAGGATTCATGCCGTACCCTAGGATCTATCATTCAATCTAGTTTTCCAGCCCTAGGATTTATGCAATACCCTAGGATCTATCATTCAATCTGGTTTCTCATTCCTAGGATTCAAGCAATGCCCTAGGTTCTATTAATTGTTCCATAATTGTAACAAATTATGTTAATAATTTTTAAAGTCACTCTACCAGCTACAACGGGAGTACTGGGGGCGTGGTCGGAAATCCCGCACGCCTCCACAACCTCCGAGATTGTAATGGAACGGGGTCCTATCACAAGAATCAAACACAAGGAGTTTCTCAGAACAGTATATAATTACTGTAAACAGGTAGAGGATTTTATTCCGGAAAGAACGCAACTCAAAACGCGGAAAACAGACTCCAAACGGGCCCTAAACGGGTCGAAAACGACGAAACAATCCAAAATCAGACGTCTGGAACCTCTTCCAGACGTCTTAAAAGGTGGTTCAGAGGATACCTTCGCTCTGTGTAGTCCCTCAGACGTCCAGAAGCCTGCGGGGGCGTCTGGCTTAATTCCCAGACGTCCGATGGTCAACCCGGACGTCTGGAAGTCCTTTCTGTCGTCTGGCACTGCGGCCAGACGTCCGATTCGCGTTGGATGGCGAGTCTCAGAACTTGCACGTATCCACTCCTCGCTCTCAGTACGACCGATCGCAGAAAAGGAAGAAGGACGAAAATAACTTACTTGCCAGACGTCTAGACAGTCCTCCAGACGTCTTCACTGTCGTCTGGTTGGAAGCCCAGACGTCTGATTCTGGAAAAACTTCCAGAATCATAGCTCGACTCGCTCTCCGCCCGCGACGCACGGCCGTGCCGCTCTTCGTCTGCCTGCTGCTCGAGCTGCAGCAGCCCTCCCGCGTCACTCCACGCCCGCTGCTCCCCCGCCGGCCGGCTCTAGTTGCCCCGGCAAGCTCGAGCCCTCACGGTCGAGCTTCTCCTCCCTCGCGCAACACCTCCTCCCGCAACTCGCCGCGGCTGCCGCTGCCGCCGCTCGCTCGTGCTCTCGCACCGGCTGGAAGAAGAAGGAAGCAGAGGAGATGAGAGTGAGGGAGAGGGCGAGGGCCTTTTAAGGCCGCGCGGGGAGAGAGAGAGAGCGTAGCCTGCGCCTGCAGGAGGAGAGAGGGAAAAAGAGGGGAGGTGCGGCGGTTGCAGGTCTGCGCGCGCCTGCGCGCAGACGTAGCCCCGCACGCCACAGAGAATAAACCCCAGACGTCTGAAAGGGGTTCCAGACGTTTGGTCAGACGTCTGGGCCACCTCCAAGACGTCTTAAAAAATTTTCTTGGAATGCGTTCGTAACAACCCTCCTCCTCTTTTGCTTGGTTCTCGTCGCTCTTGCCCTTGCTGGTGTTGCTCCTCTCCCCCCCTCTTCGGAGAGGGGCCGAGAGGCCTCTCGCCCTTGGCGTGCTCCTTGTTTTGAGGCGTTCGGGTGGTGGCGTCTCCACTTTTTTTTGTTTTCCCAAGTTTTGTTTGTTTCATTTTGTTCGCTTGTTTAGCTTTTTGGCAGTGTGCGCCCTCGGTTTAGGGTTGGTTTTTGGGGTCTCTTTGCTCGCTAGTGCTTTTGCTCCGATTGCGTTGCTCGTCTGCTTGGCCTTTGGGTTTTTGTGGTTTGTGTGTGCTTTCTATGGGCCTCTGCTCCCTTGGAGATGGCGACTGAGGGAGAGTCTTCTCCTTCGGCCTCGTCGAGTCATCCATTACCAAAGCGATCCTTTGCTTCAATTGTTGCAAACTCCAATTCATCTTCCAGGTCTGTTGTTGAGCTGTCCCTGAAGGTGCGGCTCCCGGAGGTCCGTGATTGTTTGTTGGCTACTTCTTTCTCGCCCAAGGAGGTTTTTGAGCTCTATTCTCCGTTTTCTTCCTCCATTGTGGCTCGATGCTGGGGACCCAAGCCTTCTACTCGTTTTAGGGATTTCCTCTCTTTTAAGTTGCGGATTTCACCAGGTTTCTCGTTGACCTCGTTAGATTCATGGCATTGGCTTCTCCAGTGTGGTTCATACGTGGATTTTTGCAAGGTTTTTTCTAGGGAGTCCGGATCGGATTCGCATCCAGTTCATGCGATGGTTGCCCCATTTTTGTACTGATGGGCCTATCACTCGTGCTCCCATCTGGGTGGGTTTTCCGGCCTTAACCTACATCTGGTGCACCCCAATGCCCTTCTCTCGATCGCCTTTCAGCTGGGGTCCCCGATCTATGTTGACCCCTACACGGTTCGGGGACTTAGGTCGGGTTTCCCTCGAGTCTGCGTTGAGATCGATTTGCTTGCCTCTCGCTTGGAGATTGTTAGGATCTATAGTGGTGATCAGTGCATCTTACAGAAGGTTGTTTTTTATCACATTCTCAATTGCTGCTCGCATTGCTTTAAGATAGGTCATACTCGTGCTTCTTGTTCTGTTTTGGTGGGGGTAGGAACCAAGGCTGCATCCATGGAGCTTGCTGACAATAGTCCAACTAACAACTCCTTCTCGCCAAGTGGAGGACCGCCCGACCCTGCTTCTGCAATGGAGGGTCCCAGGGGCGCTCCCCCACTAACTGATTCCTCCCTGCCTAGTGGATATGCTCTTGATCCTGCTGGTGTGCAAGAGCTTCCTAGGGCTGCCTCCCTGTCCAAGGCTCCTTCCTCGAAGGATGGTTGGTCGCCCGTGCATGCTCCAGGCGGGATGCCTCAGACGGTGCTCTCGCATCCCTCTTCCTTGATGGACAGGGGTACTGATGTTGGGTCTCTGGTCTGTAATAATCTAATCCCGCTTCTTTTGGGAGGGATGGTGTTGTGTTTGGTCTGTTGAGGAAGAAGAAAACTCGACTCCACATTAAGTCTCGACAGTGGCGACCCTGTATGCATCAATCGACCGCCTCTCTGCCGTCAGCGGATTCGCCCTCTTCTGCTACAGCTTCTTTGGAAGCTGCTCAGGTGAATTGCTCTCCTATCTTTGCTGAATCTTTTGGTGATTCTTTGCATCTGGCTATTGTTCCTTTCCAGCCCTTTTCGATTTCGTATTTCCTTCGATGGATTTCCATGAAGGATTTGGATGTGGATATTGATGTCTTGAATCACTGAAAATCGATGCTTGACTCGAAAGATTTTTCCTCTTCAAATCTTTCTTTAGCTAATAAGGCAACTGGGAAAAATCTCATCTGTTATCCTTTTCCTCAATCGAATGGTGAGGTTGGTGTGACTCAAGATCATGTTTTGCAATCAAACCCTTCTGCTTTCTTGAATTCCAACGAATTTACCTAGAGAATCTACCTGCCTATTCGTTCATCTTTGCCTGTCCTCAATCCAGAAGGTGTTGAATCTCATAATGAGGCTTGTTTGGATGTTAATATGGGCGATGATGCAACATTTCATGATCCTAGATCCGAACTAGACACCTCTGAGTTTTTGGATTTTTCGAATGTTGATCCCACATCTAAGGTCTCAGCACATGAGGCACTATTGAATGCGGAAAATCTGTACAAAAAGAGTTGAGTTTTGAAAATCTGTCGTCGTAGCGTAATGTGCGAGAAAAATCCGTCAACAGATAATTTTAACCGAAACTCAAAAGGAATTCCAAGTCGAACACAGGGAGGCGGACGTTTGATCAAAAATCGCGTTTGATTTGTTATCACGAAGCAGATTAGCTGGTTGAATTGAATCTACGCTAGCTATCTACTTAAAGAATAATGAATAGAAAAAAGAGAAAAGAATGATACAAAAAGAGAAAAACAAAGATAGAATAAATATGAATTTCATAACCACCGAGTGATGTTCATTGCAATTAATCATTACAAATACTCATTACTCTAGAAAGCAATAAAAGAGAAGGTGGAGAGAAGTTATCCTCCTCGATGGCTACTTGGAGGACAAACCGTGTTAACAGAGTGGCCGGACAAAGGTGGTGAGATGCGAGACGAAAGAGAATGAAGACGGACGACGGAGGACGAGGTAGGGCGACGTCGCAGCGAGATCCACTTCCCGAACGGCGGTGAGAAGACAACCACGGACGCTCCACGAACGAGGATGAGAAAGTGGAAAAATTCTAATTTTAACTCTAATGGAGCATCCCAAGTTTGGAACAAGCTCTTAAAGCTTTGTAGGGGGTGAGAGAAGAGAGGAAGGGATGAAGAAAATGTGGGGGTCGTAGGGTTATTTATAGGTGAAGAATGGAGGGGCAAATGGGTCATTTCATTCTTTAAAATTTAATGCATAGGTCTTTAGTGATGGATTTATTCCTCACTAAAGACCTGAACGTGGGCTTAGGTCGCACTTGCCCGCCTCCTCTCCTTCCTCTGCTGGTCAACGCCTTCATCGCGCGCGCAAGCTCTCAGCCGTCCATCTCGCATTCGACGGCTCAGATCGCATCATGCCCGTGCCTTCATCTTCTCTTCTTCAACGCTTAAGCCCACGATCTCGCAATCTCAGCTATCCGACCACGAGATCAGACGGCTTAAGATGCATCCACGCCTCATCGCGTGCCTGCACTTGATCAAGCGTTCGAACGCGCGTCATCTCGTGCGTGCACGATCTGCTCCCATACATACTGCCACGTCGCACCTCCATCAAGCATCCGCCATGCATCCAACGACTGGATTTAGCCTGCGCCAGTGCTCGCGCTCAATTTGAGCGCTCGAAGAGTCAAACGCTCGTTGCTGGCTTTGCGAATGGGCGCGAGACCAATGTGCTAAGCGACCGCTTTGGTCGCGTTTTCAACTCCTCCCCATGCTTTCTTGATCGTTGGATTTTAATCCAACGGTCGAGATCTTCCCTTGAGTTCTCTTTAGAGATGAAGAGGAGTAGCTAGAGAGGATCCCAGTCGTTGGATTGAGATCCAACGACTAGGATTGATTGTTCGTTTGAGGAGAGAGATGGCATCACGTAATGCCATCTTAGTCGTCCATCTTCTTTGTGTTGTAGATAGTGCCACGGACGTTGGATTGGATCGATTTTTACGTCATTGGGTTGCGATCATCGATCTGAACCCATCCGTGCAGTTGGATTTGTCATCTGAAGTACAGATTTACTCCACTTGGCTTCTTAACCTCTGATCTTTCTCGGACTGCATCTGATGTTATGGAAGTCCAATTGGGGCGATCTTAAAGTCATTGAACTCCGATCGTCGCCTTGATCAAATCCGCACGGTTGGATCTTCAATCTAAGGCCCCGATATGATATTGCCCTAGTTCCTGACCACAAAAGGAGAAATTAATCTAAAATTTATACAACCTAATCTAAATGCATGATAATGCATGTTATGCAATATTTATAATGAATGATGCAACTTTACACCTAAGAACACACATAAAGAGACAATTTATGTGATATAAACGTATTTACATCAGGAACACTCTCCACTTAAGGCTAGAGGAGTCCGTGGAGGTCATTTCAGTTTGGATGTGGGAAGGATGACGAAGTCGATCGAAATCCCTCCATAATGCCCTTTCCTTATGAAGATTCTCTTTTGGAATTGCCGTGGCATCTTGAATGCCCCTACTCTTAATCGTCTGAATTCTTTGATCTCGAGTAACCATCCTAAGGTTATTTTTATATTTATTGAACCTTTTGCTAAAGTCTCTAATGCTCTGTTGGTTAAAGCAGGGATTAATTTTGATAATGCTTTGACTAATCCGTTCTCTCCTAACATTTAGTGTTTTTCGAACAACACGGTTCATCTCTCCTTGATGGACTCTATGAACCAGGCTCTATCCGTTCGTTGTTGTTTTCATCAGGAAAATTTTATTATTTCTGGCATCTATGCTTCGTATGATCCCTCTCTACGAGAGAATCTATGGGATCACCTCAAGCAGTTCTGGTCTTCTTCTTCCCCTTGGATCCTCAGTGGTGACTTCAATTATATTCTGAATGCATCTGAGAAAAGGGGTGGTAGTCCTTTTAGAGACTCCCAAGCCTTGCAATTCCAAACATGTATCAATGATTGTTCCCCCATTGACTTCTCTTTGGGGGGCAACTAACTTTCTTGGTGTAATGGTCGGCACAATAGTGCTAGAATTTATCAGAAGCTTGATCGTATTTTGATGAATTTGGGTCCTCTTTCTTATTCTCCGGTGGGTTCATATTTGCCTCGTAATTCAAATCATGCTCATATACTTTTATCCCTCTTCCTTAATGCTGATCATCAAATGCCTATTTCGTTTTCAAAATATGTGGTTAAGGGACCCCTCTATTCGTGATGTTGTGGCTTCCGTATGGAACCAACCGGTCCGCCAAGATGCAATGGACCCCCTCTCTACTTTGCGTGCTATACTTACCATTCTCAAAAGGGCTCTCAAAGAGTGGAATCGATCAGTTTTTGGGGACATTAACTCAGTGGTGTCTAATTTGGAGATGAAATTTGATCACATTGATAAAAGCCTATCCTCTCATTGGGATGACTTAGCTGCTAAGCTCATGGAAGTGCATAACGATCCTGATGAGGCTAGATTAAAACTTTCCGATTTCCTTCGCCAAAGAGCCAAGGTTAAATGGATTAAGGAAGGTGAGGGTAATACCAAATTCTTTCATGCCATGATAAAGAAAAGGTTTGCCAAAAATTCCCGTTACACCTTATTGTCTATCATAAATAATGGATCTTGGCAGGTGGCGAGTGATAAAGCTATTACTTATTTTCAGGATCTTCTCTCCTTCGAGGACTACTCTCCTACTGAGCAGTTCCTCAATTCCATTCCTACTATTCTTTCTCCGATGGGTTCTATTCCTTTGACCACTCCCCCTATTGAAAATTAGATTTTCCTAATTCTGTCCCAAATGCTCACGAACTATACTCCTGGTCCGGATGGTTTTAATGTTGAATTCTTCACCTTCTTTTGGGACATAATCAAAGAGGACTTGGTTGAGGCCATCAAACAGTTCTTTATCTCTCACAATGGCCCTCGTGCTTTCAACAACACCTTTATCTCTCTTATAGTCAAAAAGCCTAACGCCACCAATCTTTCTGACTTTAAACCTATCAACCTGTGCAATGTTTGCTATGAGATTGCGTCTGGCATTATAGCTTCCCATCTATCTCATGTCATGCCTTCTATTATTTCCCTTGAACAGGTTGGCTTTATTAGGGGGAGATCAATCTACGATCACATCGCTATTGCCTATGAACTCACCCAACGCATCAATCGTAGGGTCCACGGTTCTAATCTTATATTCCAACTTGACCTTCAAAAAGCTTACGATCGGGTTGAATGGAGTGCCCTTTATGATATCTTGGTCCGCTTTGGTTTCTTCGACCAGGCCATCGACCTTATTCGTGCTTGTGTTGAGTACGATGGATCGTCTATTCTTGTGGATGGGATATCCTCCTCTTTCTTCAAACCTTCTCGCGGTCTTCACCAAGGTGATCCATTCTCCCCCTTCTTGTTTGACATCTTTATGAAACCTTTCATCCGTGGCCTCAAGGAACTCGCTTTTCAGGGCAAAATATCCCCTTTCAATGCTAAACGTGGTGTCCAATTTTCGGTGGCCCTTCTTTATGCGAATGATATCATTATCTTTGCCAAAGGGAAGTCCAACTCCATATCTAATTTGGCTCTTTTCATCAAGGATTTCGAAAAGACCTTCAATAAAAAAGTAAATGCTTCCAAAAGTTTTTGTTTTGTCGGCAAACACTTCCCCTCTTCTAGGATCTCCAGGCTTGTCCAAACCATGGGGTATCCAATTGGTTCCTTTCCTTTCAATTATCTAGGATGTCCTATCTTTCCTAGCAGGGCCAAAATTTCTTTTTTCTATGGCCTTGTGGAGAAAATTCAAGCTAAGCTCTCTGCCTAGAAAACCAATTTACTCTCCTCTACGGCTTGTGTCATTCTTATCAAGCATGTCCTCTCATCTATTCTCTTACATTTACTGTCCATTATGGAGGTTCCGAAGGCTATTTTCCGTAAGGTCAATTCCCTTCTCTCCAATTTTTCTTGGGATCTTTTGGTAATACTTCTAAGAGACTATCACCAAGCCTTCTAACTTGGGGGGCCTTGGTATTCGGAATCTTAGTATTCCTATGAAAGCTCTCAGGATGAAAAGAGCTTGGAATATCCTTCTTAGGGAGTTGCTGTTCAGTAAACTTATGATAAATCTTTATGCTCCATCCCAACATTCCGCAATCCCTCATCGAATTTCTCTTCTTAGGAAAGCTCTTCTTCATCTTCGCCCTTATGTTCGTTGGGAAATCCATGGGGGTGAAATTGATTTTTGGATGGACATTTGGATTAAAGATACCCCCTTAAAGGATCTCTTGCCTATGGGTGCTAGCCCTGACAAGGTCCTTATCAAGGATATCTCCTCCAATCCAATGACTAACACCTTGATTTCATTGCTGCCTAATGATATCCATACCAAGATTTATTCTTTTCAATTGGATAATCTTAAAGATGTGCCCCGTTGATCCCTCACTCCTTCTGGCACCTTCACGTGCACCTCGACCTATGCTCTCCACTTCTCCGATTCTCCTAAACTATCGCATTTTGTTGATCTATGGAATTCAAAACTTCCAGTGTCCATTTCTATTATAACTTGGTGCATTTTGCTGAAATGTCTCCCAACCGATGATAGGATTCTTCAGCTTGGTATAGCCTTGCCCTCTAAATGCTCTTGCTGTCCCCCAGTTCCTCGTGTGGAAACTTTAGATGATCTTTTTGCTGACAGCGATCTTGTTTGCCATATTACATCTTGGGTGTCTTCTAGATCTAGCTGGACTATCCCCGATACTAGCAACTTTTTCCATATTATGCTAAGGCTTGTTCCAGCAGAGGTCAAATTTTTAAGGGCTTCATTTGCTTTATTTGGAATCATGTCTGGCACCTTAGAAATCGTATTAAACATGAGGGCACTACCTTTGAGCAAATTGACTTCATCCTCAATCATTCTTGGAATAACCTTCAATTCAGAGATTGGATTCGAGCGTTCCGACCAAAGCAAATTGCGATATCTTGGGTCCGGCCCCCCTCTAGGTATAAAGCCAATCTTACTGCCATCCCTATGGGTAATTCCTATGTTGTAGAGTGGGTGATTAGGGATGCTTTCGGCGATTCTGTTCATGGCGTAGCTTCTACTTTACATGAGTATAATATGGAAAAATGCCTTCCAGAGACGGCTTTACATCTTCTTTCCTTACCTAGTTTCTCTTATCCTTTGCAGGTTGAGACAGATTCGACTATGCTTTACTATTGGTGGAAAGGGAAGATTGCGGCTCCCTGGATGGTGCTATAGTTGTTCAACTCGGTCAAAACCTTTAAAGATTGCATTCTCTCTGTGGATTTCGTTCACCTGATAGCTAATGCTGCAACTCGTCATATGGCTCTCCTTCATCCTGCCAACTGGCATTATTTTGGCTCTCTGCAGCAACTTCCGTGCTTCGTGGCAGGCACATTCAACCTTGACAAAATTCAGATGCCTTATGTGCTTGAGTTTTGATTTGTTTAGTTCAGTTGGGCCTGGGCTGAGTTTTGAGGTTCTTAGCTTGTAGAAAATCACAAGTCATGGTTCTTCTTTACTTTGTACTTGGTGGGATTTAGCTTAGTCCTCTGACCCTCTCTTTGTTTCCTAGGAGTGGAGGATGAATAAAATTTTACTCTCATTTTTTTTTAAAAAAAAAAGCAACATACATTCCAGTGTTCGTCTGGCATTGTTGGATCATAGGGTTGCAAAATGAGCAAAGAGAAATATCTCTTATGAGCAATCAGGGTAAATATTTGTACCGTTCCAACAAATGTAAGAACTAAAATAACTATAATATTAACAATTTACTATGATATGTCTATCTTAGGATATTTATTCATAGGAGTGTATTGACTTTATTGACAATGCAGTTTCGAGGCAAGCTGGTGAAATAAACAGACGAAACAAAGGACTTAAAAAGATGATACAAGGTAATTCTAATTAACTTCGCATTAATGACTTATTACTGATATCTTAATTTTTCTAAAGTATTTTAAGATTAAAGATGTGGCAGATGTATTCATTTATATTTAACAACATCAAATTATATATTTTTTTTAATCATATTTTATTATTTTCTAATAATCATTTATTCTCCACGGGGTGTTGGTAACAATGACCAAAAAGTTTTTATTCTCGTAGCTACAAATACTCCATAGGCTATTGATCAAGTAAAATAGACTTTCCTTGTAATTCTTAGGCCTATTTTTTTGAGGGATTCATCACTCCTAGACAACTTGTTGAAAGTAGAGTAATCCTATTTCTTGTTTAGTTGGATTCTGGTCTGGGCTTGTATGAGTAGTAAGTGGTGGAAAGAGGGAAACAAAATAGGAGTACGTGACTTGCTCATTTTTTCCACCAAATCTTGGAATTTTAATTCTGTGATAAGTGGTGTCATAACATACGTGCCATGTTTCCAACAAAACTAACAGAGGCAATCACTTTTATTCTCTTGTTTCTTTGAGATATTTTAAATTCTTACTCGGCTTGACAAATCTCGTAGGCAACCCATAGGCATTTTGACAAGAGGATTTGCATTCCTCTACCAGATTTAAAAGCTAGGAAACACATGTTCAAGGTAGCGGAGATTGTTGACGTCATTTTAAAGTTAAAAAAGCATTGAAAATTTATAGATTCGTGAATTTGTACGCACATAGTATAATTCTATTTTTAGTAGTTTTATTTCATCACATGCAAACTTTGTATTCGTTGAATAAACTAAAATTTAACGTACTATATATTTCTCACTAGTATATAATTTCAGTCAATTTTAACATTGGACTTCTATTAACATAGAAGAACTCCCTCTTGTTGTGTGTATGAAGGTTCATCTTGGCGATACTCTTAGTAACTTGGCTGAGAATAACTTTTAGATGTTGGTTTACTGAATTGATGAATTTTCTAGTTCAGATAATGTGAGCACATGCTTTTGAGTAAATGTCATCATGCTTTCTTATCCATGTAAATCTTATAATGTACTTAATCAATCAATCCCCTAGGTTAGTGATGTTCTCCACTACTAGAAAAATGGGATATACCGTCAATTAATTCTCGTTGATTTTATAAAGCAAAGGAAAAAAATACTTTTACCATTATTTTTTTAAAGAAGCGATGGTGAATGTGTGTCTCCCCCTAACATCAATTGAGAAAGAAGCGATGTACGTGTGGTGCTCATTAATATTTATTGTCGGTTAATTAAGTGACAGGAAATATATTTTTATCGTCGGTTAGTATAATAAGCGATGGCAAAAAATGGGTTAAAATTAAGAGCCAAAATTTAGGCACAAGAGGGGAGAGTGGAGAATTTAATTTACACATTTACCGTCACTTTTTAATACAACTGATGGGAAAAGCCGATTCACCAACACACTCGTAGAGCCCTCTCCTCCCCCACACCTCACACAAACCCACGGCCCCCCTCTCCTCTCCTCCTCTCCTGATTCTCCTCCTCAATTGCCGTCGTCGTCGTTGCTGCTCCTCATCCGTCTATCATCGACTGTCCCCCTCCTCCTTAGGTAACTCCTCGCCGCCCTCCTCCTCCTCCTACTACTACTGCATCCCCGTCCTCCTCCTCCCTGCCCTCCTCTGCTTGTCCTCCTCCTCCTCCTCCTACTACTACTGCTACATCCCCCTCCTCCTCCTCACCCTCCTCCACCTCTCCTCCTCCCCACCCTCCTCCTCCTCCTCCATGGCACCCTCCTCCTACTCTGCATCCCCCTCCTCCTCCTGCCTACCCTCCTCTACCACTCCTCCTACTGCTGTTGCATCCCCCTCCTCCTCCTCCCTGCCCTCCTTCGCCTCTCCCCCTCCCTACCCTTCTCCTCTTTCTCCCTGCCCTCCTCCACCTCTCCTCCTCCTCCTCCTCCTCCTTCTCCTCCTCCTCCTCCTCCTCCTACTGCTGCTGCATCCCCCTCCTCCTCCTCCCCACCATCCTTCGCCTCTCCTCCTCGCCCTCCTCTACCTGTCCTCCTCCGCAGCACCCTCCTCCTCCTACTGCTACTACTGCCGTCGCTGCCCTTCCTCATGCTTGTTAGTTGGATTTCTTCTATTTTGGAAAAGGAAATAGAGTAGTTTCTTTAGTGGCATCCAAAAAGATGGATAGTTGTTAAATCGCTTCGATCATGTTTTAAAATCGTGCGTTGTAAGATAGGTGGTCAAAGCGAATCAACATTTAAATTTTTATACTCTAATTAAAAGAGAATCTGAGGTCGTCTCTGGGAGCAAGTAATGCGTAGCTACCACTATTCTAAGTCCAGGAACTAGATTATATTAATTTGACTTTCTATGAGATCCCACACATGCAATCTAGTTCAAGAGAATTAATTACGCAATTCAACAAGTTACTGAAGAATCTCTATTTTAATTAGTGCTTAATTAAAATGGTCAAGAAATGATGTAACTAAGCATTAATGTATCAAAGCACTAATGATCAGGCAAAGAAATCTCATTAATAATCCTCAACCATCAATAATCAAGATGAATAAGCAATTATTTAAATGCATATTTAATTCAGTCCCTAGGAATTTAATTTTCTTACATTTACGTCCCTAGATCCTTGCAATCAGGTCCCTATAAATTTCTTTTCTCTACGTTCAGGTCCCTACCTCTTCTTCCTCCTCTTCTCCACCTTCTCTTCAAACCGTGCATGTGAGCTTCTGTGGAGCTCGCCAAAGGGCAAATGGCTGGGGATCTAATCGTTGGATCTATCGTGTAGAGGCAGGGGATGAGCGAGGAGAGCTCGCCGAGGGGAAGGCATTGACGGATTGGTGGCCGGTGGCGCAAAGTGGCTAGTTGATAGTTGTAAAGGTAGCAGCAGACGGTGGGACGTAGAGGAGGTCATCAAGTTTGGTCGCACACGAAACTCCCTGCCGAAGCTTGCAATGGCTTCTTCGCACCCTCACAAAGCTTCCCGAGAAGCTTGAGAGCTCAAAGAGACGTGGTGGCGGCGAACATAGTCGTCGATGAGGCACCAGTGGTGGGTCACCCGGTGAGCAAAAAATCATGTTGAAGCTTGCGCCCAATGGGTCGAAAGGCTTCGGTATGCGTCACTAAAGGTAATGGCATGGTTGGATTGGCGTAGGGACGCACAGAGGTGGCCGGTAGTCGCGAAGAAGCCGGCGAAGGGGGAAGGTGTCCGATGGAGGTCGTGGACGGTCGATCCCTTCAATTGAGAGAGGGCTTTTGCTCCTCTCTTCGAGGCGATGCTCGTGGGGTAGTCGACAAAGTAGGAGGTGGCGTGGAGCGGTGAGGCGTGCTCGTCGGATGTTTGCTGGCACGTGGCCGCCCGCGAGAAAGATGACGGGACCGAGGGAGGAGTTGGGTTGAATCTAACTCTAAGGAGGTCTAAACTAGTCTATGGGGGGAGGAGAAGAAAAGAGAGTACTTGAGTGGAGGAAAGCAGGATGGAGAAGCGAGGGAGGAAGTCGCCCAGAGTATGCCAGCCTTGGAGAAGGAGACGGCGAGGAGTTTGGAGCGAGGATGGGGTCGGAGAAACCGTACTCTTTGACGAGAATAACAGCGACGACAAGGGGAGAAGAACCGTGCTCTCATTTGATGGCGATGAGTGGCGAAGAGCGGGGACGGAGGAGATCTCCAAGGTTGACGTCCGACAACGTCGAGGAAGAAGGAAGAAGGGGAGGTGACATGCCAAAATGCGACAAAACGAACCGGCGCGAGGTGGGGAAAATTTTTAGCTTCTTGTCGTGCGAAGAGGGCTGGAGGTTGCGCGAACAACCTCGCCGAAGTTGGCGGTCGGAGGTTGCAGAGGTGGAAGGTGGAGAAGGTGCTAAAGGGGACCGGTTTGTAAGAAAATTGAAAGTTAGGGGGTCTTTTGTAATTAAATCAAGAATTGAGGGCCAAATTGCAAAGTTGACCAAAATGAAGTCCAAATGAGTCCAAATTTTTATAGTAGCCTAATTTGGACATAAGGAAGTTGATGGTGACTTCAATTTTGGATTTTAATGTCATGTACATGGTCAGTTTATGATTTGACTAAAAATGTACCAAATACCTGCCTACAGTTATGTTTTAGGTCGAAACGAGTTTCGATTATCAAATTGATTATGTCAAACCTTATAAAATATTTTTCATTAATTTTTAGAATGTTTAAATTACATTTATTTCCATCGAAACTGTTTAAATTGAAGCGGAGTCAAAATTAGTCAATTTAATTAAGAATTAACACTTAATTTGAATGAAAATTCTAAATTACTTAGTAACAACTAACTTTTAAGATATTTAAGCTCAATTAACCTTTCATTAATCATAATTTTTCCTTTGGTTATTCTACATTTATAATTATTCGTGAAAATTACAGAATAACGCATTTTTCTATTAATTCCTCTCTCTTCAGCTTTGATTGAGTTATACTCTTTTAATGTATTAATTAGGTGAATTTAACCTTAGAACATAGCCAAATTAAGTTAGTTATAGAGGATGATAGCGATACAATCAATAGTTCAGCAAAAAACATGCAAAAACGTGTGGACAATCTAGGTTGATGTGTTGTTTTCATTTTTCTTTAATCATTGAAGGTTTTCTACATTGCTTTTTTCTTTGTCTTGCAGGATGAAATGGGTGGTTTCAAGGCACTTATTACTACATTCATCATGGAGCCTTTCATCCCACATGAGTAGGAGTTTTACCTCTCAATTATTTCTGAAGCACCACGACAATATCTGTAGGTATGATTTAAGTCATTTAAGCTGTTCATCAACCTATTTATATCTTACAACTTCCAACACCAAGTCTGGCTTTTTATATATGATTCATTTTGTTTGTTTCTGAGAGCAATGTGTGTTACAATCTATTCTCACTTGTTTGCCTTGCGCTTGGTCATAAACAGCTTGTTAACTTCTTTGTGTTGTCTTTGCAAAGTCAAGTACCTTAGTTTTACAACCCCTTATTAGGTAATATCAATCTTGGGCCTCTTGGCTACACCTTGTGTGCTGTTGGATCTTTCCAGGTAAGCCATTCCTCTTGTCACAGTATGTGTGCTGATTATATTCACAACACTCAAGTCCAGATTTGGCAAGGCTCATTATCTCATGGAAATTTATGAAACAATAGCTCAACAAATCAAGTGGAAAAAAGGCATGCTTATTTTGTCTTATGATTACCCTCATGTTAGAGCAACAAACTATTGTGTAGATATTATTTTTTTCCTGACACCCTTGTCACACTTTAACTGCTATGGTAATCATTGATTTTTATTGTTTTCCCTACAATGGCTATAGATGGTGCCAAACAAGTTTATATCTACAACTTTTCTTGCACTTATCTTCTAGGAGCTACTTTAATATCCTATTTCGTGTGCATACTCTTGAAAAATTAGATACTACTACTTGAACCTTTTCCTCTTCTTGTTTTGTTTGACCATTGAAATGCATTTCAGGATTATTGCCACCGTGTTGGTAGGACTGCATGTGCCAGTCGCACTGGTCTTGCAATCTCACTGGTTAATCAATATGATGTTGAATGGTTTAAGCTCATAGAGGAGCGCATAAGTAAGAAATATTTCTTTTTGTGAAAAATGTGATTGAAATCTGAAACATCTTATATCTATATGTTTAACTTTGTTACAAAAAAGAGACTTCCTCTCTATCCTTCTGAGGAGTCAAAAGTTCTATTACTATTTGAAAGTGTTTCATTAGTGAGAAGAAGGGCACTCACGGTATATAGAGCTCTTCTATCTTTCTTCTCTAACAAACTAATCACATAGGCCTTTAGCAAGAATGATTGCATTAATTGCTTTGCATTTTTCTAAGCACTATAGGCCAAGATACAAATAAGAAAGGCTATCATCAAACTTGTGATATTACTCAAATTGCTTTGAATGTGCCTATAAAGTCAGTAACTTCTATAAAAATGCCACTTGGTTTAAACTCCATCAAATGATTCATGGTCTTTCACAGAAAATATCAAAGAAGGTACTTTTCCCTCTTAAATAGATCCTACTTTCCTCTAGTCCCCTCCTCCTTTCCACCCTCCTCCCTCAATCCCATCACTTGCTTTTGGAATTAAATGAAGATACTCAAGATGTGTTACGACCCGATTCCCGAATCCCTACAGGACATGAGAATCGGACTGACTCGACTGATTCCAAGACTCAGTCATCCAACGATAAAAGTAACTAAAAAGCAGTAAAATAAACCATATTCACCATGCAAGTAACTAACAGTAAACAAAGTACAGCAGTAAAGAAACAACTACTACAGTACACACCACCACAACAGTAGAGAATTTTAAACAGGTACAGAAATATAAAATTACAATAAAAGAGTGCAAGAAGGTAACAAACTACTCACTACTACAGAAAATGGATACAACAAAAGTACAACTACTAGGTTCTACTAGACCCAGCACCCTCCGCAGCCGTAGGCACTGGCTGCTCAACACCTAGACCTGAAAAAGGTGGTAAGTACGACACGTCAGTGAAACGCTGAGTAGAGTGGCAACCAGCTAACTAAGAGAAACAGTAAAGGTGAACAGGTAGCTATTATTTTCAATTGCTTTCTTTATTTAACTAACTATTCTTTCTTTCATCACTTGGTTTATTTATCAGGTCTTTTTCTTGATCTCGACTGTTCCTCGTGAGAACAATCTTGATTGCAATCTTTTCCAAAGAGTAGAAGTAGCACGTGGTGCTCTCCTGGCCGAGAGAGTCCCCCGTGGTGGTCCTACACTTAGTCAACCACCCCAAGGTCGCTGACAGGTGTAACGTGACTACGGCACGTGGGATAAACACACGGGTAGCTACCCCACACTGGCACGCGGTCAGTCGTATCTGTTAACGGGTGCACCCAAAGCATAGCACGGAACCAATATAGGGCAGAGCCCTCTCAGTAACAGGGGTCTAGCCCCTCCACAGTAACCAAACAGGGGTTCTTCCCTCCACAGTCCGCGCACCCTCGCCTGACTACCCTTGTTTGCCCAGTGGGCCTAACAAGTTGGTGTAGGACGGCTAGCTGAACCCCGGGTCCTGTAGGGTGGCTAGCTCTCTCCCTACACTAGCAGCTCTCCTCGGTACTGTGTACGCGAGGGCCAGAAAGTCGGTTCAAAGTGGCCAAACTCACCCCGGTCTCGACCTGAGGGCGACAAGTTCCCCTCTACACTAAGAGGTAATATGTGTTCTCTTTGGTACCACGTACTCAAGAGACAACACACTTTCCCATTCACTTTTCCAGTTCCATTCTATTTATTTCCAAGAGCTCTACTCCTAATTCCCCGTAGGGTTAGTGCTCATGTTTCCTCAGGTCAAGCCATACTAGGTTTCATCATTCAGGTTTATTCGCATATAGCAGGTGTTTCCAACATTCAATCTTTCTTTTCCAATTTATATACAAGCAGCTCGTATTTAATTTCAACCAATAGAAATTACATGTAGCAGCCACTAACAACAGTACTCTACATTTCACAAGCAGCTGTTATCCAATTACAGGCATGTATTATTCCATCTACTCATTTCAAGACTACATTTCAGACATTTAGTACAATCGTTCTAGTGTTTCTAGTCCTAGGATTCAAGCCATACCTTAGGATCTATCATTCAATCTAGTTTTCAGATCCTAAGATTCATGCCATGCCCTAGGATCTATCATTTATTTCAGATATGCATTTATGTTTGTAATTAACTAAGGGAAGCCACACTACCTGCAAAATCGGGAGAAATGGGGGCGTGATCGACAGGTCCACGTGCCTCCGCGACCCCCAAGTCCGCAACAAAACGAAGTCCTAACACAAAGATCAACCACAAGAAACCACTCAGAACATGATAACAAGAATTCCAAGAAGTAGAGGAACTTATACAAAGAAGAACGGAATCTTAAACGCGGAAATCAGACCTCGAACGGGTCCTAAACGGGTCAAAAACGACAATTCTGACTCAAATCAAACGTCTGGAACACCTTCCAGACATCTTAAAAGGGGTCCAGATTCATACCTCCCTCTGCACTGCTCTTCAGACGTCCAGGAATCCTACTGAACCGTTTGGTCTTAGTTCCAGACGTCCGACCACCTCTCCGGACGTCTGGAGACGCTCTCCGTCGTATGGTGACTCGTCCAGACTTCTGAGCCACGTGAGAGGGCATGTCCTATGCCTTCCCGAAGTGAATCCTGCACACGCACGTGACATCTCTCAACACGACATGAGACAGAACTTCGGCGGAACGGCCTGCATGGCCGTATCTGCAGAAGGAAGCAAAGGAGGAAAATACGTACCTCTCAGTCGTCCGGAGCTCCCTCTAGACGTCGTCCGCGTCATCTAGATGTAGGTCCAGATGTCTAATTCTAGGAAAAATCACAGAATCAGAAGCTCCTTTGTCTTCTTCCCGCTGCGCGCGACCTCGCCATGCAGCCGCTCGTCCGCTGCTTGAGCTGCAGCAGCACCGAGGGGAACCTCCCCAGCACAAAGCTCCTCTGCGCGCACGCCGATCGTCCTCGAACTGCTCCGGTGAGGTCTCTCTCGCACGGCTCGCGCGCTCTCTTCTATTCCCTCTCTCTACTCTTCTCCTCTCCGCCGCTGCACTTGGCTGCAGCTGCTGCACTCGCTCTCACTCTCGCTCTCGCGCTGGAGGAAGGAGGAGATGGATGGGGTGGGGTGGCGTGAGGGAGAGGAGGGGGTATTTGTAGGCATGGGGGAAAAGCTTCTGCAGGTCGACAAGGGGAGAGAAAGAAGAGAAGGCTGCTGGGGTTCAGTCTGCGTGTGACACGCGCGCAAACTCACGAGCGTACGCACGCAAAAATTAATTTCTAGACTTCTGACCAGACGTCTAGACCAACTCCCAGACGTCATAAAGTGTTTTGATGTCACGAGTCTTAACAACATAACAAACTCAAAGGAAGTTTCATCCTCGAAACTTGTGCTAACTAGGATGCGGAAAAAGAACAACATACGCATAACAAACTCAATGAGGACTGAAGCCGATCGGAAAAGACGTACCCTCAAAGAGCTCTGGGTACCGCTCCCGCATCGCCGCCTCAGGCTCCCAGGTAGCCTCCTCATACCGCTGGCTCCTCCACAAGACCTTCACCAGGGGTACTTGCTTCCATCTCAGACTCTGGACGGCTCTGTCAAGAATCTGCACTAGCCGCTCGGGATAGGTCAGGTCGTCACCCACCTCGACGCTCTCGTGGCTCAGAACGTGATTGGGATGGGCGATGTACTTCCTGAGGTTGGACACGTGGAACACATCGTGCACACCGGAAAGCTGGGGAGGAAGGGCAAGCCTATAAGCAACAGGTCCAACCCGCTCCAGGACCTCAAAGGGTCCCACAAACCTCGGAGCGAGCTTCTCTCTCACCCCAAACCGCTGCAGGCCCTTCATGGGCGAAACGCGAAGGAAGACGTGGTCCCCAACCTCAAACTGCACCTCTCTGCGTTTCCGATCTACATAGCTCTTTTGTCTGCTCCTGACAGTGCGGAGTTGCCTGTGAATCTACTCGACCACCTCCTGACTCTGCTGGATCAGCCTGGGGCCAACCTCCCACTTGGTCCCCACCTCAACCCAACTCAAGGGTGCCATACACCTCCGTCCATACAGAGCCTTATAGGGTGACATGCCGATGCTTGAGTGATAGTTGTTATTATATGCAAACTCCGTTAGGGGCAAGTGCTCCTCCCAGGAGCCCCTCCAGTCCAATACACAAGCACGCAAAAGGCCCTCAAGTGTCTATATCGTGTGCTCAAATTGTCCATCCGTCTGGGGGTGGTATGCTGTACTGAACCTCAACTGTGTCCCCAAGGCCTACTGAAACTCAACCCAAAACTGGGACGTAAAACGGGTATCCCTATCGGATACGATCTCCTACGGAACTCCGTGTAGATGTACCATGTCACGGATATACATCTTTGCCAACTGTGCTGGTCCCAAGGTGACTCGGATCGACAAGAAACATGCCGTCTTCGTCAATCTGTCAACGATCACCCAGACTGCGTCGTGTCCTCGCTGGGTAACGGGCAAGCCCACCACCAAGTCCATGGTAATGCTCTCCCACTTCCACTCTAGCAATGGAAGTGGCTACAACGGCCCTGCAGGCCTCTGGTGCTCGGCCTTCACTTTCTAGTACACTAAACATTGCTGTACGAATTCACCTACATCCCGCTTCATTCCCCTCCACCAAAAGTCACGTCTCAAATCATGGTACATCTTTGTGTTTCCGGGATGTATGGTGAACCTGGAACAGTGTACCTCAGTCAGGAGCTCTCTCAACAGCTCCTCGTCCCTGGGAACGCACAAACGTCCCCTCATGCGTAGCACCTCGTCTGTAAAAGAGAAGTCCCCAGGGTCTCCTGATAGCACTTTGTCACAAAACGACTACAAGTACGGGTCAGCCATCTGTCCTGTGATGATGCGGTCTATCAGCTATGGCCTCGTCTGTTGTGTCACGGTTACTGCCCCACAATGCCCCAGTAACTCTAGCGGCCGCCAACTGGCCATCTCCTCCATGAGGCTCCAACTTTGTGCCTGTGGACTGACTAAGTGTGTGGGCGCCTTCCGGCTCAAGGCGTCAGCCACCACATTGGCCTTTCCCAGGTGGTAGGCAATGCTGCAGTCATAATCCTTCAGGAGCTCCAGCCAATGTCTTTGTCTCATGTTGAGCTCCTTCTGATCAAACAAGTACCTGAGGCTCTTATTATCTGTGAAAATCTCAAAGGTTTCACCATACAAGTAGTGCCTCCAAGTCTTCAGCGCGAAGATGACAGCTGCCAGCTCTAGGTCGTGGGTGGGGTAGCTATGCTCATGGGGCTTCAATTACCGCGAAGCGTAAGCGACAACGTAACCCCTCTACATGAGCACACCCCCCAACCCCTGCAAAGAGGCGTCCGTGTACACAACGTACTTGCCACTACTGCCTGGAATGGTGAGCACGAGAGCCGAAGTCAACCTTTCCTTCAGCTCCTGAAAACACGCCTCACAAGCGTCTGTCCAAGAAAAGGACACGTCCTTCCGGTTCAACTGTGTCATAGGACGTGCAATCTGCGAGAAGCCCCTGATAAACTGCCTGTAGTAGCCTGCTAGTCCCAAGAAATTGCGGATCTCAGTAACTGTACGCGATCACTCCCACCTGAGCACTGCCTCAACCTTGGCTGGGTCCACAGCCAAGCCATCCCTAGAGATCACATGGCCCAAGAAGGTCACCTCCCTCAACCAGAACTCGTACTTGCTGTATTTGGCGTACAGCCTACGTCGTCTCAGCGTGTCTAAAACCATCCGCAAGTGCTATCCGTGCTGCACCTAATCTCGAGAGTAGATGAGCACATCATCAATAAATACCACCACGAACTAGTCCAAGTACGGTCTAAACACCCGGTTCATCAAATCCATGAAGGCAGCGGGGGCGTTGGTCAGCCCAAACGGCATGACCAAAAACTTGTAGTGTCTGTACCGGGTACGGAAAGCTGTCTTGGAGACGTCTGCCTCCTTGATCCTCAACTGGTGGTACCCAGTGATGAGAACCTCATCATGAACCCTAACTAGCACAATCTAATCCAAATATGTGTGAAAAAGCTCCTACAAAACCCAAGG
Source organism: Thalassia testudinum (assembly GCA_037157565.1). NCBI lineage: Eukaryota > Viridiplantae > Streptophyta > Magnoliopsida > Alismatales > Hydrocharitaceae > Thalassia > Thalassia testudinum. The sequence continues at coordinate 18,862,850 of JAZHRO010000002.1, read as the reverse complement.
AGAGGCTTAACTCAGAGAATTCTGAGTTAAAGGATAAAACAAATCATCAAGGGTAAAACTGTAATTTCACCAATGCAGTATGTAAACAGGGTAATTAGGGATCCAAACATAGGTCAAACAAGCTTAATAAGAAGGGAAGTGGGATGATCCGATCTGAAAAGGGTTATAGCAACTTCTAGGAATTAAATGATATTCTGTAACCCTAAAACAAACCCACTTTAATTCACGAGGTTCGAGGTAGGATAAAAATCAGATAAATCCTCTAAAATTCATATAAAAATATCCCCTAGGATTTAGAACTTTCATTTTGAACTTTGAAACCTATTTTGACCTAAAATGAGAACCATGCCCAATTAATGACTTAATTTGGGTTTTTATGCAAATTGAGCGGTCAAACATGGTCCAACCTAAAATCAAAATTCACCATTAAAATCCTTAGATTCAAATTAGTATAGTATAAAAACTTGGGCCTAAGAAAAGACCATCTTGACCAACTTTACAAATTGGTCCTCTTAATTTACTTTTTGACCCTTATCTTTTGAAACCCTTGCATTTAGGCCCCCAACTTATCGTCGTTCTTTGTAAAACGGTCCTCCCTGCCACTTCTGCGCAACGCCATGCCTCCGGCGACCTTGCGCGGAGGATGGCGCCGCACAGAGCAGGGCGGCCGTCCTCTAGAATAGACGGGGGGTTCCCTGCGACGTCCTCTGTCCCAGGGACCCTCCCCTGCCCTCTGCCATCAACCATGCCTCTCGTGTGAACGCACGAAAGGCATGGGTATCCTCTCCGGTCACTCTCCGCGCCAAGGCCTTTATAAGGAGCGGCAAGGTCTGCCGACTCCTTCAAGCTTCCTATGGCGGAGAAATACCCCCCATTTCATCTCTTCCCCCTCCGGTCAGAGCGCCCGAGCTTCCGGCGATCTCCTCCTCCTCATCGCTCTGCTGCCCTACCTGCAGCAGAGTTTACTCTTCCCTGTCGTCCGCGCCAGGCCGTACCAGCCGGTGCCCTTCGACCGCCTCCTCGTCACCGATACCCTCCTCCTGGGCATCTTCGTCCTCAACTCCGGCAGGCACGAGCCGGGCATTGCTCTCCCCCCCTCCATCGAGTAAATAGGTACAAAGTTCCCTCTCTCTCTCTTGTATTTTCCCCTACTAATTTGCCATTTCAACCACCCGACCGCCACTGTCCAACTCCATCTTCCCCATCTCCGGTCGCCTTCTCTAGCGAGGCAATCCCACTTCCACAGACCACCTCACCCCTTGCCGACTACCCCACAAGCTCCCCCTCACTCCACCCAACCGTTCCCCCCTCTCCATTCACTGCCATACACCGTTAAACCACCCCCCGAACAAACTCATCTACACGCACACAGTCTGACCTAGGTCTACCTCCACAAGCACTCTCGCGCCTCGCCAACCCCCGCACCGTCTTCGCCGCACTACGGCAAAGCTTCCTACGTTTTCTGATGTGGCCGAGAGGCTGTCATTGTATTTTTAGGTCGGCAGCCCCTCACCGCCATTGCTAAGCTGCTGCAGCTCCTTTGCTCGCAACTCCAGACTTTCTCCAGCTCAGGTGCGCATCCCAGGCAGTGCGGATTGCATCTGCGAATACGCCCAGGCCTGCAATTGGGTCGCAAGCCTCGCAGCTGCCCCAATTGGCAGCAGCTTCCTCAGCCGCGGGTGCGAGATTTGGAGATGGGATTTTAGTCTCACCTCGTAAGTGTGCGACCGCGCACCCACACTTATATTGAAAAAGTGTATCAGGCTATTTGCCTTCGATACACAGGGGTCAGGTCCCTCTCACCCGCACGCAGCGCGCCACGCGCTCGCTCGCCCTCGCCCGTGCTCACGCCCCGCGGGTCTGGGCCGGATCCGACTACCCGACGAAGCACTCCTCGCCCACCACCGCATGCCAGTGGGCCTGGTCCCGGGCGCGCTACCCGAACCCGATTACCCGGCTCTGGGAGAGCATTCCTAAGAGAGATTCTGAGAAAGAGAGAGACGCGGGGAAGGGGTATAGGTAGGTTTTGCACTGACCACTGTGTGTGCATGCAGGAAAGAAAGAAAGAAAGAAGAAGAACAAGCAAGCTAAGGAAGAAGAAGAGGGGAGGAGCAGCCGAAGCCTTAGCCGCACTGAGCAAGTGAAGAAGAAGGAAGGAAAGCATTGTAGCAAATGCACAGATAAGCCGTCTGAGCACTGCATCAGACATCGGAAGGGCAACAGCCAAAAGAAGAAAAGAGGAAGGAAAGTCAGTGGCCAGAGCAGAAAGAAGAGGAAAAGAAAAGAAGCAGAAGCAGAGAAGAAGAAGAAGAAAAGAAGAAGGCACAGCCGCAAGTAAAGAAGAAAGAAGAAGGTAGGAAGAAAAGAAGAAGAAAAGGGAAAGAAGAAGAAGATCACCACAGCCACAGGCTAAAGAAAAGAAGAAGAAAGAAGAAGGCAGGAAGAAGACTCTGCAGGAGAAAGCAGAGAAAGAGAAGAAGATCAGCTGAAAGAGAAAGAAGAGGAAGAGAGAAGAAGAAGAAGCCAAGAGAACTTTTGCTCCTCCTCTCTCTCTCTCTTATTTTTGTAACATAATTGAGAACTTTTATACTTCTAGAATTATGGTTGCTCCCTGAGTTCGACCTCAGGAAAACTGATTCCGAGTAAAAAAAATTTTGTAGTAATCTGGTGGCTGTTTTGTCATATACTACAACGATTGCAAATCTAATAACCATAACGACGGAACTAGCCCTAACAAGCATTACCCAGACCTCAAGTCTATCTTGGAGAATACCGTGGCACCTCGTAGCTGGTCAAACAAGTCGTCAATCCTCAGCAACGGATACCTGCTCTTGATGGTAACCCTATTCAGCTGTTTGTAGTCCACACAAAGGCGTAAGGGACCATCCTTCTTTTTCACAAACAATACCGGGGCTCCCCACGGAGACGCACTGGGCCTCACAAAGCCCTTCTCCAGAAGGTCCTGCAACTAAGACTTGAGCTCTCACAGAAATGTGGTTGTAGAAATGGGGCTGGTCCCTAGTACCAGTGAGATCTCAAACTCGATCTTACGCTCGGGCGGTAGTCCTGGTAACTCATCTGGGAACACGTCGGGGTACTCTCTAACCACTAGGATACTCTGAAAGTCTGCCACAGGGCTAGGCTCTGCCACCACACAAGCTAGGAAGCCCTCACACCCCTAGCCCAAAAGTCTCGTCGCCTGAAGTGCAGAAATGCACCTAAAGCCTCCGTCCACTGGCTACCCGTATAACTCGAAAGAAGGCAACTCCGGTATGGAGAAGACAATCTTCCTCTCAAAACAGTCCACCAAGGCGTGGTAAGCGGACAGCCAGTCCATCCCCAGAATCACGCCAAAGTCCTCCATATGTATCATAATCAGGTCAGCGGGAAGGCTGTGTCCCCCAACACTGACCTCACAATCCGTGTACACCTCCTCAGCTATGAACAACTGACCACCTGGACCTCTGATCACGAACAGATCCTCTAATAACATACAGTCCTGCCCTAAACTAACAGCAAAACTAGCAGCAACAAACGAGTGTGTGGCGTTGGAATCGAAAAGCGTGTAAACTAGTCTGCCGGAAACTGAAATCATACCTACCACCACTGATCCTAAAGCTCTGAAGTCTCTGTGTGTCAGGGCGTTGATATGCCCCTCAGCCCTAGGTGCGGACGAAACAGCCACACTCTGCGTCGGACGGGTAGCCGCTGGCCGGTACCCTCCCCGCGACTGCTGTCCTACTCCTCGCACCTAGAAACCGCGGCCTCCTACTCGCCCTCCAGTGCTCGGCGCGGGGAGCATCTGCTTACCTCTAGCCTTAGACGGGAAGTCCCTCCTGATGTGACCCGGCTGGCCACACTGGTAGCAAAGGGAGACTCGACTCCCGCCCTCAGAGGGTCCCTGCTGACGGCTGGGCGAGGGTCCGGTGCTGGCAGCTGGCCCCTGTCGGGGGCCCCCAAAGGCCACTGATGGCCCAGCAAAGCGTGACGACTCTCCTGCGGGAGCCACGTGCCTCCTCTCTCGTCGGCCCAGTGAGTAGTCTGGCTGGTAGGGCCTCTTCTGCCCGCTATCAGTGTGACGTGCGGATGGGTTGGTCTCTTCATACGTCATAGCTACCTCCACCACCCTCGAGAACATAGGCAGCTTCAAGGGTTTGACATACCCCCGAACAGCAGGCCGGAGCCCCTCGGTGAACCTCCAAAGGCGCTCCTCCTCGGTAGCCACGGCTGTCGCGGCGAAATGAGACAACTCCAAGAAACGTGTGCGGTACGCGCTTACGATCATCGTCCCCTGACAGAGAGTGTGGAACTCCCGCCTCCTCTGGTCCTGCCACGTCTGGGGGAAGTACTGCTCGCAGAAGAGGGTGACAAACTGATCCCAAGTCAGCTCGTCCCTCTCCTGACCTCCGATTGCCCTCCACCACCTGTGTGCCGCGCTCTCTAGCTGGTACGTGGCAAAGGTCACGCGGCACTCCACAGGGGGGTGAAGGGTGTCAAACACCTTCTCGATCTGCTCGAGCCAGTCCTCCACCTCGGTCGGGTCCTCATCCCCCTTGAAGGAGGGGGGTTTCAACTTCTGGAACTGTCCGAAAAGCTCGTAATGGCGCTGAAGTGGAGAAGCTGGTATGCCTCCAAGTAAAGAGGCCTCGTGCTCGGAAGTGCCAGAGGAAGGTGGGGGCGGTGGAGGGACACCCCCTCCCCCACGTCCAGCGCCGAGTCCGTCTCGTTGTCCCACAGAGGACTTCCCCTCCGCAACCCCAGGGAGAGGCGCTCGTGGCGGCGGGTGAAGCTCCTCTCGCACGATCTCCCATATCAGCTGGGCGAGGTCTTGGGCCTGAATGCCCGAGAGTAGTGGCTGGTCCACTGAGGCGTCGGGCTCAGCGTGCCCACCCCTCCTACCTCGTCCTCGACCGCGTCCGCGGCTCGCCTCACTAGTCCCGTGTTGAGGCATCTGCTGCGAGGAGACGCGAACACAGAACAGAAAAGACGTCAATACTAATCGACATTTAACGAAAGAACCCTAGAACAGATGTCAAAAGGCGCGTTGTGGTGGTTACTCTAGTTACAAGCATGTGAATTGGTTATTTTCCAGCCAGTTGGTTCATTTCTCGGGACGACCTTGCTCTGATACCATCTTGTTATGACCCAATTCCCAAATCCCTACAGGACACAAGAATCGGATCGACTCGACTGAGCCCAAGACCCAGTCGTCCAACAAGAAAGTAATAAAAAAGTAGTAAAATAAATCACATTCACCATGCAAGCATCTAACAGTAAATAAAGTACAGCAGTAAAGAAACAACTACTATAGTACACACCACCACAACAGTAGAGAATTTTAAACAAGTACAGAAATATAAAATTACAATAAAATAGTGCAAGAAGGTAACAAACTACTCACTACTACAGAAAACGGGTACAACAAAAGTACAACTACTAGGCTCTACTAGGCCCAGCACCCTCCGCAGCCGAAGGCACTGGCTGCTCAACACCTGGACCTGAAAAAGGTGGTAAGTACGATACGTCAGCGAAACGCTGAGTAGAGTGGCAACCAGCTAACTAAGAGAAACAGTAAAGGTGGATAGTTAGCTGTTGTTTTGAATTTCTTTCTTTATTTAACTAATTATTCTTTCTTTCATCACTTCGTTTATTTATCAGGTTTTTTTCTTGATCTCGACTGTTCCTCGTGAGAATAATCTTGATTGCAGTCTTTTCCGAAGAGTAGAAGTAGCATGTGGTGCTCTCCTGGCCGAGAGAGTCCCCCGTGGTGGTCCTACACTCAGTCAACCACCCCAAGGTCGCTGACAGGTGTAACGGTGACTACGGCACACGCGATAAACGCACGGGTAGCTACCCCACACTGGCACACGATCAGTCGTATCCGTTAACGAGTGCGCCCAAAGCACAGCATGGAACTAGTATAGGGCAGAGCCCTCTCAGTAACAGGGGTCTAGTCCCTCCATAGTAACCAAACAGGGGTCTTGCCCCTCCACAGTCCGCGCACCCCCGCCTGACTACCCTAGTTTGCCCAATGGGCCTAACAAGTCGGTGTAGGACGGCTAGCTGAACCCCGGGCCCCGTGGGGTGGCTAGTTCTCTCCCTACACTAGTAGCTCTCCCTGGTACTGTGTACGCGAGGGCCAGAAAATCGGTGCAAAGTGGCCAAACTCACCCTGGTCTCGACCTAAGGGCGGCAAGCTCCCCTCTACACTAAGAGGTAATATGTGCTCTCTTTGGTACCACGTACTCAAGAGACAACACACTTTCCCATTCCCTTTTCCAGTTCCATTCAATTTATTTCCAAGAGCTCTACTCCTAATTCCTCGTAGGGTTAGTGCTCATGTTTCCTCAGGTCAAGCCATACTAGGTTTCATCTTTCAGGTTTATTCGCATATGTAGGTGTTTCCAACATTCAATCTTTCTTTTCCAATTTATATACAAGCAGCTCATATTTAATTTCAACCAACAGAAATTACATGTAGCAGCTACTAACAACAGTACTCTACATTTCACAGGTAGTTATTATTCCATCTACTCATTTCAAGACTGCATTTCAGACATTTAATACAATCGTTCCAGTGTTTCTAGTCCTAGGATTCATGCCATACCCTAGGATCTATCATTCAATCTAGTTTTCAGGTCCTAGGATTCATGCCATGCCCTAGGATCTATCATTTATTTCAGATATGCATTTATGTTTGTAATTAACTAAGAGAAGCTACTCAACCCATAAAATCGGGAGAAATGGGGACGTGATCGGCAGGTCTACGTGCCTCCGCGACCCCCAAGTCTGCAATAGAACGAGGTCCTAACACAATGATCAACCACAAGAAACCACTCAGAACATGATAACAAGAATTCCAAGAAGTAGAGGAACTTATACAAAGAACGGAATCTTAAACGCGGAAATCGGACCTCGAACAGGCCCTAAACGGGTCAAAAATGACAATTCTGACTCAAATCAAACGTCCGGAACACCTTCCAGACGTCTTAAAAGGGGTCCAAATCCATACCTCGCTCTGCGCTACTCTTCAGACATCTAGGAATCCTACTGAACCGTCTGGTCCTAGTTCCAAACGTCCGACCACCTCTCCGGACGTCTGGAGATGCTCTCCGCCGTTTGGTGACTCGCCCAGACGTCTGAACTGCGTGGGAGGGCATGTCCCGCGCCTTCTCGAAGCGAATCCTGCACACGCACGCGACATCTCTCAACACGGCATGAGACAGAACTTCGGCGGAACGGCCTGCATGGTCGTATCCGCAGAAGGAAGCAAAGGAAGAAAATACGTACCTCCCAGTCGTCTGGAACTCCCTCCAGACGTCGTCCGCGTTGTCTAGATGTAGGTACAAACATTTGATTCTGGGAAAAATCCCAGAATCAGAAGCTCCTTCGGCTTCTTCCCGCTGCGCGTGACCTCGTCACGCAGCTGCTCGTCCGCTGCTCGAGCTGCAGCAGCACTGGGGGAACCTCCCCAGCACAACGCTCCTCCGCACGCACGCCGACCGTCCTCGAACTGCTCCGGCGAGGTCTCTCTCTCACGGCTCGCGCACTCTCTTCTCTTCCCTCTCGCTGCTCTTCTCCTCTTCGCCATTGCACTCGGCTGCAGCTGCCACGCTGGCTCTCACTCTTGCTCTCGCGCTGGAGGAAGGAGGAGACGGATGGGGTGGGGTGGCGTGAGGGAGAGGAGGGGGTATTTGTAGGCGTGGGGGAAAAGCATCTGCAGGTCAGCGAGGGGAGAGAAAGAGAAGGCTGCTGGGGTTCAGTCTACGCGCGACACGCGTGTAGACTCGCGATCGTACGCACGCAAAAATTAATTTTCAAATATCTGACCAAACGTCTAGATCAACTTGCAGGCGTCTTAAAGTGTTTTGATGTCACAGGTCTTAACAAAATGGAATTAAATGAAGATAAGAATGTTTCCTGGAATAAGTGGATGTTGTATTAGTTTTGATTGTGACATTGGATTTACAGTTTAGTTACCACAAATTTAATAAATCTCAACGGGAGACAACAATGTTAAGAAGGTTGCAGGAAAGTCAAATTGTAGCTTTAATTAGTGAGGCAGGGATGTTGGGAATCAGTGATCTAGGCATGGAATGGGTGTGTCATTTCTGTATTAAATGCATATATATGGATTACTATGTCTATAAAAAAGGAATCATACCTTTTTAAGGAACACTTTCTCTTTCTTTTTGCTTGAAGCTTTAAAATCTAAATCATTTCATGTAGTTTAGGTGGTCCTATAAACAAAATTTCTATTGCCATTTTCATTTCTTCTTTCATTGATAGGGACATAAGAAAATAATCAAAGCATCTTAAATGTTACATATGGTTACAATTCATTTATTTATTGTGCATTTGTGGTTGTTCTTGAACCTACAACAATAAAAAAGAAAAAAGTGAGTAGAGTTTGGTTAACAAGTTTATGCACAACTCTCCTCTCCATTTTTTTTTATCTTCCATGTTTACAAGAATATGTTCTTACATTTTAGAACCTCACTGACTTCCCCTCACCCAAAACACACATTTTCACAATCAACAAGATTTATGAGAATGATAGTTGGAGAATGCTAGATTATGTATTTCTAGTACTCTCATACTTGATATTTATGAATGTCTTCAAGCAAAGAAATGTGTGTCGGAGAATATTCGTGTCATTCCTATTCCTAGACCTTTTGCCGTTGTTTCTGCACTTTCAGCATTTGAGTTGCCCAAGAAAGAATTTCACTTTTTGTAACAGTCATTAGTATGTGATATTATTGAACATTGATTTTGTTTATATTAGATCCACTCCTCCTTTTTAAGTGCCATGATTTTTGTTTTTCTTCATGCAGTTAGATTTCTTCCAAAATGTACTACCTCTCGGAAGGAAAAATTGTTGATCTCTACCAAGCAAAGCATGACACAGATATTTCATGTTCCACCTCATGATCTTCATCAGTTCCTTGAGGTAGTGTCCTCCATCTTTGGCAATGAAAGGTAACCTGTGCATGACTATCATATTTTACAAGCTGGAGCTTTTCACATGCTCCAAGGCATGGCCACTGTACATTAATTGTGTTTTGAGTTCCTTTAAAAAATCATATTTTGAAATATGCACAATAGTTAGAGTTCCTTTTGTTTTAATGTGAAGTTGTGATTGCTAGAATTATGATACCTAGACAATACATTAATGGAATAAATGTCAAGTCCTTTTTAGTTTAGCAATTTTAGTTGTTCGGAAAACCACATAAGGCATCCAGGATCGTCACTACTTTTCAATAAGTGAGGACCTATTTTTTTTTCCTAAAAAGGAAGTGAGGGGCTAAGTTGGTACCTCGGAAATGCTTAGAGACCAAATTACTACTTGTAAGGTTTAATTTTTTTTTGAAATAGTGAAATTAGGGTGAAAGTTTAGGTATCTTTTTATAAGTTAACCTGCCACCGCTTTAAATGGACAACAACTTCCAAGTAGCTTTTGCTTCAGCTGGGCAACAACTTTAGGCATTTTCATTAAATGATAATTATTGTCGTATTGGATTAAGTATGTTTTCATATTTCTTATCTTTAGTGATCTTCACTGATACCGTTCTTCACAGTGCCTGTAGGTTGGTAGCTTTTGCTTTATTTAACTTTCATAATTTAAAAAAAAACAAAAGGTACAGTCGTCAATTATTGCAATAATCAATGGCATTAAAAGTTAATTTTTTTAACAAAAGTGACTATTTGTCGTCGCTTATTACAACAATCAACGGCAAAAATATGAAATTGTGCCATTGCATAAAAGATATATTCCGTCGCTTATTTACGAAAGCGACGATAAAAGTATTTTTACCGTCACTTGTATAAGCGACGATGTTTTCTTTTAAACAACGACAAAACTCAAAAGACAGCGTGTTAACGCAAGAAAAAGTAACGTAAAAATACCGTTGCATTTTTTTTAAGCGATAGGAAATCCAATTTTCGTTGGTTGTCAAACGATGGCAAAAGATCCCGTTGGGCGAACGATATTTCGATGTCGGATGTTCCTTGTAACCGACGGGAAAAAAAAACGACGTTATTTATGCCATCGCTTTTTGGTGTCAATTAAAAGGACTTTGACGTCGATTTTCAACCGACGACAAAAGTGGAAATTATTATAGTGCTCTTTGAGCCAGCTTGCCAAACTCAAGAAAACTCTTAATGGTATGTAGATGCTTTGTAAGCAAAAGCAACCTAGATCGATGTATTAAGACAACCATGCAAGATTTGGCTACAAAAGGCTTGGATGCTTAGGTGTGTTGAGCTCCTTTGCTTTATTTTTTGTGCTATGGATTGTTGATTTTTCCCCGTAATTGGTGTTTTGAAATAATTATTCACAATTTTTACTTGTATAAATTATTCCTCCATATCACAGACACAGATTTTGATGAAGTACTAGCCAGGCAGCAACCAATAATGAGCAAAGAAGATCTTGAAGTTCATGGGAGGTTTACCGAGTTTTTTGAGGTTACTTTTGGTAGTTGAGTCTTCATGGTTCATGTATAATTAATTTTTTCTATATTTTTTATTTATTTTTTTTATCACCTTTTAGAGGGAAATATTTTTATGTTGAGGTTGTTACTTTTTCTTATGTTTTTCTTGCTTTTTGTTGTATCCCTTTAAAGGATTCTTATTATACTTTATTATTTGGAAATCAATAAATTGAGGTTGCCATTATGTTTAGAGCATGTTAAAATAAAAATATTTCTCACTAAAAAATATCAATAATAGCAATTAAGTGGTATAATCAGGTGTCATTAAATTGAATTAATAGTGGTAATTAATTATAAAATAAAGTGTTATTAAAGTAAATCAATAGTGATAATTTAGAGAAAAATAATTACTACTAAAAAATATCAATAGTAACAATTAAACGACAAAATAAAACATCATTAAAGTAAATTAATTGACACAATTTAATAATATAAACAAAAGTCGTTAAATGAACCATATAGTGTCATTAATAACATCAATTAAATTGTTACTAATATAATTCAACAATAGCGAAATAGTGGTAAATAAATTGCCACTAAAGAAGATCATTAGCGACGAAAATTGCGACAATTAAAATGACGATAATACTGATGATTTAGTGGCAATTATACAATTGTCGCTAACTCTTTAATGACAGCAACGAAGGCAGCAATTATTTTAAGTGTCGCTAATTACATATAGCGACAAATAAAAAGCCTATAGTGGCAAATATTTAATGTCGCTAAAGGTTATTTTTTTGTAATGGCACAAGGATTGATTGTATTGTTATGCAATCGGTTAAGAACTTTGATGTTCTAGAGAGTCGATGTGTTCTTAATAAAGATAACACACCATTTAATTTGAAGATAAATTACCTAGTATCATTCTCCCCTTCTAATTTGAAGATTCGCTACTCTTTCAAATCATGGGAAACTCGTGGTTTACTTTATCAACATTGCCTATTTATTTTCAAAGAGAGAGATGTTGATAGAGTACCTAAACATTATATTTTGGACAGGTGGAAGGAGATGACAATTAGGAGGTTACAGCTCCACATATCAAACAGTAACCTGCGTGATGACCCAATTGATCGTTACGAGGATGTTCGTGCTAAATGCATGGTTTTTTCAAATTTTACTTCACGTTCTGCATTCACCTACAATTTAACAGTTCAATCTTTGCTTATTGCTTTGGATCACATTCGTAGCAAAATGAAAGTAAGTTTTGGTGCAATTTCTTCATAACATTTGATTACTTCTCCTTATATCATTGCTCTTTGCTAACATTCATCAATTGCCATTACAGGGGTTGAATGAATCCATGGAAGCTCCTAATATCCTAAATCCCCAACGAGTGAGGCATGTACGAAGGCCTCCTGATAAGAGGAGGAAATCTACTACAGAAAAGGCTTAAGCAAAGTTCATTAGGAAGCCTCGAAACACCAATGTTTCATCTGGTCGCACTGAATGTGCATCTAATGGAGATGTTGTTTGCATGCAGGAGAGCGAAATAAATAGTTCCCCATATGTGCCTCCTGAATTGGGTCAATACCCAGGTCTCAATTACTAGAATGCTTAGTTTATTTGGGAAGTCGCTTCAATCATTTCTCTTAGACTGTTTTTGTTAATTTATGTAACTTCAATTGCTCAGATTATAATTTGACACTAAAATATGTTATTTGGAGCTATCTGCATGCATATGTTTGGTCGCTTTTGTAATGTTGTCAACATCAGCGTGGATGATGCTACCAGCATCTGTTACGACCCGATCCAAGCTCCCTACGGAACCCGAGAACAGCCCGCCTCGACTAACCCCAAAACCCAGTCGTCTAATGAGAAACAACCAAGTGCAGGAATAATTCCACAACCACACATGTAATGTAACTAAGTAGAGAATAAATAATAGGCAGTAATAGAAAAAAAATAGAACAGAAATCCCAATGTGCTACATGCCACAAGCGAAAAAGTATGATTACAGACATAGCCATCACAATCTAGAGATATAACCGAGACCGACACTACATGCTAAAAATACTCACTAACAACAGAAGGAAGCCTCTGAAATAGAAACAACGAAGGTACAACTATGGCTGGTCTCGACTGGGCCTAGCACCCTCTGCAACCGGTGGTGCTAGCTGCTCAACTCCCTGTCCTGAACAAGTTACATATATCTATGGTCAGCTAACGCTAAGTAGAGTAGTATATATATTATTTACATGCAATTAAACATAAAAGAGCAAGCAGCTAACTAATCATACAATTTCCACTTATGTATTATTATCTATTTTTCATTTAAATCATCTATGTGTTTCTAATTCAATTTCTAGTAAGGATCCACAACATTTCTTAATCCACTAGTTCCCTAAGGGAACGATCTTAATTGCAGCTTTCCCACGATGCAAGATGTACATGTGGCACTCTCCTAGCCGAGGGAGCACCCCATGGTAATCCTACACTCGGTCTACCACCTCGGGGTCATGGTCGCGACGTAGCAGTGACTACGGCACACGCGATAAACGCACAGGTACCTACTCCATACTAGCACGCGGTCAGTCCTTTCTGCTAATGGGTACGCCTAAACGTACAACACAAAACAGAATAGTGGCCTTGAAGGGAGCCTCATCATGAACCCTAACTAGCACAATTTAATCTAAATAACTGTGAAAAAGCTCCTACAAAACCTAAAGAGAAGCCTAACTCAGAGGATTCTGAATAGAAGAATAAAACAAATCATAAGAGGTAAAACTGTAATTTTACCAATGTAGTACACAAATAGGGTATCTAAGGGTCTAAACACAGGTTAAATAAGCTTAATAAGGAAGAAAGTGGGAAGTTCTGATCTGAAAAGAGTTATAACAACTTCTAGGAATTAAATGACATTCTGTAACCCTATAACAAACCCGCTTTAATTCACGAGGTTCGAGGCAGTATAAAAATCAACTAAACCCTCTAAAATTTATGGAAAAATATTCCCTATGACTTAGAACCTTCAATTTGGCCTTTTCAACCTATTTTGACCTAAATTGAGAACCATGCCCAATTTATGACCTAATTTGGGTTTCTACGCAAATTGACCAGTCAAACATGGTCAAACCTAAAATCAAATTACTCCATTAAGTTCCTTAGGTACAAATTAGGCTGGTATTAAATTTGGGCCTAAGAGAAGACCATCTTGACTGACTTTACAACTTGGTCATCTGGAATTACTTTTTGACCCTTATCTTTTGAAATCCTTTCAAAAAGACCCCTATCTTTCCGATTGTTCTTTGCAGAACGGTCCTCCCTACCACCCTACGCAGGCACCATGCCTCCGGCAACCTTGCGTAGAGGATGGCACCATGCAGGGTATGGCAGCCATTCTCAGGAAGGAACGAGGGGTTCCCTACGTCGTCCTCTATCGCAGGGACCCGCCCCTGCCACCTGCGGCTGCCCATGCCACTCGTGCAAACGCACGAAAGGCATGGGTGTCCATCTCCAGCCATCTCTGGCAAGCCTCCCACGTCGCTCCCTCGAGCCCCTCTCCTCGCCAGTGCCTTTATAAGGAGCAACAGGGTTTGCCGTCTCCTTGAAGCTACTTCTGGCTGAGAAAAACCCTCCTCTTTCGTCTCCTCTCTCTCCAGTCAGATTACCCTAAGCTTCCGGCGAACTCTCCTCCTCCTCGTCGCTCTGCTGCCATACCTGCAGCATAGCCCACTCTGCCTCGTCGTCCCACGCCAGGCCGCACCAGCTGGTGTCCTTAGATCTCTTCCTCGTCGCCGTCACTCCTTCCTGGGCACCTTCGTCCTCAGCTCTGGCAGGCACGCACCGGGCAATCTCCCTCTCCCCCTTCATCGACTAAGTAGGTAGAAATTTTCTCCTTACTCTCCTCACACTTTTCCCTTCTTGAATTAGTCTTTCAAACCCCTCGACTGCCACGACCACCTTCATCTACTCCGCCTCCAGCCACCATCTTCGGCGAGATCGCCCTACTTCCACAGACCTTTCCACCCCTCGCCGACAAGCCCAGAAGCTTCCCCTCACTCCACTCTAGCGATTCCCCTACTCCATCCATCACCCTGCACACTCTGTACACCCCCCAAACACACCCACTTCCGCGCACGCAATTTGCCCTAGGTACACGCCTACTGGCACTCTCACCACACGCCGCCCCTCGCATTGCCTTCGCCACACTCCGACGAAGCCCCCTGTGTTGTCTGATGTGGCCGGGAGGCCGTCTTCGTGATTTCAGGGTTCACCCTACTCACCGCCATTGACGAGCTACTGGAGCTTCTCCGCAAGCAGCTCCAGGTCTCTTCGAACCCAGGCACCAGCCCCAGGTAGCACGGGGCACTTCCGTAGAGACGCCCAGGTTCTCAATTGGGGTCGCGAGCCTTCGCTACTGCCAAAATTGCTCGAAGCCTTCTCCGCAGGTGCCCGAGATCGGAGGTGGGACTTTAGTCCCACCTCGTAAGAGTGTGGCCTCACGCCCACACTTAAATTGTTTTTGTGCTATCGGCTGGTTGCCTCTGATAGCACTGGGGTGAGGTCCCTCACCTATCACCGCCCTCGTCCGTGAGCTCACCACACGGATCAGGCGTGATCCGACTTGACACTCCTATGCACTCCTCGCGCACCACCCACGCCGGTGTGCCTAGAACCAGGCGCGCGACCCGACCCGATTACCCGGCTCTGGGAGAGCTTTCCAAAGACAAATCTAGAGAGAGAGAGACGCGGGGAAGGGGTTGGGTAGGTTTTGCTCTAATGTGTGTGTGTGCGCGCAGGAAGGAAGAAAGGAGAAGAGGAGCGGCGGTCGGTACTTAGCCGCGTAGAAGAAGAAAGGAAGCAACGAAGGAAAGGAGAAGGGCAAGGGAAACCAGGACGAAAAGGAGAAGGCAAAGCCAATCAGATAAGGCATTTGAGCTCTGAATCAAACGTCGGTGAAAAAGAAAAGAAAGAAGAAGAGGAAGGGCCAGAGCAGAAGGAAGAAGAAAAGAAGGAAGAAGAAGAAGGACGGAATTGCTGAAGGAAGAAGAAAGAGAAGAAGAGTGAAAAAGAAGAAAGAAAGAAAGAAAGAAAGAAGAAGAAAGGAAGAAAATCAGAGATGAAAGGAGAAAGACCTAGCAGCTGAAGAAAGAAAGAAGAGAAGGCAGAAGCCTCTGCAGCCGCAAGGAAGAAGAAGATGCAGAAGAGAGAAGGAAAAAAAAAGCAGAGAAAAAGAAAAGAAGGAAGAAGAAAAGCTGAAGAAGAGAGCCGGAAGAGAGAGAAGAAGGAAAAGCCGATTACTCTCTCTCTATCTGTAACGACCCGATTCCCGAGTCCCTACGAGACACGAGAACCGGACCGACTCGACTAATCCCAAGACTTAGTCGTCCAACGAGGAAGTAACCAAAAGAGCAGTAAAATAAACCACATTCAACATGAAATATAACTATCAGTAACAAAAATACATCAGTAAGAAAAGGAACTACTACAGCATGTACCACCACAATAGTAGAACAACATTTATAATATAACAAGAACTACGAGTAAAGAAAAGTACAGAGAGTAACAAAAACTACTCACTACAGTGGAACAAAAGGGCACAAAAGAACAGTAGTAACTCTACTGGACCCTACTCGGCCCAGCATCCTCTGCAGCCGCTGACCCTGGTGCTCAACACCTGGTCTTAAAAAGTAACGAGTGTAACACGTCAGCGAAACGCTGAGTAGAGTGGCAGCAAAACTAAAAAAATAGTAAAGTGCACAGTAGCTGTTTTATTTTCTTTCTTCCTTTATTTACGTTTTTCTATTTTTTTCATAATTTATCTATTTCTCATATCCTTCACTTGATCTCGAATGTTCCTCGTGGGAACGATCTTGATTGCAATCTTTTCTGAACAGTAGAAGTAGCACGTGATGCTCTCCTGGCCGGGAGAGTCCCCCGTAGTGATCCTACTCTCAGTCAACCACCCCAAGGTCACGGACAGACGTAACGGTGACTATGGCACGCGCGATAAAAGTACAGGTAGCTAACCCGCACTGGCATGTGGTCAGTCGTTTCCGTTAACGGGTGCGCCCAAAGCACAGCACGGAACCAGTATAGGGCAGAGCCCTCTCAGGGGTCCAACCCCTCCACAGTAACCAAACAGGAGCCTTGCCCCTCCACAGTCCCCGCACCCTCGCCTAACTACCCTGGTTTGCCCAATGGGCCTAACAAGTCAGTGTAGGAGGCTAGCAGAACCCCGGGGCCCGTGGGGTAGCTAGTGCTCTCCCTACACTAATAGCTCTCCTCGGTACTACGTACACGAGGGCCAACAAGTTGGTACAAAGTGGCCACACCTAACCCCGGGTCCCTGGGGCGGCTGGCTCCGCTCTGCACTAAACAGGTAACAGGTACTTCCCTTGGTACTGCGTACCTAAGAGACAGCACACTACCACGTCTTTCTTTCTCAGTTCCATTCCTTTCTCTTTCCAGGAGTTCTACCCCTAATTCCCCGTAGGGTTCCAGCTCTTTTAACTCAGAACATCTAGGTTTCACCTTCCAATTTCACGTTCTTACAATCCATGTTCTCAATCACGTTTATTTATTCATAACAAGCAGCTCTTAAATCAAATTACAGGCAGCTATTTATTCCTTTCCACTCTTCCAAGACTGCAGTATTCATATATTCCACTAGTTTTCCCATCCTAGGATTCATGCCATACCCTAGGATCTACCATACAATCTGGTTTTCTAGCCCTAGGATTCATGCAACACCCTAGGATCTATCATTCAATCTAGTTTCTCATTCCTAAGATTCATGCAATGACCTAGGTTCTATTTATGGTTCCGTAGTTTAACAGATTATGCTAATAAAACTAAATGCCACTCTACCAGTTACAATGGGAGTACTGGGGGCGTGGTCGAGAATCCCGCGTGCCTCCGCACCCCCGAGATTGCAATGGAACGGGGTCCTATTACAAGGATCAAACACAATGAGTTTCTCAAAACAGTATATAATTACTGTAGACGGGTAGAGGATTTAATTCCGAAAAGAACGCAACTCGAAACGCGGAAAATGGACTCCGAACGGACCCTAAAGGGCTCGAAAACGACGAAACAGTGCAAAATCAGATGTCTGGAACCTATTCCAGATGTCTTAAAAAGTGGTTCAGAGGATACCTTCGCTCTGTGTAGTCTCTCAGACGTTCAGAAGCCTGCGGGGGTGTCTAGCCTAGTTCCCAGACGTCCGATGGTCACCCCGGACGTCTGGAAGTCTTTCAAGTCGTCTGGCACAGCAGTCAGACGTCGGATTCGCGTTGGATGCGAATCTCAGCCTGCACGTACCCACTCATCGCTCTCAGTACAACGGTCGCAGAAAAAGGACGAAGGACGGAAAAGAATAACTTACTTTCCAGACGTCCGGATAGTCCTCCAGACGTCTTCACCGTCGTCTGGTTGGAAGACCAAACGTCTGATTCTGAAAAAAAATTCCAGAATGAGGGCTCGACGCGCTCTCCGCCAGCGATGCACGGCCACGCCGTGCCTCGGCCGCCTGCTGCTCGAGCTGCAGCAACCCTCCAGCGATGCTCCACACCCGCGGCTCCCCCGCCGACCGGCTCCAGCTGCCTCGGCAAGCTCGAGCCCTCACAGCCGAGCGTCTCCTCCCTCGCGCGACACCTCCTCCCGCACACCCGCCGCGGCTGCCGCTGCCGCCGCTCACGCTCGCACTCGCACTCCGGCTGGAAGGGGAAGAAGGGAGCGGAGGGGACGAGAGTGAGGGAGAGGGCGAGGCCTTTTAAAGCCACGCGGGGAGAGAGAGAGAGAGAGGCAGCGCTGCACCTGCGGAGGAGAGAGGGGAAAAGGGGGTATCTGCAGGTCTGCGCGCGCAGGACGCAGACGAAATCCACCCTGCCGTAGAAAATCAAATCCCAGACATCTGGAAGGTGTTCCAGACGTTTGGTCAGACGTCTGGGCCACCTCCCAGACGTCTTAAAAGACGTTTTGAAACTGCGGTCGAAACAATATAACAAACTCAAAGGAAGTTTCGTCCCCGAAACTTGCGCTAACTAGGGTGCGGGAAAACATCATATAAAAACATAACAAACTCAAAGAGGACCGAAGCCGGTCCGAAAGACGTACCCGCGAAGAGCTCCGGGTACCGCTCCCGCATTGCCGCCTCAGGCTCCCAGGTAGCCTCCTCGTACCGCTGGCTCCTCCACAAAACCTTTACCAGGGGTACTTGCTTTCGTCTCAAATTACGAACAGCTTGGTCAAGAATCTGCACTGGCCGCTCGGGGTAGGTCAGGTCGTCGCCCACCTCGACGCTCTCGTGACTCAGTGCGTGACTGGGATCGGCTACGTACTTCCTGAGGTTGGACACGTGGAACACGTCGTGCACACTAGAAAGCTAGGGAGGGAGGGCAAGCCTGTGAGCAACGGGTCCAACCCGCTCCAGGACCTCAAAGGGCCCCATAAACCTCAGCGCGAGCTTCCCTCTCACCCCAAACCGTTGCAGGCCCTTCATGGGCGAGACACGAAGAAAGACGTGGTCCCCAACCTCAAACTGCACCTCTCTGCGTCTCCGATCCACGTAACTCTTCTGTCTGCTCCTGACAGTGCGGACTCGCCTGTGGATCTGCTCGACTACCTCCTCACTCTGCCGGATCAACCTGGGGCCAACCTCCCACTTGGTCCCCACCTCAACCCAACTCAAGGGTGCCGTACACCTCCGTCCATACAGAGCCTTGTAGGGGGCCATGCCGATGCTCAAGTGATAGCTGTTGTTGTATGCAAACTCCGCCAGGAGTAGGTGCTCCTCCCAAGAGCCCCTCCAATCCAGTACACAGGCACGCAAAAGGTCCTCAAGTGTCTGTATCGTGCGCTGAAACTGTCCGTTCGTCTGGGGGTGATAAGATGTACTAAACCTCAACCGCGTCCCCAGGGCCTGCTGAAACTCAGCCCAAAACTGGGACGTAAAGCGGGTATCCCGGCCGGATACGATTTCCCGCGGAGCTCCGTGTAGTCGTACCACGTCACGGATATACCTCTCTGCCAACTGTGCTAGTCCCAAAGTGACTCGGATCGGCAAGAATTGTGCCGTCTTCGTCAGCCTATCCACAATTACCCAGATTGCGTCGTGTCCCCGCTGAGTTACAGGTAAACCCACCACCAAGTCCATGGTGATTGTCTCCCACTTCCACTCTGGCATCGGAAGCGGCTGTAGCGGCCCTGCAGGCCTCTGATGCTCGGCTTTCACCTGCTGAAACACTAAGCATTTCTGCACGAATTCACCCACATCCCGCTTCATCCCCCTCCACCAAAACTCGCGTCTCAAGTCGTGGTACATCTTCGTGTTTCCGGGATGTACGGTGAATCTGGAACCGTGTGCCTCAGTCAGGAGCTCTCTCAACAGCTCCTCGTCCCTGGGAACGCACAACCGTCCCCTCAGGCGTAGTACCTGGTCTGTGAAAGAGAAGTCCCCTAGGTCTCCTGACAGTACTCTGTCGCGCAAGGACTGCAAGTACGGATCGGCCATCTGTCTTGTGATGATGCGGTCTATCAGCTCTGGCCTAGTCTATCGTGTCACAGTCACTGCACCACAGTGCCCTCGTAACTGCCCACCTCCTCCAAGAGGCTCCAACTCTGTAACTGTAAACCGGCCAAGTGTGCAGGCGCCTTCCGGCTCAAGGCATCAGCCACCACATTGGCCTTGCCCGGGTGATAAGAAATGCTGCAGTCGTAGTCCTTCAGGAGCTCCAACCAACGTCTCTGTCTCATGTTGAGCTCCTTCTGATCAAAAAGGTATCTGAGGCTCTTGTGATCTGTGAAGATCTCGAAGGTCTCACCGTACAAGTAGTGCCTCCAGGTCTTCAACGTGAAGACGACAGCTGCCAACTCCAGGTCGTGGGTAGGGTAGGTATGCTCATGGGGCTTCAGTTGCCGCGAAGCGTAAGCGACAACGTGACCCCCCTGCATGAGCACACCTCCTAACCCCTGCAAGGAGGCGTCCGTGTACACAACGAACCCGCCACTACTGTCAGAGATGGTGAGCACGGGAGCCGAGGTCAGCTTCTCCTTCAGCTCCTGAAAACACGCCTCACAGGCGTCTGTCCAAGTGAAGGGCACGTCCTTCCGGGTCAACTGTGTCATAGGACGCGCAATCTGTGAAAAACCTCTAATGAATCATCTGTAGTAGCCTGCCAATCCCAGGAGACTGCGAATCTCAGTGACTGAACGCGGTCTCTCCCACCTGAGCACTGCCTCGACCTTGGCTGGGTCCACCGCCAAGCCGTCTCCAGAGATCACATGACCTAAGAAGGTCACCTCCCTCAACCAGAACTCGCACTTGCTGTATTTGGCGTACAGCCTACGCTGTCTCAGCGTGTCCAGAACCATCCGCAAGAGCTGTCCGTGCTGCGTCCGATCTCGAGAATAGATGAGTACGTCATCAATGAATACAACCACGAACTAGTCCAAGTACAGTCTAAACACCCGGTTCATCAGGTCCATGAAAGCAGCGGGGGCATTGGTCAGTCCAAATGGCATGACCAAAAACTCGTAGTGTCCGTACCGGGTGCGGAAAGCTGTCTTGGAGACGTCGGTCTCCCTGATCCTCAACTGGTGGTATCCAGACCTCAAGTCGATCTTGGAGAACACCGTGGCACCCCGCAACTGGTCAAACAAGTCGTCGATCCTCAGCAGCGGATATCTGTTCTTGATGGTGACCCTATTCAGTTGTCGGTAGTCCACACAAAGGCGTAGGGTACCATCCTTCTTTTTCACAAACAGTACCGGGGCTCCCTAGGGAGACGCACTGGGCCTCACGAAACCCTTCTCCAAAAGGTCCTGCAACTGAGACTTGAGCTCTCGTAGCTCAAGCGATGCCATCCTGTATGGAGCGGTGGAGATGGGGCTGGTCCCTGGTACTAGTGAGATCTCAAACTCGATCTCACGCTCGGGCGGTAGTCCTGGTAACTCGTCTGGGAACACGTCAGGGTACTCTCTGACCACCGGGATGCTCTGGAAGTCTGCCACAGGGCTGGGCTCTGCCACCACACAAGTTAGGAAGCCCTCACACCCCTGGCTCAAAAGTCTCACCGCCCTAAGTGCCGAAATGCACCTGAAGCCTCCGTCCAGTGGCTGTCCGTGAAACTCAAAAGAAGGCAACTCCGGCATGGAGAAGACAATCTTTCTCTCAAAACAGTCCACTAAAGCATGGTAAGCGGACAGCCAGTCCATCCCCAGAATTACGCTAAAGTCCTCCATCTGTATCATAATCAGGTCAGCTGGCAGGCTATGTCCCCCGACGCTGACCTCGCAATCCGTGTACACCTCCTCAGCTAAAAACAGCTAACCACTCGGACCTCTGATTACGAACGGATTCTCTAACAGCGTATAGTCATGGTCCAAACTAACTGCGAAACTGGCTGCGACAAACGAGTTCGTAGCGCCGGAATCGAAAAGTGTGTAAATGAGTCTGCCGGAAGCTGAAACCATACCTGCCACCACCGAGCCCGAAGCTCTGGCAACCCTGTGTGTCAGGGCGTTGATACGCCCCTCAGCTCTAGGTGCGGACGAAGCAGCCACATTCTGCGTCGGACAGGCAGGTGCTGGCCGGTACCCTCCTTGTGACTGCTGTCCTCCTCCTCGCGCCTGGGAACCGCGGCCTCCTGCGCACCCTCCAGTGCTCTGCGCGGGAAGTATCTGCTGACCTCCTGCCCTAGACGGGCAGTCCCTCCTGATGTGGCCCGGCTTGCCACACTGGTAACAAAGGGGAACCCGACTCCCGCCCTCAGTGGGTCCCTGCTGTCGGCTAGACGGGGGTCAGGTGCTGGCGACTGGCCTCTGTGGAGGGCCCCCAAAGGCCACGGATGGCCCTGCAAAACGTGACGGCTCTCCTGCGGACGCCACGTGCCTCCTCTCTCGCCAGCCCTGTGAAAAGTCTGGATGAAAGGGCCTCTTTCGCCCGCCGTCAGTGTCTCGCGCTGACGGGTTGGTCTCCTCGTAGGTCATGGCTGCCTCCACCACCCTCGAAAACGTGGGTGGCTTCAGGGGTTTGACATACCCCTGAATCGCAGGCCGGAGCCCCTCGGTGAACCTCCAAAGGCGCTCCTCCTTAGTAACTACCGCTGTCACTGCAAAGCGGGACAGCTCCAGGAAACGTGTGCAGTACGTGCTCACGGTCATCGTCCCTTGGCAGAGAGTGTGGAACTCCCGCCTCCTCTAGTCCTGCCATGTCTGGGGAAAGTACTGCTCGCAGAAGAGGGCGACGAACCGATCCCAGGTCGGCACGTCCCTCTCCTATCCCCGGACCGCCCTCCACCACCTGTGTGCCGCACTCTCCAGCTGGTACGTGGCAAAGGCCACGCGACACTCCACCTGGGGTGAAGGGTGTCGAAAATCTTCTCCAGCTGCTTAAGCCAGTCCTCTACCTCGGTCGGGTCCTCATCCCCCTTGAAGGAGGGGAGCTTCTGTAATTTCCCTACTTGGAGGGGGTGAGATCAGTGTGACGTAAAAAATGAGTAATCGAATATAAAGCAATCTCACAAATAGTCAATCACACAATGTACACAATTGTTTTTAGGTGGAAACCCAAACCGGGTGAAAACCACCACCTAACCCTCTCGAGTTAGGATTTTCCGATCAACCTAGTTGATCAAATCCACTAACCGAATCACTTTAAAACGATGGTGATTCAACCTCAGTACAACCACGCTACAAGTACGAGGGTAGCGTTCCTCAACCCCTTCTCTCCACGAGAAGGATTTTGTCCCACGAAGGAGACGGGAATTCGCAAAGCGAATACCCAACCAAATAACAAAGATAAAATAAACAACAAACCTATAGAGCCAACAAAGTAATAAACCTAAGCTTCTATAGGATTTAGGAAACTCCCCTTTGCAAGGAGTGCGTCGACGATGACGCGGGTGCGTGAGCCACGCAATGGCGCAATGTCGCTCTCGTAGACAACGGCGGGAGAGCGGGTGCGCGAAGGGAATGATGCTCTCAAGATGTAGAACTTGAGCTTAGAGAGCAAGAGCTTCTTGGACACAAGAGAGTGGAAATACTTGATCTTAGTGTATCTTGGTCTCTCTAGGTGTATGTCTTGTGTGTTTTGTGTTGCAAAGGCTCCCCTCTATTTATAGAGGCCTTAGGAAGGCTTTGGAAGGCTTGGAAAAGCTTCCATAGCCGTTGGGAACAAAGTTCAAGAGAATCAGGCCGAAATCAGGACAATGATTACATTTGACAGGGTTATCAGACGTCTAACTCTGGAATCAGACGTCTTGAAGGCCACTTTAAGACGTCTGATTCCAAGGTCAGACGTCTGATTTTGGGCGGGTCTCTCCCTGACTTGGATCAAATCTAAACAGGGTTTTTGCGCAAGTCCATCAGACGACATACAGGACGTCTGGAACTATGTCTGGACGTCTGGAAACCTACTTCTACTGTGGGAATTGATTTCCAAACGTTACAACGGCTAGAAAATCTCTGAGAAGAGATTTTGGGTCAGTCGAGGCAAAACGGTCATTTATCAGACGTCTGGAAAGGCCTAAGGACGTCTGATAAGGCTCTAACGGTCATATTCTTGAGTGTTTGCTAAGGCAGCCAACGGTCCACTAATTGGACGTCTGGCAAAGTCATCAGACATCTCCTAAGACGTCTGGTCTAAGGTCTGGACATCTGATTTCATCAGACAGAACTAACTATGTCCAGCCTAACAGTTATCAGACGTCTGAAACAACAGTCAGACGTCTTAAAATACATTATCAGACGTCTGATTTTGGAATTAGACGTCTGGAAAGTCTGTTTGAACCCTATATTGGTTTTCTAGGTATTCTACAGAAAACCTAAGTATCCTAGGGTTGTGCCGGTGTTCCTAGGACTACTGTTAGGGTTCTTTGAGGCTCTTTAACATGAAATATCTAAGGAAAATAAAGAGCAAGAAAAGAAACGAAAAATACAACAAGTACAAAACAAGGAAATCTATCCTATTCTTCATTTCCTTCCATCTTCAATCTTTCGCTCCACGCGAACCTCCTCTGTTTTCCGTCAAGCTCCTCCAATCCGTCCTGGATGCAAGCTCGAACTCCGTCTAAACACGTCCACATTTGCAATTGACCTGAAATCTAGGACTCAAATTGCAAATGTTAAATAACACGTGTTTTGTTATCATCAAAACAAATGATCGTGGTGCTCTAGCACCAACAATCTCCCCCTTTTTGATGATGACAAAACCGTAAATAATAATGCATAAAAATCCTCCCTCTTTTTGACATTATAAAAAAGGTTTGATTGGTTTTACATTTCCTATAACTCCCCCTTAAAACATGCTCTTCTATGAATTTATTTTAACAAAGGTGATATTCTCCCCTTTTTGTAACAACAAGATAGCTATTATTTTTCTCCCCCTTACTAAAGGAAATTTAGCTACCTTATATCTCCCCCTTAAAAATTGACAATTAGCTCATTAATTTTAACCCCCCTATCTAAATGCTTATGATAAAAGGATAGGGTAAAGGGTTTTACCTCACCTACCATGGCCAATAAAATGGCCCAAATGGTGGTGGTGGATGCCACATTGGATGGGGCTCCCATCCGTAGCTTGGAGGCCCGGGCATCGGCGCCGGTCTCCAGTCTGGTGGTCGACGTGCGGCGGATCCGTCGTTTGTTCGCCGTCTCGTCGGTCTTCTTGTTCTCCTCCTTGGTCTACTCCTTGGTTCTCCCAATTCGAGTTGACCAGCCTTGAGCTTGTAGGTCCAGTCCCTTATGTTGTAATTATCCCTGAACCCTACAAAACAAGATTCTAATTCTTTTTTCGGTATCCAAGTGGGCTTGGATTCGGATTTGTTAGAAGGTCTCCTTGATGGAGATCCTTTCTCAACCTTAGGGCTATAAAACTTGTCTACTTTGTTGATTAATTTGTTAGAATTTTCCCTAAGACATGCAATTTTTTTTCTATAATACTCATCTTAGTCTTTAAATCATAGATTTCTAACTTTAGACTATCATTTTCCTCAATCAACTTATTATTTTCATTGATGAGGTTATGATTTTCTAATAATAGATTATCATTTTTAGGACAAGTTTCTAGATCCTTAAGTTTTATTTCTAACCTATCATTTTCATTTTTAAGAAAACTAAGGTTCTTTTTAATGCTTTTATTTTCTATCCTAAGTGATTTACTAATCTCAAAAAGTTCATTAAAAGCTTCTTGAAAATCGAGATTTACCTCGTTGTCTGAGTCGCTTTCGCTTTCCCTTTCGCTTCCTCTGACCATGAAGCCGAAGCAAGCGGTTTCTTCTTCTATGGTCTTTTCTTCTTCCTCCGAGCTAGAATCGTCCCAAGTGGCTTGGAACACCTTCTTCTTAGATTTCTTCTCTTTTTCCTTCTTCTTCTCCTTTTTGAGAAGAGGGCATTCTGGTCGCAGATGCCCTTTCCCGTTGCAGTGGTAGCAACGTCTCGGGCTTTCCTTCTTCTCCTTTTTCTCTTTCTTTAATTCCCTACAAAACTTGGAAAAAATTTTAAGTAAAATTCTAAAGTCTTCGCGTAGGAACTTACCTCGCTATCCGACGCGGCTCTGAAGGCGAGAGTCTTCTTTAGTTTAGGCTCCGGTGTATCCTTCTTCTTCTGCTTCAACTTAGTCTCGTAGAACATCAGATTGCCTAGGAGATCTTCCATGTTGAGCTCCTCCATTTCGTTCGCCTCTTCGATGGCAGTGACTTTCTGTTCCCATTCTGGTCCAAGGGAACGAAGAAGCTTCCCTTAAAGCTCCCCCTTGATGAAAGTCTTCCCTAAAGCTTTCAAGTTATTTACTATGAGAGTGAACCTAGTGTTCATCTCACTTAAAGTTTCGTTAGTTTTCATAGAAAAAGCCTCAAATTCTTGTGAAAGTAAATTGAGTTTAGAAGTTTTTACCTTAGAGGTACCCTCATGAGTTACCTCGAGTGTGTGCCAGATCTCGTATGCGGTGGCGCATTGCGAGATTCTGTTGAACTCCTCCGGGCTGAGCGTGCAATACAACGCGTTCATTATTTTCGCGTTGAGAGAGAGCTCCCGGATCTGCTACTGCGAGTGTCCTCCGGCGGGTTTCTCTGGGATGTCGAAGGGGGTCTCGCACATGGCCCAGACTGTGAAGTCGGTGGCTTGAAGCCACGTCTTCATCCGCAACTTCCAGTAGGGGTAGTTGCTCCCGTCGAAGAACGGCGGACGGGTTGTGGACTGCCCCTCGGAAATCCTGCTTGTGGAACAGCTTCCTTCCATGTGATCTTTCCGCGGATGTTACTCCTGTTGGCGGAAAACCTGCTCTGATACCAAATGTAATTTCCCTACTTGGAGGGGGTGAGATCAGTGTGACGTAAAAAATGCGTAATCGAATATAAAGCAATCTCACAAATAGTCAATCACACAATGCACACAATTGTTTTTAGGTGGAAACCCAAACCGGGTGAAAACCACCACCTAACCCTCTCGAGTTAGGATTTTCCGATCAACCTAGTTGATCAAATCCACTAACCGAATCACTTTAAAACGAGGGTCATTCAACCTCAGTACAACCACGCTACAAGTACGAGGGCAGCGTTCCTCAACCCCTTCTCTCCACGAGAAGGATTTTGTCCCACGAAGGAGACGGGAATTCGCAAAGCGAATACCCAACCAAGTAACAAAGATAAAATAAACAACAAACCTATGGAGCCAACAAAGTAATAAACCTAAGCTTCTATAGGATTTAGGAAACTCCCCTTTGCAAGGAGTGCGTCGACGATGACGCGGGTGCGTGAGCCACGCAATGGCGCAATGTCGCTCTCGTAGACAACGGCGGGAGAGCGGGTGCGCGAAGGGAATGATGCTCTCAAGATGTAGAACTTGAGCTTAGAGAGCACGAGCTTCTTGGACACAAGAGAGTGGAAATACTTGATCTTAGTGTATCTTGGTCTCTCTAGGTGTATGTCTTGTGTGTTTTGTGTTGCAAAGGCTCCCCTCTATTTATAGAGGCCTTAGGAAGGCTTTGGAAGGCTTGGAAAAGCTTCCATAGCCGTTGGGAACAAAGTTCAAGAGAATCAGGCCGAAATCAGGACAATGATTACATTTGACAGGGTTATCAGACGTCTAACTCTGGAATCAGACGTCTTGAAGGCCACTTTAAGACGTCTGATTCCAAGGTCAGACGTCTGATTTTGGGCGGGTCTCTCCCTGACTTGGATCAGATCTAAACAGGGTTTTTGCGCAAGTCCATCAGACGACATACAGGACGTCTGGAACTATGTCTGGACGTCTGGAAACCTACTTCTACTGTGGGAATTGATTTCCAAACGTTGCAACGGCTAGAAAATCTCTGAGAAGAGATTTTGGGTCAGCCGAGGCAAAACGGTCATTTATCAGACGTCTGGAAAGGCCTAAGTACGTCTGATAAGGCTCTAACGGTCATATTCTTGAGTGTCTGCTAAGGCAGCCAACGGTCCACTAATTGGACGTCTGGCAAAGTCATCAGACGTCTCCTAAGACGTCTGGTCTAAGGTCTGGACATCTGATTTCATCAGACAGAACTAACTATGTCCAGCCTAACAGTTATCAGACGTCTGAAACAACAGTCAGACGTCTTAAAATACATTATCAGACGTCTGATTTTGGAATTAGACGTCTGGAAAGTCTGTTTGAACCCTATATTGATTTTCTAGGTATTCTACAGAAAACCTAAGTATCCTAGAGTTGTGCCGGTGTTCCTAAGACTACTGTTAGGGTTCTTTGAGGCTCTTTAACATGAAATATCTAAGGAAAATAAAGAGCAAGAAAAGAAACGAAAAATACAACAAGTACAAAACAAGGAAATCTATCCTATTCTTCATTTCCTTCCATCTTCAATCTTTCGCTCCACACGAACCTCCTCTGTTTTCCGTCAAGCTCCTCCAATCCGTCCTGGATGCGAGCTCGAACTCCGTCTAAACACGTCCACATTTGCAATTGACCTGAAATCTAGGACTCAAATTGCAAATGTTAAATAACACGTGTTTTGTTATCATCAAAACAAATGATCGTGGTGCTCTAGCACCAACAGCTTCAACTTCCGGAACTGCTCGAAGAACTCGGAGTGGCGCTGCAGTGGGGATGCTGGTGCACCTCCAGGCAAAGGTGCCTCGTGCACAGAAGTGTCGGAGGAAGGTGGCGGCGGCGGCCCATCCCCTCCCCCGTGTCCAGCGCCGCATCCGTCGGGTGGTCCCACAGAGGACTCCCCCTCCGCAGCCCCAAGGGGAGGCGCTCGGGGCAGTGGGTGGAGCTCCTCTCGCACAATATCCCGTATCAACTGGGCGAGGTCCTGGGCCTGGACGCCCAGGAGTAGTGGCTGGTCCACTGAGGCATCGGCAATGGCACGCCCACCTCGCCGACCTCATCCTCGGTCGCGCCCGCGACCCGCCTCACTAGTCCCGCGACGAGGCATCTCCTGCAAGGAGACGCGAAACAAAACGGGACTCGTCACTATGGAACGATACCTAACGGAAACGTCTAAGAGCTCATGTCAAAAGATATGTTGTGGCGACTACTCTAGTTATAGACATGTGAATTGTTTATTTTCCAGTCAGTTGATTCACTTCTCGAGACGACCTTGCTCTGATACCATCTTGTAATGACCCGATTCCCGAGTCCCTACAAGACACGAGAACCGGACCGACTCGACTAATCCCAAGACTTAGTCATCCAACGAGGAAGTAACCAAAAGAGCAGTAAAATAAACCACATTCAACATGAAATATAACTAGCAGTAACAAAAATACAGCAGTAAGAAAAGGAACTACTACAGCATGTACCACCACAACAGTAGAACAACATTTACAATATAACAAGAACTACGAGTAAAGAAAAGTACAGAGAGTAACAAAAACTACTCACTACGGTGGAACAAAAGGGAACAAAAGAACAGTGGTAACTCTACTGGACCCTACTCGGCCCAGCGTCCTCTGCAGCCGCTGACCCTGGCTGCTCAACACCTGGTCCTGAAAAGTAACGAGTGTAACACGTCAGCGAAACGTTGAGTAGAGTGGCAGCTAAACTAAAGAAACAGTAAAGTGTACAGTAGCTGTTTTATTTTCTTTCTTCCTTTATTTACGTTTTTCTATTTTTTTCATAATTTATCTATTTCTCATATCCTTCACTTGATCTCGAATGTTCCTCGTGGGAACGATCTTGATTGCAGTCTTTTCCGAACAGTAGAAGTAGCACGTGGTGCTCTCCTGGCCGGGAGAGTCCCCCGTGGTGATCCTACTCTCAATCAACCACCCCAAGGTCACAGACAGACGTAACGGCGACTACGGCACGCGCGATAAATGCACATGCAGCTAACCCGCACTGGCACGTGGTCAGTTGTTTCCGTTAACAGGTGTGCCCAAAACACAGCACGGAACCAGTATAGGGCAAAGCCCTCTCAGGGGTCCAACCCCTCCACAGTAACCAAACAGGGGCCTTGCCCCTCCACAGTCCACGCACCCTCGCCTGACTACCCTGATTTGCCCAGTGGGCCTAACAAGTCGGTGTAGGAGGCTAGCAAAACCCCGGGGCCCGTGGGGTAGCTAGTGCTCTCCCTACACTAGTAGCTCTCCTCAGTACTACGTACTCGAGGGCCAGCAAGTCGGTACAAAGTGGCCACACCTAACCCCGGGTCCCTGGGGCAGCTGGCTCCGCTCTGCACTAAACAGGTAACAAGTACTTCCCTTGGTACTACGTACCCAAGAGACAGTACACTACCACGTCTTTCTTTCTCAGTTCCATTCCTTTCTCTTTCCAGGAGTTCTACTCCTAATTCCCCGTAGGGTTCCAGCTCTTTTAACACAGAACATCTAGGTTTCACCTTCCAGTTTCACGTTCTTACAATCCATGTTCTCAATCACGTTTATTTATTCATAACAGGCAGCTGTTAAATCAAATTACAAGCAGCTATTTATTCCTTTCCACTTTTCCAAGACTGCAGTATTCATATATTCCACTAGTTTTTCCATCCTAGGATTCATGCCATACCCTAGGATCTATCATACAATCTGGTTTTCCAGCCCTAGGATTCATGCAACACCCTAGGATCTATCATTCAATCTAGTTTCTCATTCCTAGGATTCATGCAATGTCCTAGGTTCTACTTATGGTTCCATAGTTTAACAGATTATGCTAATAAACTTAAAAGCCACTCTACCAGTTACAACGGGAGTACTGGGGGCGTGGTCGGGAATCCCGCGTGCCTTCGCAACCCCCGAGACTGCAATGGAACGGGGTCCTATCACAAGGATCAAACACAATGAGTTTCTCAAAATAGTATATAATTACTGTAGACGAGTAGAGGATTTAATTCCGAAAAGAACGCAACTCGAAACGCAGAAAACGGACTCCGAACGGGCCCTAAACGGGTCGAAAACGACGAAACAGTGCAAAATCAGACGTCTTAAAAAGTGGTTCAGAGGATACCTTCGCTCTGTGTAGTCTCTTAGACGTCCAGAAGCCTGCGGGGGCGTCTGGCCTAGTTCCCAGACGTCCAATGGTCACCCCGGACGTCTGGAAGTCTTTCAAGTCGTCTGGCACAGCAGTCAGACGTCGGATTCGCGTTGGATGTGAATCTCATCCTGCACGTACCCATTCATCGCTCTCAGTACAACGGTCGCAGAAAAAGGACGAAGGACGGAAAAGAATAACTTACTTTCCAGACGTCTGCATAGTCCTCCAGACATCTTCACCGTCGTCTGGTTGGAAGACCAGACGTCTGATTCTAGAAAAAATTTCCAGAATCAGGGCTCGACGCGCTCTCCGCCCGCGACGCAAGGCCACGCCGCGCCTCGGCCGCCTACTGCTCGAGCTGCAGCAGCCCTCCAGTGACGCTCCACGCCTACGGCTCCCCCGCCGGTCGGCTCCAGCTGCACCGGCAAGCTCGAGCCCTCACGGCCGAGCGTCTCCTCCCTCGCGCGACA
Source organism: Thalassia testudinum (assembly GCA_037157565.1). Lineage (NCBI taxonomy): Eukaryota > Viridiplantae > Streptophyta > Magnoliopsida > Alismatales > Hydrocharitaceae > Thalassia > Thalassia testudinum. The sequence continues at coordinate 18,831,499 of JAZHRO010000002.1, read as the reverse complement.
CCTACTCCCGCACACCCGCCGCGGCTGCCGCTGCCGCCGCTCACGCTCGCACTCGCACTCCAGCTGGAAGGGGAAGAAGGGAGCGAAGGGGACGAGAGTGAGGGAGAGGGCGAGGCCTTTTAAAGCCGCGCGGGGAGAGAGAGAGCGAGAGAGGCAGCGCTGCACCTGTGGAGGAGAGAGGGGAAAAGGGGCTATCTGCAGGTCTGCGCGCGCAGGTGCGCAGACGAAATCCACCCTACCGCAGAAAATCAAATCCCAGACGTCGGGAAGGGGTTCCAGACGTCTGGGCCGCCTCCCAGACGTCTTAAAAGACGTTTTGAAACTGCGGTCGTAACACTATCTCTCTCCTTTGACTTATTTTTGTAAAACATTATATTGTGAATTTATATGCTTCTGGAATTCTAGTTTGCTCCCTGAGTTCGACCTCGGAAAATTTTTCATTCCGAGTAACAAATTATATTAGACTGGAAACCATTTTTGTCATATACTACAACGACTGCAATAACTATAGCGATAAAAGATGGGCGACCGGGCCTCACCTCTCAATAGTCTACGTACTCTCACCCAATTATCCCGGTTTGCCCAGTGGGCGTAACAGAAGTCGGTGTAGGGTGGACAATCCTAACCCCCCAGGTCCCAACCTGAAATGACCCTTCCCAAGGGTCGTGGGGCCATTTTCTGGAATTTAAGGGGGGTTGCTGCAATTTGTAACCCCCTGGATTTCTTGTTTTGGAGGTTTGTTGATAGATGAGACTCTTGCGAGGCATTTCTTACAAAATGCCCCTGTCCCACCATCACTCACACGCACCCCTAAACCGTAAACCCCCTCTCTATTTAAACCCCCTTTTGCCTCGAATCCTGAGCCACCCCTTCCCTCCCAATTCCTCCCTGCGACACACCACCACCCTCCTTTCCCCTTTCCTCTCCGTGTCCTCCTTACCTGCACAAGGTGCTCCAGCTACGGGAGCTCGAGTGTGAGAGGAGCCTGGGCAAGCTGACGACGAAGCATGAAGGGAGGATGTGCGTGCGAAGCTGAGGGAGCGCCATTGCTACTGCAGCTCCTAGTGCGAGGTGCGGTGTTTTCGCGAAGAGAAAAGATTCGCGAACAATTCTGCGGAGTCATTTTTCCGCAGAATCAGATGTCTGTTAAGTTCAACAAACATCTGGTCGAACGTCCAAAGCTATCACCGAACGTCTAATACCACTCAGAATCTAAGGTAACACCCTGTTCGAGACTTGTGCACGTTTTTCAATATACTCTCCTTTGCCTAATAGGAGTAAGGTTGTGTGCCTTGGTGTGTGCGCTACGCAAGGCGAGGATGCTTTTCAGGAGGAGAGGAAGGCTCGCAAAGGACTTTGGGGAGATTTTTCTCCGCAGATCAGACGTCTGTACCTCTCAACAGACGTCTGATCGGATGTCTGGAGGTAGCACTAGATGTCCAATAAAGTAGATTCAAACGGTAAGGTTCTATCCGCCTATATTTTTCGTACGCGTTGTTTACGAGTGACTGTACATCATTATACTCATGCAGGGCCATTGGGAAGAGGCGCAAGTGCAGCTCCCTAGACACTTTAGGACGTCTGGACGTCTCTTCAGACGATTGATACCTGTCTTAGACGTCTGAGTGCACTTCCAGACGTCTGGAAGGACCCCTGGACGATCGTGAGGTGTTCCAAACATCCGTTTTCAACACAGAACACAAGGTGAGCATTCTGGTGTTGTTTAAGACGTCTGGAAGTTGTTCCAGACGTCTGATATCAGCCTGTTTGGAATATTTCAGGTATCAGGCGGCCGGTCCAGCTGGACCAGCCTGCTTAGACCGATTTAGGTGAACCGGGAAGTATGTTTGGGCCAGTTCAGGGCCTAAACAAAGCTAGTTTTTCGCAAACAAAATACTATTGGCTTCCTGTTAGATTTTCCAATGTGGAGTTTGGTTCTAATTATTTTGAGTACTTTTCTGTCATGTGGGATTTTAGTAGCATGAAGTTTGACCGTTCGTATTAAATAGGTCGTCCGTTCGTGGTGTGCATGAGACCTGCGAAGGCTACGAGGTCCGCCGTTTATGCCCCCACATCTCCCGGTTACCCTGGTAGAGTGGTTTTGCTATGCCCTATGAATTACATACTTGAAGTGCATGTTACATTAGAACTATTGATAGAACCCTCAAGATGTGAAATGAACCATAGGGCTGAGATAGAGGAATATGCATTATTGGAATGCCTAATCTGTTGTGATGTTTCCTGAATAAGTCATGAGCTGCCTATTTATAATTATTGAACCCTGACTTGAACTGAAATACATGTTGTATCATATATAATTGATTGCTGAGATAATTGCCAGATTGTGAAACCATGAGCTACCTACTATGTGTTTAATTAATTATGACATGAATGGAGATATTTGGATGTTACAAAAATAAAGAAAGCTATCATGAACCCTATGGGGAATTTGAAAGAAAACTGAAATCGTGATGTAGAAAATCTACGAAATGATGAAACATGTTGCCTACAGGTGATTGTTCTGACTTAGTAAGGGAAGTGAGCTGGCTCTCGTGTACACGGTACCAAGGGGAGCAACTGTCCCTTGGTATGAAAGTGAGTTGGCCCTCGTGTACGTGGTACCGAGGAGAGCTACTGTTCCTTTTGTGTAGGGGGAGCTAGCCGCCCCATGGGGCCCGGGGTTAGGACTGGTCCCCCGACACCAACTCCTGTTGAGGCCCACTGGGCAAACCAGGATAGTCGGGTGAGGGTACGTAGACTGTTGAGAGGCGAGACCCCTGTTTTGTTCTGTGTTATACGTTTGGGCGTACCTGCTAGCGGAAACGACTAACCGCGTGCCAGTGCGGAGTGGCTACCCGTGCACTTATCGCGCGTGCCGTAATCACCGCTATGTTGCGACCATGACCTTGGGGTGATAGACCAAGTGTAGGACTACCACGGGGTGCTCTCCCAATCAGGAGAGTGACACGTGTACATCCTGCATCATGGAAAAAACTAGAATCAAGATCATTCCCTTAGGAAACAAGAAGATTAAGAGACACTGTGGACCTTTATTAGAGAAATGGCTCATAGTAGTAAATTAACTGTATGATTGCATAATTGAATAAATGCAAGCACAAAACTACTTTTCTTTACTGTTTTTAAATGCCATAACTGCTTTAAATATACCACTCTACTCAACATTAGCTGACCACCGTCATATATAACCGTGTACAAGTCAAGGAGTCAAGCAGCCAGCACCTCCGGCTGCAAAGAGTACTGGGCCCAGTCGAGCCCAACCATAGTTCTACTTGTTCCTTTCGATTTTCGCTATTTTCATTGTTAGTTAGTACTTCTGTTTTATGTTGAGAACTATTATCGTTATGCCTTTTTGCCTTAGTTGTGATGGCTAGTGATTATGTTTTCTGCCTATGTCATGTTATCCTTCTGGAATCTAAATTAAATTTTTGCCGTTGGCTTTATTTAAATCGCTTAGGTACTTGCATGTGTGGTTTGTGATTTATTTCGTACGTTTGGGATAGTCTCTCGTTGGACGACTAGGTCTTAGGGTTAGTTGAGACGAGCCGTACCCGAGTTCCTAAAGGGGCCGGATTCAAGTCGTAACACAACCCAAGGGGCGGCTAACTCCCCCTACACTAAAGGGACAGCTGCTCTCGTCAGTACCACGTACACGAGGGCCAGCTCACTTCCCATGTCCAAGTCCGAACAACCAACAAACATACCCAAAAACAACGAGTCTCATCATACATCGAATATCCATATTATTGTACTATGATTCCTTTCCTAGTTCCCCGTAGGGTTCATGCATAGTACTTGGCATGTATCTATCTCGCAGTCTGGTTTCTTGTTCATATAACAGGAAACTCGTGAATTTACAGGATAAGTAATTATCATTTACAGAATAAGTGATCACCTCATCATTTAAATATTCCAGTTATCACAGTATGAAGTTTAACAACATGCATTCTTAGATTTCATACACTGAAATAAATCATTCACATTCTTGGTCTTATGGTTCATCTCATAACCTAGGTTTCAAATAGATATTTCTGATTTAATATGCACTTTACTAATTCAAACCACAGAATTAGAGAAGACCACTCTATCAGGGTATACAGGTGGTATGGGGGCTCGAATGGTGGACCCCGACGTCTCCGTGGGTCCCATGTGCACCACGGACTGGAGACCTATATTGTTGACCAATATGTCAAATGAGCTCAAAATAGTCTAGACACTATACTAATACGTAGAGAATTTCAAAAGAAAACCAACGATACTTCGTTTGGGCCCTGAACCGACCCAAAAATACGCATCCTGACCAAAATCAGACGTCTAGAGAGAGTCCTAGACGTCTTAAACGAGCGCAAGATCTCATTTTCCTATCTGCATCTTTTTTAGACTATGAAACCCTTCACAGCCGTCTGAGGGTGTCTCCAAATGTTTGGCACTACTCCCAATCATCTAGGAGAGTAGTCAGACGTCTGACGATGCTCTTAGATGTCCTAAAGTGCCTCGAACACCACACCAACGCACCTTCTCAACATCTCTGGCACCTCAGCACTCTACGTGCTTCCTAGATGTCCGGCGACCCCTCCAGATGTGTGACAAATGTTGCAAACGTCTGGATCTGCGGAAATAAATGTTGCAGAACTTCCTTGCAAGCTTCCTTCTCACTTCAGGAGCTGCAATAGCTCCTACACAGTCTCGCCCTCTCCTCCGATCTCCTGGTCCCTGCTCTCCTTCTCCCTTACTCTACTGCTCTGGTGGAGAGCAAATGGAGGAGGAGGGGGGGCTTTTATGGATGGTGAGGGATGGGGAGAGGTATGGGGGAGGTGTAGGAGCATGGGGGGAAGTGTATGGTGCATGGCATAGGGGAGGATGGTGGTGTGTAGGTGTGTAGGGGTATGGAGGTGTATGGTGGGAGGTTTTTGCATTAAATCCCTCAAGGACTGAAATATTCTGCACGGAACCCTTTTGGTGCGCAGAAATTACGATAAGGCTCCTAAAGTTTGAAAAAAAATAAAACAGCCCTTGGAAAGGGTCGTTTCAGCATCCATTTCAATGATGTACTTGCTTTGTAATGCTATCGATATTCACTTTCCTTCAAGTTCTTTAGATATCTCACAACACTTAGGCAATTTTTGGACCTTCTCACTTCTCACTTAGGCAAAAATTTAGGTTCTATATTGGCAAACTCACTTTTATAAGGATCTACTACCCAATGGGTCGAATCGGTACCCGTACTAAGCAAGTTCTAATGTCATTAGTGTAAATTTAAGCTTATTTAGGCCTAACAAACACTTCACAAGCACATATCCAGGCCCACACACCCATGCTCGCACACGCTATATAGGTACCTGTATGTTCGTTATCCTCATTTCAGCGTATTCAGCTACATGCGCGATACATTTTGTTCAGGTGAAAGCTCATCTTCTCCGATGTGGGATTATACATTCCACGCCTCCTTCACAAACATGTCATCTCGCTCGATCTTTAAACAGCGATTCTAATCACTTCACCACTCCATTTACAGTGGCTAAGAGCTCATTAGAATGCTTTGTACATCTTTTTTGGATAATACTATTCAATTTCGACATTACATCTAATTTGATCCATGAAATCGAATGATGAAAATGGCTAGACTTTAATAGTCCACTACCATGAATTCGCAATTGCATCTGCTTTTATAATGATGTTGGCACCCACTTGGATGATGCTACCGACACACACTCCCCCATGCTACTGCATCTGTTTACGCGTTTCACATCCAATGATGATATAAATTTACAACACTTATGAATTCTCTTCCCTTCTAAGCCTTCAGTGCTTTAGGCGTCCCTTCGAGCTCTTCACAAACTGATCCTCCTAATGCTGGTCACACCCATGACGCCTTTCCAAGATGTTGTTGTAGTTGATAATGTCGATGAAACTCATTCTGAACTCCAGTAAGTGCTAATGGTCCGACCTATTCACAGGGACCAACAATATCTCGCATTCTTCGAGCTCCTCCTTCTCATATGACATGAATTGAATGGCTTTCTCCTCCTTTCCAACGGCCATTCGATTTGTCAGCCAACAAGACATTATATGGATTTTCCCTTTCAATTGAGGGGACAAACCATCAATCCGTATATGGTCCATTGAATTTATGAACTGCATTTTAGAAACAAACATATCAAACCCTATCTAATGTAATGGTTTCCTCACTAATTTAATAATTCGAAGAAGGTTGTCATACCTCAGCTAGTGTGAATAATGTTTTCTTGAGAATGTCGAAAAGCATATCCCTACTTACAATGACATTCAGGTTAGGCGTTTTCCACACTGGTTTCGTTTTCCACTTCCTTGAGAAAATCAGCTTATCCACCACCTCTCTTTCCCCTTCATTCAAAGAATCAAGTAATGCCACGTTGAGTCCCTTGATTCTCCTATATTTGGCTTTGGGATTTTGGATTTTCCTTCCCTTTGTGACTACCTTCTCCTTACCCTTTATTTCAGATATCTCTCTTTTTTCCTCAGTCTTTTTTGCTTCATTCCTATCCGCTGTCCTCATCTTAATTCTCTTTACCATTGAAGGCATCGTCTCTGCTGTCAGCATCTGACACCTTTTCCTCTTAACCTGAAAAGTACAAATACACATAGTAGATATGTTTAGCTATGTTAAAATTGTCTCATTACACATCTCCATAGCAAATCAACAAATCACATAACCAACGCCATGTCAAGTAACAGAATGCCGCTAGCATCTCTACAACATCTACTCTACCTACCTGTGGCATTTCAATGCCCTCTTTTTCTTAAAAGCAATGCCATTGACATAACAGATGGTGTTACATGGCATGATGCCGCCAACAGTCACTAATATTTGCTAGTGGCATGCTTCCTATCTACAGTGTTGCTATCAGCACCTTCGAAGCCTCCCATAACAAAGGTTAACATTACTCATCTTCCATTCAAATAATAAAATAACTTTAGCAGTAATAATTTGAAAATGTTTACAGCATACCCTTTCAAATAGTTGCTTGTTGTCCTCTTCATCATCCGCATCCTTTTCATCGAATAAATGCGATTGCTTCTTACGCAATCCCTCTTATGCCTCCTCTGTTCTTTCAACCATCTCAGTAGCAATCTCTTTTCCTCCGGTTGGCATTCCATTATCCTCCCTTCCCTCCCTCATCTCTAGAATGTCCATCACTTCCATCAGTCCTTGAGTGAACTTGCTTTCTAGTGTAACGGTAGACTTCGGTTCCTGACATACCACCATTGAATGCTCCACGACCAGTGCTTCATTACATCTTCCGACATCCCCTACATGTGAAGAGCCTTTTGCATTGCATTTCCTCTCTACCTCCTTTTGCAACTCATTCATGGTTGCAATTTGCTTCAAGTCAAAGTTAGAGATGTCCTCAATTTTGCCTCCCCACAAGAGGTCATCCTCTCTATTAATGGGGGCTAGTGATTCTATCAATGTTTCTTCCACTGCTTTCTCCTTTCCCATTGCCTTTTACCCTACCCTTGCTGCGTTGTTTTCCTTAATAGATAAAATTCCATCCATTGTTTCCGTTGATTCCAGTAGCGCCTTCATCACTTTTGACAAATTTAGTGACACTAATGGGTTATTTGTGCTTGAACTAATTCTTACGATTGATGGTGACTCGACCCCTAGTCTTTTCTTCAATCCTTTCATTACTTCTTCCAACTACCTTTGATTCCACAGCATTCTCTTTGTTTGCCACCTACATTATATGGTACAATAAGCCCAACATATACAAAGCATGGAACAATTCTAGGTATAGTTAACAAAACCTTATATACCTTATTTAACTCTCCCCTTTCAATAAGAAACTTCTCCATTTGGTCTTGTATGTTTCTTAATTCCTCCTAAAGGTGCTTCACCTTTTCCTGAAGCCTTAGGATTTCTTCATCCTTCTCAACCAACTCCTTTCTCATTTGCTCAGCAACCTCATTTTCTTCTAATGCCCAATGAATACAGTCTTCAATACGCCCCACTTCTTCCAAATTCATCAGCTTTGCATCAGGGGCCTTTCGCTTCTCCTCAACATCCTCTGTAGATGCCATTGACATATGATCTGATGTCGCCGGTAGTTCCTCAACAACATGCACATATGCCTCCTGCATCTGTGCCATACCCTCACCTTAGCCACTCTTATCTCTCCCTGCTGCATCTGGAATTTCAAAAGGTTTGACATTGAAATCCCTCCTATCCAATGTCTTCAGTGACAATTTCTTCCTCCTCAAAACCACAAATACAGCCATATTCCAGCTCCACTTTCTCGATAACAGGTATGCGTTGATATCTTTTGGACTCAAAATATCGAGTTGTTCATACAACCACAATTGCATCAATTAGAAATGAAGTTATTGTTTCCAAGATTCACAACTTTCCAAAATTAAAATAATTGAATATCATAGTACTAAATTAACATACTTACCGCCATCAATGGCATGCATCCTTTTAAATAACCTATGTTTTGACCCTCTTCCACATTGCCTTGGTATAGTTGAATGAGGAGTGGATGTCTTCATGAATAGTTAATGCCCAAGCATATCTTCCTAACTCTTGCACCCTCATCACATAATGGAACAACCCCCTGTAAATGTTGTGATTTCCACGTGGAAATAGGAATGAACCAAAACAAATGAATAGGATTTGCAGCTGCTCTTTCCTTATCTATTCTCTGTCCTCAGCATCATTTTCCTTGCTGAGTAGCCTGTCTAGTGCCAACTTCTCATTAACCGCAGACAACTTATCATTTAGAAAATACTTCTTAATGAAATCCAGACCCTCATTCACCTCCATTTCTAACTTCACATCTTCACCATCTAAGCTAAGCCCGGAAATCTGTGTGACATGTTCAAGAAGGAACTTCAAGTTCCTCCTACCTATTTGGAAAGAGTTTATACTCTTCTTGTAGCACATTACCAGCTGATAGTAAATGTGAATGTCCTTCAGCAGATACTTGCATTGAGCAAGTATTGCAAATGGAATTGCCATGAAAGACTGTTGTAGATGAAGTGGGCATTGATTCATGACATCTTCAAAATTTGTGTATGAATATCGTGCATTCAGCTTCTTCCAATCATCATCAACTTTCCTCTCTTTTTCAACTTCCACCTCAAAATCCTCATCCTCCTCCCGCTCCTCCTCCTGCTATTACCTCTTTGTTTGACCGTTGATTTCTACCTTCCTTGAGCATCTTCATCAGTGTCATCATCGCTACCAATAACATCAGACTTGCTGCCAACAGCATCAGTCAAAACCTTTCCCCACTGCCACCTTGACCTAACTTCTTCGCAGCAGCTAGCAATATTTGCAAATTACCTTCACTCTCTTCTTACTACCTCCTTGGCTGACTCCCTTTTTCAGTACCTTCTCTTCTCCTTCAGCAAGTTGCTCTCCCTCCAGCTCGTTTATCTTTTTCTTCTTCTTCTTCTTCATTTCCCCAATAGGATCAATGGAACTTCAACTCTTTTCGCCTTCCCCAACCCTTTCTTCTTTTTCTTCTTCTTACCCTCCTTATGTCTAATTTTAAAGTGTTCATCCTCAGACATCAACACCTCCCCTCCTTCTACATTATCATGGCTTACTACAATATATAAAATTATATTCGTAAGATAACATGAAAACCACTAATTAGCTCTCCCTTGCAGTTCGTGAATTCGACAATAAAAAGTGAAAGATTCAATCATGTTCATTATTTTACCGTAGGAAAGAAATTCCTCCTGAACCATTCGCCAATAAAAAGTGAAAGATTCAATCATGTTCATTATGTTACCATAGGAAAGAAATTCCTTCTGAACCCTAACCAACAAATCCAGAAAATCCCTACAAAAACCCTACAAAAAAGATAAAATTCCTTAATAGCTTATGCGTGAAGGTCCTGGTAGTGTAGAATGTTGATTGTTGTGTTCGACATCGATTTCTTCAATGCCGCCAGCAGTAATCTGATCTGCCTCCGGCACGACGGGCTTGTTTCTTGACAAATCGTAAAAACCTTCATCGAATGTAGAAGCCCCCTCCTTCGCTCAACCGTCCCGTTCAACCTTAATTTCCGCCCTCGATTCCACTATCCCCTCCTGCTTTGCAGTTTCTTCAATGCCGCCAGCAACAATCTCATCTGCGACCGGCACGATAGGCTCATTGCTCGGCAAATCGCACTTTCCTTCATCAGATGCAGAAGCCCCTTCCTTCGCTCAACTGACGTGTTCCACCTCAGATGATGCCTTCTATTCCACTATCCCCTCCTGCTCTGCGGTATCTCCCCTCACTCGCTACCTCACAGTCTCTGTTGATGATGGTTGCAGGTTCAGCCTCAACTACCTCTTACACTGATTTCGTCCTCTATGCTTACACGCTCACTCTTTCCCTCCACTGGAGACATGCTTCTCGAGAGGAGGTGCTTTTCGTAGAAACCTAATGTCCTACCATATGGAAATGACAAGTTAGGCTTTCCAAATTAAGGATTCAGATATACGATTTGGGTTTTGACCTGTGCCAACAACTTACCCTCAATGTTTGCACTTAAATACCCTATTGAACCTTCTCGATCCTTCTCTGGTCACTTCAGCTTTCTTCTCGATGGGCGTACCTGCCATTTGTTCACTTTGCTAAGAAAGGTACGTTGCCTTTAGGCAAAGGGCTCGCACCTTCAAACAGCGTCTAACATTTAGCATTAAATGAGGTTTTCCATTGCGGTTTATTTAGTAACTACAGGTATGTGTGGTTTCCCCACTTTCTCACACCATTCCATTTTCCTGTTACACAACAACTCTTTTGCATTTGAATTTCAAACCCCCGACCATTATTGTCCCTACAATTACCAAACCAATTTAAATGTACGCGTTGTTTACTAAACGAAAAATAAATCCCTTCGTAATGCCGTCAACACTATACATTAATGTCACCAGCATCACTCCTTTCAACGTTAATGGCGCCAGCACTTTCACGAATACACAATTCTTTTCTTTATGCTAGGTACCCCATTACTTCACCACATCGACTTCAATGTAATGCATCCATTATATTGACGCAAGTTTGCCATCCACATCTCTTGCAACCTAAATGTACTCCACTTCATCATTTCGATAACATTTACTCCGTTACAATGTTCATCAAACATTTACCAAGTGTCGATATCGTCGGCATGAATAATGAATTACATATTAATGCCAAAAAAAATTCAAACATAAATCCTCATCACGCATTCACTACCAACAGCATCAGAGCAGAAGTCCACTTTGTCGTCCAAATCCACATGCAAGGGTGTATGCCAACAGCATCTACTTTCATTTCATCTACGAAAATATTCCAATGCAAAAAGATGGGTCTCCACGCCTTTCATAGTTGGTGCTTCCACCACCAAGCCTAACAATACTTGCCACTTTTGATACAATATCACAGTTGTATTTAAGATCATTTCTCATTGGTTCCTACTACATTTAAAACATATTACAAAAAGGTGGAAACGCATATGACCCAAAACATCCTTGGAATGCAATGATCTGCCGAAGGCATCATAGAGCCAAGTCATAGTATAGGAACATCCCCCATTGTTGTGCATCCCCCATAGTATAGGAACATCCAATCCTCCACCGAGTCCTCACCATTGTTGTGCATCTCTATGAACATCCCCCTCTCAATGTTCCAGTTACGGGTGAAAATCATTTTTTAGAAATACACGTCGTAGTATAGGACACAAATTGTGACAACACTTAAATTTATAAAACTCGAAAACATAAGGGAGTACGAGGTCATTCGCAGGGAGCAATTGGGCAAATCAATCCACTAATCACAATATCAAGAAGAATATATAATTGAAACCAAAATAATACTTAGAAGAATATTTCAATAAGATCAGAAAGTTAAAGTACAAAAAGATGGAGTTAAAATGATGGTTTGAACCACCAATTAACCCTAGTGTTTAAGCTTATGCAATTATCTCAAATATTTCAATAGTAACTCTCAACCACTAAGAGTAATTTCCACGTCAGCAGATGCATCTACAGTATCAGAACCAAGGCACAGCACCAAGTCGGATGTCTGATTAAGGCTTCAAATGCCTTACCTCAAGTCTCAGAGGAGCCAAGGCACAGGAATAGCACACCAACATAGAGGCACAAGGGCCTCTCAAATCTCAGCTAAGTGTTGAGAGAGGAGAGGAGGCGCGAATCCCGAAGTCAACAGTACAAAACCCACCTCCCTCCTCGAATCTTTCTTTTTTCTCAAATCAGACCTGGGTGAACAGTACTAGGTAAACAAGTATCCAAGTAGGTGGACCAGGGACCAAACCCGTCAGCATGTAAGGCAGGTGAGGTGTGTGTGAGAGTGATGAGGGACCTCACCTCTCAGTGTGGAGGCAAACAGCCTCTGGTACAATTTCCTCTTATATGTTGTTGAGTGTTTGCACGATTCTGAGGTAGAACTAATCCCACTGCAATTCTTCGAACAAAGCTCCGCGTGCCTTCAACTGATGGAGTTGTGAAATTGGGGCTTTAAAGCAGCTCCTTTAGTCAATTGAAGCCCCAAGTGGGCTTCTGGGATCTGTCTGCTTCGATTGCTAGTGGCAGTTGGGCGAGTGGGAGCTGGAGATAAATGAACTGGGCCGAAGAAGACAATGGTGGTAACGGCGGCCCAACGAGTGACTTGAAAAGGGAAGTACGGCCTCACAGCCACATCAGAAATGCTCAGAAGCCTTGCTTGAGTGTGGCGAGTGTTGTGGTGGTGGTAGCATGGTGCGAATGTGTGTGTGCGCATGTGGCGAAGTCAGAGAGAGTGAATGGAGAGAGTAGTGTTCAATGGAAGGTATGATAGATCAAAGCTCCAAATTTCCTTAGGGCTTTTGATCAGTGAGACAAGGTGATGCTCACGGACTCGATGGCAGGAGGTTTGATGCAATGTGGTGCTCGTACGACGTCGTCGGAGCTTCGTCAGCATGGTGGAAGACGGAGATGTTGTGATGTGTACGGTGGTCGAAAACAAAGTTTGGGTGGATAAAAATGAAGAGGAAAGGGAGAAGGAAAGATCTAGGGGAGTTAAGAGATGATACTGAGGGAGATTGATGCCGGCTGTGATGGGTCAGCGTCGGGGAAGATGAATGCTCTAGTGGCGAGGAGCAGCAACGTTGAAGGGGTAGATAGCTCCTGATTGGTACAGCGAGGAGCGGAAGACGGAGGGAGGAAACTTCCCTTTGCCTATCGTATGTGGCAAAGGGCAACGAAAGCAGAATGAGAAGGTCGTCGGAGCTTGGTCAGAGCAAGTCAGGGAAGGAGAAGAAGAGGATTTTCTAGCCTCAAACCGCGCTAAAAAGGACGGTCTGGCGATGAGGGTCTTTTATAGGGTCAAGGTCGAGCTCTAAGCTTGGGAAGAAGCTTGGATTTTCAAGGAGAAGAATCCCTGAAAATCTCAAGTTCGTTTGAGCTTTAGAGCATGATTACAAGATCAAGAGGCAGTTTAGGAGATTGGGGATCTTCCCTCCAAATTTGAAGGTGATTGGCTCTGATTCAAGGGAGAAAACCTCCCTCGAATCTTCGTTGAAGGTACATTCCTACTGTCAATGGCAGCAAAGACCTAAGTAAAGAAAATGACGAGAAGTTAAGGATCCATTTGTAATTTATTTGAAACTTGAGGGGGTAAATGTAAGAAATAGAGTTTAAAAGGGCTAAATTGCAAATAGGTCAAGATGGACTCTGATTGGGTCCAAATTTTGGCCTTAACCTAATTTGGACCCACGAAATCTAATTGTTAAGTTGGATTTTAGTTTTGACCATGTTTAACCAGTAAATTTGCACAGGAGCCCAAATTAGGATAAAATCTCGTCTATAACTTTGTTCTAGGTCAAAATAAATTCAGATGATCAAACCAAGGATACCAAACCTCTTAAAATATTTTTCTATGAATTTAGGAGGTTTATAAGAATTTTATCCAGACTAAAACATCTTTAATTTAAGTAGGTCTGAAATTAGAGTTTTAGTGTGCTGTTTTGGTTCTCGAAACACGTGAAATCCCGTTTCTGCTAGTGTTAACCCACTTTTTGGACTTTTAAGCTCATTTGACCTTTATTTAACCCCTGAGTGACGCTGTAGTTAATCTGTGTTCATGATGTACTATCAAAATTACAAAATTAATCATGATTTCTCGTTCTTCTCTCAAATCAGAATAATACGAAATTATGACCCTCAGATGATTATGTAGGAGCTTTAATCAATTAAACCTAACTAAATGTGGCTAGTTAGGGTCCGTGAAGGTGTTCCCATCAATTCCTCAACTCCAAATTTGCAACACGGTTGGTGAGGTAATTGTTTCTATCCTTCATGTTGCTAACTTGAACTTGCAGGTCTTTCTTCTCTACCATTATCTCCGTCAACAACTCCAACGCATTTCCAAGCATTTTCAACATTGCCTTCAACTGCAGCTTAAGCAGGTTTGGTGTCTCCGGAGAGTAACTCACAGCAATCTCATAATCACATAACTAACAAAGAAACCTTTATGTAAGTCATTGCTATACTTTAAAAACAACAGCAATAACTAAGACAAACTTGTGCAATTTGTAGTGAAACTTACGTCTCTTACGCAAGTATAGTTAATTGCCATCATGGGATCCCTTACAAAGGCCGACCTCTGAATGGTAACTTTTGGAATCAATCCACAGTGGCAAATCGGTGATTGGAAATCCATCTTTAGATGTCCAACTCCTCTGTAGGTCCACCAATTACACACAAACGACGTTGATGCTTTCGACAGCCGCTCACCTAGTAGAGTGCCTACGTCTGGATGGTAGCAGGGTTGGTGGCAGCAGGTTTGGTAGTTTAAGACCTAACGGGAGGGGTTGCCTCTCTATTTATAAACCCATTTCGAATTCAAATTTTGGGGCTCACCTACACTGTACATAGAAAGAGAGACTTGAGGGGGGGATACACATAAGAATCCTACTAGGCTAGGTAGGATATTGAGTATATTATAGAGTATAGATAATAGCACCCATTAAAATATTTGAGTACGAAGGAAAATGCGTTGCTCCATATTTGAGTACCAAAGCCTTAGTTTCATGTAGACATTCACAAAGGCAAATTTCTATCAATTGGCATTTGCCTAATGATATGTTAAATATATCAAGAGGGAAAATAGCCGTGAGGTCCTATTTACCTGGCTAGACTCCTCTTCCCCTCCCCCCCCCCCCCCCCCCCGCGACAAAGTGCTCTTGTTCCTTGGGGTCCTGATTGGCCATTCGAAGTCAATCGGTGCCCGAAACCTCCTCTTCCCTTTCTCGCACCATGCATTTTCAAAGATCAGAGCCGCTCGTTGATCGCCATTCGAGGACTTGTCATTCACCGTTTGCTGTTCGAGGTCCCTCTCGAGGTCAGTGAAGGTCGTGGCGCTCGTCATTGATGATCGCAGTTGCCACTTGTCGCTAGTGGTTTGTCGGTTGGTGGTTGTGGCTCGACACGGCTGTGGTTGAAGACCAATGAGTGGTGGTGGCTTGGCACGGTCCATGGTCGACGCTAGGATTGAGGCACGATGTGCGGCGGTCATGGTTGGCGTTACAGTGATCTTGAGGCAGAGTACATAAATCGAGGTATGGATGGCAATAGTTGCAGGCGATCATTGTTTATCGTGTGGGTTGTTTTCGTTTGCAAAAGTTGTATGGTCTTCTTTTTCTTCAGGTTTGATTTCTTTTTAGGTTGCTTTTGTTTGATGTGTGTTTGGGAATCGTGTGAGACATCGTACTTCACACGATTGAGAGTTGCCCAGTTATTCCGGTGTCCAACATTGGCAGATTTTTCATTAGCACTGATTACTAACAGTTTTTTTCTAATTGCGTTATCGTATCTTCAAATATGATCCAGTAGTTGAACTGACAACTATTACATAAATTCATATTTGTGACTCTTCTTTTCTTTTTTTTTAAATTTTAATTTAAATTTTTCATATTGTTGTATCCTCTTTTTTTTAGGGGTTAAGTCTCACCTCTTTTAAATGTGACAGATTCACTTTATCTTTTATGTCATTTTTATTATTTTCATCTTTTTTTAACAAAGGTACCACTTTAAAATAGCCGAACTTCGTGAGAAGACAATTATATTAAACATTTAAGTCACAAGGTTCCTAACCTTTCCTTGCTTTTATTTCCAAACCTATACTCAAGAATAATTATATATCTTGGTTTCACGATTGCTGCAAATGGTGGGTAAAAATACCATTTAATCTTTGATTTGAGAATGGATACCATCAAAGATATTGTTACCGTGTGTGGTTGCTTATTTCTGTCTAAGAATTGAAGGGAGCTTTCTCTCTTCACCAAAATCAAATGCAAGAAAAAAAAAAAATGGAGAGCCAAAACAGAAAAGAGAAAGAGGCAATGATTCTATTAGTCTCATGCTATTTGTCATACAAATGCATAATGGGAAACTTAGTGGCCCCAGATGACCATAGTTAATAGTGAGTTTAATCTTGCTTCCACGAAATTGATTGCATGCCTGTATCAAGAGGTCCTCCACCTTTAAATATGTGGAGAGTGAATAAATAAATAAATTAGTTAATTAAAACTTTTCCGAACCTCCAAGTCCAACCCTATCCTTGAGATCGTTACTTCTTTTGCAGGTATTATAGGTAATCAAGATATAGACTCGAATTGACAGAATTTATTAAGGTGAGATCATGCAATTTTCCCGAAATTGAAAGCAAAATCGTACAAAAATTTAAAAAACAACCGATGCGATATCCACCACACACGTGATAGTATTCAATGTATAAATTTGTTGTGTGTGTCCCATACGTAAAAAGTAACGTGGGTATTTTTACGTGATGAGATTTATAAGTAAAGAAATTATGGATGATCTTTTATTATAAATGAAAATATACATGTATATTTTATATTTGAATGAAAATGTATCTGACTTTTTGTTATGAGTTAAAATATATCGATGTAAAATGATTGGATGGTTAAATCTATCGTGCACTAGTGTTTATATTATTTTTCATGTTATTTTTTTTAGAATATTTAGAATGTATTAGTTATTTTGTTGATAAGTTCCATCCAAATGAAGGGAATATCCACATGAGTATGACATGTAATGTGATTTTTATTTTTATATTATATTTTATGTTACAAAGTATGTTTTTGTACCTCGGATCATGAAATGGTTGTGTGTGATTAAGATTCTTTGATGTTGTAGATCTTTGATGGTCTCGAAGGAGATATATGTAGTAGACTAAATCTAGCTAGCTGGGGAGAGGCAAAGTATGGAGGGAATCTGACCCTCCTTTGACATCGAATGTGTTGGCTAATGCAATTGATGAGAGCATCTATCACGAATATTGGTTGGAACGGCCCATGGAAAAGTTGTTCCCTTGTCCAATTCCACAGAAGGGCACTTGGCCCTTTGGAAGGGTCACTTCGACCTTTTGGAAGATTTATCCAATCTCTCAAAAAGTGTTCGCCCCTTACGATTAATTGACTAGACCTCGGAGGATTATTTGCATAGAGGAATGAGAAAATAAAATAAACTAAATTGTAAGAGAAATCATAAGAAAATAAAATTAAGAGAAAGATTGAACTTTTTTTTTATTTTAGAAAATTAAATATCTTATCATAGATTATTTAAGGGGTGTAAAATAATTTTGAAATTATTTTCTTCTAAAATAAAATAATTTCGGGATTTGAAATTTCAAATAAAAAATTTTGATGCTAATTTCTTATTCCAAGCAGCACCCTAAGAAAGTATATAAAATAAGAAAGTGCATCACCTCGTCCTAATTTCCGCGTGCTTATTCTCAATTCCCACGATTTTTCCGATTAATTCCGGTGTCCAATTTATTGAGATAAGATAAGAGGGTACGTAAAAAGGAAAGGTCCAATAATTTGATCCAACCCAATCCAAACAGATCCATTTCTATAAGAGGGTGTTCGGTCTCGTTAGGCAGAAGGTGGGTAGGGTAGGTTGGAAAAGCCCCAATTCACAGGCATAGAGGGAAGGTCGGTTAGGTCCGAACTTCACCTGATCTCACCCATGTTACATGTACACCCCTAAATTGGTTAATTACATTGCAATAGCCTTTGAAGGCAACGATGACAATAACTGCAACATTAAATTAAGGTCATTTACATTGGTGTAAATTAGGGTCCTCGGATATGCGGTGGCGTTCAAGCCCTCCCTCGATCACAAAATCCACCCTGTGCGAGTAAAATTATTAAAAAGAATAAAAGTTAGAAGTATCGAGGAAAATTATTAAAAAGAATAAAAATTAGAAGTTTCGAAAGTTGGCTTCTGTTGTCTTTGTTAAAGGAATTACAGAGTTTAACTCTACTTGAAGTATTTATTTGATAAAATAAAGAAAAAATTAATTGAAAAGAAAGATCAAGTGAAATCAACAAAAGGAATCGGATAATTTCAGTGGAAGGTGGAATTCTGTAAACCCGTAATTAGGATTCAATTCAAACACTTTGTGAATTCTAAAATAAAACTCCAATTCCACCGAACAAACAGCACCCAAGTCTGTTGGTTAAAAAAGGGTGATGGAAACACTTTAGGCTGAACACATTGCTTTGCTTGACACATATGCTTCTATTGGTAACCCATGTGGAGCATAGGACGCTATTTGTGCATTGTGGACTGGATTAATTGGGCTGCACGGTTATTTTGACTAGGTGGGAGCAATCCTCGTGGACATGAAAATGGATCTCGAGCCCGTGGTGAAAGCAACTGGACTGAACCCGAAGCCCATGGCCCTTCTTAGCATGGGCGGGGTCCATGCCTGATTAAAAATATTTCGGCCCATTGCAATGGTTAAATAAGGTTAAGATTATTCATCGAATTCTCTATCAACCATGGAGTTTATCAGAACATCGTGCCAGTAACCATCTTAAACTTGGAAAAGTAAAAATAAAAATAGTTGATACCAAGGCATGTGTAACCTAGATTAATTTCTGCAAAAGCTTTTTGATATCGTAAACTGGAATGTCATGCTAAACATGATTCACGCTATGGGAGCAAATGAAACCTTTATAAACTGGATAAGGACCCTACTCGAAACATCAAGAATTTCGATAGAGATAAATGATTTTCCCTCGAGTTATTTCAAACCAACCAGAGGAGTCAGATAGGGTGACTCCGTCTCCCGTCTACCCTTCGGAATTGCAATGAACCTTCTTGAATCACTCACGAAAAGAGCTACTTCCAAAGGTATAATAATTCATGGCTACCACCGCAAAAACCTGCAGACTAACATGACTAATATCCAATTTGCAAATAGCAACCTTAAATTACTTTTAGCGATGGAAGAAAATATTAAGAATTTCTCGTGGATCCTCGAAATTTTCTATGGGCTCTCTTGTCGCCGGGTCAACCCAAGAAAACCAAGTTTTTCCCCAAGAGATAAACTCGTATCTAAGGATCTTGAGTTTTCAAAAGGGAGAATTCCTTATCGTCTACCTTCGATTTCCCCCCCGCACCTTAGAAAAGCTTGAAAACATGGACTGCAAGAGTTCATGCTGGATAAATTTGAAGAAAAAGAACGTAAAAATGAAAAAAAAAAGCTTGCGGGATGGAAAACCAAATATCTTTCCCACGAATCCAAAGTAGTAATCAATCCGTCGCTGATATCACTCGCGACGTATGTCATGTCGTCACTAAAAATCCCCCGCGAAATTAACAGAAACATACACCGTAAGCAGAAACTTCTTTTGGAATAGAAATTCAATCAAAAATAAACTCCATGTCCAAAATTGGGACACAATTTGCAGGCCAAAATCAAATAACGTCTGGAGAATTGTAAACCTGAAATTTTTCAACCGCACGCTGCTAACGGAAACTTTTTATTGGGATTTGCAACAAAAACCTTTTATGCTACGAGGTCATTTCTAACCCTAGAAGGACCTAACTTTAAACGAAGATTTCCTTAGAAAGTTAATGGCAACCATGCCTTTACCTCAAAATGATATGGGAATGAATTTAAAATTTTTATTTTTCTGAAAAGATTTTCCTCTAAAAAGGACACTTATATTCAAAGGAAACTAATCATCTCAACGTCCTCCTTATCTTGTGGATTAATTTAAATTTACAAAATACCCACAACCTCTTTTGTAGCACAATCTTTACTACTTTCATTAGGCACTCTTTGAGAAATTTATAGCTAGTGCACTAAAAATTTTGGAAAGAAAAATCATTTTACTCGAGTATTTCCTTTCATATTTAACTTCTCTTAAATAAGAAAGTTCCCTTCAAACCTTCATCAAGGTTAAGATTAACAAATGACAACCATATATTACCTCCGTTGGAATAATGACAAGACCAGTATCGATTTTCTCGTTAAATGCACTTACTTTGGAAATGTTTGTGCTTTATCCTTGGCATTGGGAAATTTATACTCAACTTATTTCTTTCTCTTAACACTTTAATCTTAAGGAGTTACCTTGAAGAGTTTTACCGAGCATTTCTCACATCTTTTGATTATGTTGGAAGGAAAGATGCAACAAGATATTTAGAGGATAATGGCTTTAAAGGCATAAATTTATCTTGCTAACTAAGAAGCCTAAACCATCATCCTCTTTACATTTTAGCTACTAGCGGCACCAAGAAATCGTCAACCTCATCCAACAACGTCATCTCCAGGTCTCCCGCACAACAACATCATCGTCGAGTCTCAAGGTGTGATCTCATGTAATAGATTGTATTCAAACTCATTCGAGACTCAAGTCAATAAACTTGTAACTGATCGTTAAAATGCATGTATAAAAACATGAGACCAATGCACCAAAATGTGCAACTACAAAAATAAAAACACTTTCCTACCTTCTTTAACATGGTATCAAGTGCTCAATGAGGATCTCCCACCGTGCCTCAATCCTCCCTCTGTGCGCAATCTGCTGCCCTCCGTTGCCACCAGCATCGTCTTCTCCGATCATGACAAGCCGTGGTCCCAACGCCTCACCCATCTCATCCTCTGCGCCATCGTTGCATCTCTACCATTCAACCACCCTTCATCCGCCCCACCTCATCACCTCTAGTCGCTGATCACCCACCCTACGTACCTCTCTCCCTGATGATTGTCGCCACCCCACACCCTGTCGCTCGACGCTCCCACTGTGCGTCACTCCACCACAGCAACCCAAACCCTAACTCACAAAACCCACCCAACCTTATATACCTACTCAACACCCCTTCACATGACTCGATTACCCGCCTACTCGATATTCCCCTCCACGAAAACTTACCAGTTCCCAACTCCCCTCACGGCCAGCATCGCCTTGCCATCCTAATGAGAGACTCATCATGACTTCTAATTATCCTTAATTAACTAGTTTCCCTAGTTAATTAACTAAGAATACATTAATTATAGGATTAATTATATTATATGGGTTAAAATACTAAGGACCTGCAAAATAAGTTAAAAATACTAAATTAAATATTAATTAATCATAATAATAATTTAATTAATAAATTGGACTCAATTAATAATCATTTAGTTAGATATTTGATATTTACACTAATTTAATTAATATTATAACCTAAGTACTTAATTAACTTAATTAAATTAATCATTTAAATAAATATAGCTAAAAAGGGCATAAACGTAATTTCAAGGCATAAATACAATATTTACCTAATTTATAATAACATATAAAAAGTTGAACAAGAAATAACTTAAAATAAACCTTAAAACTCACTGTTTACGTTTAGGTCATTAGCTTTCATTCCAATTAAGTCGTTATTTACATTCAGGTCCTTTTTCTTACAAAAATACCCATGTTTCAATGTCTTCTTTTTCATCTTCATCCCTTCCGTAGACAGTCCACGATGTCCGATGTCCGATGTCCATACTCGTTGATCACCGAGACCTTCGTCGTTGCCATCTACATTGTGCTCACCGTCCTCTCTTCATCGAACGGACCGGATGTCCCTTAAATCCTAATTGACCTAAGTGTTTAACCTCACTGGTGTTGGAGATGACGTCGGAGGTTACAATGAACCTAGACCCTATCCTGTCCAAGTTCTTCTCCCTTGACTCTCTCCTCCACCTATAAATACTCATGCATAACTCTGATTTGAGGTTGTCGACTCCATATCCTCTTCTCCCAACACAGTTGATGATAGGCTATTCTTCCTAGCCTCCGGCGACCTCTCACCACCCTATTGGAGCTTCTCCAGCAGCGTAGCTCATCTCCCTCATCTCCTCTTCCTCTCCTGCGACTATGACAGGGCCTAGAGCGCGCCATTAGTCTCTCTCTTCGCTTCAAATTCTCGTCAGAGAGCCTTTTGTCTCCCTCTCTGATTTCCCCCTCCGTTACGTGCTTTCGATGAAGATTTCTCATCTCTTTCGTCCAAGTAATCGTAGAATAGCTTAGACTTTAATTTTGATTGGATTTAGCTCGTTAGTTAGGTAATTAGAGTAGTGTTTAGCATAGTTTCCACTTCATCTTCTACAACTTCGGCGAGCTAATTCGCCGGACCTTCTTCCATCAATCTAATCACCTGTACATCCTCTCTAACTCACCATGTCTTCATCCCACCTTCTCACATGCTTGATTAATCACCTACACGTCTAAACCACCTCACCTTCAATTGAGGACCACCACTGTCTGCGGTGGAGGTCCCAGAGCTATTTCACACTCACCAGAGGTCCTCTATCTCTTCCTCGTATCACAAGGACCTCAATTCACTATTCAATTAGATATATAATAGCTTATAAGTAAAATGCCTAAAACACACTCAACCTCTTGAGCTCGCTGTCCATGGTGGCTCAAGAGGAGTTCACTCACCTAATTGTCCACTTCCACACAATCGTCGTAGGTTCCTAACCATTTCCCCTTACTCAATTGAGTGAGAAGGCGAATCTTGAGTTCAGACGAACTTAAGATTCACTCATTCTGAAATTCTTATTTAATTCATGATCATGATCATTAATTGTGTTAATTGAGATGTTTCTGAGGTTCCTTGTAACCTCAAGAATCTATCAAGACCTTTCTTGATGAGTTCCATGGAGATTTCATCTTCAGTGACCCAAATCGATGTTCACTGGAGCTTTGGTGAGTTCCGACGACTTCATTTAGAGCCTCAACCTTCCAAATTGCATGAGAAGCTCCAGATCATCTTAATTTGATTAGAGGAATACAATCCACCTATTTGATTTGAGTTTTGATGATGAGATGCCTACATTGATGTTCATCTTCTCCAACTCCGGTGGAGTTGGAGAGATGCAATTGATGAAGATTAGACTCTAGAATTTGATCCTTAAGCTTATGCAGACTTTATAAAGCCTATTCTAACCTTCATTTAGGTCTTAGAGCTTCTGGATACATCTATCGAACAACCCACCATTTGAACCCAGGAAAAGAAGCCTGATTGCATTATGGAAGTGCTCAAAACTCTAATCTGATGAGTTGAACAGATTCCTAGGTTGATTTTAGGCAAATTGGGTTAGCAATTCAATTTTGCGGAGCTCAAGATTAGAAAGTTAACCTTTGAGCTCAACTGGTCAACCCAGAACTATTAGTTAGATTTCAGACCTAGGAATTGAGATTTAAGGGATGTTTTGGATTCTTGGGATGATTGCAATGTTAATGGAACTAATTAGAATGAGATTTACTAAGGTTTAGTGTGAATTTGATTGTCTGCATTTTGGGTAGTTTACTGAACCCATGACTGTTCTAAGCCATTCTGTTGAGTTTTGAATCCAATCTTCACCTAAATAGAGCCAAATAACATTCTTAATTGATCTAGGTTGTTAAATGATAGCCAAATCTCTCTGTTTGGCTAACTCAAGTCTGAAATCAGAGCCCTGAGCTCCGGATTCATAACTCTCAAGCTTTTGAGCTTTTTAGAGCTTCTCAGACCTCAACCTCTTCTCCATTCAACGTGGAATATGTTCTAAAACCTTCCAGGACCCTCAATCGAGGGTATTTCCTCATTCTTTAGGTCTATTAACATGTAACTCTTCGCTAAGCACATTTTTGGCTATGGAAAAAATGCCATATTCCTCCCTCAAATTCGTGGAACAATCGTGATCAAAACACCAAATTGGTGTTAAAATGGTGTAGCCAAATCTTAGATCTTTCCATCGAGCTATTATACGCTCAATTGATCCATTGAGCTAACTAGAATCACCTTCTGAAGCTTCCACTGGCAAGCGCTGCACTAAAAAAGGAAGGGCTCAGATAGTCCCACATCGGAAGTTCTGGAACGCGTGCCTTAGTTGAAACGGTGCACCCAGCGCTTTAGTCGTCAAGCGTCAGGCGCACCTAAATCCCTATACCCTTCTGAGCATTCTGAGAGCGCGTGCTGTGCACGTGCATGAGTGTGAGTGTGCGCACACTTGTGTGTACGGGTGGGCGTGAGCGTGATTTGTGGGCCTAGAATGGGCCTGGTACAATGCAAAAATATCTAAAATCCACACTAATTAATCAATATCGGCTTGAGTAAGGTTTAGTCCCACCCCTTGTGGGTGCTGCGTATCCTCGAAAGGGTCAGTCCGCCAATTACACAAATTTTTTGTTAAGTAACAAAACATGTGGGTTAAAGGGATTGAAATTGGCTAAGTGTGGATTGAATGCTGAGAGCTAAGGGAGAATGGGCTAAATAAAAGAATTGAAGAAAGAGAAGTAAAGAATGGTAATTAGACGTCTGTTGATGTAATCAGAAGTTCAAATTTCTACTTTTGAGTCATCTAATTTCTCATTGAGACGTCTGATAAGAGAAGACTGAAGGCCGATTAAAGTAATAAAGATTTTGATGAGCTTAATGTAACAAAGGCATTTCTACTTAGTTGTAAATTTCTTTTATGCCTTATTTTGTAAACACTTGATGTAATAATTGAGATTTCTTCTTGTTATTCCTTGTAAATTATTCATGTACCTTTCTTTTATTAATGGAATAATCGGCATGCTTTAGAGTTAAATTCTTGTGCAATTGTTCATATGCTTAACATATTACTTAATAATATATAGTTAATTAATTAGTTAATTATGCATTAGAATAAAAATGGTGAATTAAAATACAATTATGCCTCACAGTGAACGACCTAGATTCAACCAGTTAAATAAATTAAAAATCTAAAATGTTAGGTTAGCTTGACCCTATACTATAATCAACGACAACGATTTAACAATTGAAGTTAACCTAAGTCCATTCTTTATGCAATTAATTAAGACTAATAACCTTAATTAACTGTGTTGAGAATTGAGCGATGATTTTAATGGCGCCGGTGCCAGGGAGTGCAATATTTTGGTTCATTTTATTCACCAAAACATTCCCTTGCATAATTTTGTTAAGTAAGGTCATCATTTTAATGGCGACGTTATAGTATAGTGGTGAGTATTCCCGCCTGTCACGCGGGTGACCCGAGTTCGATCCCCAGCAATAGCGTCATTAAAATGATCGTTCAATTCTTAACATAGTTAATTAAATTATCGGACTTAATTAATTGCATAAAGAATTGACTTAGTTTAGCTTGAATAATTAGGTTGTTGTCATTAATTGTAGTATAAAGTCAAGCTAACCTAACATTTTAGGTCATTTATTAGGAGGCATAAATGTAATTTAATTCACCATTGTAATTCTAGTGCATAATTAACTAATTAATTAAGTAATATGTTAAGCGTATGAACAACCGCACAATAATTTATCTCTAAAAAATGGCAATTATTCCATTGATAAAAGAAGAGTACATGAATGATTTACGATGAATAGCAAAAGAAAAGAAATGATTCTTACAAATGTTACAAAATGTAAGGCATAAAACAAATTACAATGAATACAAAATGCCTTTTATTACAAAATAAAACTCAAACACTTCTCTCTCTCAACCTTTAACTTTTGATTAAACATAAAAATTGGACTTCTAATTATAATGTCAAATGTTTGTTTCTCTTTTAATCAACCATTTCATTTCATTTCACTTAAACTCTCTTCTTTCCTCTCTTCATATTTAACTCTCTATAAGCCTTCTCTCTCTTTTATCTTCCTTTATTTTCTTTGTCTTTAATTGCTCTTTTCTTCCTCAATTTTCATTCTTTGTTTTCTCATTTTCTTTAACTTTCTTTCTTTCTTCTCTCTTTTCCTCTAATTCCTTATCATTGTGCACTCAATTCTCTCCACACTTAGCCATTTTTAAAGCTTCAACCCATGTTTAACACTTAACAAAAATTACTTAATGGGTAGCCCAGGCTCTTTTGGGGATACACAGCACCCATAAGGGGCTAGACTAGACTTTACTCGAGCCCAAGCCTAGTTTTATTTAGGTGGATTTTAGTATTTTGATTATGCACAGTACCAGGCCCGTCAGACCCACACGCTCACGTCGACCCTAGCCCACACACACACAGGTGTGCACACACGCACGTGCACGGCACGCGCTCTCAGAATGCTAAGAAGGGTATAGGGATTTAGGTGCACCCAGCGCTTGATGACTGAAGTGATGGGTGCACCGTTTCAATTTATACTAAGATGCGCGTTTCAGAACTTCTGATGTGGGACTATTTGAGCCCTTCCTCCTTTAGTGCAGTGCTTGCTAGCGAAAGCTTCATATGGTGATTTCAATCAGCTCAGTGGATCAAATCGAGCGTATAATAGCTCGATGGAAGGCTATTGGCATCTAGTTTCCAATTTTATCACCAATTTGGTGATTGGATCACGATTGATCCAGGGATTTAGAGATTGATTACGGCTTTGTAGCCATGGCTGGAATGAGCTCAGAATAGAGATTTCAGGTCAATTGACCTGCGGAAGGGTAAATGCCCTTAATTGATGATGATCTTAGAAGATTTCAAAGTGCATTCCGTGGGGTTTGAGAAAGAGATTGAGGTCTGCAAAGGCTTCAAAAGCTCCAGAAGCTTCAGAGCTTCAATTCTCTGGTTCAGAGCTCTGATTTAAGCTTGAATCAACTCAGCAGATAGATTAGGTTAGTTGGAAAAGGTCTAAATCGAATCAGCAAACATTCAATGATTGATCTAGGTGAAATTTGAGGTTGAAACTCATCAGGAGCTCTAAAAACAGTGTTGGATTCCAGAAAAAACCCAAACAACTTAGAAATTAGAAACTTCCTTAAATCTCAATAATTTTCAATCACATTAATTCCAAATGATTCAAAATCAACCTAGGAACTTATTTCAACGCAAAAATTATAGATTTCAGAATCTGTAACACTAAAATTAACTCAGGTTTGATTGACGAAGCTTAAAGGTTGACTTTCTAAATTTAAGGGTTTTAGATCAAATTAAGAGCTTGCTCATACTAGATTCAGCACAAGGAATTAATTCAGCACTTAAAAATCAAGTTTTGAGCACTTCAACAGTGTTATCAAGCTTCACCACCTGAGATAGATCGAAGATGTGTTCGATAGAGCTAACCAAAGGTTGCAAGACCTTAGTGAAGTCCAGAGTAGGTACTGTGAGGTTCTCCCATGCTTCAGGACCTATTGTCATGCTCTATCCTTCATCGGATATGTCTCTCCAACTCTGCCGGAGTTGGAGAAGACGATGATCAACTGGGAGTAATTATCATAAAAACTCAAGTCTAACAGGTGGATTGTATTCCTCTAATCAAATTAAGATGATCTGGAGCTTCTCACGCAATTTGGAAGGCTGAGGCTCTAAGTGATGTCGCCGGAGCTCGCCGAAGCTCTGGTGAACACCGATTTGGGTCATTGAAGATGAAATCTCCATGAAACTCATCAAGAAAGATCTTGATCGATTCTTAAGGTTGCAAGGAACCTCAGGAACATCTCACTTAACACAATTAATGATCATGAATTAAACAAGACTTTCAAAATGAGTGACTCTTAAGTTCGTTTGAATTCAAGATTCGCCCTCTCACTCAATTGAGTGAGGGGAAATAGTTAGGAAGCTACGGCGATGGTGTGGAAGTGGACAA
Source organism: Thalassia testudinum (assembly GCA_037157565.1). Taxonomy (NCBI): domain Eukaryota; kingdom Viridiplantae; phylum Streptophyta; class Magnoliopsida; order Alismatales; family Hydrocharitaceae; genus Thalassia; species Thalassia testudinum. Next base: position 18,803,617 of record JAZHRO010000002.1, on the reverse strand, counting down.
TTAGGTGAGTGAACTCCTCTTGAGTCACCATTGACAGCGAGCTTAAGAGGTTGAGTGTGTTTTAGGCATTTTACTTATAAGCTATTATATATCTAATTGAATAGTGAATTGAGGTCCTTGTGATACGAAGAAGAGATAGAAGACCTCCGGTGAGTGTGAAATAGCTCTGGGACCTCCGTCATAGATAGTGGAGGTCCTCAGTTGAAGGTGAGGTGGTTTAGACATGTAGGTGATTAATCAAGCACGTAAGAATGTGGGATGGAGACATGGTGAGATAGAGAGGATGTACAGGTGATTAGATTGATGGAAGAAGGTCTGGCAAGCTGGAATTAGCTTGCCGAAGTTGTGGAAGATGAAGTGGAAACTAAGCTAAACACTACTCTAATTACCTAACTAACTAGCTAAATCTAATCTAAACTAAAGTCTAAGCTATTCTACGATTACCTGGATGAAAGGGATGAGGAATCTCCATCGAAAGTGCGTAACGGAGGAGGAAATCAGAGAGGGAGACAGAAGGCTCTCCAACGAGATTTTGAAGCGAAGAGAGAGACTGATGGTGCACTCCAGGCCCTGTCCCAACCGCATAAGAGGAAGAGGAGGTGAGGGAGATGAGCTTCGCCGTTGGAGAAGCTCCGATAGGGTGGTGAGAGGTCGCCGAAGGCTAGAAAGAATAGCCTATCGTCGACTGCAGTGGGAGAAGAGGGTAGGGAGTCGACAACCTCAAATCGGAGTTATGCATGAGTATTTATAGGCAGAGGAGAGAGTCAAGGGAGAAGAACTTGGACAGGATAGGGTCTAGGTTCATTGTCACATCCAATGTCGTCCCCGACGCTGGTGAGGTTAAACGCCTAGGTCAATTAGGATTTAAGGGACATCCAGTTCGTTGGATGAAGAGAGGAAGGTGAGCGCAATGTAGACGACAACGACGAAGGTCTTCTGATGTGGGATGAGCGGTGATCAACGGGTACGGACACCAGACGTCGTGGATCGTCCACAGCAGGGATGAAGATGAAGAAGACGATGCTGAAATAGGGGTATTTTTGTAAGAAAAGGAGCTGAATGTAAATAATGACTCAATTGGAATGAAAGCTAAGGACCTAAACGTAAATAGTGAGTTTTAAGGCTGATTTAAATTTATTTCTTTTTCAACTTTTTATATGTTATTATAAATTAGGTAAATATTATATTTATGTCTTGAAATTACATTTTTGTCCTTTTTAATTATATTTATTTAAATGATTAATTTAATTAAGTTAATTAAATACTTAGGTCATAATATTAATTAAATTAGTTTAAATATCAAATATCTAGCTAAATGATTATTAATTGAGTGTAATTTATTAATTAAATTATCATTATGATTAATTAATATTTAATTTAGTATTTTTAACTTATTTTACAAGTCCTTAGTGTTTTAACCCCCATAGTATAATTAATCCTATAATTAATATATTCTTAGTTAATTAACTAGGGAAACTAATTAATTAAGGATAATTAAGAGCCATGATGAGTCTCTCATCATACCCCCAAGCCAAGGTTTTGTTAGTCCCTAACAAAATTAACCAAGAAATATGATGATGTAAGCACCAAGCTGATTAAATAATTATAAATAATTTTATGGTAGAGGAATGCTTAGGTCAAGAAAGAATAATAATAATAATATTTTTTTATATTTATATTTTAAATAAATATAAATAGACATAGCATTAATGGGAATCTACTTACTATGGACTCAAAACCCCAAATATTCTTCAGAAATACGTATTCGTAAAAACAGAATCTCGACGGGAATTTCTTCAGATCAGAACATTGAAAACTCGTTTAGTCTCTATATCCATTCTAAACTCTAAATCAAAGAGGTCAATATGAATAAGATAACATGACTCAAATATTGTAAATTAAATTCTAAACATAGGTTAATCCTTAGGCTCGTGAAATCTGATTTTTACCAACCTAAGCTTTTATAAATTAACTAGACACCCTTTATTAATCAAATTTAGAGAAGAGTAAAATCCTTAGACCAACCAGCCCATAGCATTAAGGATAGACTTCCAGACTTAGGGTTTTGTCAATCTATCTCCTTTAGGCCTCAACCGCTTGGTAATTATATTCGCCATTATCATTTTAATTATTTGTTTTGTATATATTTCATTTCTAACTAGTTTGTTTTTGTTTTTGTTTTGTTTTTGTCTTCTTTCAAGGATATCTTCATAGGTATTCTCAGGAGGAAGGAGGGTTTTTCTGTTTTCGCATATTCGCTGTATATACCCGTTGTGAGTATTTCTTTTCCTTAGTCTTTAGATTAGATTGTTTGTTGAATTAAGGTTAGAAAATATAAGAAATACCAAAAAGACATATTTTATAATTAGAAATAGCATACTTTTAGGCATATACTCTTAGAAGTGCATATACCTGCTAGTAGCAAATGATCTAACTCGAGATTTTTTAGCCCTCGCATCAACGGGAAAACACGTGAAGAAAAACCCGCGTAGATCTCTATCTTTCGATTAATGAGCAAGACTATTAAATGATTGAAAAGATATAAAAAGCGGTCACATTTGTTACTATTGTCTATCATTTGAAAAGAATTAACTAAAAAAATGACTTTATAAAACTCGTGACATATCTGTTTGCAGTTTGCATGCAGGTTTTTATCGCTTACGTCTGCTGCATGCTATCGGGCACACAGTGCGATCATTAGAGTCACACGAGTCTTATACTTCTATCCTCCTCTTTGCACCTCTTAGGGCTTTGGTTGAAGATCAACAAGTCTGTCTCACTACTAGAGTCCCGGGGAGCTAGTAATAAGCTGTCTCGATCCTAGACCTTAGACCTTCGAGCCTTAGGATACGCACATACGTAGACACGTATAGGATGCGTATTTGGATTGATATACTTGTTTGCATCCCTGTATATTTTGTGTATTCCTAGGATCTTTTCCTTTGAAAAGAAGAAAAACCCGCTTTTCGCTCTGTTTACAGGTTTTGCTTGCCGCTGTTTCACGCAGTGGTGTGAGTGTACCTTTGCACATTTTTTTAATTTTATGCACGGGAGGTGATCTTTGAAGCCGCCTCTCGTATCTCTTTTGATAGATCTACCCAGGCCGGTTGCACTGAGGCAACCAATTTTCCCATCTATTTTCTCTACATTTTCTGCGTTTGATTCTATGGATCAACCGCAGAATCAGAATCCCGAGATCCTTTCTTCTTCTAGTAAGGGGGAGATGCTTCCTTTTGATACCCATGAGGCACTCCTGAACCAGAATCTACAAATGCTCGAGTAAAACCTTCAAATTAATCTGTTGACGGCTGCTCTTCAGAATCTACAGGCTCGTCCTCCTCAACTTGAGGCAGGTCTGGATCCACCTGATTTTCCTCCACCTCGCCCTTTACCTAGACCTCTACTCCGTGACTACTATAATCCATCTAATGCCCAAGTAGAGCCTAGTGTTAGGATTCCCGTTGGGGAAAACGACCCAGAACTAAAGCCAAACATCATAGGTCTAATCCCACACTTTTATGGCTATGCATTCGAAGATCCATTTCAACATATCGAAGATCTTAAAACTCTATCTCAAACTCTTGGACCTCAAAATCAAAATCAGGAAATCCTACTTATGAAAATGTTCTCCTTTAGCTTAAAAGACAAAGCTGCCTATTGGTACCACACGATCGCATGACCTATCTCTACATGGGTTGAACTCGAATCTGCTTTCCTGAGGAAATTCTTTCCTATAGGTCGAACCAATGCCCTTAGGCGAGCCATCATGACTTTCACTCAAAACCAAGGAGAACCAATTAATGAAGTGTGGGAGCACTTTCATGAATTGCAAAGAAAATGCCCACATCACGATATCTCTCGTTGGAAACTCTTGCATATCTTCTACTATGGATTGCAAAAGGGGTATTCACAATTTGCTCGATGCCTCTTGTGGAGAGAATTTCTTGAATCGCGATGAAGAATCCGCCACTCCACACCCCCATTGTAAACTCTCTTCCTCAACCAAGCACTCCAGCTTACTACTCCCTACACAGCGGCTCGCTTGCTTCCCGAAGCCTGCCCCATCTACCCTGACTGCTACAATCCCTTTCCTCGTTGCATCTCCAGCATCACCGAGTGCTACATTCGACCATACTACGTGTCGCAGTCCTCATCAACTCGTGAGTTCTTCTTTATAAGCGATCCTCACCTCTCTAAGGACTCCATCTCCAACCGACCGACTCACAGATTCATCACTGCACATGAGTTTTGTTGCCTCTATTGTTGTCGCCTATCCTCGCCATGAGTCTCCACTGGGTTGTGCTAATGACGTCTACACTAAGCCAACTCTCCCCAACCCCTACTCTCCCCTCCGACATCCACCACTTCCTCTCCATAAAGTTGACACCGGCAAATTACTCACTGTGGAAAACATAATTGTCGCCTCTCCTATGATCACACAATCTCCTTGGATTAGTCCAAGGAACGAATGTGTGCCCTACACCTGAGGCCACCTCCTCCACCTGAGGATCCATTGCCTCCACTGAATTTGCAGCAGTCCAAGCATGGCATACACACTATCAGATGCTACTCAGTTAGCTCGTTGCATCCCTCTCGGAAGAAGTCCTCACTATCATCGACCTCAACACAAGCTTCATAGTTTGGAATGCCCTCTATGAAGCCTATGGTGCCTCTTCTCACACTTGCATTTCTCTCATTACGAATGCAGCTCCAAGCACTGAAAAAAGGCGACGATTCTATCTCCTCATTTCTATGAAAAGCAAAGTACCTTTTCGACAAGCTTGCCACTGCTAGGCAAACAATTGACGCTGTGGAGTACAATGCAATCGTCTTCAACAACATTGGTGCTGACTACAATGACATCGTTGTAGCCTTAGCTTCCCAGTCCACCGCAATCTCCTTTGTCGAACTTCGAAGCATATTGGCAGCACATGAAATTCGCATCCAACACAACACTACCAATTCAGTCAAGTCCTCCCCCGCCACCAACTCAGCGCAACGTGTCACCTCGTCCACTCGTGGCCTTGGTTGAGGTCGTGGATGAAAGAACAACGCTTTTCGCTCTCCTTGCCTCATCTGTGGTGTCCTAAGTCACAATCCTTATAAATGTTGCTATCGCAAGATAGGTCAAGGACAGGGCTCCTCTCACCCATAAGCAAACACCGCTCAGCATTCCTCCACCCCTCTCGTGCCTACACATGAGGATTGGTACCTCGATAGTGGAGCCACCCATCATGTTACCAGTGACCTCTAGAATCTCTCCATTGCCAAACCTTATGGTGGGCACAATGTTATAAAAGTTGGTAACATGCAAGGTATGGTGATAACCCATATTGGTAAGAAAACTCTTCATTATCCCTCTAAGTCCTTGGTGCTTCTGCCTCTTCTAAATCCTTACTCTCCATTTATACATTCTGCAAGGTTAACAACTGCTCAATTGAGTTCACTGATCATTGTTTTCTAGTTAAGGATTGACACACCTCCCGAATTCTTCTACGAGGGGTCAATGATGGGGGACTCTACTACCTCCCATCTCGCTCTGCTTCTCTATCTATTCCATCTACCACCTTCATTGCTGCAAGAGACACCTGGAGCGTCTGGCACAATTGACTTAGTCATCCTCAAGCCAAGACGATGAACAATGTTCTTAGCCATCTCAATCTCAAATTTATTTCTACTACAAATAAGTGCTCCTCATGTATGCTTAGGAAAATGTCCAAAATTCCCTTGCCTGCTACATGTACCCACAACACCAATCCTTTTCAACTTATTTTTAGAGATGTTTAGGGCCCTGCACCCTACAACACTTCATTTGGTTTTCGATACTTTTCTCTATTCCTAGATGGTTTTTTGAAACATGTTTGGCTTTTCCTTATGGTACATAAAAATGAGGTCGTCTCTATTTTTCAATCATTTCATGAGATGGTAGAGCGTCAATTCAATTGTAAAGTCAAACAATTTCAATTTGATGGGGGTGGGGAATACCTAGCTCTTAACCAACACTGCATTTTATGCCTGCACACACACGAACAGAATGGTGTTGTCGAACAAAAAATGCACATTGTTGATATCGACTTTACACTATTAGCACACATCGCTATGCCCAAAACCTTCTGGCAGTTTGTCTTCACTACTGCAGCTTTCCTCATCAACAGGCTTCCCACCGATATACTACAACAACAAAGTCCGTATCAATGCCTTTACAAGAAAGACCCCTTATCATCTCCTCTATGTCTTTGGATGCACAATTTATCTCCTCCTTTGCCCCTACAATACCCACAATTTTTCTTATCGGACAACACAGTGTGTCTTTCTTAACTATGCAAAAGATCACCTCGGCTACTTATGCTACGACCATCTCACCAAAAAGATGTATAATACTCAGCATGTTTGTTTTGATGAGTTTGTCTTTCCCTTCTAGAACACCTCCATCCTTGGCCCCCCACCCCCTGCTAGTCACGTCTCACCATGGCTATTAGTCCCACTCCCGTTAGCAACTGTAAGCTCCCCGGAGTCTCCCTCCACCCAACCCCCTACCATGTTAGTGGCAGTCAACACAACCCGCATTGCCACCACAACAATGTCAGCTCCGCCCTCGCCAACCAGTTGACTACCATACTCTTGCCGGCCTTCGATGGACGACTGTCTCTCCCGCCCCTTAAGCCCACCTCACAAATGCAACTGCCATTGAAGAATTGACCTGCTTCTCTCAAGCCAACAAGGACGTGAACTAACGTGTAGCCATGTCAACATAATACAATGAACTATTGGCTAATCATATATGGACCCTTGTGCCCCCTACGCCTACAATGAATATAATTGGCTGTAAATGGGTTTTTCACCACAAGTATCACCAAAACGGTGAAATTCATAGGTACAAAGTCGGACCAGTCACAAAGGGATACAAACAACAAAAAGGGCTCTACTACAATGATACATTCAGCCTAGACGTCAAACCCACCACAATTCGAATGATTCTTTCAATTACAGTATCCAATAACTGGGAACTTCATTAAATTGATGTCAGCAATGCCTGCCTTCATGGCTACCTCCAGGAAACTGTGTTTATGGCACGACAATCGGGCTTCACTGACCCAGATAAACCGCACCATGTTTGTCGCTTGAACATATCTCTCTATGGTCTTAAACGAGTTCCTCATGCATGGTATAATCGAATAAGCAGCTTTCTCGAAATGATGGGTTCCCATCCTTCTCGAATAGACACATCATTATTCATCTGGATTTCCGGAACTTAACGCTTGTATATTCTCATATATGTGGATAACATCATCATTACTAGCATCTCTCCATCCAAAACAAGCTGGCTAATCAACAGTCTTCAAAAAGAATTTAAAATATGCGATCTCGACTCCCTTAACTACTTCTTGGGCATTCAGGCACATCACACCAACAAAGGCCTCTTACTAACCCAACATAAGTACACAATGGACCTTCTCAACAAAGTAAACATGGCCACTTGCAAGCCCGTCAAGGCTTCAATGGCTGTGTCCACCAAATTAGTGAGCTTCGGAATACCATTCCACAACCCCACCCTATATAGACAAGCAGTTGGTGCTTTATAATACCTTCTACTGACTTGATCAGATATCTCCTTTATTGTTAGCAAAACTTGCCAATTCATCCACAACCCCACAGATGACCACTGGAAACATGTCAAGCGCATTCTTCTCTACCTTAAGGGAACACTCTCCTTGGGCCTCTTCATTCAACCCTCTTGCAACTTAACTCTTCAAGCCAACTCAGACGCTAACTGGGCAGGCAACATGGAGGACCATCGCTTATCCTGTGGGTACCTCATCTTCCTCGACTCCAACCTCATCTCATGGTCTTCAAGGAATGTTACGACCCGGTTCCCGCATCCCTACAGGACACGAGAATCGGACCGACTCGACTGATCCCAAGACCCAGTTGTCCAACGAGAAAGTAACAAAAAAGCAGCAAAATAAACCACATTCACTATGCAAGTAACTAACAGTAACAAAAGTACAGCAGTAAATAAAAGAACTACTACAATACATACCACCACAACAGTAGAGAATTAAACAAGTACAGAAATATGACGCTTACAATTAAAGAGTACAATTGTAACAGAATATACTCACTACAACAGAAAAATAGTACAAGTACAACACAAGTAGCACTACTGAGCTCTACTGGGCCCAGCACCCTCTGCAGCCGCAGGCTTTGGCTGCTCATCACCTAGTCCTGTAAAGGTGACAAAGGTGACACATCAGCGAAACGCTGAGTAGAGTGGCAACCAGCTAGCTAAGAAAAACAGTAAAGGTGGAACAAGTAGCTATTATTTTTATTTCCTTTCTTTATTTCTCTATTTACTCATTCTTGAATTATTTCTCAGATCTTTTTCTTGATCTCGAATGTTCCTCGTGGGAATGATCTTGATTGCAGTCTTTTCCGAAAAGTAGAAGTAGCACGTGGTGCTCTCCTGGCCGGGCGAGTCCCTCGTGGTGGTCCTACCCTTAGTCAACCACCCCAAGGTCACTAACAGACGTAACGGTGACTATGACACGCGCGATAAACGCACGGGTAGCTATCCCGCATTAGCACGCGGTCAGTCGTTTCCATTAATGGGTGAGCCCAAAGTACAGCACGGAACCAGTATAGGGTAGAGCCCTCTCAGTAACAGGGGTCTAGCCCCTCCACAGTAACCAAACAAGGGTCTTGCCCTCCACAGTCCGCGCACCCTCGCCTGACTACCCTGGTTTGCCCAGTGGGCCTAACAAGTCGGTGTAGGATGGCTAGCAGAACCCCGGGACTCGTGGGGTGGCTAGCGCTCTCCTTATACTAGTAGCTCTCCTCGGTACTGTATACGTGAGGGCCCAAAGTCGGTACAAAGTGGCCAGACCTAACCCCAGGTCCCTGGGGCGGCTAGCTCCGCTCTGCACTAAACAGGAGGACGGTCGCTCTCCTTGGTACTCCGTACTCAAGAGCCAGCTCACTTCTCCAATTCCATTTCATTTACCTTTCAAGAGCTCTACTCTTAATTCCCCACAGGGTTCATGCTCATATTTCTCTAGCCAAGCCATTTTAGGTTTCATCAATCTAGTTTTATTCTCATATAGCCCATGTTCCCAACAGTTAATATCCATTCATATACAAGCAGCTGTTATCCAATTACAGGCAATTATTGTTGTTCTATCTACTTTTCCAAGACTGCAACTCATGTATTCACAACATTCGTTTCAGTGTTTCTGTTCCTAGGATTCATGCCACACCTTAGGATCTATCATTCAATCTAGTTTTCCAGTCCTAAGATTCATGCTATACCCTAGGATCTATCATTCAATCTAGTTTTTAAGTCCTAGGATTCATGCCATATCCTAGGATCTATCATTCAATCTAGTTTTCAGACCCTAGGATTCATGACATACCCTAGAATCTATTATTTATTTCAAAGTTGCATTAATGTGGGTAAATAACCAAGGGGAGCCACTCTACTCAGCGTTTCGCTGACGTGTCACTTTTGTCACCTTTACAGGACCAAGTGTTGAGCAGCCAGAGCTTGTAGCTGCGGAGGGCGCTGAGCCCAGTAGAGCCCAGTAGTGCTACTTGTGTTGTACTTGCTGTACCGTTTTTCTGTTGTAGTGAGTATATTCTGTTACAATTGTACTCTTTTATTGTAAGCATCATATTTCTGTACCTGTTTAATTCTCTACTGTTGTGGTGGTATGTACTGTAGTAGTTCTTTTATTTACTGCTATACTTTTGTGCTACGAACACACGCTTCAGACACCTTTTAAGACGTCTGGGAGGTGGCCCAGACGTCTGGGAATCGGTTATTTTTGGCACTCGTGTTTCGCCTGCGTGCCTGAGCGCGCAGACCTGCGTACGCTCTCTCTCCCTCTCTTTTTCCCTCTCTCCTGCGGCCGCAGACCCACCCTATCCACTCTCTCTCTCCTCCTTGCGCGACCTTAAAAGGCCACGCCCTCTCCCTCACTCCCGTCACCTCCGCCCCCTTCCTCTTCTCCTTCCAGCCAGTGCGCGAGAGCGAGCGCGAGTGAGCGGCGGCAGCGACAGCCGCGGTGAGCGTGGGAGGAGGTGCTGAGCGTGGAAGAGGCGCCCGGCCTTGAGGGCGAGCTCGCCGGGGCTGCTAGGGCCGGCCGGCGGGGGGCGCAGTGGGCGCGGAGCGACGCGGGGGGGACTGCTGCAGTTTGAGCAGCAGGCGGACGAGACGCGGCACGGCCGGGCGTTGCGAGCGGAGGGCGAGTCGCGCCCTGGTTCTGGAAACTTTTCCAGAATTAGACGTTTGGGCTTCTAGCCAGACGACGGGCACGACGTCTGGAAGACTGTCCAGACGTCTGAAAGGTGAGTTATTTCCATCTTCTTCGTTTTCTTCGACTGACCGTACTGAGAGAGAGAGAGAGAGATGGGTACGCGCAGGTTCGGTGATTCGCCATCCAACGCGAATCAGACATCTGGCTGTAGCACCAGACGACGGTAGCGACATCCAGACGTCCGGGGTGACCATCGGACGTCTGGGAACTAGGCCAAACGCCCCCGCAGGCTTCTGGACGTCTGAGAGCCCACACAGAGCAAGGTAACCCCTGATCCACTTTTTAAGACGTCTGGAATAAGTTCCAGACGTCTAATTTTGCACTGTTTCGTCATTTTTGACCCGTTTAGGACCCGTTCGGGTTCCGTTTTCCGCGTTTCGAGTTGCATTCTTTTCGGAATTAAATCCTCTACCCGTCTACTGTAGCTATATACTATTTTGAGAAACTCCTTATGTTGATCCTTGTGATAGGACCCCCTTCCGTTGCAGTCTCGGGGGTTGCAGAGGCACGCGGGTTCCCGACCACACTCCTAGTTCGCCTGTTGTAACCGGTAGAGTGGCTTTTAAGTTTTTTGGTATAATCTGTTAAATTATGGAACCATAAATAGCACCTAGGACATTGCATGAATCCTACGAATGAGAAAGTAGAATGAATGGTAGATCCTAGGGTGTTGCATGAATCCTAGGGCTGGAAAACTAGATTGGATGATAGATCCTAGGGTATGGCATGAATCCTAGGATGGGAAGAACTAGTGGAATATATGAATACTGCAGTCTTGGAAAATGTGGAAAGGAAATAATAGCTGCCTGTGAATTGAATTAACAGCTGCCTACTATGAATAAATAAACGTGATTGAGAATATGGATTGTAAGAACGTGAAACTGGAAAGTGAAACCTGGATGTTCTGAGTTAAAAGAGCTGGAACCCTACGGGGAATTAGGAGTGGAACTCCTGGAAAGAGAAAGGAATGGAACTGAGAAAGAAAGACGTGGTAGTGTGCTGTCTCTTGGGTACGTAGTACCAAGGGAAGTACCTGTACCTGTTTAGTGCAGAGCGGAGCCAGCCGCCCCAGGGACCCAGAGTTAGGACTGGCCACTTTGTACCAACTTGCTGGCCCTCGCGTACGAAGTACCGAGGAGAGCTACTAGTGTAGGGAGGGCACTAGCTACCCCACGGGCCCCGGGGTTCTGCTAGCCTCCTACACCGACTTGTTAGGCCCACTGGGCAAACCAGGGTAGTCAGGCGAGGGTGCGCGGACTGTGGAGGGGCAAGGCCCCTGTTTGGTTACTGTGGAGGGGTTGGACCCCTGTTACTGAGAGGGCTCTGCCTTGTACTGGTTCCGTGCTGTGCTTTGTGCACACCCGTTAACGGAAACGACTAACCGCGTGCCAGTGCGGGTTAGCTACCTGTGTGCTTATCGTGCGTACCGTAGTCACCGTTACGCCTGCCCGTGACCTTGGGGTGGTTGACTGAGAGTAGGATCACCACGGGGGACTCTCCCGGCCAGGAGAGCACGACGTGCTACTTCTACTGTTCGGAAAAGACTGCAATCAAGATCGTTCCCACGAGGAACATTCGAGATCAAGTGAAGGATCTGAGAAATAGATAAATTGCGGGAAACTAGAAAGACGTAATTAAAGAAAGTAACAGAACATAAAACCTACTGTACACTTTACTGTTTCTTTTGTTTTAGTTGTCACTCTACTCAGCGTTTTGCTGACGTGTTACACTCGTTACCTTTCAGGACCAGGTGTTGAGCAGCCAGGGTCAGCGGCTGCAGAGGACGCTAGGCCGAGTAGGGTCCAGTAGAGTTACCACTGTTCTCTTGTACTTCTTTTTGGTTCCACTGTAGTGAGTAGTTCTTGTTACTGCTGTACTTTTCTTTACCTGCAGTTCCATATTATGTTATGAATGTTGTTCTACTGTTGTGGTGGTATATACTGTAGTGGTTTCTTTCCTTATTGCTGTATTTTCTTACTGTTAGTTATATTCATGCTGAATGTGGTTTATTTTACTGCTCTTTTGGTTACTTCCTCGTTGGACGACTTGGTCTTGGGATTAGTCGAGTCGGTCCGGTTCTCGTGTCTCGTAGGGACTTGGAATCGGGTCGTTACATTTTGTTACTGTTAGTTATTTGCATAGTGAATGTCATTTATTTTATTACTTTTTGGTTACTTTCAAGTTGGACAACTGGGTCTTGGGATCAGTCGAGTCAGTCCGATTCTCGTGTTCTGTAGGGATGCGGGAACCGGGTCGTAATAAGATGGTATCAGAGCATGGTCGTCCCGAGAAGTGAACCAATTGGCTGGAAAATGACTAATTCACGTGCCTGTAACTAGAGTAGTTACCACAACGTACCTTTTGACATCTGTTTTGAGCTTTCTTCGTTGAATATCGAATCGTGTTGACGTCTTTTTTGTTCCGTGTTCGTGTCTCCTTGCAGGAGATGCCTCGACGAGAAGGTAGTGAGGCGAGCCGCGGGCGCGGTCGAGGACGAGGTCGGAGGGGTGGGCGCGTTGAGCCCGACGCCTCAGTGGACCAGCCACTGCTCCCGGGCATTCAGGCCTAGGACCTTGCCTAGCTGATACGGGATATCGTGCGAGAGGAGCTCCACCCGCCGCCACAAGCGCCTCTCCCTGGGGCTACGGAGGGGGAGTCCTCTGTGGGACCACGCGACGGACATGGCACTGAACGCGGGGGAGGGGATGGGCCTCCACTTCCCCCACCTTCCTCTGGCACTTCCGAGCACAAGGCTTCTTTGCCGGGAGGCGCACCAGCATCTCCACTTCAGTGCCACTTTGAGCTTTTCAGACAGTTCCGGAAGCTAAAGCCCCCTCCTTCAAGGGGGATGAGGACCCGACCGAGACGAAGGACTGGCTCGAGCAGATCGAGAAGGTTTTTGACATCCTTTGCCCCCCTGTGGAGTGCTACGTGGCATTTGCCACGTACCAGCTGGAGAGCGCGACACACAGGTGGTGGAGGGCAGTCAGGGGTCAGGAGAGGGACGAGCCGACTTGGAACCGGTTCGTCACCCTCTTCTGCGAGCAGTACTTTCCCTAGACGTGGCAGGACGAGAGGAGGCGGGAGTTCCACACTCTTCGCCAGGAGACGATGACTGTGAGCACGTACCGTACACGTTTCCTGGAGCTGTCTCGCTTCGTAGCGACAGGCGTGGCTACTGAGGAGGAGCACCTTTGGAGGTTCATCGAGGGGCTCCGGCCTGCTATTCGGGGGTATGTCAAACCCCTGAAGCTGCCTACGTTCTCGAGGGTGGTGGAGGCAGCTATGACATACGAAGAGACCAACCTGTCCACGCGAGACACTGACAGCAGGAGGAAGAGGCCCTATCAGCCAGACTTCTCACAGGGTCGACGAGGGAGGAGACACGTGGCGTCTGCAAGAGAGCCGTCACGTTTTGCGGGGCCATCAGTGGCCTTTAGGGGCCCCCGACAGGGGCCAGCTGCTAGCACCGGACCCCCGCCCAGCCGACAGCAGGGACCCACTGAGGGCTGGAGTTGAGTCCCCCTTTGCTTCCAGTGTGGCCAATCGGGCCACATCAGGAGGGACTGCCCATCTAGGGCAGGAGGTCAGCAGATGCTTCCCGCGCCGAGCACTGGAGGGCTAGCAGGAGGCTGTGGTTTCCAAGCGCAAGGAGGACAGCAGTCACGGGGAGGGTACCGGCCAGCGGCTACCCGTCCGACTCAGAGTGTGGCTGCTTTGTCTGCACCTAGGGCTGAGGGGTGTATCAACACCCTGACACACAAGGATGCCAGAGCTTCGGGATCGGTGGTGGAAGGTATGGTTTCAGTTTCCAGTAGACTTGTTTACACGCTTTTCGATTCTGGCGCCACGCACTCGTTCGTCGCGACCAGTTTTGCGGTTAGCTTGGGGTAGGACTGTATGTTGCTAGAGGATCCATTCATGATCCGAGGTCCGAGTGGTCAGCTGTTTGTAGCTGAGGAGGTGTACACAGGTTGTGAGGTCAGTGTTGGGGGACACAGCCTTCCCGCTGACCTGATTATGATACAGATGGAGGACTTTGGCGTAATTCTGGGGATGGACTGGCTGTCCACTTACCACGCCTTGGTGGACTGCTTTAAGAGGAAGATCGTCTTCTCCATACCGGAGTTGCCTTCTTTCGAGTTCCACGGGTAGCCAGTGGACGGAGGCTTCAGGTGCATTTCTGCACTTCGGGCGGCGAGACTTTTGAGTTAGGGGTGTGAGGGCTTCCTAGCTTGTGTAGTGGCGGAGCCTAGCCCTGTGGCAGACTTCCAGAGTAATTCGGTGGTCAGAGAGTACCCCGACGTGTTCCCAGATGAGCTGCCAGGACTACCGCCCGAGCATGAGATCGAGTTTGAGATCTCACTGGTATCGGGGACCAGCCCCATCTCCACAGCACCGTACAGGATGGCACCACTTAAGCTGCGAGAGCACAAGTCTCAGTTGCAGGATCTTCTGGAGAAGGGCTTTGTGAGGCCCAGTGCGTCTCCATGGGGAGCCCCGGTCTTGTTCGTAAAGAAGAAGGATGGTATCCTACGCCTTTGTGTGGACTACAGACAGCTGAATAGGGTCACCATCAAGAACAGGTATCCGCTGCCGAGGATTGATAACTTGTTTGACCAGCTACGAGGTGCCATGGTATTCTTCAAGATCGACTTGAGGTATGGATACCACCAATTGAGGATCAAGGAGGCAGACGTCTCCAAGACAGCTTTCCGCACCCGATACGGACACTACGAGTTTCTGGTCATGCCGTTTAGGCTGACCAATGCCCCCGCTACATTCATGGATTTGATGAACCGGGTGTTTAGACTGTACTTGGACTAGTTCGTGGTGGTATTTATTGATGATGTGCTCATCTATTCTCGAGATCAGACGCAGCACGGACAGCACTTGCGGATGGTTCTGGACACACTGAGACGACGTAGGTTGTACGCCAAATACAGCAAGTGCGAGTCTTGGTTGAGGGAAGTGACCTTCTTAGGTCATGTGATCTCCGAGGATGGCTTGGTTGTGGACCCAGCCAAGGTCGAGGCAGTGCTCAGGTGGGAGAGACTGCGTATGGTTACTGAGATTCGCAGTTGCTTGGGACTGGCAGGCTACTACAGGCGGTTTATCAGGGGCTTCTCGTAGATTGCACGCCCTATGACACAGCTGACCCGAAAGGACGTGCCCTTTACTTGGACAGATGCCTGTGAGGCATGTTTTCAGGAGCTGAAGGAGAGGCTAACTTCGACTCCCATGCTCACCATCCTAGACAGTAGTGGCGGGTTCGTTGTGTACACGGACGCCTCTTTGTAGGGGTTAGGGGGTGTGCTCATGCAGAGGGGTCACATTGTCGCTTACGCTTCGCGGCAACTGAAGCCCCATGAGCATAGCTACCCTACCCACGACCTAGAGCTGGCAGCTGTCGTCTTCGCGCTGAAGACTTAGAGACACTACTTGTACGGTGAGACCTTTGAAATTTTCACAGATCACAAGAGCCTCAGATACCTGTTTGATCAGAAGGAGCTCAACATGAGACAAAGACGTTGGTTGGAGCTCCTGAAGGACTATGACTGCATCATTTCCTACCACCCGGGAAAGGCCAACGTGGCAGCTGACGCCTTGAGTCGGAATTCTCCCGCCCACTTGGCCAGTTTACAAGCGCAGAGTTGGAGCCTCTTGGAGGATATGGGCAGTTGGCGACCCCTAAAGTTACTGGGGCACTGTGGGGTAGTGGCTGTGACACGGCAGACGAGGCTAGAGTTGATAGACCGCATCATCACAGGGCAGATGGTTGACTCGTACTTACAGTCATTGCGTGACAGAGTACTGTCAGGAGACCCTGGAGACTTCTCTTTTACAGACCAGGTTCTGCGCATGAGGGGACGTTTGTGCGTTTCCAGAGACGAGGAGCTGTTGAGAGAGCTCCTAACTGAGGCACACGGTTCCAGATTCACCATACATCCTGGAAACACAAAGATGTACTGATGAGAACCTAATCATGAGCCATAACTAGCTCATTTTGACCTAATACAAAGGATAAAAGCTCCTACATATCTCAAGGAAAGGCTTAACTCAGAGAATTCTGAGTTTGAGAAGAAAACAAGTCATAAGGGGTAAAAGTGCAATTTTACCAGTATAATCTGCATACAGGGTAATTCAGGGCCCAAACATAGGTCAAAGCAGCTTAATAAGAATAAAAGTGGGATGAGATGATCTAGCAAGGGCTACAGCACTTCCAAGAAACCAAATGATAATCTGTAACCCTAAAACAACCCACTTCAATTCACAAGGTTCGAGGCAAAGTAAAAATAGAATAAACCCTCTAAAATTCATAGAAAAATAATCTCTAGGGTTTAGAACCTTCAATTTGGCCTTTAGAACCCATTTTGACCTACATTGAGAACCATGCCCAATTAATAACTTAATTTGGGTTTTTGCGCAAATTTACCGGTCAAACAAGGTTTAATATGAAAATGAAATTCACCATCAGATTCCTTAGGTCCTAATTAGTCATGTATAAAAACTTGAGCCTAAGAAGAAACCTCCTTGACCGACTTTACACTTTGGTCCTCATATATTTATTCTTTGGCCCTCAACTTTTGAACCCTCGCATTTTGGCCCCTAACTCTCCTTCGTTCTTTGCAATCAGGTCCCTCCTGCAAAACCTGCCAGCACCATGCTCCGGCGACCTTGCGCGGAGCATGGCGCCGCGCAGGGTGAGGTGGGGGACCTGGCAAGTAAACCGGGGGTGCCCTGCGTCGTCAGCCGTCGCAGGGACACCCCCTGGTCATTGTAACCCACCATACCGGCCGTGCGAACGCACGGACGGTATGGGTTCTTGTTTCCGACCATCCTCCGGCGAGGGAGACACGTCGTCTCCCTCCGCCTTCCTCCCTGTTTGATCCCTATAAATACCCCCCGTTGCTCCACCGACCAGGGCAGCCTGGATCTGACGGAGAAAATCCCCAACTTTCTTCTCTTCTTCCTCCGGCAGACGCTCACCAGCTCCGGCGGTTTCCTCCCCCTCCACCTCTTCGCTCTGCCGCAATACCAGCAGCAGAGACTTCCTCCCCTGCTCTTCCTGCGCCACGCCGCACCCAGCTGGCGCCTCTCCGGCTCTCTGCTCGCCGCCGCCCCTTTCCCTGAGCATCGTCTTCTCCGGCGACAGTCGATACGACTGTCGCCCTGTTCCTCCCCCTTCGTCCCTGCAAGTAAGCTAGAGCTACTCCCCTTCTCCTCCTCTTTCTTTCCCCGCTTTCAATTTATTCAATTAAGCCCTCTACCGACCCTGACCACCTTCACCCCCTTCGCCTCCGACCACCCTCCGGCGAGCCGCTCCCATCACCTCAGCAACCCACACGGCTCGCCGACCCTCACCGAACCTCCGCCTCATCACACTGAGCACCCCCCACCCCTCCACTGCCACTCCACACCTCCGTAACACTCCCCCGAACAAACCCATTCCTCCGGTTGCAGTCCGACCCAGGGCTGCCGCCAGACACCTCCTTGCGGCCTCCCGCGCAGCTCCTCACCTTCGCCGTGCCACGGCGAAGGTTCCCCAGTGGTTTGATCAGGCCGCGAGGCCATATTCGTGTCCGACAGGTTTTGAGGTTCGACCGCCATTAACGCACATTGAAGCAGCTTCTCCCGCGCTCCAGGCTTGAGGACTCCAGGTCTCCAGCTGCTGCGGAGTACGGGGAGTCTTGCGAAGGCAGCCAGCCAGCAACCTATGCAAATCGAAGCCTCAGCTGCAGAAGCCAGGCCGCGGTCTCCCAGCAGGCGCACGCGAGGAAAGGTCTGCGTTTAGTCCCACATCGGTAAGCCTCACACCCGTTCCACTGTTTAAATTGATTTTGTGCAGTAGCCTTACTGCCTCAGTACACGGGGTGAGGTCCCCTTACACCCGCCCGGTTACCCGGTCTCGTCCGCGCTCACGCCCCGCGGACCTGACCCGACCCGACTTAGACTGACCTGCACTCCTCGCCCACCACGCACGCCGGTGGGCCTGGACCCGGGCGTGACCCGAACCCGATTACCCGGTAGCTCTGGGAGAGCTTTCCCAAGAGTGGTTTCAGAGAGAAAGAGAGTCGCGGGGGGGGGGAGGGTAGAGTAGGTTTTGCCTCTGACGAAAAACTCTGAAGTGTGCAGGCACAGGCGAAGAAGAAGACCCGCGGAAGAAGAAGGAGCTGCACTGTAGCAAATGCATAGTTAAGTCGTCTAAGCACCGGGTCAGACGACGGAAGGTCAGCAGCCAGAGCAGGAAAGAAGGCAGGCTGAAGAAGAAAGAAGAGGAAGGGCCAAAGCAAAGAAAAAAAGAGAAGGAGACAGGAAGGAGAAAGAAAGAAAAGAAGAGAGGCCAAGACAGAAACCAAGGAAGAAGAAGAAAGAGATCTGAAGAGGAGCATCACCTCTGCAGAACGAAGAAGAAGAAGAAGGAGCTCTGAAGAAAGAAAGAAAGAAGAACATCACGAGAGAACAACAAATTCTTTCCCTCTCTCTTTCTTTATTTTGTAAAAGAAACATGTATATCTCTAGAATACAACTTGCTCCCTGAGTTCGACCTCGGGAACTCTTTTATTTTCCGAGTAAAAAAATTTATATTTGAAATGTTGGTAATAACCGGCTTTACTACAACGTTATAACAAACTAAAACCCGGTTGAAACTAGCAACTTCATTTTGGCGCCGTTGCCGGGGAGCAACGGCTATTCTAGAGGTAAACATTCCTGTTTCTTTTAATTTCTAATAATCTCCTCTCTTTTGTGCAGCTACAGGAACTCAAGAAGACAAGCAACCACACGACAACCACTCCGAAGACAGGTAAATTTTTCCTCTCACTATTAACCCCTAAACTCTAAAGAGGAAGAAAAGAAAAGAACAAGCAATATAGGGCTAACCTGTCTTCCATACTTAGTAACCATAAAGAGTTGCATGTTTTCAACTCATCACTCCTGCACACTATTAAGGGTATTTAAGGGCTAACACATTCTTGCTTGAGCCCTAATTGCCCAACAAAGAGTTAAATGTACCAAGTAGAGCCAACATAAGGTTAAACATTAGGATTTCAGTTGAGACACACCCCTTAATCAAGAATTGAGGAAATCCAAAAGAGGTGTGCCCAAACCATTGATTGAAAATAATTAACAAGAAAAATCCTAAACAATTGGCTCTCTCTAAACACTTGAACCCTAAAAGACAGGACCTAAAAGCTCTTAAAGAAAACAAGAGGTAAAGTTGACCCCTTGGGTCAACCAACCTTAAATTAGGTCACTCTTTGCACTTAAAAGACTAAAGTTCAAGTGAAAACCTTAAGCACCCTGATCTTAAAATTGGTAGACTTAAGAGGTCAAGATCCCCATTCTGGTCTACCTGGAACCGCAGTGACAAGAGAGGTCGGGTGGGGGAAACCCCGTAACCCGTGGGGACGCTCTACCGTGTAGGGGTCTTCGCGGGACTCTCCCTCTCTGGCTGCCCAGGTAATTCTCAGGTGGACGATCTTTCTGATCAAGGGGTCCATCTGCCCCGAACCTCTATAGTCACCCAACAATTTTTGGGTGTCTTGATTGGGTCCAGCACCTGCTTATCTCATCCAGCCCTTCAGTATTTTTCAGGAGGTCCTTGAAACCTCCTATAGAAATTCACTCTCCCCGAGGCTAAGCCTCGGCTCCTTTGTTTTTGCAGAAATCATTCACATAGCCCCTCTTTCCTCTGATTCTGAACAAAATCCCCTTCTTCCATCTTGATTCAAACTTTGGTTCTATATCTTGATTCCACCACCTGATCCAATTATGCAGCCTAATTACCTAGCAAGACTACCATTCAAAAAACCTGAATATCTGAGATCCATGAAGGATAAGATGATTGAGGATGCCCTTGAAATCTATGAAATCAAATATAAACCCTCAACACCAATAGGAAACATTCAGGTTGATGTTCCAACAACCACAGCTTTTATCATAAACTGTGCCCAAATTCTATTGACTGAAATTTCAAAAGGATCAACCCGAGATATGCTCATGACAGGATACATTGAGATGGAAAAATTACACCAATCTGAATACCTTCAATGCTTGACAAATCCTGTACTTTGGGAACAACACCAAGATGCCCTTATAAAACGGGTAGAAATGATGAAATCTGTAGAACAAATTATCAACCAGAAATACCCGTATATACCAGAAACAGAGGATGAACCATCTTGGAACAGTATTAAGGAACAATTCAGTTTCCCAGATCTCGGGATTGAGGCACAAAGTAGTTGTGAAATCCCAACCCAAATAGAAGACAATGTTGAATTAGGTTGGGATATTGCAGGAGAACACAATGATGAGCCAAACATAGACCATGGATTGCCAAGCCTAGAATTTCAAAACTCCTGCAATAATGAGATCAAAACTGAACCTTCTGAGGGTATAAATTCCGCCCCTTACTTTGATAAGGTGGCCCTCGAAGATCATTCGGACTTAGGTTCTAATAATTCTACCCACATCCTAAGCCTAGAACCTAGATCTGAAACTTATTGGGAAGATTATGAGGCCCCTTATGAGAAAGATCAAATTTTTACAGAATATGATTCCGGGCCTTTATTTGATGAATATCCCTCTCCAACATCTTCAGAAAATCTGATCGATTTTCCAGAGAACATGCCAATTTATGATACAGAGACTGAGGAGTTGGACGAGTTGGATTTTAATTGGGTCTATCCTACCAGCTTGGAGCTTGAGCCTAGACAGAATACCTTTTCGAGCCCAGAATTGACATATAGGCTAGACCCCAATCAGGCTGCTGATTCCACATTTGATGATTTTTGCTGTGGTGGAATTCATGATCATGAATCTCATTTTCGCCAACTCTCCGACAATTTCAAATCTGACTATAATTGCGGAGAGATTCCCCTTCCTGAACACGCCAGGCCTATCTACGACCTCAGTTCTCAT
This sequence comes from Thalassia testudinum, assembly GCA_037157565.1. NCBI lineage: Eukaryota > Viridiplantae > Streptophyta > Magnoliopsida > Alismatales > Hydrocharitaceae > Thalassia > Thalassia testudinum. The sequence continues at coordinate 18,782,381 of JAZHRO010000002.1, read as the reverse complement.
GACTCTAACTCTGACTCTGAGGTCCTGATTCCCGAGATCACCGATAACACAGAATCATTCCTTTTCGATCCTCAGGAACCAAAAACAGAAAATGCCAAGAGTGATTGCAACCAAGAATCCAAATTTTTTCTCGAATCCGATTCCTTTCATCCTACAAACACTTTTCCGGCATTTGATAGTTACCCAGAGGACTCTCTACAGAAAACCACCTATCATCTGTTTCTAGAAGAGCCCTCGTACACAATGGCCACCTCGTCCGCACACACAGAACGGATCAAAACCTCTCCCAAACCCCGACCCGCAACCGGACTCAATTTCTATTCAGATTCACCTCTCACCGAGCCGATTGCATTTCCACATCGGGTTTCGAACATTGATCAGACTACACACCATGCTCTATCATTCTCTGATCACCCCTGTAGGGTTTCCGTGTCATTCATTGATTATTCTACGGGTCCCTACTCTGACCAGGCTGATTCGACTCAGCCAAACCCTGCGTTTACACTTCCACATCCATCTGAGCTTCATAGTTTATGGTGGGCTCCACACCTTTTTATCCACATCTATCAACCCGCCAGATTGATTGGGTTTGGGCTGCATCATCAGCCTGTTGATCTGAACAAGCACCTGGTTGGACCAACCAGGCTCTTAATCAAGGTGCTTGTCTTACAAAACTCCGCTGATTTGACCATCCCCTCTCCATCGCATTTCCCGCTTGGCTGAAGGCATCAAACTCAGCGCTTAACGGGAGGCAGCCCGTCATTCTCTTTGAAAACCTGAAACTTGTTCTGACCCTTTTTGCACTTGAAGTTCACACTTTAAGACAGCCGACTCCACCTCAGGTGCTTGCATCTGAGATTAGAAATCGTCCGCAACAGTCACCCCGACCCATTCACTCATGAAAACAGCTATCCTAATGTATGAACTTACTTGAATAAAAACCCCTAGGTTACAATGAGGACATTGCAAATCTTAGGCATGGGGGGGTATGAAAGTGCAAAACTTGTAAGAAAAGGGTTTCAAACAAAAAATTCACATATGCCAAAAACACCATAAAAATTAAAAATTTTTGAAAAAGAATAAGAGGAAAAGAGGAGAAGGAAATTTTGTGAAGGAGAAGGAGAAAAGAAACAAAATGAAAAAGGAGCACAAAATTATGAGAAAAGGTGATAGTCATTAGTAAGGAACTAAGGAATTAACCTAAGTTCTAGACCTCATTCAAGAGAATAACTGAAAAGTGCATAATGAGATTAGTAAGAACGCAAACCTTAGGCATTCTTGAATAGACTCTTAGTACCCATTAAGATCTGGACACTCCTCAAGAGGTTGAGGAAAATGAAAAGCTGAAGTAGTAGGTCTAAGGCTTAGGGAGTATTCGGCCTCGTTAACTAATTTTTGGTTTACGGGACTCAGTAACCTAAGCACCTTAACCTCACACACAGCCTGGTTCAATAAGCGTAAAAATCAGAATCACGCAGAAGCGTCGCAAAATTCTGAAAGGAACACCTAGAATAGGAGCAGCCGATCAACACAAGTTGATTTGGACGAGTTCCCAGCGCGGAGAGGCAGGAAATCCCCTCGAAGATGCATAACAAAATATCATCTCCTCGGTGCTTGTCTCTTAGGATATCTACATATCCTACTGGGGGCATGTAAGCACTCTGCTGGTTCAGATTCCATGGATGGCATTATCTCGAAGTGTCAATTGCCAGGGTCTGGATTCGGCCACGGAACATCATGGATGGGATTATCTCGAAATCTCAATAGCCAAGGTTCCGGGGGTTGCCATGGGCGGTGCTATCTCGAAGCATCGATCGCCAGGAACCCTTGAGGATTGATGATGGGAGCAAGGAATCTGATACAGACCGTGTTGAAAAGCCAATCCTAGGCTAGAACTAAAAAGAAAAAGAGAGAGAAAACTCTCCAAACAGAAAAACTTTCTATCTCTCTCTTACAAAACGCACTGCGAACTGAGCCAGGGCTAAAATCATTTCAAGCACGGGTGCTTTAACCACGAAGTCCAATAAACCTTAGGTTAGTTCTTGTGGGCCTTAAAAACCTTTGCTAAAAGACTGAGGCTAAGGCTAGACAGATTTGGATCTTGATTGGTACTAGAGTACCTTTTAGGCCTATGGTCAGCATTCTAACCTAATCTATGCTCAAATAAAAAAGGCACTTATCTAAAACTATTAAAAACTTCATCGTCTAGAACAAGGGTTGAAACCTTAAGTTTTTGCTAAGGGACTAGCAAAAGCTAGGCATGGGGGTATGATGAGAACCTAATCATGAGCCATAACTAGCTCATTTTGACCTAATACAAAGGATAAAAGCTCCTACATATCTCAAGGAAAGGCTTAACTCAGAGAATTCTGAGTTTGAGAAGAAAACAAGTCATAAGGGGTAAAAGTGCAATTTTACCAGTATAATCTGCATACAGGGTAATTCAGGGCCCAAACATAGGTCAAAGCAGCTTAATAAGAATAAAAGTGGGATGAGATGATCTAGCAAGGGCTACAGCACTTCCAAGAAACCAAATGATAATCTGTAACCCTAAAACAACCCACTTCAATTCACAAGGTTCGAGGCAAAGTAAAAATAGAATAAACCCTCTAAAATTCATAGAAAAATAATCTCTAGGGTTTAGAACCTTCAATTTGGCCTTTAGAACCCATTTTGACCTACATTGAGAACCATGCCCAATTAATAACTTAATTTGGGTTTTTGCGCAAATTTACCGGTCAAACAAGGTTTAATATGAAAATGAAATTCACCATCAGATTCCTTAGGTCCTAATTAGTCATGTATAAAAACTTGAGCCTAAGAAGAAACCTCCTTGACCGACTTTACACTTTGGTCCTCATATATTTATTCTTTGGCCCTCAACTTTTGAACCCTCGCATTTTGGCCCCTAACTCTCCTTCGTTCTTTGCAATCAGGTCCCTCCTGCAAAACCTGCCAGCACCATGCTCCGGCGACCTTGCGCGGAGCATGGCGCCGCGCAGGGTGAGGTGGGGGACCTGGCAAGTAAACCGGGGGTGCCCTGCGTCGTCAGCCGTCGCAGGGACACCCCCTGGTCATTGTAACCCACCATACCGGCCGTGCGAACGCACGGACGGTATGGGTTCTTGTTTCCGACCATCCTCCGGCGAGGGAGACACGTCGTCTCCCTCCGCCTTCCTCCCTGTTTGATCCCTATAAATACCCCCCGTTGCTCCACCGACCAGGGCAGCCTGGATCTGACGGAGAAAATCCCCAACTTTCTTCTCTTCTTCCTCCGGCAGACGCTCACCAGCTCCGGCGGTTTCCTCCCCCTCCACCTCTTCGCTCTGCCGCAATACCAGCAGCAGAGACTTCCTCCCCTGCTCTTCCTGCGCCACGCCGCACCCAGCTGGCGCCTCTCCGGCTCTCTGCTCGCCGCCGCCCCTTTCCCTGAGCATCGTCTTCTCCGGCGACAGTCGATACGACTGTCGCCCTGTTCCTCCCCCTTCGTCCCTGCAAGTAAGCTAGAGCTACTCCCCTTCTCCTCCTCTTTCTTTCCCCGCTTTCAATTTATTCAATTAAGCCCTCTACCGACCCTGACCACCTTCACCCCCTTCGCCTCCGACCACCCTCCGGCGAGCCGCTCCCATCACCTCAGCAACCCACACGGCTCGCCGACCCTCACCGAACCTCCGCCTCATCACACTGAGCACCCCCCACCCCTCCACTGCCACTCCACACCTCCGTAACACTCCCCCGAACAAACCCATTCCTCCGGTTGCAGTCCGACCCAGGGCTGCCGCCAGACACCTCCTTGCGGCCTCCCGCGCAGCTCCTCACCTTCGCCGTGCCACGGCGAAGGTTCCCCAGTGGTTTGATCAGGCCGCGAGGCCATATTCGTGTCCGACAGGTTTTGAGGTTCGACCGCCATTAACGCACATTGAAGCAGCTTCTCCCGCGCTCCAGGCTTGAGGACTCCAGGTCTCCAGCTGCTGCGGAGTACGGGGAGTCTTGCGAAGGCAGCCAGCCAGCAACCTATGCAAATCGAAGCCTCAGCTGCAGAAGCCAGGCCGCGGTCTCCCAGCAGGCGCACGCGAGGAAAGGTCTGCGTTTAGTCCCACATCGGTAAGCCTCACACCCGTTCCACTGTTTAAATTGATTTTGTGCAGTAGCCTTACTGCCTCAGTACACGGGGTGAGGTCCCCTTACACCCGCCCGGTTACCCGGTCTCGTCCGCGCTCACGCCCCGCGGACCTGACCCGACCCGACTTAGACTGACCTGCACTCCTCGCCCACCACGCACGCCGGTGGGCCTGGACCCGGGCGTGACCCGAACCCGATTACCCGGTAGCTCTGGGAGAGCTTTCCCAAGAGTGGTTTCAGAGAGAAAGAGAGTCGCGGGGGGGGGGGAGGGTAGAGTAGGTTTTGCCTCTGACGAAAAACTCTGAAGTGTGCAGGCACAGGCGAAGAAGAAGACCCGCGGAAGAAGAAGGAGCTGCACTGTAGCAAATGCATAGTTAAGTCGTCTAAGCACCGGGTCAGACGACGGAAGGTCAGCAGCCAGAGCAGGAAAGAAGGCAGGCTGAAGAAGAAAGAAGAGGAAGGGCCAAAGCAAAGAAAAAAAGAGAAGGAGACAGGAAGGAGAAAGAAAGAAAAGAAGAGAGGCCAAGACAGAAACCAAGGAAGAAGAAGAAAGAGATCTGAAGAGGAGCATCACCTCTGCAGAACGAAGAAGAAGAAGAAGGAGCTCTGAAGAAAGAAAGAAAGAAGAACATCACGAGAGAACAACAAATTCTTTCCCTCTCTCTTTCTTTATTTTGTAAAAGAAACATGTATATCTCTAGAATACAACTTGCTCCCTGAGTTCGACCTCAGGAACTCTTTTATTTTCCGAGTAAAAAAATTTATATTTGAAATGTTGGTAATAACCGGCTTTACTACAACGTTATAACAAACTAAAACCCGGTTGAAACTAGCAACTTCATGTACCATGATTTGAGACGCGACTTTTGGTGGAGGGGGATGAAGCGGGATGTGGGTGAATTCGTACAGCAGTGTTAAGTGTGCCAGCAGGTGAAGGCCGAGCGTCAGAGGCCTGCAGGGCTGTTACAGCCACTTCCAATGCCAGAGTGGAAGTGGGAGAGCATCATCATGGACTTGGTGGTGGGCTTACCTGTTACCCAGCGAGGACACGACGCAGTCTGGGTAATCATTGACAGATTGACGAAGACGGCACATTTCTTGCCGATCCGAGTCACCTTAGGACCAGCACAGTTGGTAGAGAGGTATATCCGCGACATGGTACGTCTACACGGAGTTCTACGGGAGATCGTATCCGATCGGGATACCCGTTTTACATCCCAATTTTGGGCTGAGTTTCAGCAGGCCCTGGGGATGCGGTTGAGGTTCAGCACAGCATACCACCCCCAGACGGATGGATAGTCTGAGCGCACGATACAGACACTTGAGGACCTTTTGCGTGCTTGTGTACTGGACTGGAGGGGCTCTTGGGAGGAGCACTTGCCCCTGGCGGAGTTCGCATATAATAACAGTTATCACTCGAGCATCGGCATGGCACCCTACGAGGCTCTGTACGGACGGAGGTGTACGGCACCCTTGAGTTGGTTTGAGGTGGGAACCAAGTGGGAGGTTGGCCCCAGGCTGATCCGGCAGAGTCAGGAGGTAATCGAGCAGATTCACAGGCGACTCCGCACTGTCAGGAGCAGACAAAAGAGCTATGCAGATCGGAAACGCAGAGAGGTACAGTTTGAGGTTGGGGACCATGTCTTTCTTCGCATTTCGCCCATGAATGGCCTGCAGCGATTTGGGGTGAGAGGGAAGCTCGCGCCGAGGTTCGTGGGACCCTTTGAGGTCTAGGAGCTGGTTCGACCCGTTGCTTACAGGCTTGCCCTTCCTCCTCAGCTTTCTAGTGTGCACGACGTGTTCCACGTGTCCAACCTCAGGAAGTACGTCGCCGATCCCAGTCACGTCCTGAGCCACGAGAGCATCGAGGTGGGTGACGACCTGACCTACCTCGAGCGGCCAGTACAGATTCTTGATAGAGCCGTCCGGAGTCTGAGACGGAAGCAAGTGTCCCTGGTGAAGGTTTTGTGGAGGAGCCAGCGGTATAAGGAGGCTACCTGGGAGCCTGAGGCGGCGATGCGGGAGCGGTACCTAGAGCTCTTTGAAGGTATGTCTTTTCGGACCGGCTTCGGTCCTCTTTGAGTTTGTTATGCGTATATCGTTCTTTTTCTACACCCTGGTTAGCGCAAGTTTCGAGGACGAAACTTTCTTTGAGTTTGCTATGTTGTTAAGACCGAGACATCAGACACTTTTAAGACGTCTGGGAGTTGGTCTAGACATCTGGTCAGACGTCTGGATGCCTTCCCAGACGTTTGGAAATAAATTTTTGCGGCGTACGATTGTTAGTTTGCGCGCGTGCGTGTGCAGACTATGCCCGCCGACCTACAGGCGTCTTCTTTTTCTTTCTCTCTCTCCCCCGACGCCTTCAAATGTCCTCTTTCCCCCTTCCCTCTCCCTCACCACCACTCCACCGTCTCCTCCTTCCTCTTCCAGTGTTCGCGTGAGAATGAGAGAGCGAGGGCAGCAGCTGCTGCCGGGTGCGCGCGGGGAGGAGGAGGTGCAGCGAGAGGGAGAAGAGGTAGAGCGCGTGAGGAAGAGAGTGCGAGCTCGCCGAAGCAGCCCAGAGCCGGCCGACGAGCGCGCAGCGGGAGCGTAGTGCTGGGGGAAGTTACCCCGGTGCTGCTGCAGCTTAGGCAGTAGGCGGACGAGCGCGGCACGGCCGCACACAGTGGGAAGAAGGTGAGAAGGTTCTAATTATGGGAAATTTTCCCAGAATCAGACGTCTGGACCTACGTCCAGACAACGCAGGAGACGTCTGTAGTGAGATCCAGACGTCTGAAAGGTACAATATTTCTTTTCTTCCTCCTTTTTGCGGATGCGGCCATGCAGGCCGATCTGCCGAAGTTCTGAGATGTGTTGTGTTGAGGGGTGATACGTACGCATGCAGGTTTCGTTTCAAGAAGGCGCAAGGACACGCCCTCCCACACATATCAGATGTCTGGGCGCAGCATCAGATGGCAGAGAGTCTCCAGACGTCCGGAGTAATAGTCGAACGTCTGGAACTATGTCCAGACGGTTCAGCGGGATCCTGGATGTCTGAAGAACAACTCAGAGTAAGGTATGACATGGACCATCTTTTAAGACATCTGGAAGGTCTGGGTATGATTAGGGTCAGAGTTGTCGTTTTTGACCTGTTTGGGGTCCATTCGAAGTCCGATTTCCGCATTTAAAATTTCGTTCTTCTTAGAATTAGTTCATTTACTTGTTTAAAGTACTTGTATCCTGTTCTGAGTGGTTCCTTGTGTTTGATCCTTGTGTTAGGACCTCGTTCTGTTGCGGATCTAGGGGTTGCAGAGGCACATGGACCTGTCGATCACGCCCCCATCACTCCCGATTTTGCGGGTAGAGTGGCTCCCCTTGGTTATTTACCCACATTAATGCAACTTTGAAATAAATAATAGATTCTAGGGTATGGCATGAATCCTAGGGTCTGAAAACTAGATTGAATGATAGATCCTAGGATATGGCATGAATCCTAAGACTTGAAAACTAGATTGAATGATAGATCCTAGGGTATGGCATGATTCGTAGGACTGGAAAACTAGATTGAATGATAGATCCTAGGGTGTGGCATGAATCCTAGGAACAGAAACACTGAAACAAATATTGTGAATACATGAGTTGCAGTCTTGGAAAAGTAGATAAAACAATGATAATTGCCTGTAATTGGATAACAGCTGCTTGTATATGAATGGATATTAACTGTTGGGAACACGGGCTATATGAGAATAAAACTAGAATGATGAAACCTAAAATGGCTTGGCTAGAGAAATATGAGCATGAACCCTACAGGAAATTAGGATTAGAGCTCCTGAAAGGTAAATGGAATGGAATTGAGGAAGTGAGCCGGCCCTTGAGTACGGAGTACCAAGGAGAGCGACCGTCTCCCTGTTTAGTGCAGAGCGGAGCTAGCTGCCCCAGGGACTTGGGGTTAGGTCTGGCCACTTTGTACCGACTTTGGGCCCTCGCGTACACAATACCAGGGAGAGCTACTAGTGTAGGGAGAGCGCTAGCCACCCCACGGGCCCCGGGGTTTTGTTAGCCATCCTACACCGACTTGTTAGGCCCACTGGGCAAACCAGGGTTTGCAACCTATTTTGACCTTTGCAACCTATTTTGACCTAAAATGAGAACCCTAGGGTTTAGGTCAAAATAGGTTGCAAAGGCCAAATTGAAGGTTCTAAAACCTAGGGAATATTTTTCCATGAATTTTAAAGGGTTTAGTTGATTTTTATCCTGCCTCGAACTTCGTGAATTAAAGTGGGTTTGTTTTAGGGTTACAGAATGTCATTTAATTCCTAGAAGTTGCTATGACCCTTTTCAGATCAGATCATCCCACTTCCTTCCTTATTAAGTTTATTTGACCTATGTTTAGACCCTTAATTACCCTGTTTGTGTACTGCATTGGTAAAATTACAGTTTTACCCCTTATGATTTATTTTACTTTTCAATTCAGAATTCTCTGAGTTAAGCTTCTCTTTAGGTTTTGTAGGAGCTTCTTCACACTTATTTAGATTAAATTGTGCTAGTTAGGGTTCATGATGAGGCTCTCATCATACCCCAATGCCTAGCTTTTGCTAGTCCATTAGCAAAATTTTAAGGTTTTAACCTTTGTTCTAAATCATGAATTTCTTATTGAGTTTAGAAAAGTGTTTTTTCTTTTGTAACCTTGATTAGGTCAGAATGCCAACCATAGGCCTAAAAGGTACTCTAGTACCAACCAAGATCCAGATCTGTCTAGCTTTAGCCTCAGTCCTTAGCAAAGGTTTTTAAGGCCTACAGGAACTAACCTAAGATTTATTGGACTTTGTGGTTAAAGCACTTGTGCTTGGGATAATTTTAGCTCTGGTTCAGTTCGCAGTGCGTTTTGTAAGAAAGAGAGGTAGAAGATTTATATGTTTGGAGAGTTTTCTCTCTCTTTTTCTTTTTAATTCTAGCTTAGGATTGACTTCGCAACACTATCTGTATCAGATTCCTTGTCCCCATCATCAATCCTCAAGGGTTCCTGGCAGTCGATACTTTGAGATAGCACCGCACATGGTAACCCCTAGAACCCTGGCTTTCGAGATTTTGAGATAATCCCATCCATCGTGTTCCATGGCCGAATTCAGACCCTGGCAATTAACACTTCGTGATAATGCCATCCATGGAATCTGAACCAGTAGAGTGCTTACATGCCCCCAGTAGGATATGTAAATATCCTAAGAGACAAGCACCGAGGAGATGATATTTTGTTACGCATCTTCGAGGGGAACTTCCCACCTCTCTACGTTGGAAACTCGTCCAAATCAACTTGTGTTGATCGGTCGCTCCTACTCTAGGTGTCATTTTCAGAATGCTTCAGCATGATTTTGATTTTTATGCTTACTGAATCAGGCTGTGTGTGAAATTTGGGTGCTTAGGTTATTAAGTCCCGTAAACCAATAGTTAGTTAACGAGGCCAAATACTCCCTAAACCTTGGATTTAATACTTAAGCTTTTCATTTTCCTCAACCTCTTGAGGAATATCTAGATCTTAATGGGTACTAAGAGTCTATCCAATAATGCCTAAGGTTTGCGTTCTTACTAATCTCACTGTGCACTATCCATTTCTTTTCCTGAATGTGGTCTCGAACTTAGGTTAATTCCTTAATTTCTTACTAATGACTATCTCTTTTCTTTCATTTTGTGCTTCTTTTTATCATTTTGTTCTTTTTCTCCTCCTCCTTTATAAAGTCATCAAAAATTTCTTTCCTCCTCTCATTTTATTACTTTTTTGAATTTTTTTAAATTTTTATGGTGTTTTTGGAATATGTGAATTTTTTGCTTAAAACCTTTTCTTGTGAGTTTTGCACTTTCACTTAGCTAGCTGGTTGCCACTTTACTCAGCGTTTTGCTGATGTGTCATATTTGTCACCTTTTTTAGGATCAGGTGTTGAGCAGCTAGAGCCTATGGCTGCGAAGGGTGCTGGGCTTAGTAGAGCCTAGTAGTTGTACTTTTGTTGTACCGTTTTTCTATAGTAGTAGGTATTTCTATTTCACCTTGTACTCTTTTATTGTAAACTTCATATTTCTATACCTGTTTTTAATTCTCTACTGTTGTGGTGGTATGTACTGTAATAGTTCTTTTCTTTACTGCTGTACTTTTATTACTGTTAGTTACTTGTATGGTGAATGTGGTTTATTTTACTGCTTTTTGGTTGCTTTCTCGTTGGATGACTGGGTCTTGGGATTAGTCAAGTCGGTCCGATTCTCGTGTCCTGTAGGGATTCAGGAACCTGATCGTAACAATAAGGCAGTTGCCAATACCACCGTCAAAATCATATGGTTGCGATCGTTATTGCAAGAGCTTCAATTAACAACCATTGAAGCTCCGATCCTAATGCCACAACATCGACACCACCTATCTCTCCGCTAATCCCATCTTCCATGACCATATGAAACACATTGAGATCGATTATAACTTTGTTCGATAACAAGTCACCAAGAAATCACTCCAAGTCCGCTTTATATCATCCAAAGACCAGCTTGCTGACATCCTCACGAAGCCACTCACTATGCAAGCCTTCCAGAACATTCGATGGCTTCTATACATCCATCAATCTACAAACACATAGTTCTTTGGATTAAGGGGGGATATTAGTGGCACTAAGAAGTCATCAACCTCAGCCAACAACGTCGTCTCCAAGCCTCTCACTCAACATCGTCATTGCCAAGTCTCAAGGCGTGATCTCGTGTAATAGATTGTATTCAAACTCATCTGAGACTCGAGTCAATAAACTTGTAATTGATCGTTAAAATACATGTATAAATACATGAGAATGTGCAACTGGCTGCCATGTCGGCCATGTTTGTGACATTGGCTGGCGCACCCCTCCCCACCTTTAATGGGTGTCGACCATCCCAATAATCAATTGGCTCTGTCCACTCAACAATGGAGTGCTGGCTGATCCAATAATCCGCCTACCAAGGGCTACCTCTCAGCCAAAGCTCCTCCCTTGCAGAAGCTTTACCTTGTAAGCTACAACTCACTGTACTTGTTACAACCTGATCTCGGCTCCCTATGAAACCTGAGAACGGCCTGCCTCGACTAAATCCAAAGCCCCAGTCGTCCAACGAAAAATAACCAAATGCACAATTCATTCCACAATCACATATGCAATGTAACTAAGTAGAAAATAGATAATAGGCAGTACTAGAAATTAGCACAGAGTTCTCAAAAGTACAACATGCCATAAGCGGAATAGAAATATTCACTGACATAGCCATCACACTAAAACAGAGAGAAATGTAACAGAAACAGGTACTATATGTCAAAGATACTCACTATTAAAAAAAAGGGGCCTCTGGAACAGAAAGTAAAGAGGTACAACTATGGCTGCGCTCGACTAGGCCCAATACCCTCTGCAGCTAGTGGCGTTGGCTGCTCAACTCCTTGACCTGAACATGGTTATATATATCTATGGTCAACTAACGTCGAGTAGAGTGGTGTATATGTCATTTACATGCAATTAAACATAAAGGAAAAAGCAGCTAACTAATCATACATTTGCCAATTATGTATTATTATCTGTTTTTGTTTAAATCATCTATGTGTTTTTGATTCAGTTTCTAGTAAGGGTCCACAACATTTCTTAATCCACTTGTTCCCTAAGGGAACGATCTTGATGCAATTTTTCGGCGATGCAAGATGTACACGTAGCACTCTCCTGGTCGAGAGAGTACCCCGTGGTAGTCCTACACCCGGTCTACCACTGCGGGGTCATGGTCGCGATGTAGTGGTAACTATGGCACGCTCGATAAATGCACGGGTAGCTATCCTGTACTGGCACGCGGTCAATCCTTTTTGCTAGCGGGTACGCCCAAATGTACAGCACAGAACTGAATAGGGGCCTCACCCCTCAACAGTCTGCATACCCTCGCCCGACTATCCCGGTTGGCCCAATGGGCCTCACAGGAGTCGGTGTAGGGAGGTCAATCTTACCTGCATCAGGTGGCTAGCACTCTCCTTACACAAAGTGACAGTAGCTCTCCTCGGTATCACATAAGCGAGGGCCAGCCTATTCTCTCTACACAAGGGGTGATTAGCTCTCGTTGGTATGTGTGCACATGAGGGCCAACTTATCCTCTGAAGAAGGGTAATTAGCTCTCCTTGGTACGTGTGTACATGAGGGCCAGCTTACGCCCAAGTTAGAACTCAACTAACTGTCATGTCTCATAGTAAGCGAATTATTCCGTAACCATCAGAGTTTCCATGTCGTAGTGCTTAAAGCTATCTTTCTAGTTCCTCATAGGGTTCGTTCATAATACTCATCTCATTTCATTACACAAAGTGTATTTCTGTTCACATTCTGGTTTCTTATTCATATTATAGGCAGCTCGTGATTCAACAGGACAAGTAGTCATCACATCAATTTAAGTATTCAATTATTCACAGTAAGGAGTTTAACCACATGTATTCTCAATTTTATAGCAAGCGAAGTTCATGCATCGAATATAAACATTTACATCCTTAGTACGAGGGTTCATCTCATGTCCTAGGTTTCAAGCAGATATTTCTAATTTAGCATGTACTTCAATAATTTAAACCACAGAAGGAGAGGGGACCACTCTACCAAGGTAAACAGGAGATGTGGGGGCACGAACGGTGGACCTCACAGCCTTCGTAGGTCCCGTGTGCACCACGGACGGATGCGCTATATCATTGACCAACATGTCAAACGAGTTCAAAATGGCATAGGTGTGACACTAACACGTAAAGAATTCCGAACAAAGATCAACAATACTTTGTTTGCGTAAAATTGACTCCGTTTGGGCCCTGAACCGGCCAAAAACACGCACTTTGACCAAAATCAGACGCCTGGGACGAGTCCCAGATGTCTTAAACGAACACAGTAGCTCACCTTGCTTTTCTACATCTTTTTCAGACGTTTGAACTCCTTCGCAACCGTCTGAGGGAGCTTCCAAACGTTTGACACTGCTCTCAGTCATCTGGAAGAGCAGTTTGACGTTTGACACAACCTCCAGACATCCTAAAGTGCCTCGAAGGTCGCACCATGCGCCTTTCCAACGCTCTCGTACATGCGCATGCATGCGCAGTGAAAATGCAACATCTAACCACTTCATATACGCATGTAGGCTCGTGCAGAGGACGTACCTTAGCACTCTGCGTGCTATCAGACGTCCGGTGCCACCTCCGGACCTCCTGCAACTCCTTCAAACGTCCGGAGAGTGTCACAGACATCTGATACTGCGGAAAAATGACTCCGCAGGACTCTTCGCGAAGCTCCTCCTCATGAACTCCAACTGTTGCGACTACAGCAGCGTCACCCTCCTTGCGTAGCTCATCTTCCTGCTTGGTCTCTCCTCCCTCCCGAGCTCCTCCAGCTGCCTGAGACACGCCAGCTCCTCCCACATCACTCGCCCACGCTCTCTCTCTCTCTCTCTCCCTCTCCTCCCCCACTCACGGCTACAAGGATATAGGGGAGAAGATGGTCGCCAGCGGCAAGGTGGTGGAGTGGAGGTGGTATCGGTGGAATGGAGAGGGTCTTTTATAGAGGAGGGTTAGGGTTTGGGCCTTAAGGAGTGGGTGTATGCGTGAGTTGAGTGGAATGTGAGGGGAAAATTTGTAGGGTTGTCCCAGCAGAAGCCTCCTTTTCCGGCAGAGCCCACAACTAAAATCGAGGGTGTTTAAAATTGCATCAACACCCCTAAGATTCTGGAAAATTTTCGAACGACCCTTGGGAAGGGTCATTTCACGACTCCACCTCCACCTCAGGAGCATCACCTGGCGATGGCAACAGCCAACCCCTACTACCATTCAGCTGGCCACCATCACCATGCATATGGGAAGAGAGCGTGGCCACCTTCCTTTACCTCCTCCCGCTATGGGGCATCTCCGCGGAGCTTCTACCACTAGACCTCCCTAATGTCCCCATGCATACCGTGTAGGCCGTGGAGAGCAGGCAAAGGAAGATGGAGATGCTCACGCAGAGCTCTACTTGTTGGAAGCAATAATCTCACCCGACTGATCTCTCCACCTGCCGTGGGTGCCCACTCCAAATATAGGCGACAAATGCCCTCATGCGTAAAATAGGGAGCCAGCTGTCCCCACCTTCAACTGACCCTCAAGCAGAGGTGTCCACTAAATAAGACTCGCTTTGCAATTGGGGGTAATTGTTAGAAGGGTAATTATTAAATGATAGCAATTTACTTTCCTGCCTATGAATGATCCACCCTCCACCACCTCACAAATAATATTGATGCTACTTATCCACATGGGTGCTATGGGAGGTAAGGAGGAAAAAATTATGAGGTCGGCTAATGTTCATCTGCCTACTAGCTTTTTAGGGCTTTTAAAAAAGGATTTTTGGAGTTCAGTTGAACACCCTCCTAGTTGTAAGTTATATACCACCTAGTGAAACAGAGCAAGGTAGCTCTTAATACGTAAATGGGGGCACCACCCGAGAAAAATAAAAAAATGGAGGAAAATTTACAATGCTAACAAGCCTACCCCATGTCAAATGTTACATCTTCTCTCTAATTCAAAGAAAAGTTAAATTTATTTATTTCATAAAATAAACCCTAAACCCTCTTTCAATTCATGTGGACCCATCCTGTGAGATCTTTTTCCATATATCGCCTTGGTTGGTAGGAGTTCTCTTTTTTGCTGAGTTTGGAACCCCTCCAGTGTTTTTCCCTGATTTATGAGCGCTTAAAAGAGAAATAATATGTTTTATGTAAATGACGTAGATTAATGATCACATGTACCTTTGTTATCACATGTATGAAATGAATTCCGTTTTCGGTAAAACAAGTTCTGTTATTTTCAGTAATTTCTTTAAAATATGGGACCATTGTCACAAGATTGAATCTACTTGTAAAAGGATAAGTTGAAGGATGATGTGAATAATTACAAATCTTAGAATTAGTAAAATAAAATTACTAAGGATTTTCTGAATTAAAGAAATAAGAGATATAGTTATCTAGAATATTGATTATATAATACGACAGATACGTCGGGAAATAATAGGATTAGATAACTGGTTTTCAGCCTCGCTACTTGCCGGGTTTTGGCTATAGTTTTGGGTCTTTTCAAACCAGGTTGAGGGAGTTGCTAGCTTTTGTATGACTCTTTGGTTAGGCTTAGCGGCCAACTAGGATAGTGGATTCGTAGGGCTCGAGGTTTGGAGCAGTTCTTTCAGCCAGTGGGTGGGTCATTGGCTATTTGTAGTTCAGAGTACACAACGCTTGTATGTGTTCACGCTACACGATGTAGCCACTATCCCTTTCCGTGATGACCCCAAGGTGACAGAGCGTGGTGACTTGATGGATATAAGCGATCCTCCCGGCCAGGAGGATAGCTTATATCAGTCTTGCATCACAAGAAGTTCCATGAAATCGTCTCATGCCTGAGATGCTGATTAACAGTTTGATAACAATAAAAATATGGGCAAATTGCATAACAAGGACTGAATATAAAATAGATTGTAAACAGACAAACTATCAAGATAGTGCCCATTTTACTGTACTCGATTACCTGAGTTACTTGTTTAGTTGTACTATTTTACTCAGTTTTCACTGACGTTTATCTCAGGTTCCGTACTTAGGTGTTGCTGAGCAGTCGGGTGTTGTGGCTGCTTTTGCTCAGACCTTCACGAAAACGGGTCCTATCTGAGGAGACGGTTCGTATTGAGCCGGTGACTCATAGTTGTAGTTCTTTTTCGCTAGTAGAATTTTATTTCCTACCTTCTTGTTAGTTGTATGAGACTTTTATTTATTTCTGCTCTATGAGAACTTTACTTTTATTGTCAGTACTTTTGTTTCCTTTATTTAATGCTTTATGAATGAATGTTGGTTATTAATGTTTTATGACTTTACATTGGGTGATTGCAATCTTGTGGGTTTTCATGCTAGTTGTTAGCAAAAGGCGACTTAGGTTTCGTCAGTTGGCAAGACTCGGGTCATCACAAACTGGTACATGCCAAGACTGAAAAACCTCCTTTCGTTCCTAATAAGCATGTGCCACCTACATGAGATAAACTGCTAACAAGTACCCAACCAGAGTGGTCCCTAGGTCCCTTGCGAGCATTGACTCCATGCGAGGAATCTTGGCATCCTACCATGGACTACCTCTTAAGGACTTGGGGAGATCATGGGTGCTATAGTCTCGCCAACTCGTATAGTGGGTCAAGATCGAGTTCGAAGTTGGAAGACCAATTCCTGCGCTTCCATTGTAACTTAAATTTTTTTAAGCACTTGTTTTTTTTAGGAGACAATTTGCAAACAACCCCTCATAAGAGGCGAGCAGGGGTAATGGAGCACCTATCCCATCGCACTACTGAACAATAGCAGTTGGGGCAAGGGTAATCTTTGTGTGAAGACAAAAAAAAGAAAGGAGTCTACTCTCACAGTCGCCATAGCCAGATTATGAGAGTTGAGGTAAATGATAAGGGAAGAAATTGCCCTCACGATCAGGCCAATGCAACCCACTCAAACTCGATCTACATGAAAATGCAAAGAACGTGGGACTACGGTCAAGCAGTCAACTATTCATAACTTCCCATTACTTTGTCGGTTACACAGCTCCAAAAACTCCTACTTACATGGTAAGGGGGGAGACATCCAATGAGAGGCAATCAAAAGAGCTATAGGTTAGGTGCTACACCATATATAGTGAATATTGATGGTTAGATCTTTTCCACAAATGCACACTCATACTGGGTATAACTTAATCAACAGTCCTCTATTTTTTTGTGGTTGCTTGCATTTTTTTCATTTTCATGATTATGTTTCGTTTCCAGCTTTATATAATTTTTTTAATGCCAATCAACAACTTAGACGATAGCTTGTGAGGCCCATCACCTCCAAAGTGGCCTCTCTCTCTATTTAGAAGAATCAAGTGATTCCTGACCACGCAACCTCTTGTTGAAGATATAACCTATGACTTCTAGAACTCCTGTTTGTTTGGACTTGTGAGCATCTTATCAAATTATATAACTCACATGTTTTGACTATTTGGATGCTTTTTTCTTGTTACTTCAAGCTATAATCTCGAAAACTTTATCCTCTGAACTTTCTAGTAGGTGAATGAATAAACTCCTTTTGAGTTTGGTAGATTAAAAAGAATAAAAAGGAAAGGGAAGAATGAATAAAGCCTTTTTTAGTTAAAAAAATAGAAAAAGAACTTCCACCCATAAATGTTGAAAAGAGGAGGAAAAAAAATAAAGGAAAATTTTACCCTCAACTTTCTGGCATGTGAATGAATAGACCTTATGTACATAATTTTGTACACACATATACCACATCCATGCATGTTAGCATCATGTCATGCATTACACATGTCACGTCATATGACACGTTAAGTACCATATCTTCTTCTAGGAAAATAAGTCACATTAGCTATGATAAGTCAACACTATGTAAATATTGCATCAACATGACTTGACATGGTTCATACCATGTCATATGTCACATAAAATATTATATACAAAGTTATGTACAAATTATGACCTTGTAGCACTACTCGAAAAAGAAGGAAAGGGACGAACAGATAAAACCTTCTTTAGTTTTAAAGAAAAAGAAAAAAAGTCTCTTCCCACGTAGTGAAAAAAAAGGAAAAAAGGATTAAAAAAAAAAGAAGGTCTACGATTTCTCGTTATTTCAAGTATGTAATCTTGAAAACTTTATCCTCAATGAGCTCTTGAACTTTTTGGCTGGTGAATGAAGGGACTCCTTTTGAGCTTGCTAAGATAAAAAAATGGAAAGAGACATGGATAAAGCCCTCTTTAATTAGAAAAAAAAAAGGGGGAAAAAAATTGTATTATTCCATAATCATGAAAAAGAGGAGGAAATACAACAACAATAACAACTAAATTTTTTCTTACATTAAATGAAGTTGACTATATAAATTTTTTTACTCTACACATATTTATTTTAAATTATTTTTAAATTTAAATTAAAATCATTGAGATCATATTTAGTAAGTTTCTTCTCCTCACCCTCCTAGGTTCAATTTTCAATTCCTCACATGTCTTGACTAACACATTTAGTTAATATCTTATGCCTTTCATACCCATCCCAAGCCCTGAGTAAAGGAAAAGAATTGTATTACATGTCTTTAAATATGGATTTAAGTAAATACTAAAATAAAAAAAAAAAAGGGGAAAAAAAAAGGAAGGGCTACCAAAGCATAACCCCTTGCCTACGAAAAGCCTCTCTGTATCTCTCTCTCTCGTCGCCGAGGCCGCTGCCGTGCGATCTCTCGCTCTGAAACCCTCCTCCTCCTCCTCCAGGTCTCCGCCGGCTTCTCTATTACTCCTACTACTGCTACTGTTATTACCAGTAGGAAAAAGGAAGCGGAGGTGCGATGGCGGAGGACACGAGCTTCGAGGAGGATCAGCTCGCCTCCATGTCCACCGACGACATCGTCAGGGCCTCCCGCCTCCTCGACAACGAGATCCGCATCCTCAAGGTTCTTGCTTCGCTTCCCTCCTTTATCATACATTAGGTTAGATATTAGATTGGAAACCACTGGCTTTTTTTTTCTTCCGATCTCATCTTCATCATCATATTCTCCAAGTGGAGATGGAGTCTGAGGCCTGTGGGTTGGGTGTTGCAGGACGAGTACCAGAGGACGAATCTGGACTTGGAGTCCTGCAAGGAGAAGATCAAGGAGAACCTCGAGAAGATCAAGCTCAACAAGCAGCTTCCCTACCTCGTCGGAAACATCGTCGAGGTCCTCATCCCTCCCTTCCCCCACCCCCCCCCCCCCCCCCCCCCCCCCCCCCCCCCCCCCCCACTCCAAACCCTAGTTTTTTTTCCTATACTGTTCTTTTTGTTGACCTTCCTTCTTTTTTTCACTTCTCTCTGTGAAATTGTCGCAGTTAGGGCTTAATAATCATACGAAGATGTCCGATGGATGGACAATTAGGGCTTAATAATCACAGGAACGATCATCGATGCTGATGTACCCATCCGTCCTCTTTCGTAACGATATACGCAGGAAATATGCGATCAAGGCTCTCTAGAGAGAGCACATACGCGTGAGTTGTGATCAGTGATTGATAGGAGGGTACCGATGCTGCGTGAAAAATTAGAGGCCTGTATGTATGGTTTGATTAGTTTGTTTGCCATCCACTTCCGTGATGAGATATGTGGGAGATATGCGATTAAGGCTCTCCACAGAGAGTGTGTATGTGTGACTTGTCTCTATTGGAGTGCAATGCATTGGCATTTTGGGATTTGATTAGTGATTGATAGGAAAGATATCGATTCTGTGCGAAAAATTAGAGGCCTGAATGTATGGTTTGTTTTGATTGTTCAGTTACAACTGGTTGATTTTCATGAGTTTCTTATCTTTTGACTTCTAGGAGAGTTTTGACTGAACTCAGTGAAAGATGTTAAATTTATTGCTTGGTTTGAGATGTATATGGATAAGAAGCATGTTAGTCCTTTTTTCTGATCTGGTTTTTTGTTAATTAATAAGAAGTAAGATTCGTTGAGTTTCTTTTCATCTACTTTTGAGTCCTTGAATATCAGGCCTTGGTGTACTTTAATTGAAATTGAGCTTTCAGCTATTTGATAAAACTTTCGATCTTTCAAGTTTATCCTCTACATTGGAGTGTGCACTGCGTCATGGTTGTTCTTTGGATTTAGTTGGGTTGGCATAAAATGGGTTAAGAGCTTCAGGATATATTTTCTTTTTAGATATGTACATGCGTTGGAGAATATTCACTACAATTTTTTTTTCCTGTTGGTTTTCTACACAAGAAGTGGTTTGATCAAGGGATTCATAACTCTGATCTTGCCTCTGTCTTGCAGATTTTGGAGATGAATCCTGAAGATGAAGCTGAAGAAGATGGGGCTAATGTTGACCTTGACTCTCAAAGAAAGGGGAAGTGTGTTGTGCTGAAAACATCAACTCGCCAGGTGTGCGATCAACTTTGGGCGTGTAATTGTAGTAACTGCAGAACTTGTTTTGTGCAAATATTGGAACATCTAAATCTAATTTCGAGTGTCCTTGTATGTTTCTGGAAGAACAGTCCCTTTGCTATGTAGTAGTTATTTGCATTACCATCTTGTGCTTTTGCAGATGTAGTATTTCTTATCATAAGCTGTTTAAGAATTAAGAAAGTACTGGAACTCCTCTGCATGCAAATCTAGTTCTTAATAATTTATTTCCTTTTTTTCTTTGGAACCTTAATTTCTGGTCCTAGCTTGGTTTGAAAAATTTGGCCAGGTAGTAGGGAGGGGATAGTATTATTTTTTGAAAAGAGGAGGGGATAGTATTATACTACATTATTGTCTATGTGTTAACTTCATATGAGCTCTGGAATTGCAGACAATCTTTCTGCCTGTTGTTGGACTTGTTGATCCTGAGAAGCTAAAACCTGGTGATCTTGTTGGAGTAAACAAAGACAGCTATCTGATCTTGGATACTCTTCCTGCGGAATATGATTCTCGTGTGAAGGCAATGGAAGTTGACGAGAAGCCCACTGAAGATTACAATGACATTGGTGGACTTGAGAAGCAGGTAAAAATTCTCCATCTTGTGCTCCATAATTGAAAGAACAACATAGTCTCTTTTAGCATTTCGTCCTTAAATTTCTTGTAGATTCAATTGTTGCTGGTTTAGAATTATGCTTGTTTATACTGTTTATGTTGGACTATATCAAGGTAGATTACTTTAAACATTACATTGGTTATTTCTTTGTTGTTAGGAGATTTTAATATCTCCGTCCAAACTTGAAGCAAGATTGTGCGGTGCCTGTGTGAACTTTGCCTTTTGTCCAATGTTGTGAAATGAGCCAAATACAAGTACAACTGAGAAAATGGACTCTGAAAACTTCTTGCAAATTTTGGCTCAAACTGTAGCAACCAAACAGCCTAAATTAATCACTTAACGATTAGATTCTTGCTTCTTGTTCAACTTGCTCCAAACTCTCCTTTCCAAAGAAAAGGAAAACAACTAATTGAGACATGAGGTGTGTGTGGGTTTGTGCATGTGCATGTGCGTCTTTCGCATCTGTGTGGGTGCTTATGTGCATGTGTGTGTGTGGAGATTGGAGCTAATGTTGAAATGGAAAGCTGAGATGATAGAATTTTTATATGCACAAGATCTCAGAAGAGATTCTTGGGTTTGTTTAGATTCAAGCTTTTTTTTTGGAAAGGAGGGTTCGAAAAACTACTCTTTTTTTGTTCAAAAACCTCATCTTTTTTAAGAAATTCGTACCTGTTCTTTTTTATCTGTATTCTTTTAGTTTTGTTAAAAACCAGAAATGCTAGATTTTGGAAAGGAATGCACTTTTCATTCACATGCTTTCTCATAAAAAAAAAATCATTCACATGCAACTGTGCAATTACTCTTCAGAATTTGCTGGCGACAGCGCTGTAATTTAGTGTAAGTTGGACTATTTATACTATGGATGAACTAACAAAGATGAAGTTGTTTTGTTTTTTTTCATTTTGGGTGGTGGGGGGGGTGATTGAAGTTAAGAAAAGTATTTGCCTTGTATAAGTGCCTATCAGGTTGGGAAATACATGGTTGAGGAGTTTCTGTTGTTAATCAAAACAAAATAGCCAAATGGATCATCAGATGGTTGACAAAAAACTTCTATCTCCTTGCATGACAGTAAAAGGATTCTTGAAACTGTTACTGTTTTATTAAAGACTCTTATCTGATTTGAATAAAGTGAATAGAGTACAGATTGAGAGGTGAAATGTCAAATGAGAATAAGAAAGAGTTAGTTTACTTAAAATAGTTAGATCAATGATAGCTATGCATTAAATATACTGTTATCTGATTTACAAAACCACATCTGATCTGTTCTTTTTTAGGAGTTAATTTGTTTATGACAAGGCTATTACAACTGTAGTGACATACCTTCAAAAAAAAAAAAAACTGTAGCGATGTACTTGAGGTTGATAACCTAACATGCTTGTTAATATTGCAATAAACTAGTACGTATTGGATTGGAATTGCACAAATGGACAATAATATTGAGATGGCCCTAAGGCTTGTGCCTAGGTCGTTATACTCATATTTCATTAAATCGATTTGGGGGTGTCTTGTGTGACTATTTGTGATGGTATCGTATAGAAGAGTTTCATGTGAGCTAGTATTCATTAATGCTATTATCATCATGTTTGAACCAAAGGCTGCATTTGGGTGAGTGTTAAGATGAGAGGATGGTGACATGGCAAGGGTAAAATGAATAGTTTAATGGATTAGGTGTGATTTTCAAGAAATGTTATGATGAGGGAAGAAAAATTATCTCAACCGGGCTTTGTTAAAAAGGCCCATTAAAGGAAATAAGCTCATTTCAGGATGCTTATATGGACCAACTCCGATAACTTGCTTGCCTGGTAACCTAGCTAGGTCCGACTATCGGAGGCCGATCTCCACCTGCCACACCCGGTAGCTCGGCTAGATTTGACTACTTAGAGGGGGATCTCCATTTGAATATCCGGCAGACCGACTTGCTCTGACTGCCTGGGAGATGAATAGACGTGACAATTATAATGAGTCACATCCTTGTTACTAGAAAAGAACATGGGATTGTGGTTTGAAGACCCACGATTGTTTGTATAACTAACCATGATCCCCACATTCAAAGGTTGCGTAACCTATATAAATCAAGTTTGTTCAGGAGGAAAGGGTTATGCAATTTGAGGGAAAGGAAAAGAGAGAACTTCCTTGTACTTTGTATATGTAGAAATAGATTATAAATTCTGAGAGCCCCATACTCCTCATACACCAGTTAAGGCGGAATTGGGTCACTAATTTATATCTTTCTCTATGTGATTGCTTTCGAGTAGAGCTCTCTATTTTAAGAAGGCTCAATCATGTTATCTCAAATCTTTAGTCATAACATATTAATGCACTTATCACTTTTAATCCCTACGTGCTCTACGTTCCAATGAAACAATAATAAAAAAAAACTCAACATCAAATGTAAAACATATAAACTATAACTCTCTTTATTTAAATCACATCATATTTCACTACTTATTCCACTACTAAGCCTAACACCATCTTCAATTTAACTCTTCCTGAAATTTACCCTAGGCTAAAAAGTAAACTGCATCCAAATGCAGCTGAAAAGTTTAAGACAAGATAGGGTAAGAAGTTTCAACAATATTATGGAATTCAAATCACATAGGAGGCAACCATATTTTTATTGCCCTCATTTTTCTTAAGCTATGTCATGGGATGTCCTTTTGGTGAAAATATTACCAATTTTGATCACTTTAAGAAAAAAAAAATTGGCAACTTAATCTTCAGACTTCCTGTAGGGGAGGCACAACTCTTGGATTGATGTTTAAGTAATTTACTTAAAAGTCCCAAAACTTACACTCACATTTCAATGTAGTCCCTTGAACTTCAAACATGTTGATTTTTAATTGGATCAATGAAGTCCTTTTGATGATGTCATTTACTAAAATTTAAAGTTGATTTAAATAATATACCACATCTTGAGTTGCCTCCACTTTGTCCTTTATTTCGAGATGGAGTTCTTACATGTAATATGAACTTTGTACTTCTTTTTTGATTAATTAATACATTTTTTGGGTGGTATCAAAAGGATAACCACTCTTTCCCTTTTCAAAAAAATATCACATCTTGAAGTTGTTATTAACCAAATTTTAGTTGAAAAACTTAGCAAATGATAACTACGTTAGATCGGAAGACACTATAGGACCTACTTCAAATTTGACAGGGCTTGGCTAATAGAGGGTGGGTTCAAGGGAAAGATAGAGGAGAAATGGAGATCCATGAGGCCAGATGGTTCAGTAGTAGCAACTTTGGAGGCCAAGCCTTGGGAGCTTAGATAGTTTCTTAAGGAGTGGAGGGAAATTAAAGAGGAATGAAACAGGTAGAAGAGCGAGGCATTGGGAGAGATTGCAAGGTTGAACAGAGTAGATGATTTGGGGCTACTATCGGAGGAAGATTGGGCAGCCAGAGCGATGCACTTGTAGGTTGTCTAGGAAAAGGATCAGAAGGCTGAAGTAGAGTGGAGGACAAGGTCTAGGTAGAAGTGGCTTCAAAGGGGGATTCCAATACGTGTTTCTCCCACATGGTGGCTTTAGGGAGGCGATGGAGGAACTAGATTGATAAGTTGTTGGTGAATGGTACGGAGTTCAATGGTAGAGATGTGGTTGGTAGAGTTGCGGTTGATTTCTACAAAGATTTCACAGGGAAGAGGTTGGGTGGGAGGTGGAGATGGTTGGGGTCGAGCGTGCCAAGAATCAATGAGTATCAGGCTAGGGGCCTAACATGGCCTTTCATGAAAGACAAGGTACGGGAAGCAATTTGGGGGTTGAATGCAAATGGTTTCCCTAGCACTAATGGGTTCCTAGTGCATTTTTATGAGGAGTTCTGGACGCTCTTCAGGGAGGATGTCATGTAGGTGTTGGTAGAGTTTAGGGAGAGGAACCTTGGTTTCAATAGGCTCAATAAATTCTTTATGTTTTTGCTATCGAAGGAATGTACGTAGGCCATTAATGATTTTAGACTCATTGCCTTATCCAACACTATCAATTTGATTATGGCAAAGGTTTTGGCGAATAGATTGAGGGCAGTGCTAGCAGGAGTGGTCTTTCAGGTGCAAATGACCTTTGTTCCTGGTAGGAATATTTTTGGATGGGTATGTTGCGGCGTTTGAAATCTTGGCACATTGGAGAAGGGAAAAGAAGATGGCTTTTTTTGTGAAAAGTAGATTTCAGGAAGGTGCATGACTCGATCCAGTGGTCGTTTCTTTGGGCATCCTTGATAAAAAGAGGCTTTCCACTGATTGTGAAGTGATGTGTCACGACAATGTCTTTTGCAGTTCTTATCAATGGGAATCCGGCAGGTGGTTGGATCTAGCTAAGGAGAGGTGTCAGGTAGGGATGTCCTTGGATGAGGGGGATGCGATAATAGTGCTTGAGTATGCGGATGACATGTTTTTTGTGGAAGGATCTAAGACAGAGGCGAGGAAGATGTGTATTTTACTAGAACTTTTTTGGGAGGGGTCCAGGCTATGATAAACTATGTGAAATTAACATTTGTCCCTTTCCACATGACGACTAATGAAGCCACTAGATGTAGCTGGCACTCGACACATGAAAGGGAGCCTTGTCCATTTCCTACCTGGGTCTTCCCCTGATAGATGGAAGATCACCACATTTGACTAGACTCCCATGGTGGAGAGAATAGGGGGAAGGTTGGCAAGGTTGACATTCAGGATTCTTTCTAGAGGAGGGAGATTGGTGATTCTCAAGGCAGTGCTGCCATGCATGCCCTCATATTTTGCTTCTGTGTTGAAGATGTCTCATAAGATGGGAAAAAAGATTATGGGCTTGATGAGGAATTTCTTTTGAAAGAACCATGGAGCTGGCGGGAAGGGGGCGAGGATCAATGTTCGAAATGCCGATTTCGACGTCGTGCCGATGAAATTGCAAGTGTGCATTTCGTGGGCATGCCGAGGGCATGCCGGAGAAATACCCGTTTTTCGATGGCAGATTTCGATGATTTCGATGGCTCGAAAAAATGAATTTCGGAGGCACGCCGAGGGCATGCCGAGGGCATGTCGATGCATACTGACAAAAATGGTAGAAGTGGTCAAAATGATATCAGTTTCAAGAAAATCAAATGTTGATTATGTAACAATAAGAGTGTTACATCATAATATTCATATACAACATGACCATACAATGTTAAAATTCAATAACGAGGTGAAATATTCTTATCATGTTAAGAATACAGAAAATTTAATAATAGAAGAATACAAAGAATTTAAGAATCAAAGAATTTAAGAATGAAAGAATCAAAGTGTATAGTTTCAAAGTAAAAGTTAAAACTGTAATGTCTTGATGTATGATGTATCGGAAGTCAGGACTTGGAACTTGAAAGACAGATTTCACCAGAACCAAGAGTGTCTTGCTGGATGCATATCTTTATCATGGGTACTATCATCACTTGATTGATACCATTGTTGACTATTGTGTCGATGAATACTTTGAATGTATTCACAGTAATCCTTTCAAGACATATATGAATACATTGTCTGGTAATCCATTATGTGCTGTTTGTATTCATGTTCATTCATACTAACAAAAATCTCAAGACGGGGAAATCTACTATCTGTGTATGGTCTGTCACGTTGCCCACGTGCACGATTAGTTGCACGTGTTTGTGAGAATCCTGTTGTTCTAGAATCATCTTGTGATGATTCTGATCTTGGCATTTGAGGGAGAGCTTGGGGTTGGAACTGCTGAGGAAAGTAATTTTGGATCATACCATACTCATATGGGTAAGAATATTCACTCCCAGTCCTAGTCCCAGAAGTGTCAACATTTTCAGACTCAGCGTATGAATATGATGGATAATTATATGAAGGCGGTGGTGGTGCAAATGATTGCGGGTAGAATGGTTGAGCATATGAAGATCCCGTCTCACGTGTTGTGTCGTATGATCCCATGTCATATCCAGATCCAGGTCATATCCTCCCTATGTCCTCCTCCCCCTCCATCCCTCCTCCCTGCCCCCACCTTCAGCTCTTCCTCTCCTCCTCCCCCAACCCCTTCCGCTCCCTCCACCTTCTCCTTCGCACCAAACCCCCCACCCTCGGCTGCGCCGAGCTCCACCTCGACCTCCCCCACCGCTGTCCCCTCTGCCCCCCTCCTCCTCCCCACCCTGCCTCTACTTCTGCCTCTCTTGCCCCCTCCACGCCCCTGACCACCTCTACCAGTCCCCCTCCTCCCCTCCCCACGCCCTTGCCCTCGACGTCCACCGCGTCGAGCTCTTCTGCTTCGCCTGCTGCGACCAGGTCACGACCCCGACTTCGACTCCGCCGGCCTCCTCGCCTCCCAACACCGGATCGCCTCCATCCCCCTTCCCCCCACACCCCCCAAGAGGAGGCGACTGGTCGAGTTTCGCCCCTGGACCCCCACCCCCAGGGAGCAGCGCTTCCTTGACTGCTGCTCCAGCCCACTGTGGTGCCCTGACACCGACGCCGCCGAGTCGGGCCGCGGGGTCCCATGGGGCCTCCGGGGGCTCAACAACCTTGGCAGCACCTGCTTCATGAACTCCGTACTGCAGGCGTTGCTCCACACCCTGCCCCTGAGGAACTACTTCCTCAGCGACTGCCACAACCCCTACGTCTGCAGGCCGCAGCAGAGGAAGAAGGCTGGTGGCGAGGGCGACGACAGGACGGTCGTGTGTCTCGTGTGCGATCTCGACGCGATCTACTCCGCAGTGTTCTCCGGTAGCCGCACGCCCTACAGCCCTGCCAAGTTCCTATACAGGTGAGGGGGACGAGGGAGAGTGACCATTTTGCCGGCGGCGGCATGGCGGCATGCCGCCGAAACGCCTGTTTTTCGACACTGACATCATATCGGCATGGCTGTTCTTCAAAACTGGCCATGCCGTTGGCATTTAAATCCATGGCGAGGATGATGGCTTGGGAGGAGGTTTGCAAGCCTGTGAAGGAAGGGGGTTTGGGAGATGAGAAGAGAAAATGATAGTTTTTTGACAAAGTGGATTGACAGACTGCTTGGGAATAAAGATAGTCTTGTAGGGAAGACCTTCCGGACATGTTATGGTGGCCCAATACGATGGGACCTGTTGCTGTCTCCTCCATGTGGTGCCTCCCACTTCCTTAGAGGTCTTTTTGTGGTAGTGCCCAAGGTCCGAGATTTTTTTACGCCTATGCTTGGTTTTGGTAGCCTTTTCAGGTTTTGGCTGGATGATTGGATATGATAGGGGGGATTGGGTGATCGGTAGCCCAGAGTATGTGCGCTTGCTGCAGCTAGGGAGCGTTCGTGGTTGATGTTTGGAGAACTGCTAGTGCCCTACTTTTGTTGGAAACTTATCGAACCAAAGGACAATGGAGTTTCAGACTCTTTTGCAGGAGTTGGAGGGCTTTTAGCTAGAGGATGGTGGGGATGCTTACTTCTGGGAAGAGGGTGATTTCTCCATTCGTGATGCCTATAGAAGGTTGGGAAATGTCGGTGGGTTGCAGGATATTGAGTTTATTAGAGACTGTAACCAGATCTGGTCGGTGACTTGTCCACTGAAGGTAAAGATTTTTGCTTGGCTGCTCAGGAGAGGTAGGCTCATGACGAGAGCGTGGAGGGCGAGGTGGGTTCCAGAAGTAGAGACAGAGTGCCCTCTGCATCTGGGGGTGATGGAGGATGTTGACCACCTATTCTTTCGATGCCCCTTTGTGTCTCAGATTTGGAGCTGTTTTGATGTAGGATGGTGGATGCACACTACTTTTGATGACTTTTGGAGATCATTTAGGTGCGGGGTTAGGAATGAGAGCTGGAATGTCTTCAGGACAAAGGAGAGGGCAAGGCCTTTGGCAGTTTTGTGGGGCATCTGGTTGGGAAGGAATGCGGTTGTGTTTTGGGAGCAGCGGTCTTATGTGGAGAATTTTGTTCAGTTTGTTTCTTCTTTGATTGCCTTTTGGAGCTCTAATTTATAATTTGGCCACGTGCCTTCTTTAGCAATATAATTTTAGGGGGTTATCAATTCAGATAACCACCCTTTCTTTAAAAAAAAAAACTACTTTAGATTGAATAGTAAAATAGGGGCTTCGTTGTTATAACTATAAGGTTAGGGACGACATTGACGGGCTTCAAAGTCTAGGGGCCACAATGAAATTTAGGTGCAAGTTGAGGGACTCATTATGTAAATTACTCTTGATTTTTTGCAAATAAAGGACCTATCTAATTCAATATGCTTTGTTTTTTCATGCAAAATGGGGTTGCTTGCAAGATTAATCGCAACCTTGTTAGCATAATAAATCATCATGGGAGCATCAGCCCGAATACTAATATTTCTGACCTATGGCATTTGGGCAACAAGGTCATAGTTCGATATCATTGGATCTTTTACTTGCTATTTGTTTCTTGCTCCAAATAATGACATGTTCTTCTAGATGTCGGTTTTAGCCTGTGGTGGACTTATCATCTATTGAACCAACTCCATCAGCATCAGTAAATGTGTCATGTCTTCTCCTTTCATAAATAAGAGATTGTTCTCAGAGTTCTTAAAGTAGCTGGAAATCCTGCAAAACTGCATTGAGCCCGACATTTAGGCTTCGTTGACTGTAATCCATTTACCCAGGATTGTGGCCCTCACACATCCATCATTCCCTAGGTACTAGGATGACATAGTAATTACCCCTCATTGTGGGCGACAGAGGAATTGGGCACAAGGATGGCATGTCTGATTTGAATACTGAATGATCAGAGGATGGTGATGATGTGGCAGACTGGGTGATGACCAGAGAACTTTACCCTAAATTGATAATATGGGGTTGGGGGAGGGGATTTGCCACATGCTGTGGATTTCTAGGTAGCTTCACATCTGCAGCTTGCCATCCAGGTGCCACCTCCCTTGAGAGTCAGTCAGGCCATCCTGATTTGTGACTCTAAATGTCTGATAAGTTTTTTTTTTTTTTGAAAATAAAATGTCCGGTCAGTTGTACCTTTCAAAAAAGTTAAAATGTCGTGATGCTGAGGATGGGCCATTCCCAGGAGGGTATGACCCATAAGAGCCTTCAAGGGTGTGGTGTGATCTTTGTGTCTGGCCATTCTGTTGAACAAACAGGAGGGTCTGACCCTGCAGAGTCTGCATTGTGACAGACAGTTTTAGCATCTGAGCATCTGTAAGTTAAGTGTTGTTGACTTAGAAAGTACAAGGACATGGTAGGAATGAGTGGCTAGTTGAGTGGAGTTCAACTCTTATCCTTAGATGACAAAGAGCAATTTGGTGTATATGCAAAAGGAGGGATATTTGTATTGGTAAAAATTAGTGCATCCGTGATGAGAAGATATGGCACTGATTTAATAGGATTGTCTCATTTGATGGGATTTGGCCATTCGAAGTGAAGGCCATCCTATGCATCATTTGAGAGCAACATGATTTGGGCAGATAGTGCAGAAGTTCCTTGAATAGAAATCATCGATTGTCTGACAAGGAAGTGAATAACAAACATGGAATAGGGAATGCATGCTTGATAGAATGCAGGGTTGCGGGATTTGTTTTAGTTGTGATGAAGGCAATGCTTTGATGGTGATGTCTCTGTCTTTAGGTTCCTTAAACAATCTGCTTCAAAGGGCTGAATCACAGCTTAAGCTACCTCCTTCTTTTTTGCCATTTTTGATTGTCAAGCATTAGAATTAAAATCAGAACTGAATTGAGCTGGATACTGGTTAGCGAATTTGAGCTTGCAAAAGATGTAACGTGGAAGTATTCTTGTTTGTGAACTTAAGTTAAATAAAGTTTGTAAAATAGATACATCATATTTAACCAATGCAGTTGTCTTTTCTGTAACATGGTATTCATTCTTTTTTGAAATAAAGCGAAATGTTTTTTTTTTTTGTTGAATCGTTTTATCTCTAGAAATCACAGTAAGCCTATTCAAATTTTATGCTAACTGCCTGTCTGTAACAGATCCAAGAGCTCGTTGAAGCCATTGTTTTGCCAATGACTCACAAAGATCGATTTCAGAAAATAGGAATTCGCCCACCAAAAGGTGTGCTTCTCTATGGACCTCCTGGTACTGGTAAAACCTTAATGGCTCGTGCATGTGCTGCACAGACGAATGCTACCTTTTTGAAGTTAGCTGGCCCTCAACTTGTGCAGGTAGGTTATGCTTTACTGATAATGATGATGAAATTTACATCTACATCCTTTGGAGAAGAGTTTATATCTCAATTTTGTCTGTATGGTTTGTTTTAGCTTTGACGTTGGCTTTGTCTTTTGAAATGCTGTAATCTTTTATGCATGGTCATTTTTTGTTCTTGTTGTGTAACCTTTTGTGTCATCCCACAATCATATACAAATGCTAAATGAAAGAATTGTTTTCATCTTACAATTATCTCTCCAACACCTTCCAAGCAAATGCTATCTCTGCATATATCAATCAGCCTTTTTTTTGCCATATCCCTTTCAGACAGAGGTATTACTGGAAAATGCTTAGATGTTCATCGGAGAGGGTGCAAAGATTGTTATAAATATGATGGGATAACTATCCCACTACTTCTCCTTCCCTTTTAGATACCACTTACTCTTTATTCCACAATTTCAATCTGAACAGAAAACAGTGATGAGGTATTCTTCCTCAGCATCTATCCTGCAATCAAATACAAATCCAAAATCAAAGACTAGCTTTCATCTTACAATTTCCTCCAATGCCATCAAAATAAATGCTACCTCTGCATATATCAATCAGCTTTCCATTTTTTTTTTTTTGGGTCGTATCCCTTTCTGACAGAGGTGTTATTGGAAAATGCTTAGATGTTCATTGGAGATGGTGCAAAGCTTGTGCGTGATGCTTTTCAACTTGCCAAGGAGAAATCTCCATGTATTATCTTTATAGATGAAATTGATGCGATTGGCACAAAACGGTTTGATAGGTATTTGCTTTGGACATTTAATGCTCCATTCATACATGATTGCTTGTTACGTTGTTAGTATGCTGAAATCTCCATACCTTTCTGAAATGTTCTGCATTCTTTTATGGATAAAAATTACATTTAGATGTGATGGGGCATTTACAAGGGGAGACATTGTACTATAATTTTTGAAAGTGACTAGCTTCTTTCCTTGGATTTTTGAAAGATTAGGGAAATCCATTACCATAGGAAGGAACAGCTCTAGGGGCTTGTTTGGAGGCGGGGTAAAATACTGTAGGGATAAGTTAAAATGAAATAAGTGAAGATAGATGTTTATTTGGGAGGTGGAATAAGGGAGGGATTTAGTGGGGGGATATAATGATTGGTATAATGTCGTGATGTTAGTGGATATTTGTTTAATAATATAAGTGGGAGTGGAAAATGTTAGTAGGTATTTGTTTAATATTAAAAGTGAAAGTGGAGTATGTAGTGGATATTTGTTTAATTGTAAAAGAGGAAATGAAGGTTATTGTGATTTGATTGAAATGATTGGAAGCAATTGTGTGGAAGTTTGTGTTGAAGTGATTAGAAAAACCCCAACAAAAATCCCATGGTGAAAAAAACCTCCTTAAACCCCACTGCCAAACATAGCCTAAAAGAGTCTTCTTATCTTAATGTATCTTAATATCTAGCTCAAAGTTGCTTTGTATTGATTTGGTCCAAACATAAAGACAAATATGCATACTAAAGTTTGCATATACTAAGGATGATGGGTGAGAGGGCGAGAGAGCGAGAAAGGGAGGAGGAGCGGGATTGGACGTTGGTAAGGAGGAAGGAAAGGAGGAAGG
This sequence comes from Thalassia testudinum, assembly GCA_037157565.1. Lineage (NCBI taxonomy): Eukaryota > Viridiplantae > Streptophyta > Magnoliopsida > Alismatales > Hydrocharitaceae > Thalassia > Thalassia testudinum. Next base: position 18,750,042 of record JAZHRO010000002.1, on the reverse strand, counting down.
GAGTGGAGAAGGATGTGCTTTGCTTCAAATGCAGGGGGAAGAGACATGTCGCGAGGGAGTGTTGGGACACAGTGAAGTGCCTTCATTATGGGGGCTTTGGCCACCGAAGAGCAGCTTGCTCGAGGGGAGTGCGGTATGGGTCGGGCACTCCAATTGGGGCTGCAGACACTTTGCCACCTCCACCTGAGGGTGCTCCTTCGGTGGAGCTTGGTCGAGGGAGCTTGGGGCACTCAAGAGGGTGTTGGCAACAGCTATGGTTGGTGTGGTGGTGGAGGGTCGAGTTGGTCTAAGCACGTTGAAAGTGGAGGTGGCGAAACCAGCCTGAAGGTGCTGAGGGAGGAGAGGTTTCTTATGCTGGATGCGCGACCGGAGGTGGTGGACAAGCTTTTCTTCAGGGACCTCTGTTGTTCGACCGGGGTCGTTAGGTGGAGATGGGCGATGAAGTCTGATGGGGTGCTCCCGGAAATCCTCTGAGGAGAGCGGGCTTGCTTGTGGACGTGGTGGGGATCCCCCCGCTTCTTGCGCACGAGGGAGGTTGTAGAGGCGGTTCTTGCACCTTATGCGAGGGTGCGGTGGTGTGAGGGCCTTGGCCTGAAGGGGAACAACCTATCCGTGATGCGGGCTATGTCGGAGCTCGTACCAGGGAGGGACTTCCACGAGAAGGTGGCCCTCCGTTTGGGGGGCGCAGCGTGGGTTGTCTAGGTGAGGCAGGTTAGGAACTGGCCTCAATCCTTCGCTAAGGCGGTGGTGGGCCATGGCAGTTTGGGGGTGGTAAGTGGTGCTGCTCCGGCGAGGAAGGCAGTGTGGAGACCTAGGACGACTGGTGGGAGTAACCCCTCGACTGCTGAGTCAGCAACGCATGATGTGGACCGCATTCAATGCGCGCAGTCGCCGGAGGAGATTGCAGCGGCTGAGGGGGCTGTGGCTTCTCGAGATTTTATTTCGGAGGGGGTTATTTTGGAAGGTGAGGGGGCGGTGGCGATGTTGAGGAGGCTTTTTTGGGAGGTAGGATTTTGAATCGGGGGCTATCTTTCTTGGAAAGTGGGGGTTTTTTCGGTGGGTTGGAGAAGACTGTGGGGGGAGCAGGGGCCCCACTTTTGGAAGGGTGAAGGGTGGTAGATTTGAACTCGGGTTTGGATCCGTTTAGGGGCCCGAGTCACGCAACGGCTATTTATAAAGGGGAGTTGGGGGAAAAAGACCCCGAAGACCACCTTTTTCGTTGGATGGCGACGAGTGATGGTGAGCCACGAGGGGGACTGAAGGGGATGGAGCACTTTGGAGGTGGTGCGGATGGCAGAGGTCTCCAGGCGACGACGAGGCTGCGACATCGGAGGTGGAGGAGGTCTGGGCAGCAGCCCAAACTAACGTGGTACCTAGGGCGGCAGGGCAGTACGTGGCGACACAACGATGGCAGCTACGACTGACTTAGACTGCGTGAAGGGGCAGCACTTTGCTAGGGAGGCGGCCTCTGACCATGGGGTAGTCGTCTCCATGGTTGCAGAGGGTGGGGTGGTGGTGGTGCTGCTTGACGTACTGTGACGACGAAGGCGAATACCAAAGGGGCTCCGGCCGACTTCGCAGCGGTGACATTGAGCACTGTGTTGGAGGAGGGCAGAGAGTAGAGGAAGGGTTCAACGGTGAGGGGTGGTGGAGTGGTGGAGGGCTTAGGGGTTTGAGGGGTCGGGGGGATGGATGTTGGAGTAGAGGGGTCTCTGGAGGGTGGAGATGTGGAGAGGAGCTGTGGGGGAAGGGTGGTTGGGAATAAGGGCATTGGGTGGTGTGGGGGTTTTCAGCCTGGGGAGGTAGAGTAGGTGGTGGAGGGGTCCAGTTTTGGATGTTCTGCAGGGGGGTTTTTTATGGTGCCCCATGTTGAAGGTTCTCACTTGGAATGTTAGGGGGCTCAATGACCCCTCGCGTCGGGGATATTAAGACCCTATGTCTAGAGGTGGAGCCCGGATGTTGCTTTGTTCGAGCAGTCAAAGCTGCATGTATGTGATCAGAGGGTATGGAGGGAGATTGGGGGTGGTTTGCTGGGTAGTTTTCTGGTGTTGGATGTGGCTTGGAGGTCGGGGGGAGTCGTGATCGGGTGGAAGGAGGACGTTTTCTCCCTGGTGGATGTGGAGTTGGGGGCGGGGGTGGTCTCTGTGCAGTTGAGACGGAGTGATGGACTCTGTTTGGTGTTTTTAGTGGTATATGGACCGGTTGAAGAGTCCGCCATGAGATCCCTGTGGGAGGACCTTTGTCAGGTCGTTAGATTTCAGGGATGCCCCTGGCTCATCAGAGGGGACTTCGATGTCACCCTCATGGTTGAGGACAGGACGGGTGGTAGAGGGGGTCGGGATTGTGGTTCAGAAGATTTCATTAGGTTCATTGCGGAACATGGACTGTAGGATGTACCCCCCACTTCATGTGCCTACACGTGGAGGAGCTCTGGTGGCTTGATGTCTAGACTGGACCGCTTCCTATGCTCCATGGAGTTGGCGAAGGTCTTCCCTTTGGCGAGGGTTTACGCTTTTGAGAGGCCTTTCTCGGATCACACTCCTTTGATATGGGAGTCCGGCGAAGGCTCCCGTTTTGGTATGTATTTCAAATTCGACAGGGCGTGGCTGTTGGAGGAGGGCTTCGGGTGTATGGTGGAGGACAAGTGGAGGACTTGGCGCTTGGATGGCTCAACGGCAACGAGATTGGAATCAAAGCTTTGGGACTTGAGGTTATTTTTGGAGTATAGGAGGCAGTTAAAAGAAGAGCGGAACAGAAAGAAGAAAAAGCACTTGGGGGGAGTTTCAGAGGCTAGATAGAGTGGAGGATCAAGGCCTTCTGACGACAGTGGAGAGAGTGACCAAGGTGGAACACATAAAGACGATTTAAGTTGAAGATTGGAAATTGGAGGTTGAATGGAGAACGAGATCCAGACAGAGGTGTATTAAGGAAGGGGATTCGAACACCAAGTTCTTCCATATAATGGCATTAGCCAGGTGCAACAGGAACCGGATTGATAAGCTCCATCTGGTAGGGAGGCTGTGGGTAGGGCAGCTGCAAATTTTTTCAGGGAGTTCACAGGGAAGAGAAGGGATGGGAGATGGTGCTGGAGAGGTTTGGGTACTCCAGTAGTAGGTGTAGTGGAGGTGGAGGGGTTGGTGGCGTCATTCACGGAGGATGAGGCATGTGAGGCGGTTTGGGGGCTGAATGCTGACGGATGCCCAGGTCTTGACCGGTTCCCAGTGCTATTCTTCAAGGAGTTTTGGTCGATGCTGAAGGACGAGGTCTTACAGGTTCTTGATTAGTTTAGGGAGGGCAACAATGGCTTCAATAGGCTTAATAAGTTTTATATGTTCTTGTTACCTAAGAAGGAGGGGGTAGAGACAATTGATGATTATAAACCCATTGCCTTCTCAAATGCAATCTATCCGATTGTGGAAAAAATCTTGGCGAACAGGCTTAGGAAGGTGATTGGTGGGGTGGTGTCGGAGGTGCATGCAACTTTTATGCCAGGGAGATGCATCTTGGATGGATATGTTGCAGCCGAGGAGATCCTTGCACATTGGAAGAGAGAGAGGACAGCTTTTCTATGGAAGGTTGACTTTAGGAAAGCCTATGACTCCATCCAGTGGTCTTTTTTGTGGGCAGCCATGATCAAGAGGAGATTCTCGTCAATATGGGTTAGATGGATGAAACAATGCGTCACAACAACCTCCTTTTTGATCCTCATTAAACGGAATTCGGTAGGTGGTTGGATACAGCCAAGGAGTGGCGTTCGACAGGAGTGTCCTTTGGCACCTATGCTGTTTGTGATGGCGGTTGATGCTCTAGTAAGGGCATTCGGCAAGACGTGTGAAGCTGGTTTGATTAGGGGTTTCTTTCTGGAGGGAGGGGTGATGTACCGGTGCTGCAATATGCGGATGATACCCTCTTCTTTGTGGAAGGGTCGGAGACGGAAGCGAGGCGGAGCCGTATTCTTCTAGAGCTATTTGGTGAGGCTTCTGGCATGCAAATTAATTGCTTGAAGTCTTCTTTTATCCGCTTTGATATGTCTGATGAGAAGGCTAAGGCATGTTCAGTGATCCTAGGTACGGAGAGAGGGACCCTGCCTCTCCCTTATTTGGGCCTGTCTTTGACAGATGGTGGAGTTACTTTACAGGATTGGGCTCTATTGTTGGAGAGAATTGAGGATCAGTTAGCGGGGTGGGTGTCCAAGCTACTGTTGAGAGGGGACAGGGTGGTTCTCCTTAAAGTGGTGCTATCTGCTATGTTAGAGTATTTTGCGTCTGTAGTGAAGATGTCGTGGAAGGTTAAAGACAAGATTGTGAGCCTAATGAGGAGCTTCTTCTGGACGAACTATGGGATAGGTGGGAAGGGGGCGAAGTTAGTGGCTTGGGGTGAGGTTTGCAAACCTGTCAAGAAAGGGGGCTTGGGAGTTCGGGAGGTAGGGAGGATGAATAATAGTTTTTTGGCCAAGTGGATTACGAGGTTGCTTGAAGGGGGAGACTGCTTGGTGGGGAGGATTTTGTGATCCTGCTATGGGGGATCACTTGGTTGGGATCTCTTAGTGTCACCTCTTCGAGGTGGTTCTCACTCCCTTAGAGGTTTGTCTTTGGTAGTACCAAAGGTTTGTTCTTTCTTTAACCATGTACTTGGATCGAGCAATATCTTCATATTCTGGACGGATGATTGGATGTGGCTTGGTGCTATGTCAGAGCGCTTCCCCAGGCTTGCGGCGTTAGCGGTTGACAAAGGAGCTTCTGTAGTGGAGGTTTGGGACGACGCTTGGTGCCCTGTGTTCTCAGGGAATCTGTCATATTAGAGGATTGGAGAGATACAGGAGTTGGAGGGGTTCCAGCCTGAGGATGGTGTGGATTTATTTGGTTGGGAGGAGGGAGATTTCTCAGTGCGTGATGCGTAGGGGAGGTGTGGAGGTCTCGGCATGTTGGGGGATATTGGTCTTGTTAGAGACTACTGCATACAGTTTGGGGGGGGGGGGGGGGGGGGGGGGCGCTCTTGCCCCTTGAAGGTAAAGTTCTTTGCTTGGCTTCTCAAGAGAGGCAGATTGATGACGAGAGCGTGGAGGGCGCGATGGGTCCAAGACGTAGGGAGGTTTTGCCCACTTTGTGGTCAAGCAGAGGAAGATGTGAAGCATTTTTTCTTTACCTGCCTTGTGGTGTCGCAGGTCTGGGCTCAGTTTGAGGACAGGTGGTGAGCTCATTATTCCTTTCACAGCTTCTGGAGGTTGTTTAGATGTGGAAGTATGGATGTTGGGCGCAATGTGTTTTGGTCGAAGAAAGAAAGGGCTCGGTCGCTAGCGGTTTTGTGGGTTATTTGGCTAGGAAGGAATGTGGTTGTCTTTAGGGGGCAATGTCTGTATATGGAAAATTTTGTTACCTCCGCTTTATCTTTTGTATAGTGGTGGAGTTCATGTTTGTAACATGGATTTTGTGCTTCTTTTTTGATTAATTAATACATTTTCTTGGTGGTTATCAAAAGTACAATCACCCTTTCCCTCTTCAAAAAAAAATATTGAGGTTTGTATTGTTTGAGTTGGTCAGGAAGTTGCTTTGAGCTGTGTGAACGAGGCAGCAAGTTGTAACTTGTTCTTACTTGTAGATAAATATCTCACACATCAACTTCAGGTAAATAGCATACGCATGCTTGGGTGGGAGAGGGGATCGCATACAATCTGTAAAAGGTGGCAAACATAGAAAATTCGGGACACCTGTATGCAAGGTGAGGTTCGTTAGGAAGTAGGAATCTTTAACTTGTTAATCGATTCCATTTGAGTGAAATTGGAAACTTCTTAATTTAGTTGTGGGTGCTAAACAAGAACATCAAGGTTGGTCTAATATGCAAGGGGGAGTTTATTAACAAAAGAAACAAGACTTGTTTCCTATAATATAATTCTCGTTAGGGTTATGTTGCTGTGAAATTGGAACTTTTCTACTTGAGGTCAGTTCTACAAGTTGTGCCTTTTGAACTTTATTGCATTGGATCACAAGCTACCTTCTTCAATGATGAAAGGTCTGGAAAGAGCAGGCGATTTTTTTTTTTTGGACAGAGAAAAGGGAGGTTAACAGGGGTTGTTAGACCCCCAAATTCATTAATAAACAGAGATAGTTACATTAGTGGTCACATAAAGCTGAAAAATGGTACAACACCCCCTCTATACTAGCTCTTTCCCCTCTGAAGATAACCCCATCAAGCCCCAACCACAAACACCAAAAAAGAATGGAAGACTGTCTAATTATATCTCTATCCATATCTTCCATGTGAACCTGACAGCATTCCAGAACGACTCATGCAAGGAGATATCAAACAACCAATCTCTGGCCTGTTGCCAGCACTGTTGGGCAAACATGCAAGTGAAGAAGAGATGCTCCATGTTGTCAACAAGTTTAAGTGCACAACACAAAAGATGAATCAGTAGCCACTGTCCCGTGAAGTGATGGATGAACAGCTTCTTTCTCCTCAGAAGCACATGGACCTGACTTTTAAAGGCAACTTGGCCTTCCAAATGGTCCTAGAATCCTCAGTAATAGTTTGGTTGATGGGTGTACGAGAAGATGTGAAGTGCAGATGACCCTTCCTGACAGAAAATTGACTATACTTCCACACCCGGCCATCCCTCCCCTCAGTCAAGGATATCTCATGGAGAGCCTGGGGTGTGAGGAACAATTCCTCTACCCTTGCATCAGACAACCAAAGGCTATGAATGGGGGACATTAGGCAGCCAAAGGTTATTAGTAAAACGATCAGCAATAATAATGGTCAGATCAGGTGACCAGCGCAACCAGTCTCGGGTAGATCTCGGCAACGACATTGAAGGAGCACCAATGGTGTGACCAAAATTGAAACATCCTCCCCTCTCCAAGGGCAGGCTTGAAATGCAGTTAAACTTTCCTGAAAAGTTTGCGGAGACATTTCTAGAATGTAGAAGTGCCTCTAAAGGTCATCCTTCTTTCATCCCAATGTATAGTGGCCCCATAAGAGTCACAAAATATCCTTTTCTAAAATGGATGATTGCAGCCCCATGATTTGCAAAACCCACCTTGTAAGAAGTGCATCATTCAATTCTCCAAGATTTGGGACGCCAAGACCACCGCCATCTTTCTTAGGTCTACAAACCTCATCCCAGTTTACCAGAGGCATAAACTGACCCTTGAAGAGGAGCTCAACAAGAATCACCTAGAATTGATCCACTGAAGAACACAGGCAGGTACCTTGAGAACAGAGAGGAAATAAATGGGAAGCACAGAAAGTACTGAGGAGAGCAAAAGAAGCCTTCCCCCTTTTGACAAAAGCCGAGCTGGCCATCTCTGCAGGTGTTTTTCCATTCTCACGATGACTTGAATCCATTCATTAGATGTATTATTACCTGGTGTGGGAGGTAAACCCAGATGTTTCAGGTGCATTATTTGAGTATATCTTACATTTCTTGGATCATGACTAATATCATTTGTAGGCATCATACCATTTCGGATTGAAGAGGACCTTCAATATTCTGCAGCTTGATATTAAGTGAAGTAATTGTGATGGCTTGGCCATTTGACTCCATGGAGATGCGGCCTAAAAACTGTCCTAGTTAGTATGGTAGTCCAAGGTTCTCTGTTTAGGCCAAACTTCTATACAGATCTTGTTGCATGTGGACCAAAACCAATTTTCACTTGGATCTAGGGGAGGCTCCAATTGCCTGGATCAGTGGAGCATATTATGCTTAGGTTGTTACAAAAGGGTAATGTAGTCCTCCTTAATCAAGTCATCTTTTGGTGGAAAAAAGTTGTTGGACATGCTGGAGCATACTTGATCCTGCAAGCAAACATGGGAGGTAGTAGATGACGCAAGCAGAATATCTTCCTGATCTCTAGACCAAATTAAAAAGAATCCCCTTATACTGAATACAAGAAAAGAAATTTGTGCATGGGCTGCAAAAATCACATTCTTGGCAAAAAGTAAACTCGTGGTGGGGTTGATGCCCTCAAGGAAAAGTAATGGGTGATCACTCATGAGTCATTAGTGCACTCAGAATTATACACTTTTTCCACATTTCTTGGAGTCATCGAGATATCCCACCAAGTTGTAAGAAGTCCTGAATGTTGTGTTTCTGATGCATGTGGTGAGTGCTACTGTTGTTAAGGCAAGCACCTAGGCACACCATGGTGCTAACTAGGCAATACAAGGGATTGGTTTAGGTGCACACCATGGTGCTAACTAGGCCATACAAGGGGTTGGTCTCAACCAACACCAGGCAAGGCGATTTTGCTTAGACACTACTGTGGGCAATAGGTGCTCAGGTGAGTGCCCAAGTCAACTACTTGGGTTTCTGCTTTTGTTAGTGAAATTCTTGGTTGGACTTTATGATTTTTATCCTGTATCTATGTGGTTGGCTTTATCTTACCATATATATGTTGTGTGTGTGCGTGTGTATACGCATTTCTAAAAGAAACTATATATATATATATATATATATATATATATATATATATATATATATATATATATAACGCATTGCTTTTCTTGGGCGAGTGCCTAGGCAAGCACCTAGAACCTTGGGTGTTTTTGACCCCTGCCACCTTTTGGTTCTTTTCGCCTTAGACGGCACTAGTGAGTATAGACAAAAAGCATTCAAGGTAATGTCAATACATGGATATTTATCAAAGAAAAGGTGAACATAACTAGTGTCTTTATTGTCTCCATTTTTTCCCTTTTTTTCCGTTTTGCCTCCCTTTTTCTCTCTATCTTCCTTATTTCTCCCCTCTCGTCTGCCTCATTTTTTTCTGCCTTTCACTCCCTTCATCTCTGAACATTTCTAGTATTCTCTTCATCTCTGAGCTATCTTTTTCATTGTCTTTCTTGTCCCTCAAACCCAAATAGGCAAGTGCAAAGACATTAGAAACAAGAATAGAAAGACACATGAACCAGGAGTGTAACCTCCCAAAAAGGTAAAAAAACCTAGAATACAAAGCATGAGAAGTAATTTGATAGATCTTTTCATTGAACTCAACTGAGCAGGTAAACCTGGGACAAACCATGATTAAGCTCAGAGAACATCCTTGGGAAGTTTCCAATAAAAAAAAAAAAATTCATACTTAAATGACTAATACATAATGCAGAGCTTTGGACTGTTTTGAAGCTTCTAGCCATTTGTGATTTTAGACAAGGAAATAGCTGAACAACAATTTTTCCAAGCTGTGGACTGTTCAATAACAACTGACAAATCAGGAGTGATCTTGAAAACTTGCATTTTTGTGGCCCTTCTATAAGAAAATGGAATGGTGGATAATACAGCAAATCACCCAAAATTTGTTCCTTGTATGAGGAAAGAAGGTTACAATGCCAAGAAGGTACTTTTCAACAACCTTACACCACTGTTCACATTGGAGAATGACTTAATCCTGGAGATCACTGCCATGAATCTCATGATTGGTGCAAGTCTTGTGATTTGCCATGATGAAGACGCTGAATTTACACTGTTGCACCCTGAGATCATGTCCACCTCTCCAACATTGATTTGGTTTTTCTAACTCAGTTGTGAGGCTGGGGCTGTTTATGTCCAAGCAATGGTTGAGCAGGGCATAATCTCTACCTCCAGATTGCATTGCTGATAGAGTATGCTTAGAGAACATATGCCTGTCAATATTTTAATTATGAGCAGAAATAAATGAACTGCCAATCAGTTGTCGTTCTGCTTGAGATCCTGGAACAGGTGGTGTGGAATCTCCCTGCATGGCTGCTTCCTTATCCAGGTCTGATCTAGTTTTGTGCCCTCTAAGCCTGCACAATAAAAAAGGTGGCAGCATGCACTAACTCAGATTTGGAAGAATGCGAACATATAATTTGGACTCTTGATTAAAACTAATTAGAGGATTGCATACTCTGCACCTTGTCATTTTGCTGTTGTGCTTATCCCGCAATACAGAAGACCATACACATCTAGCTGTCTAACATAAGGCCCTTGTCGTTGCATCTAATAGGATATAGTGGCATCTTGAACTTCGAGGAGAAATATCTACATGGGGAACAGCAAGAGATATAAAACCTTAGATGAACGTATGCACAAATGAACAAGAGCATGGGCAGAACATATCAAGGAGTTTAAAATCGGAGCCTCTCATAACCAATAATGCACAAACATCTAGGCAAAACTGTAGGACCAAACATGTTCTGCCAGATCGTTGCATCCCTCTTCTATCTTTCAAATCCACACAATAAAGAATGTAGTATTCATTAACTCAGCTTTGGAGGATGAAATATATGATTTGGACTCTTAATGGGAACTAGTTAGAGCATCATGCACTCTGCCTCATGCCATGTCTGTTTGCTCACCCAGCAACATAGATCATATGCATCTAGACCTGTCATTCCATCTGATAATATATAGCGGCATCTTACACAATCTTAGAGTAACCCATTCGCAAATTAACAAGAGGACTTGAACAACATACCGAAGAGATCAAAGCCAGAATCTCCCATATTTGATAATGCCAAAACTTTAGTCTGAAAGGATTGGACATGCTCTAGTACCATATTGAACAATAATACAAGAAACGATAAGAAATCAGCACCAAAGAATGTGATGGTTATGTGGTTTGTAATGGCATAGGGCAACCTACTTCTATGGGAGAGAGCTTAACAATTGGATTTTGTATTATTTTCTTCTCAATTAAAAATTACAATACCTTCCAGGAAAAAAAACTTTGATAAAGTGAGCAGTCCCTTTTATTTAATGGTGCCTCCATCCCTCTAGCATTTATTTGGCTTATGTTGGACTAGATTCCAATATGAAGTCTTATTTTGATATGTGAGAGAATCTTATACTGTTTAATGCTGATTATGTAACCCCCATCGATCAAGCTTGCCTGTATTATGTTCATTTTACCATACTTTCATATCCTGGTTGTATAAATCAATGTATGCCTTAGCCTTATCTCGCTGTTGGCCTGTGGATTTGCATTTAGTCAAGTTGATTTTTGTCAACAACTTTGAGATTGATTTTCTCCAGTTAGTTGTTAGATATGATTATCTCCTATGTTTCTGACATTGTTATTGCTATTTTATGGAAATTAATTTTTCAACTGACCACCCCACTAATCCATTTATATGCAACAGTGAAGTGAGTGGGGACAGGGAAGTGCAACGTACCATGTTGGAGTTGCTTAACCAGCTTGATGGCTTCAGCAGTGATGACCGAATTAAAGTTAGTCTCTCTCTCTCTCTCTCTCTCTCTCTCTCTCTCTATATATATATATATATATATATATAAAATTCCTATTATTAGATCATGTAGAGCCTAATACGGAAAGTTGGTTTAATATAATGATATATGGTGGACATAATGCTTGATTAATGACATTTCTTGATGTTAAATTCATTTTTTTGTTAATCTTGAATTGCGCATTTATAAACCAAGTACTTTTTGCCAGTTTTAATTCTCTTACATTATTTATTTTGTAATGCCTTTTTTTAAAAATTTGTTTCTCTCAAATCTATTTTGGTAACTATGACAAGTTATTCCGATTGCAACCCATCTTAGCATAACATGTGCAAAACTTTTCTTTACCTGGAAAGAGCTTGGGTAGGCTTTCTTCTCCCTCTTTTTGAAACAGAAACAGGATGGCTATGTCGATGCACAAAGCATTGATTATAGTTAAGAGATCAAGTTACAAACTTGTCAAAGAAAAAAAGTTACAAAATCTTCTGCAAAATTCCAGGTAAGTATGCTGCATCAAGTACCAAGTTTTCTAGCCGTATTCTTTCCCTCAAACACCGTCCAATTCTCTGGTTGTGCCACAAGTTGTTTCAATTTACGATTTATCCAGTTCCCATTTTACTTTAACATCCTGATCTGGATGTAACCTTTTGGTACAATAGCAGCGAAGTAGGATTGACAAAGAGATCTGGACTTGGTTGAATGAGATATTGGCCTTTCTTTTGTACAGTTTTCCTCTTTGAAACCACAAGGACCATCTTGTCTGAAGGCTCCTAGAAACCTCAGTCAAGGGTGTTATTATAGTTATCTGCTTTTGCCAAAAGAAACTTTAGAGCATTCATCCAAAAAAATGGTGATCATGCCTTCTGTATACTCAGAACATTCAGAGTTTACCTCACTTCCTGGAGCTGACCAAGTTCGTATTCTGCCACTAGCCTCATCCTTCTAACTAGACATGTACAAAATTTTGAACCTTTGAGTGTTCCTAAGAAAGACAAAACGTACCTGCAATCCTTCAAGTAGCTCATCCAAAAGGTTCACCCCTCCATGGGGTTGACTTCTTCCCCCAGACAACAAATCAAGCATTTGTTATTGAAAAATCTTGCTGTAGAAATGTAGCATCTGTAAACATCTGTAACACCAGCACTAGGCCAAGAGGGGTCAATCATGGAGGAGTGGCTAGATGTCCTTTGTCCTTGCATCAGAAAGCCCGCTACCCGCATACAGTATCCAACACATAAAGGCCCTCATCCGGGATCACAAACTTGTGATGCCTAGGGGTGCCTCTGCTTTCTGGAAGGGGTTGGCTGCTATTTCCAAGGTGATGATTTCTTCTCCTCGAGGCTTGGTTTCTAGGACTGACTTCTCCTTTTGGAGTAACGACTGGTTGGGCTGTGGCAGATAGGAAACTTGTTTCCTTGCTTTTGCACTGGCAGTAGACAAGATAGTTTTGGTGGTTGACTGCTGGTTGGGAGATGGAGATTCTGATGTATTTGGTGTTGTTGGACACGCTCTTTCATGGCCCCTCGTTTTGACCTTGTTGCAGCTTTTGGAACTCATTGGTAAATCCCAACCAAGTGGGCCTTGGGAGAGGGTGGATTTTTTGTGCACGATGCTCACAGGAGGTTGTGGGGTGCAAATAACAATTTGGACATTGAAATTGAATATGTTGAATTTTTATCAGGGACACTATAAACTGATTTAGGTTGCCAAATTTCCTTTGAAGATCAAGATTTTCTTTTCTTTTCTACCGACGTGAAGGAGATTACTCACAAATGTTTTCAGATTTAGGTGGGTGCTACATATGTACCTGTCTTGTGCTGAATGTGAATCAGGTTGGAAGACTGTACACCTCTTTATCACCTGTCAGTTGGAACCGGGCCTGGATTGGATTGAATTCTGATTAGGGACAATTCTAGTCCATGATTAGGTGGTGTCACAGAGGTGATGGAAAGACTGAATTCAGAAGTTTGGATCTAAACATGAGCGTGCCATGGCTTAATGCAGTCCTTTAGGGTATTTGACCTCTTAAAAAAAAGTCTTTTGGGCTATTTGGTTGATGAAGAATGGTGTCCTATTTAAGGGGGAAAGACCCTATATGGACAATGCCCATACCATAAGTTTCTTGTCCACTACTTAAAGTGATTACTTGTAATATTTTTACTTCTTGTGCTCACTTTTGATTATAATGGAGTGGGTAATCAACTGGTAGTCACTTATTGCTGCATTAAAAAAAGTGGCAAAGAAATGAAAGTTGCCTGATCAGAAACCGTCAGAAAAGTGGCCTGCCTCACCAGCCCAGGAAGACGTAATTGCCAATGCATCTGCTGCACTTATAGCAACTAGGGATGTCAGATTACTACAACTACATTGAGTAACCATGGTATTTACCACCCCCTCCCCTCCTTACGTGCAAGCACACCAAAGACAAAAGAACGATGGGGGGTGCCGAGTTGGACCTTTGTGTTGGTCCTCTCTGTGGCTGTACCCTCCCATTGTCAGGCCTTCCATTTACCAGATAAAAGGGACAAAATGGTGATACACCTCCTCATCCTCCTAATCAACATCTCAGGAAAGCCCCTCCACCCCAGGAATTGCCTCAGATAGGAACCAAGAGAGGAAAATCATAGGCTTTGAGAGATCAATCTTCCACAAAAAGGCTATTCCACCTTGACTGCTTCTATATGCTGCCATGATCTTTACTGCTGCAACAAAATATTTTACCAATCACCTGCCACTGATAAAGGCTGACTGCATAGGCCCAATTGGATCCAATTCCCTTGGTCCGTTTGCCAAGTTGATAAGCCATATTGGACAAAGCAATAGTTAATAGTCTTCAACCCCCTCTACCACCATCTTCTTAGCAGTATAAGAACACAAAGTACCTCTCCCATATACATATACGTACATACACACATACATACATAAACACATACACATGTATGTACACAAAGTATACATACATACATACATACATACGTACATAAGGTATCTTTCCAACCTCTTAAAGCTATGATTCCTAACCGCGAACTCCCTAACCATGTTCACAGTACTTTAGCTGCAGTTTCTTGGACCTTATAGAGCTTGGAAATAAATGAAAATTTCAATATTGGCGTCCCTATCCTCTAACTGCAGTTTCTCGGACCTTCTTTTCCATTTGAAATATTAACCTGCATGGCTGCAACACATGCTGTACAACCTCCTATCCTCTTATTGGATGGCGGTTCCCTCAAGTTGTCCAATCTGGTACCCTACAGGGTTCCTGCCTGACCTCCTGCTGCTTCATAATCCCACAGCCAGCTAGAAATTGCTCGAGACCCTCTTTCCTGCTGGCCAGGGTATGTGCAGCCGACAATCCCATCTGGTAGACTGGTACACAATTTACTTCTCCTGGACAAGGTCTTGGAGTCTGTTCTCCAGCAAAACATAGCAGCTCAATCATAAAAGTATGGAGGGGACCACACCTTCACTTGACCTGCACATGATGATGATCTGAGGATGGGATATTCATTCAAAGCCATCTCCACTTCTCATGGTCTCCCTCGTGGCCTCTCTAAAAGATCTCTTTGCATTTTTACTAGTGTCTCATGGAATTTTGAAATTATCATCATCATCTGGGTTAGAGAGATGGTTTGTTAGTGGCCAAATTGTGTATTGTTAGTCTTTCCCCTTTTTTGCAACATCCTTTTTTTTTCCCCTCAAAAGGTCTCATGGATACCTCGCAGATTGGGATAATCTTAGAAGGTTGTGACATTTTATCACCTCCAATTAAGTGATGTTTAAATCTGGTTATGCCAGCACCCATTAGTTGCTTTCCATGGGATTATGTCCTGCCATCAATTGATTCACAATATAACTATCTGGGTCTTCCAGTTTTTTAGGTTTTCCATTCTTTCAAGGGCACACAGGTACAAAAAAAGGATCAAGGGTTAAGGAGTCAACAGTCAAAGCTTGGTGTGTATTGTGTCAGTCTGGCAGCAACGAAGTTATGTGCATTTCTAATGCATATAATACCATGCATATCATAACTAACAAATATGCTCAAATACTGTTTTTTTTTTTTTTTGAAAAATACCTGCATTGTCCATTAAATGATGCTAGATTAGCTAACTACTATGTAAATAATAATAACAATCTCCATTTCAAAAAAAAAAAAAAAAAACTAATAACAGTCTAACCACCTAATGTTCTTTTTTCTCTGGCAAGCAACTACCAAATTACTATTCGTATTAACTATGTAAGTACCACTGACATATGAAGGTCCTATAATGTGATTGTGCAAAAGTAATACTAATTACCAAGTAATAAATAATTACTATCAATAATAACTAGCTGGGAACTATGTAACACTGACATAAAATTAATTACAAGTATTGGCTTAACATATTGCTCATCATTTATCTGTCATCTGGTAATATAATCAACATTAGGAGAAACTTAGTTTGTTAGAATCTAGCTAAGAGCCTAGGACTAAATTCAAAAGGAGTGTAGACCTAAGATAAGAGGTTTTGAAAGTTAGACTAGCTGAGAGAAGATGGAGGCAAGCTAAAGAGAACTACCTGATGATAGGGGCAAGGCTGGGTAGGTAAACAGGAGCTCTATTAGTCAATGTTAGCATCTTTGTCCTTCACCATTAACCAGGAAAAAGGTGTATGAGAAATTTCACCTGGTATGGGTAAAATCTGGGAAATATTGCACATGAAATGCTGGCAAAATGAGCAAGCGAAATGAGGCCCTTGTGATATGCAAATTTTCCCCGACTTGCATCCTTCTGTGTTCTTGCAATTTCAAAATTGGTACCCTGTCAAAAGAAACTGTTGAAATTGCACATTTCAGTGAAATTTTGGTTGTTTCATCTAAAAAAAGGTTTAGTCAACCATCACCAACCACAAAAGGATCAATTGAACCCCAAACCTGTGGCTAATATCTCACGGGCGAAATAGAAAATACTCGAGAGAATAGGCTTTTAGTCTCTTGAGGAGATGATTAAAAACCTGTATGATTGGAACGATAAGCCATACAATTTGTTGTCCATGGTTGAGCATTGCATGTGTCAAATCAACCTGCCGGACATGAGTTCCTTAGCCCAATAGAGCGATCCCGACTAAAAATGAACTCTAGAACTCAAAACTTACAGAAGGAATACGCCGATAAAAATTAAAGGAAGCAATCTCACCACCATTCTATCTTTTGAATCCTGCAATATTGGCAAGCTTGAGTAGCAGAATTGCTTATTCAATTGTCAAATTTTTGTATTTGCAATGTCATTTGATGCAAAAGGAACTGCTTGCGGTTTAGAAAAATTGGAAAGATATAACTTCATAGTTTGAAAATGTCCTCTTTTGTGTGATTTTCTCGTGGTATGCTGGTGCATCTGTGGATGCACGCTGGTGCATCCATGGATGCACATATTACATTATGAACTCGATTAAGTTCTTCATTGACCAATTCAGGTTATAGCTGCAACAAACAGGGCTGATATCCTCGATCCTGCACTGATGCGATCTGGACGTTTGGATCGTAAAATTGAGTTCCCACACCCAACTGAGGAAGCCAGAGCTCGGATTTTGCAGGTTAGTAAAGTCATATGCTTGCAAGGAAATCCTCTTTTTGTTCAGCTTCTGATGATCTTTCTAACATTGCAGATCCACTCTAGGAAGATGAATGTTCATCCCGACGTAAATTTTGAAGAGTTGGCTCGTTCTACAGACGACTTTAATGGAGCACAGCTCAAAGCCGTTTGTGTAGAAGCTGGAATGCTTGCTCTTCGGCGTGATGCAAATGAGGTAATACCCTTTAAGGTGCCCTACCCATGTGGAAGGAAAAGCAGGCAGAATAATCTGTTTTAATATTAACAGAAAAATCATGCATCTTTTGGTTTATTTTGCTAGGCTATTATTCGGTAATAGTTTGGGTTATCATCTGCTTGACTTATTGAAATTTCTGTTCCAAGTTTGTTTTGAACATAAACGAGATGGATTTGGACTCTACGTAGTTTTTCAGTTAATTATGGGTTTGATTACAAGTTAAACTCGAATAACTCAAACCTTTTCAAGGTACTTTTAATCCGAATGTGCTGAATCCAAAATGATATTAATGTGGCCACCTTGTTATTTGCTTTACGAATTACAGGTGACACACGAGGACTTCAACGAAGGAATCATCCAAGTGCAAGCAAAGAAGAAATCCAGTTTGAACTATTATGCTTGAGGCATCCCACCTAAATACAAAGCTTCGCTACACCTTGCAGATCATGTGCTAAAGCAAAATCTGGATGATGGTCCAGATGTGGATTTCTGAAATTCAGTTGGATATCAATCTGAGTGTTCTGTATTTGTTATTTTCTTGTGTTTCCCCCTAGAGGATATGTAGAATTCCACTGCCTGGAAAGTTCTAAGCGTGCCCCGGTCAGTTAAAAAGAAAACGATCCCACTGGGAAGCATGGAAGATACGGTGTATGGTAAAAAATGACGGACAAAGGCGCGATTGCTGGCTCGATAGAAGCCACACCTTTTGTAGCATCGACGATGCTTGAGTGAAGACCGAAGAATCAAACTTATTTAATTTGGGATGGGACGTGTGGGAGGAAAATTACAAAGCGTAATACTAAATTGTTAGATGATTGAGCTCCTCGGTTATGGATGAACTATCGACTCAGAGCGATGCAACAAGAATTCGGGAGGCATGAATGCTTCCCCATGAAGAAATCCTTGGCAAAAAGTTCATCGCTTAGAGATGAGGAGGTTTCGTAGCATCGTAAAATGATAATTGCTGGGGTGTTTGTGCCACCATGGAAAGAAGGAAAATTATTTCTTGGAGTTAAGATGAAAGTCTAGGAAATGAGATTGAGAATTTCCGTTTGGCAAAATTGTGTGGTATGGAGAAGGGAAAACTAAGTCTTCTTTTTCTCCAAATCCTAATCCATTTGGTTAGAAAGGTATGCGAGGGTAAAAATGGTGGAATCTTATATAAGGGACGTATTAATCATGAACCCTTTGGGGAACGAGAAAAATTCTTCGTTAATTAGAAAATGTTAAGCTTCCCTATCTCATTATCCAAAAGTACAAAGTCCTCTCGATGTTTGGTAGACAGTTTCTTAATGATCGTCACCTTCCTGGTCTTTAACCTTATTTCGTAAGTTTTCTGAATTGTCCTCATCTCCAATGGTTGAGATTGTATTGCTACATGGGATGATCATGGGAGATTAGATGAGACCCTTGTATTGTAAGAAGCTACTTATTCCAGCCACAGGCCCTTATGAGTTCTAAGCGTGGACTTGCAGACGTGACATCCAGGCCAAGAGAATGCTGTCACTCAAGTAATTCGGGTCTTTATATATCCGACGTGCATGGTGAGGCAAAGAGAATGGCTGTTGACGTCGGGTTCTGCCCTGTTGCAACCATGCACTTGGATTTTGTGGGCATCAAAGTACAAACCAACTGGTTCTGTTGCTGAGTTCTGATAGAGTCAACGTTAGGAGTTTGTTGTATGGAGCCCACATCTTCCACCCTCGGGATGTTAGCAACTCACAAAGCCAACCCTGGGCGAAAAACCTGTACGGTAAGAAAGTCATGTTCCAAAGGCTTCAAAAAATTCCAGCACATTTGAAACACGAGTTAATAAGTATTGATTATTACTACTAGATTGGTTAGATTTAAAATGTTAACGTTTTGAGCGCACTAGATCAGTCTCTCAAAACTCATCGCTACAATGTTCATGCAAGCTACCTCCGACCGGTACTTGTCAAAGACAGGTAATGCATACAATTAATAGACTATTAACATGTCAAATCTAGCATTGTATTCCACATCAATTGAAGGAATCCAAATTGTTGTTTCCTTTCCATCATGCCAATAAAAAAATTTCCAAACTAGGATATTACAGAGCCTAAAAATACATGGGGTATCACAAACAACACAAAGTTTCCCAATGTACAGACAAAACAATTGCTAAAGCATATCACTGACTGAGCTGTACTTTCCTGCCTGCTACAGCCAATGTGCAGCGTGCAGTGATGACTATAGGTATGCATAACAGGAACCAGTCCGCCTATTTTGAGGTTGCACGAAGTCATAGCTCACCTGATGATTTATATTCTGAGGTGTTTGTACGGCAGGTATTCTCACTTGATTTACATCCTGATGAGTACCTAAGGCAGTTGCTGTAGGTGGATGCCGACGGTGAAATTGTATGGGCACAACTGGATCATGAGATCCATGGATTAAAGGTTTGATAGGCTGATGATGTGTATGTAAAGCAGGAATTCTCACATGATTTACATTCTGAGACGTACATAAGGCAGGTATCGTAGGTGGATGCTGATGGTGAAATTGTTCAGGCATAACCGGATTATGGAGCCCCTGGACTATATGTTTGATGGACTGACTTGGTGCTTGAAATACAGACAGATTATGGAGCCTGCTGGGTACCAGGTTAATAGATTCCTGCAGTGCGTGAGGCACAGACATTTGCAGATGATGTTGAAAATGCTGGACCAAACTTTGATGTCTTACATAATTTGGCCTGTGTGAGGGGGGAAACACACCAGGAAGTTGAAGAGAGGAATGCGGCGCTGATATAGATGGGTGAATGGATGTTTCATGAGGATAGGAAGGTTGGTTTGGAGGCACCGGCGTTGATGGAAAGGTGAGCATGGAAGATACTTGGTGTATAGGATGCACCTTAGCACTTGGAACAGGAGGAGGAATGGGTCCTTGCGAGTAAAGTGCTGGCCATGGGCTAATGGCTTCATTTGGCTGTGAAGTTCGGCAAACTTTCTTTGCAGGTGGTCCAGATGAAGAAGCAGGAGGATGGCTCCTCTTGGGTCCTACTTGCTCTTGGGATCCATTTTCCTTTTTGGGAGCTGCCGCATTGATCTTGGCTGCAAGAACTTGGGGAGGGATGGGCACTTTGAGACCTCTGTCTGCATTTCCCATAACACTGGATGCCACTGGCTGCTGGGAATTGTTTTCCTTCTTGAGAGCTGCCACTTGGCTCTTGGCTAAACCAAGTGAAATGGGTAGCTGACTTTGTGGACCTGCCTTTGTCTTGACAATTTTCTTGATCTTTTTCTTGGTCTTTTTCTTGGAAATAGGGTTGACGGTTTCTCCAGTGTGCAAACCCATTGGACCAAACAACAGCTTCTGCAATTTTGGTGCAGACGCTGCATTTTTCATGAAGGAACCCAGCTGAATAAGAGTCTTATGGATGCGATAGTATATAATGCAGAATTGTTTTTCGTTAACTGCTCTTGCGCAATTCTGCATCCTATCTGTGAAATCTTCAACCTGAGAAGCAGTGCATAGCATAAATGAACTAACGTGATATTGGCCTTTCAACTAAAAAGCCGGTAAGTTTGGTTTGCAAACTCACTGAGTAGAGAGGAAAGCAGACTTACGCTTATGGATGAATTCCCGGATCCCCATGTTTTGGAGATCCAAGACCCCTCAAACGGGCTAGCACAAAGGCCCTGCTTCCATAAGAATCTCACCGAAAATAGCTATAAAAGAGAGTAAAAACACGACAATTAGAATTACATATAGGTTATGCTGCATTCAATAGAGTGTAGGACCAAAACCATAGCTTGGCTTCATAAACACAATTGACCTTCCCATGGACATATATGATATCAGGAAGAAATACAATTTTACTGTCTGGAGCAGAGTCATGTTTCACTTTCCAGATTGAGAGGAGTTATGTTCCATCTTTCAATTTTACCCGCATGTCAATTTATAAGTTTGGAACTTTAACAAGAGGATTTGAACTACAAAAACATAAAAGACAAATTCCAGGACTGCTAGTCATCTAAAAACTAAATAAACTAGCATTATTTTCACGAGTTTCAAGTTGAAAAGCATCAGCTTTAAATAAAATATATTTTCTCATGCACCAATGCAATGCAATCTTAGATTACTGCATCTGCTCAGTTACACATGGAGGTCCAGGATAGGAGATAATGTTTTAGGAATTCCTCCCTACTTCAAATTGTCAATTCCCTGATCCAGATGACTAGAGATGGACATGTAAATTCTTTGATGATCAAGCAGCAGGCCTTCCATATCATTTTAATTTTTCGAAGAAACAACATTTTCCAAGAATGTAGACCATGCTTGCGGGTCTGAGATATTCCAACTGCCAGGCTGTTGTTACTTTTGGATCCAAGATATTTATTATTCAAACTGCTGATCTACTGTTCCTACCTGGAAACTCATCTC
The DNA here is from genome assembly GCA_037157565.1 of Thalassia testudinum. NCBI lineage: Eukaryota > Viridiplantae > Streptophyta > Magnoliopsida > Alismatales > Hydrocharitaceae > Thalassia > Thalassia testudinum. Next base: position 18,728,634 of record JAZHRO010000002.1, on the reverse strand, counting down.
CTCAATACAGCAATTACTTTGAGAATTTTGTAGATTCTTTGTATCGGTTATTATTCCTACATTTCGATGAAGGGATGCCATTCATTTGATGAGAAACAAAAAGGAATATTGAATATTGAATGGCTGAAGCTTATTATTATTGTGCACTATCTACATCTTTCTTGGCATTACCTAGTATTCGCTTTCTCAATTTGAATATTAGATCTTATTCTTGGAAAATTTGTGTTAATTACATATATGCCCTTGCAATCAATGCCAAAGATGTGTATACCCTTATATATCTAGTATTTATGTATATCCCTTAAAACAACCTTGTAGCTTCTTCATGTACCGTTACAAACTATGTAGACTAAATAGTAATGATCTCTCTCTCTCTAGTATTTATGTATACATCTTTTTTCTCCTCTTTTGTCAAAAACCTCACGAGGGTAGAAGAGGGGGTTCTTGTTGAAAGACGTGGAAAAAATGACATACATATAAAAAGATCTTTATTGTAGTTCACACAGCCCGTAGGGGTATGTGGAAAAGGCATGTGAAAGAAGAAAATAAAACATCTTATTTGATAACGGAATCCTAGGCCTCTTTAAATAGAAAGGCTTAGGGAGAATTAAATAATAGATCCTCAAGCAAAAATAAAGATGGCTCACACACCCTTGCATAAGAATTCCAAGAAAATCACGTCACTTTTAGGGAAGAGCTTCACGTCACAAACAATCTGTTGCTCAGACGAAGTGGGAGTGCGTATCTTCCTAGCGGAGACCATATCTCAAACAAAATGACGATTTACATCAACGTCTTTCGTGTGCTAATGGAAGATGAAATTGGAAGCAATAAAGGTGGTAGACTTGTTATCATAGAACAAGGCACCGGAGTCTTAACTTAAACCCTAAGATCCTCCAGAAAATGAACCAACCACATAAATTACAAGTAGTGTGAGCCATGGCTCTATACTCGACCTCAACACTGGATCGAGAGACCACACTCTTCTTTGTGCTCCTCCATGTTACTAGATTTCCACCCAAGAATGTGGAATATCCAATAGTAGATCTTCTATCCTTAGCACTACCTGGATAGTCCGCGCATCAGAATAAATCAATACGCCCATTATTATTCATGTAGAGACCCTTGCCTGGACTCCCTTTTAGATATCGGAGGATAAGCACACCACGTGCTAATAACTGTAGCAAGAACTCTCCATAAACTGGCTAGCTATATTTACTACAAAGTTTATATTCGATCTAGTGATAATAACAATATTCCTGTATCTTGCCTTGTCCTCAAATGGTGGATCTTCCTATTTGAGCCTCTGCATTAGCTCAACAAGAATGAGAGAAGGTTTGGCTCTAAGCAGTTCAATCTCCTTTAGAAGCTCTAGCACAAGCTTCCTCTGGGATAAAGCCTGGCAGCCTCAACCCCTAGAATTCCTGGCAGCCTCAATGCCTAAGTACCTCAATTTTCCTAGGTCCTTGGTAACCAATGTCTTATGCAAGAAAGTCTTAGTCTCATGTATCCCCTTAGCATCATCACTAGTGAGAACTATATCATCCACATAGACAAGTATCGTACAAAGATTGAATGGTCATAAGTAGACCTCCAGAACCAAATCTTCTGAATCTCAAAGCTGAGCCTCTTAAACCAGGCTTGGAGACTTTGCTTGAGGCCATAGATCGCCCTTCGGAGTCTACATAACCCCCCCCAACCACGAAGTCAAATTGTTGAACCATGAAGACCTCATTATGAAGATTACCGTATAGAAAGGCATTCTTCACATCAAGTTGGTATAAAGGTCAGTTGCAATTCAGGGCTAGAGAGAGGATGACTCTAACAGAATTCAAACGTGCTACTAGAGAAAATGCATTGAACTAGTCTACCCCATAAGTTTGGGTGTAACCTTTTGCCACAAGTTTGGCTTTCAATCTCTCAACTATCCCATTAGGGTTGTACTTCACAGTGTATACCCATCTGCAGTCGACAACCTTAGCACTTGCGGGAAGATCTTGCAACTCTAACATGCCACGAGAGATAAGGGTTTCCATCTCCTCCATCCCCTGCTGCTAGCCAGGATCCTACAGGGCATCATGGTGGTGTCTTAGAACCATCGCCAAAAGTGTTGTGGATAATTTCGTGGAGTGGGAGAGACATGATTAGTAGCAGTATAATTCAACATCGGATGTAAAGTACAAGACTTGATTGCCTTCCTAAGAGCAATAGGCCAATCATCTGGATGGCCAGAAGGAGCATCTAGATCTGATGACAGCGAGGGGGATTGATCATCCACAGGGTCCTTGATCTGCGTAGTGGGCAAAGTAACAAACAAAGGTGTTTTCTAGCAATGCTCATACGTATGAGTAAATCAGTTAATAGAGGATCCTGCCTCAGAAAAATAAGGAACACTCAAGAAACGAGACATCAGTAGACACAGAGTAGTGTTTCCCTACAGGATCAAAACACCTGTACCCTTTTTGGGTTTGAGAGTAACCCAAGAATACGCACTTCATAGACTTGGGAGATAACTTATTAGAGACTCCAAATAGATGAACAAAATACGTGCAACCACAACGGCTGAAGGAACCAAGAAAAGATTGCCAATTATGTTGAGCAGGAGTTTGGCAGGAAGATCTGCAGTACTCATGTCAATTTTGGTCAAGAGGATGAGCTCATATGGAAACCCCATCCAAAAGGAACCTTCACTGTCAAATCAGCTTATAAAACCTCACTGACGATGGCTTCAACTTGCTTGATGCACAAAGAAGCCGCTACCAGCCGCTATGGAAAAATGAAAACCTACAACCTAGAGTCAAGTGCTTTTTGTGGAAGATGATTTCAGATTGTCTCCCACTTGGACAGACCCTTGCATACAAAATGCCTAGATATTACAACCTATGCCCCATTTGTGATACCTCTATAAAAACTAAGGAACATCTATTTCTTCATTGCCATTTTACCCGTGCCTTATGGCTGGGAATAGGCATCAGGACCCATATGATAGAACAGCAGTTGGAGGATTTCCTTTTCCAGATTTTCAGCAGACAGGAGCACTTATTCCTCATTGCAAGAAGCATATTATATTATATCTAGATTGCTAGGTGTGAGAAGAAGCATCAAGCCAAACAACCTCAACCTACACGCATCCTCAACAAAATACTTCATAGCAATGGTACTGAAAATGCAATGAAGAATGAAGACAAACCAAGTTGCGAGCATCAAGAAACATGACAGAATCTTCAGCCTGAAATCATCATTCAAGTGGATGCCACATTCAAAGATGGGAGATCTATTACAACTTCTGTATGTTTATTGCCTGGCAATCTTTTCTTTGATGCAGTTGCTATTCAAACTGAAGACACCTCTGCAGAAGAAGAGGAATTAAGTGCGATTGAAGTTGCCTTAGATCTTACTGAAACTTACGGCTGTTACAAGGTACATATTCTTAGCAACTACGAAAATGCAGTCCAAATGGTCTTGGGATTGCAAGACCTGAGGAAGAAAATCTCTATACTTAGATGTAGTAGGCTGATGTATGCAAATGATAATATCACTGTTCTGAAGGTTTCCAGAACTTGTGTTTTGCTCGCTCACACTCTTGCCAAGGATTATCATAGGGCGGGGTATGTAGGAAGTTGGTATAATACAACCAACCTTCAGCTATTGCTTATCTTGTTAATTAATGATATGTTGCCTTTGGACTGTTGCCTATCAAAAAAAATAAAATACATGCAACCAAAAATCTGCAATGATAATGCAAAAAGAGTAGTATTAGGCTGTAGCAACAATAAAAGAGTATCACCATTAAGAACTAGAGTGAGAAGGTGATTAATCAAGTAGCAGTAGTGGCATCCCCCAAAAATGTTTAAGAACATTAGCGGTAACCATAATGGCTTGTGCAACATTGAGAAGGTGGTGCAGTTTGTGCTCAGTAATCTCATTCTGCTATGAGGCATGGGCACGTGAAGTTTGGTGTAGGATACCATTAGCAGAAAAAAAATCATCCGCATCTTTTTGCACAAATTCTGAAGCATTATTATTGTGAAAGACTTTGATGTGAGTTAAGTAACAAGCTTTCACGGTGGTCTTGCAACTCTTCGTAGCTCCTGTCCAACAACACTCCTTTGATCCTTGGACACTAGAAATCACTTCAGCAGTCATTGACCACCGCTTCCTTATTAATAGCTCTAGAGTAAAGCTTGGGAAACCTGCCGCACAAGGGTCAATCACCCTTCTTGTCGTCCAACCAGAATTTGAAGTCCCATCTATCCCCCAGGACCAACATGAAGAACTCTCTAACCCTTGGGGCAATCTTTACCAACCCCTTAATGAAGTGTGATGTCCCCCATCACCCCCACCCCCCCATTTGACAAGGAGAGTGGCTTCCACAAGGCAAAAGGGCCAGAGCACTTTCTCATCACATCCTCCAACAAACCCTCTTTACCCCCCACCAGTTTGGCTATACATTTGGTGAGAAGGCTTTGATTGACATGCTCCACCTTTCGCACCCCCAGGCCCCCCTCCTGGATGGCCGACATACCTCTCATGCAACAAGCCTGGTGCCCTTTCCTACACTTTCGAAGCTGGACCACAGAAAGTTGCGCAGCACACCCATTATTTCTCTTCTCGACTTGGTGCATGGCTCTAAACATCGACAGGAAATAAGCCGAAATGGAGGACAACACTGACCTAAGCAAAGTGAGCCTTCCTCCCCTAGATAGGAGTTTAGTGGCCCACCCTGCCACTGTCCTCTCCAGCTTCTCCAACAATGAAAGCCAATCTTGTAGCCTGAGTTTCTTGTCTGAAAGTGGAAGCCCAAGGTAGGGAATGGGCAGGGACCCCACCTCCATCCTTAAAACCATCCCACAATCCTACCACTCTTGTAGTGTCATCCCGTAGGCCACAAGGATGGATTTGTGGAAGTTGATCCTCAAACCCGAGGCCTCGTCGAACATGCCCAAAAGAAGTCAAACCCTTCTTGCCTCCTGCACCTCCCTTCTACAAGAAGCAAAGTGTCATCGACATATTGCAACACGAGAACCTCATAGTCTCCTCCCATTCTGAAGCCATGGAAGACCCCTCGACTGCAAGACTGCAATGCCACTATGGCTAGTGTGTCGACTACAAAAACAAACAGCGGGGCCAGGGGGCAACCCTGCCTCACCCCTCTTCATGGCTGGATCCAACGCCCTTTCAAGTTACCATTGACTAGGATGGAGAACAACGTTGTAGTGACACAGTGCTTGGTCCAGTCAATCCATCGCCGCGAGAAACCCCTTTTCGCCAGTGTAGCCCACAGGAAAGACCACCTGATCGTTTCATACGCCTTAGCGAAGTCAACCTTCCATAGGATAGTCTGCCTCCGCTTCCTCTTCCAGGTCATAATAGCCTTAGTTGCTGTCACAACCATTAAGGGCCCCTCTACTATGGACGAAGGTTATCTGCACTAGTGAAATTGGGTCCGCCAGGAGGTCTTTCAATCTGTTTGCTAGTGTCTTTGCCACAACGAGATAGCTAGCATTGGAGAGGGCTATCAAATAGAAGTCCTCAATGTCCTTAACTCCTTTAGGAGAAGGAAGAGGAAGGACCTATTGATCATGTCAAAACTCGCATTACCCTTCTAAAACTCTGCCACCACTGCCATGACATCCTCCTTGATTAGGCTCCAAAACTAAAAATGGATGGGTAAGCCATCCAGACCTGGGCAACCATCAACGTTGAGGCCCTAGACCGCCGCCCACACCTCCTCCAAGAAACCACAAACCAAAGGTCCTCTGAAAGGCAACATGCGTTCTCCCTCGTCCACCGCCATGAACCAAGGGTGCACCTGTTTGAGAAGGCACAGAAGTAGTCCACCACTGCCTACTCTACCTCCCGCCTCCCCTCATGTTGCACCCCCTCGATGGCCTAGCTGTCCAACAAATTTGTCTGTCACCTAGCCAAAGCCGCTTAGTGGAAGAATTGTCTTGTAGTCTCCTTCCCAAAGCCATTTTTGACTCAATCTAGTTTTCCATTCTACCTCTGCCTTCCTGTCCTCCTGAACACCACGCATCTTCGCCGCCCTACATGATCTATCCATTGCATTAAAGTTGCCAGCTTCCTCAAGATAGTCCAACCTAGAAATATTTGCAAGTGCCTCGATCTTCCTTTGCGTCCTCCTCTACCTAACGACCCTTCTGTACTCCCTGAGGTGGGCACGCAGCCGGGCAAGCTTCCCGACCAACCGGGCCAAGCTAAGCCTCCACCTGAAGAGACCCTCATTCTACTTCGTCATGTCTCTGAACCTCACCTCCAATAGCCATGATCACTCAAATTTGAGGTATGTGCCAATCTGTTCAGTTTCATTGGACCATCATAACAAAGGCGTGTGATCCGAGAAGGTCCTGTCCAATGAGGCGATCATCGCAAGAGGGAAAGGCACCACCAACTCCAAGCTAGAAAGGAATTTGTCAGTTCACAATCTCTGGCCATTGCCTCCCCTCAAGTGTACTGGCATCTTGTTGGCAGGAGGTCAGGGAGTCCAAAGGAAGCAAAGAGGTACGCCAATTGCTTCGACCTGAGTTCCTACCTCCCCCTACGACCTAGCATGTACTCCAAATAAATCGTGACATTGAAGTCCCCCCTAAACAACCAAGGCTTGTCATGCGCCATCGCCCCCACCGAGGCAAGTTCCTCACACAATTGTTCCTTTGTCATAGCACCTCGTGGCCCATACACCGCTGTGATCACCAGTTGAGCCCCATCTCTTCTACGAGTGACATCCAAGAAGATCACATGCTGACCCACGTATGAGGACTGTAGCAAGATCAAATCCTCCTGCCAAGCCACCACCTGCTCCCCAATCGTGCCAATAGCATCAAGTTTGACGAAACCCTCCATTTAGGAGCCACTCACCTAGTTCCACATCACGGTGTCACATGCGAACAACTTATTCTCCTAGAGGAGAATGATGTCAGCCTACCAACCTCTGATATACCCTTTGAGTGCCGCCCTCCTTGCAAGGTCATTAAGACCCTTAACATTCCATGTCAAGACCTCCAACATGGGGAAATTGCAGCCTCCCCCCCAACTGGCCTAAAGCCACCTACATCTACCACCGTCCCCTCTTCCTTTCTTCATTCCTCCTTCACGACAAGACCTTCAATGAACCAAAAAGCCTCCCCCCCCCCCAACCAACTTAGACCTTACATCAACGACCACTCCACCCAACGTCGATCACCTTTGGCATTGTATGACCACTTCCCGACATACCGCAATGCTCTGCTACTATGACCATCGCGCCCATTTTCCCATGTCACCACCCCTGAGCTCTTCTTCCCTTCTCCAGTCAACTCCACTGCGAAACCAACTCACCAGCGTAGCTGCCCCACTATGACCCCCCGTTGGCTGACGGGGAATCTCGCCCTCCTCGAGGCTCTTCCCAGCCTCCTGATCCAACAACTCGATGATGCCAGCTGTTGCACCCATCGCGGTCAACATTGGTCCCTTGGCCTCCTCCCTAAAGAATGAAGGGGTAGGGTAAAAGTGAGTGAGGGACGAGTCAAACGTCAAGGGAGCAGCTAACCCGAGGACCCGATCCGTAGAGCCGACACTTAAGGATCGATTTAGGTCTTTAATCGGATCCTGCTCTGAATTCGCGCCACCATAAAGGGTGGGCGGGGGGGGGGGGGGGGACTAAAGGGTCGCGAACATTTGTCTCCCCCAAACCCTCCACATTTGGGTTTCGCACTCGCGACCCCTCATCTTCCGTGCATGGCACCACTGCCTCAGTTCTTGTCGCCATGCCATCTCCAACGCCCACCGCCATTTGTCGAGACACTCGACCCCTCTCGCACGTGACCACATCATCCCTTGTTGGTCCACCTTCCAGGTAGGAAAGCAGCGACCTACAGGCACCAGGGATGCGTGTCGCCTTCACTCTGGTCCCCTCCTTCCCCAACGATGCAACCCGACCAACCACCTCTGCATATGAGCCCTCCGTGACCCAAGTACACCATATCAGCCATGACAGAGCACTAGTGACCTCATCAGTGTGGCCCCTAATTTTAGCTCGACATGGAGACGAGTGCCTCGACAATTGCGACAGTACAAAGCTAGCATGGGACTCCATTAAGGCGAAGGTGAAAATGCACTTTCTTTGGTGGTTGTTCCTGAAGTGCTCTGTTGTGAAAAGAGGGCATCCTCCACCGCACAACACCCCCGAACAACCGCAACTCAGAGAAGCGCAAGGAGGCCCATAGGTCCTTCGGCAACCTAAGGATCAGGAAGGAGCTTGGACAAAGAGGTATGAAGTCCTCCCCACCCCAACGCACCCCCCCAGTCCCAACCCCTTGAAGACCTCCATTGAGACCCACCCCTCAAGCATCTTGCCCACCACTGCACCGACCAACTTCGCCCCCAACTCCTTCGCCTCCGTAGACCAAGGGGCATCCACCTCTGCCTTTGGCCTTTCTACTGGCAACAAGGGTGGGACCCTACCGTGAGTCTCTTCCCTCGCCCCCCTTACACGACCTCCTCCTGTGGCAGAAAAAATCACACCTCCAACAGTGGGGTGGGTCCTTACACTCGCCCGGTGCCCCCGTCCAAGGCACCAAAAGCACTAACCCTCCATGCATACGAAGGCTCCACCTAAGGTGCCTCCAACTTGAGTGCCTTTTCCGACTCTCCTCTGCCTCTACCTCGTCCGGACTCGCATCCAGTCAGAGGTGTCATCGTCCTCCCTCCCCCTAGAGACTCCCACGGCCAGTAATCAACCTACCCCTCCCTAGTGAGGGTCTTCGTCGCTTGCTGCTTTGTCATGAGCCTCACTCAGACCATCGAAGGTGTTACCCCCACCTTATAGGGGCTCCCTCGACCTCACCTCGTTCATTCTATTTCGTTTCAGAGAGTTTTGTTCAAGGCTTCATAAATGTCATATGTCTAGGTAAATCCTTTGGCCACAAGTTTGTCGTTAAATCTATCAATAGTACAATCTGCAAGATACTTTACAATGTACACCCATTTACAATCAACCAATTTTGTATTAGGGGAACGAGGCACAAGCTCCCATGTGCCACAAAAGATCAGGGCCTCCTCTTCATCCATGGTAGCTCTCCACTATGGATCATGTGATGCCTTTAAGTAGCCACCATACTGAACAAGGCTTGAGAAAGTTGTTGCAAGTCTCAACTTAGATGTGTAGTAGAGGCATGGTGCGACAAAGGATGTAGAATGCAAGTGCAAATAGACTTCCTCAACGCAGTTGGTTTATCATCAGTCTCTCCCTAACTTGGCACCTGTGGTACCCTAATAGAGATGTTCTTTGGTATAAGAAAGGTATGGTAGGTAGTGGAAGAAGAAAAGGTTGTCACTCTCATCTATGGTAGATCTATGTCTCATAAGGGGCAAGGCCAATACTAGACCCTTTTTAGAGAAGAATGGAACCTTTTCGAAAAAGGTAGTATCTGCAATAACAATATATTGCCAACTAGTCAAATCATAGCACTTGTATCCTTTCTAAGTACGTAACCCAAAAAGACATACTTGACTACTCATGGAGGAAACTTATCTTGCTATCCAAAGGCATGTACCAAATAGGTACAACCAAATACCCATATAGGTAAAGCAATCAAACGATCAAACTCTAGGTGCAAGAGTTGATAGGGAATCTCCCCATGTAGAATAGAGGAACGTACCTGGTTAATGAAGTACGTTACTGTGAGGATTGCATCTCTCCATAATTGATTAGGCACCTTCATAAACACCAAGAGTATCTGTGCAATATTTAATATGTGCCTCAGTTTCCTCTCAACAATCCCATTCTACTGAGAAGTATATGCACGTGATGTTTAGTGTAGAGTACCATTGCTAAAAAGGGTAGTTCTTTCTGCGTGAATTCGAGAGCATTATCGCTGCCAAAAAATTGAATTGAGGATAAGTATGCATTCTACATTTTTGCAAAGAAGAATCTCACAAGGCGAAGAATCTCTGACTAATCCTTCATAAAGAAGACCCAAATAGATCGACTATAATATCTATGAAAACCATGAAGTATCTATGATCTCCAATATTGCTAACATGAGAGGATCCCTAGACATCACAATGTATCAAGTGAAATGGGGATACGCTCCTCCCTTTTGTGCGTCAAAAGAAGATAACTCAATGATGCTTGCCAAGCTGACAAACTTCACAATCAAAACTGATAGAGAGAGGTACCTCTGAAAACATCTTATGCATCTTCCCCAAACAAGGATGACCTAGATGATGATGCCAAAGAAAGGGATCAGTAGAGATAGAGGCGGCTGCAGTAAAGTGAAATGGGGTGTCACAATAATAAAGGTCATTCTTCTCCACTCCACTAATAATCTCGTTGGTCTTCTTATCTTAAAAGTAGCAATGACACACATAAAAAAATAACTCGACATTTTAGATCCTTATCTGCTAATTATTAAGAGACTTGTGGAAAATTTTGGCACAGTAAACGTCTGACAATTGCAAATGTGAAGAAAACTGGATATGACCAAATATGGTAATTGGACAATTGGTACCATTAGCCACCCTTACTGTAGTGACTTCCCTGGCAGATCTAGAGTCATGTAAAACTTCTGCATTCCCAACGAGGTGTGTAGAAGCACCCGAATCTACTACCCACTGTTCACAAACAATAGAGATTACAAGAGCATGTACATCAAAGGTATCAGCAACACAGGCAATATAGACACTTGGTGAATCCTCATCTGACTGAAGGAGGGAAATCCATCCAAGGTGGTAGTAGGCAAAGAGAATAATTATAGTGAAAATAATAACAAAGAGGTAAGTAGACAGGCGATTGGAGAAAATTCTAACTAGTAACACTAGCAGCCCAGAACATATAGTCATTGTAGATGTAGAAAGTGAATCAGTACGTGCAGAGTTGTAGTAAAAAACTGGTAGGAATCACGCATGCATAGAGATATCATGCACATGTAGTCACCCGCGCACTAAGGCAACCTCATGGCATCTGGTCGCATGGTGGCACTAGGGGGAACAGAGGTGACAGTGCCACCCAACAGCAAGAGCAGGTAGCGGCAGCAGCACTGCCAGACTTGCTGTTCAGTCATTCGGTGGTGCTGGCAGCACTGTCCGGTTGATTGGCGTCACTAGAGGTGCTATCCAATTGGCCAGCAACGCTAGTGGCAGTGATCGGAAGATCTCTAGCATGAGATCCGATTTGCGAACAACAAGAAATCCCCTGGAATGAGAAACGAGAGACTTTGGTAGTATATGATGGGCTATTGAAACGTCGATCTACGATCACCACTCAAATATCATGTGAAAGGGAATGAGATAGCTTCACAATAAAAGAAACCCCAACATCTCTCGTATAGAGAGGAGGAAAAAATTACAATGAAGTCCATTTAGGAAATAAAAAGATAAAAGGCAACATATACTCTAACAATAACATTTGCAACTTTCTAAAATCTATCCAATATACATCAAAACCAAATGGATAAATTTGGATTGCCTTTGCATGTATCAGACCACAAACAAATCTAAATACAAGATCACAATTATCGACAATTTCATTGATCTCATCATATAAGGCAGACTTTTTACATGGTACTTTTTTTTATGAATAAACATTAAACCCTAATGTAGTACTTGGCGGTGGGATAAGTTGTAATTGGATTAGTTGGTAGGGGGTATTGTAAGTGGATAATAGGTAAGTAGATTTGCTGGACGTTATTATTTAATTTGAGTTTCATTCAGTGGTGGGATAAATAAAAGTATTGATATGATATTAACTATGTCATGCATTTATCCCAACACTAGTGGATATCATGCAGTTGCAAAGTGATTATCCCGGTACCTGATGCCCCCTAAAACATATGGTTGGCATAGGAACCATGTTTAGCATGAGATATATAGTGCCAAAAGGTAATTTCTTGTCTTGTGCATGCACGTGAATGAACAAAAAGGATTATTGATGACATGAAAAGTTCAGATAAAGATGCATATTCCAAAAAAGAATACCTTGTTCAGTAGAGAAATGAAAAGCTCAGCTACTGTTTCTGTATTTTTTCTACCAAAGTCTTTGAACTGGTGAACAGCACCTTGCAACTTTCCCACATATGTACCACCTGCCAGAACCAAACAAATACTAGTTAACACTTATTTGAAGCAAATTTTACCTTATTTTCTAGAGTATATTCAGAAGTCCCTGTAACTTTGACATTACAGTGGTAGCTTCAACGTGATTTTTTTTTTTAAAGGTCAACATTAAAGCATTTTGCAATTGTCTATCACTTGAATTTATTACAATATCAACTTACTCCCCTGTTTGAGCTTCCCATTACCCTTACCATCTTTTGCCTAGAACTACCACCCACCTTCTATCATCTCCAACCCCTTCATCCTTGCTTCCCCCCTTCACACCATGCAGATCCCCTGCCCCCCTACTACTACCTCTTCCTCGATTGTAACCTTCTAATACCTCACTCTCCCTGTCACAATGGCTGCATCCAGCACCACCTCTCTTCCTTCCCCCCCTGCTCTATGCCATCTTTCCTCTATTTTCACCATTGTCTCACATCATCTAAGAGATACTTTGTATATCTGCCAGAGAGAGTGGTCTACAGAAAAGATCTGTTCAAACTTCAAAGCATCTTGTTGAGCACCCAAGATCCCATGTAACCACAGTAGAAGTACAAAAGACTTTTGTCAATGAAGGAGAAGGATGGGCATCCTGGGAGGGTTGGAAAGGTGGCTTGAACAAGGTGGCAAAAGAGAAAGTGGATATGAGGGACAGGGACAGTGGGCCAGAGGTGTTGTACGTGGGGGAGGGAGGGAAGAGGAGAAAGGAGAGGAGGGAGGAAGGTGGTGAGAGGTGGAAAGGTTCAAACAAAGAATCAAGGGCTCTAGAGGATAGACTTGATAACATACAAAACATGAAGGATCGCATTCCGAGGGTGAACATTCAAATCGGATATTTAAGTTTGAGATTTTTGCCATTTTACTCTTTTTCCATGATTTTTTCCCATTTACATAGTTTTCTTGATGACCCAATTAATAGTTCATCATCAACAACTTTTTTTTGTCAAATCTAAGATACTTTTATAAGTTGATTGATAAGCTGGTTTTATCATTCTCCCTGAAAAAAGAAACAATATGACTCTAACAAAAGTATTGAGCTTCCATTTTTAATCAGCACAGCATGATATTTTGAGCAAATACAAAGATCGTTCTTTCTTTGAAAGGTGCTGTTAATTCCTTTTCTATGTTAAAAATTGCTAATAGAATGAAATACATAAACTAGATGAATAAGTAATAGCATATAATTCAAGTATAGTCTTGCTTCAATCACTTTGTCTCGGACACTACCAAAGACTATTTGAGAAACAAAAATTATAAAAGGACACGGAGGAATCACACAAGGATCTACTTATTTCTTTTATTAATCAAACAATAAAAGATAAGTGCAGAACCACACAGGAACTACCTTCTAAAACAGCAGATAAAGGTGGCAGTATTGGAGGATCTCGAGTCTGCACTTGAAAAGAAATAAAAAAGAAACTAGCTATTAGTGGAGCTTTAAGATGGAACTCAGGTTCACTCCACTGCAGAACCAAGCACTTTGAGAACTTCCGTAGCTCATCAATAGCCAAGTTACAGGATTCATAAGGAGAAACAACATAAGAACCTTTTTTTGAGAAGGAAACAATGAGTTTTTTTTTAGGTGGGGAACAAAACAACGTTAAAACTGACAATGGGCATCCAATATGGGGAAAAATAAATTGAACAATACGAGAACAAGTCGATAGCTCCTTAACAGCAGTAATACTTGATTCATAAGAAGTAACATTAAAGCCAATACTGTAATTCAATAAGGAAAAAAAACAGATAAAAGAATCATCAAAACACAAGGCTATTAGCAGATTGAATATATGATTTTTTTTTTATCAAGAGATTGACCTAAAAAGATCACTGATTTAGAAATTGGCTCGATCAAATAGCTCCTGGACATAAAATATTACTGCATTCTCCAAAATTTTCCAAGTTCACTATTAATGGAAATTTCCTTGGGCATGAGTATTGGTGTATGATATTCATTCTTTCTTTGTGTGATTGCAGTAATGGAAGGTATTTATAAGGAATGTGATTTGGAGATAAATTCTCACTTGTGTCCTCGAAAAGAAATGCACCATCGAATCTAAGTATAGAAAGACAATACAAATCATTGTAAAATTTGGCAGGTTTCTTGCAAAAAGATGACTTGTAAAGCAAGTCATTATAGCCACTAACAAAATTTATGACCTAGAATTGTCTGCATATTACACATAAACCTGTATGGATCAACGAATGGGAGTACTGACGTTGGAAATCTAGCACTACATCTTATATATTGTAAATTTGCAAAATTTTATAGGGTATCTGGATATTTCCAGTGCTCACAACTCAAAACCAAAAAAAAAAATCCCATATTGCAAGGGTAATTCTATAAAGGCCATCCATCTCACTAATCTTCCTGGTCAATACATGGCAATAGCAAACTGGATATAAAAATAAGCGATATGTAACATAACATTCCAAGTGAATATTGAATGGATTTGATCATTTGGCTAAAGCAAATTTCTTCAACATTTTTAATACATTTGAACACTTCCTCTTCTAGCCATTTCTTCAGTCACATACTCCCTAGCCTATTCACTGCTTACCCGATATACTCCATATTTCTAGTAGCAAATCTGTCAAGCAAGAACTTGGATGGTCCACCAAGGCATTTCAATTCTTCAAATAGAAGAGCAAATTACATCATCAAAAATCTGAGCACCTTAAGGCCTTGTTTGGCAACGGGATAAAAATTATACTAAGTTAAAATACTATAGGAATAAATGGAGAGGAGTGTTTGGTTGGGATATAAGAATAAGTGATGGGATAAAGTGATCAATGTTGTGATGTGATGTTAGTATGTATTTATTTAATATTAAGATATGGGTGTGAGTAGATTAATATGATATAGTAAATATATTTTAATGAATATATTATGTTGGAGTGAGTATATTTTAATATATATTGATATTGATGTGATATAATGGGATGATTTGATTGGGAAGTTGATTGAAGAGAAATATTCTCTCCAATCCTCCCTCCCCCTCACCCAAACCCTCCTCCAATGGTACCCCAATCCCTTCAAAGGGGGAATAACCCCTCCCCAATCCCACTGCCAGACAGGAAGTTTTTGGACTAATGACACATGCAACTGTGACATCAAATGAATTCATCGAATTATTATATACCTGCAAATGGAAAATGACAAGAAGTATCACTGCTATAGAACTCAGTGTGTTATCTCTTGAGCTGTTTATGCCTTGTGCTTTTGCCCAAGCCTTCATCTGTAAAACCACAAAGTTTACACAATTTTAAAAAAAGGACAGGAAACTTGACATACAGTGACAGAAAACAATAAATCTCCAGAGGTAAACATTCTCAAAAAAGAGTTAATCACTCCTGTCATCAGAAAGGTTGTCCCAACAAGTAATTTGAATAGAATGTGCAAAGCATAATGATTCAGCTTTTCTTTATAAAGCAATTCAATTCTTAAAGAGACAATTCGACTTATCAAATTCAAATGGAAGGCAAATGTGCCAAAAAAAACATGTCTTACCAAACGACTTAAAACCTGACATCTTTCATCAATCGAAGAAAACAGAAAAATAATGTAAGATTTCAGGACACCATCCTTGTTTTCAACTGACATATCACATTCAACTTCTGACCTTCTATCCACAAATTTAACAATCGGCACCCTTGCCTTTAGAATAGGAGTCACATTAGACATACGTCCTTGCCCTGGAAAGTCCAAGACCAAGTATTAGCAAAAAAATTGCCAAAGAACCCAAACAAAATTCTGATATCAAGCCATTTCAGTGAAATACAGACAAAGTAACGTTAAAATGCAGGCATCCAAAATTTCAATATTTTCAAACAAAATTGGTAAAGGCATTGACAGCATTTCTCTGAAGTTTTAAAGGTGTGGAGATTATTAGAACTTGAAGAGCTTTTATTATTGAATCTCAAAGAAGACTACATGAAGTTGATACTTTTATATAGAGAGGGTTAATTCTACTTCTAATCCTAAAACAAATATAATCAAATCTTTAACAACCTAAAACAGAGGTATGGAGACCGATTTTTAAGTAAGAAAAAAACAAAAAAGGAAAGAGATAATTCTAATTCTTAATTTCCTAATTTTCTCTACCTCTCTCCCCCTAACACCCCAAAGTTGGAGCATGCAATGGCCAACTTGTAGGAGTGCTGCACTGGTAATAGAGGTCCCCCAATTTGATGTAATTCGAGGCTAGAGCACGTAGGCACGTGTGAACTCTTGGTCACACACAGACTTTAGCATGCAGATGAACTTGTTCTTGAGGCATGCAAATGATGTTCTCATCATCAATGAATATCCAAAGCCCTCCAAGTTGGACCAAAAAATTGACTTGGAGACTTTAGTTGGAAGATGATTTCAAGCACCATAGGGGAGACAATTCCAAGCATTGAAACTGAAATTGATATGGACGTCGATCCCAAGCACTGATGCAACATACGTCTATTGAAATCGATACTAAACTGAAACTAAATCTTAACCTAAACTAATTTGAATCCTTTTACTTATATGGGGTACGTTCCTAAGCACTGATAGTCACTCATCACCAGAGAAAAAACTCTTCACGCTAGAAGAAGAGGAAAACTGGCTCCAGGCATTTACAAATAGGACTAAGCCTGTAGCTCAATTTCCTCACTACTTATTGCCATCTTTTGCGTTGACCACATGGCTCGAGACTTCATAACTTTCTTTCAGGCTAGGCACAGGCTGTGCAAACAACTTTTACGACATATGCAGCAATTGCAACTGCTACTATAGAAAATGAGGGTTCTTCAACCTTCAGAATCTACACCTAGGAAAAAAAAATCGATTTTCAACGATACAGATCAGTTGCAACATGGGATTCTGAATCAGGCCACCTAAATCCCAAACACAGTTGTGGAACCTAATAGTTTAATTGTGGTTCCATGAACAGAGGTACAAAGACCGATATTTTGGCCTCATATGTCATCATCAACGATTCTTCGTTAGCCATAGCACCAACCACCATCACGCTACACGCATGAGGTGAAACTGGTCAGGTAGAAGATGAGCAAACCAAGAAACCAGGATAAGATCGATGTAGCGATCTGGTTTTGGTGACCTGCATGGCATCTCCCAACCTTACAGTGTGTTTGCTTCATGTTGGAAGGGGTCCACACAATGAAGTAGAGAACAACTTGGTCCCCCTTTGAGCAACAATGGGCAGGAGATAGGCCAAGCCCATGGCTTGGTGGTCCTTCAGTGATACTTGGCGACACACAGTGTTGTAGAACACACACCAAGGGGTTGCACACATACCCTAAGGCGCAGAGGAGGCCAACGGTGCCCCATAGAGTTCAGTAGAGGCTGTGATCTTCCCAAGAAAGACCCACTCTTATACCATGTGGAGATTACTAGAACTTGGAGAACTTTTATTAGTGAATCTCAAAGAAGAAAACATGAAGTCGATCTCTTTATATAAATAGGGCCAATCCTACTTCTAATCCTAATAGAATCAAATCAAATATTTAACAAACTAAAACATATCTCTAAAATTAAGAAAGAAACAAAATATGAAAGAGAATTCTAATTCCTAATTTCCTAATTTTCTCTTACAAAAGGAAACTTGGAAATTTTGCAACAAAATACAAACAAAAATTTTCTATACATAGCTTCAAAATCTAATATGAGCCATGTCACCGTATCTCAAAGTAGCTGACTGATTAGTAGCCTATATGACTATGAGTACTTGCTGCGGAAATCATACTGACCAATGCTATATAGCCTTATGCGAATGACAACCTAATAAGATACATCTTTTCTTCCCACTTCATCAACCTAAATTCATGCATTTTGTTTCCTTTTTGCTTCTTGCAGCATCAACGCAACACATTCACTTCTCTCCACATGATTGAATTACCACAAATATGTCTCTTAATTTTTCTCAGATGAAGTTACCTCTTTGCCATCATTTGTCAGACAATTTCAATGTAAATCTAGCTAGAACATTTCTTAAATAGACTAAAGCATGATGAATGGGCTTTCTTAAAGTTTTTGCTTCTGCTAATGGTCTGAGTTGGATGAATAAGCAGGAAAAGTCCATCTTGAAGAAATGATTATTTGGTATAAGATTGAGAAACTATACGACATTATTTTAGAACACATTAGGTTCTAATACAAGGATCTAAAGCTGAACATGCAAAATAGTTGTTCAAATGGAGATAAGCATTACTTTGTTGGAACATTAGAAGCTTGACCATCTTTCTGAGGATGCCAATCTTCTCATCACGAGATAAAGATACACTGCCACGACTGAAGTTAATAGATAAATCTAGATCACTTGTTGCAGTGAATAGATCCATAACGAAAGAACCAAATGGCTGCACATTGGGAGGGCCACTGCTTTTGCCTGAATAAAAATAAGATGGAACATAAGCCAGATTTCAGTATCCACAAAACCAGAATAAGATTACATACCAGTAGCTGAGAGCAAAAAAACTTGTAGAAAATAATCACACCATGTGTAATTTATTAATATAAAAAAGCAATCTATGTGGTCCCAAGCCTCAAATTATTTATTTGAGGATTATGGCCATAGACTAAATCCAACACATTGATTTAAATGCCGACGGCATGCCGCCGGCATGCCGTCGGCAAGGCCATTTCTGGAAGGGGGTCATGTCGACATGACTATGTTATCGATTTACAGGTGTGCCACCGGCATACCGATGAATTTCGGCGGCATGCCGACGATTTCGCCGGCATGCCGATCGACGCTGCAGGAGATTCAGAGGGACGTTTGCATGCCGATCGACGCTCTGTTTGAAATGCAGGTGATGGAGATTCGGAGGGACTGAAATCTGAAATAGGAGGGATTAGTCAATGGCTGAAATTCGAAAATTGGGGGACTGTCAAACACTCAAATAGAGCGGTTTGAATGCAGGAGTGGGAGATTCGAAATTGGGAATGTGGGGGAGTTGAAATGACACACACACGATGATTAGCTCAACTAGAGACACTCAAGCTTTCCAAGTAGACACACACACACACACTTCATTTTGAGTATTTATGTGATTTTCTATTTCATTTTGAGTATTTATGTGATTTTCTGTCGGCATGTTATCGGCATGCCCTTGGCATTCCCACGGCGTGCCCTCGGCATGGCCATCGAAAAAGGGGCATTTCCACGGCATACCTTCGGCATGCCCACGAAATGTACACTTAAAATTTTATCGGCACGACGTCGAAATCGGCATTTTGAACCTTGATCCAACATAAACAGACAAAACCACTCATTTTACTCAAAGCCACTCATACAAACCTCACATCCAGAACATATGCGCTCCCAACTTTGTAAATTACACAAAAAAAATTCTATCCCACCTTTTTAAAGGCCAATTAATAAATAACTCCCTAAATTTTTTTTTAAAAGCCAAAGGGCGCTTATCCGAATGATAATCACCCATAATCATTTCATTTTAAAAAAATCGATTTACATCAGAGATTACAAAACAAAACCCCAAAACACCACCTAGGACGAAATGGACGAAACAAAGTTCTCAACATAAGGTCTCTCCCCCGTAAAAAGCACCCCATTTCTCCCCAACCAAACACCCCATAAGACCGCCAAAACCTTAGCCCTATCCTTCTTGGAACTAAAGGTGATCCCTCCATCGTGGGCATTTCCCCTACGGAACGAAGACCAAAAACTAACCGTGTCTCGATGGGCGATCTAGTCGATCCCTATCCTCTACCAAACTTGCATCACAAACAGACACTGGACGAAGAGGTGTTGGATGTCTTCATCGGCTCCATCACAAAGGGGGCATCCCAGATCATCCGTTTAAGCCCATCTCACTCTCCACTACTTTGCCATAATTCGTTAGAAATGACTCCCTAAAATTAAGAGGAAATATTGTAGCTAATTAAAAGCGCATTCTATTTTATCCTTCTTTTGGTAACTTACAAACATATTATGTGATATACGTATTATATTTCTGTAAGTAACAAACATAATAAGTAATATACAAGTTATGTAACTTACAAACTCGTTATGTAAGATACAAACTTCTCAAAGTAAATTACGACAAAAAAATATGGACACATGTGCTCAGAAACATTTGTCAGGGATGGATTTACAAAAAAGACTGTCTTAATGGAAACGTCCATAGGATAATTAGTAATTATTAACCTACGTAGATAGAAATAATTATTGTGTAACAACTAATGGATTTGTTGTCGAATCTCCATATTTTTAGGAAATGCTTACATAATTACTTTTTCTCTGCATGTTACCAAATGATTTTCTAACAAAATATATTGCTAAAAGTGATTTTATCTTCAGATGCATAACTTGATATGGAAGGCGGTAATTCCATAGCTCAAGTAATTTGAGCTTTAAACTGACTGGATAATCTTCCTCCATATATTTAGGATTACATTTTTGAGAAAGAAATCCCATGCATGAGGATGAAGCAGAAGTTAGGAGTAAAAGAGAAAAAAAAAAGCGATGCAATGATGAAGTGACCAAAGCAATGTTGAAGTGATCAAAGAAATCAGAGAGTAAGAAAATTTTCATAGAAGAAATCCTCCATCTAGAGCATCTGAACAAACAATCACCGAAGGGTATAGACATGATACATGCCACCCCATAGCATGAGAATTTTCCATCAAGAGGATTTTTTTTCCTTAAAAAAAGGCACATCCAACTCACAATAACTTGATGCAATGAGAAACCTAATGCAAGGTTATCCGAAAATAGTTTTTTATGTACTTTTCAGGTGCTTTAATCTAATAATAGCATGATTCTTTTTAAACAAGTGGTCTTCTTCCATATTCCAATATTTCCATAGCCTGAACCAAACTTGACTTGAGTATCCCAATGGATTTTTGCACCGACTAGCTCGAAGCTGAATCCCAAGGCCCCATTTGGTTGCAGGATAAACCCTAGTTATCTCATTGGAGGGGGCCACTTTCTACAGTGTCAATTGGTTACCTGGAGGTAAAGTTGAGTTTGTTATTTCTAATGCAATATTCTCATCACAACTTTTCCATATTTCAATGTAAAAAATATTATAACCACTTCCATCAGAATAACCATCACATTCACCTCATCACTTACCCACCACACAACCAACACCTTAATCCCACTTTTCCCACCCTCCTAACTTATCATGGTTACAACTTGTTCCGTCGCCAAACACAACCGAGTTCAAACACCAATCAAAACATCCCTATCGCATCTCTATCATCTTTGATTGTATTAGCATCGTGGCAACCTTTCCTGGCCAACAGCCTCATCATGCAGAACCAATTATCCCTTTGGCTAACAAATTCTCCTCATTATCGTAATTTCCACCATATAGATCTTCCACAGAAAATGAACAATTGCCACTTCCGACACACGGTACCATACTACCTCTCCTAGTCTCATTGTTGCCATGCACTAACCATCCCGAGAAAACTTCCATCCGTAACAGCCCAAATCGGCTTTCGTGGTTCGCACAAACCACAAATAGTAATTCTCAATCCTTTATATCTCACTACTCAATTTGATTAGCTTCAAATGTGAGACTATTTTCGGATGTGCCACACCATCCTCATCTACCATGCACAAATAACCACACAGGCTAAATCCAATCCAATCCATCTCCGACATTGGAAACGGCATCCCGCCATGATTGATGAAAAGCGAAGTCCCGTTAGAAATCAAATCATACCGAAGACTTCCTTCACCATCTCCTCGGCAGCAGCAACCAATCTGCTCCTGCTGTCGTAATCCTCCTGCTTCGGCCTCAGAGCACCGTAGACGCCGCGGAGCACGCCGTCGAGCGCGGAGACCGCCTCCGGGTTCACGTCGATCTCGACGACCTTCTCGCGCTCGCACTTCCCCGCGGTCTCCAGCAGCTCTAAATCGCAGATCCCATCAACAAAGAAGCGAGCGAATCGATCAAAACAACTCGTAATCACAGAATCCTTCGCGATGTGCGAAACGGACTCAGCAGCATCCCCCCGTACCTCGCTGGTCGAGCGCCATATCGACGGAGACGAAATCGAAACCCTAAGTTCTGCGCGAGGGAGCGGGTCGAGGGCGTTCGGATCGGTTGGGGTCTTGTGAGCGATCGGGGAGCGGAGACGTCGCGGTTGGGGTCACAGGCGGTCGACGAAGAGCTCCGGACTTGGGGCTCCTTTTGGGAAGGGGAAAGGACGAGAGCTGGGGGGAAGGGAGAGGAGTGAAAGGCATTTGCACTCGTGCATTTATATGGGGGCTGGGTGACGAGGATGGGAAATTTTTTTTTATTTTTTTAGATGAGGTAGGACCCACGAATTTTTGAGAAAAAGTACCATTACCTCCAGCTAGTCACATGCCATTCAAGTTGACCCTTAAGTGTATCTATATATCTTAAGAAGGTTAATAACTCTTGGTTTAAATAAAGATCGGGTTGTAGCTAAATATTGATGAGTAATGGAGTTAAATTTGAAATTACGTTAGAGGAAGAGTGAATAGTGAAATTATATTATATTATAATATAAAAAATTTAATCACAAAAGGAGACACCAGATTTTTAGGTGGAAACCTAAGATGGGTGAAAATCATCACCTAAGTCAATCCTTTGATTTAGGATTTTCGATCACAAGGTGATCAATCCACTAACCACACTACTTAAACGAGGGTAGTGTACTTCAATTACAAATCCCACCTCCGATATCTAAACAAGGTTTTTCCCTTCAAAATGAAGAGACGGGGACCCGATAGGTCGGATACCCATAGTACAAAATAAGAAGTAAGACAATACCTATAGAGCACCCCAATATTTTTAATTACTTTCTTATTTACCAAGCATAAAAAGAACTCCCTGAGGATTTGAAGAATGGAGTGAGTTGGGAGTATGGATTTACCCTTTGATAAAAGTATTAGCACAGCACAAGGGCAAGATGAAGCTTAGAGTAATGAGAAAGTGATTTCTCTAAGGGAATTGAACCTTAAGGGGTGTGTCTTTCCTAAGAGGGGTTGTAGTCTATTTATAGGCAAGCTTGGAACCTTCAAGAACACTTGGGAGAGTTCTCCTAGCCGTTGGAGACAAATCCTAAGAGATTGGGACGAAATCCACCATAAATCAAGGTAATGATGAGTCTGATAGTAATATCAGACGTCTAATTTTAGGGTTAGACGTCTTATAGGATGTCTGATTATAATTTTGATCGTCTAATACTGTAGGCCATCCTGAATTGACTTTATTGGATCGAAAGAAGGACGTCTGATATTTTCACATAAGACGTCTGATTAAGTTATTGGACGTCTAATAAATGGTGAATTCATTCTTGTTTTGATCAGATCCAAACAGGGTTCTAGATTTAAAGAATCAGACGTCGTTATGGACGTCTGATGGAATCACCAGACGTCTGGAAACCTAAAAAGACTTTGCTACGATATCTGACAAAAGATCTTATGTTCGTAATGAGACACACACAGAAATACATGAGCAATGGTCCATAGGTAGACATCTGGAAGCATGTCCAGACGTTTGAAAATACATTTTTGCCCGTTATCTGTAGAACGAAGATAGGTGCTTAGTCTAACGATTAGTCTGAGGACGTCCAGGTAAAGTATCAGACGTCTGTATGAGGTTATGGACGTCTGATAGAGGAGTGCTTCGACTGATATTCATGAAGACAGAAGCTGAAAGCAGAACTATTGGAAGTTAGACGTCTGAGACACTTGTCAGACGTCTTAAAGTTGAAAATCAGATGTCTGACAATTGTTTTGAATGTCTGATAAGAGTCTTAGTGTTAGGCTTTTGTTTCTAATTTATCCTAAGTGTAGAGAGCCTAAGTTAGCTATTTATATGTTATGTTTTGGGGGCTCTTTACAACATTTCTAGACTCAAATAAAATGAAAATTACAACATTTGAAAGTTTACATGAAAAAGCCTATGACCTAATACTTATGCTACTTAGTCTTCATGCTTTTAATCTCCCGTCTTGAAAAAATTTATAAAACCTGCAAATATGTTATTACAAAGAGAAACAATATGCTACGCTTATTATTATTATGATTATTTATTTCAATTTCTTCATTTTGTAAAATCATCAAAATATTATATATGAGTAGTTGAACTAACAATCTCCCCCATTTTGATGATTTTCAAAATATAGCTGTAGGTTCTTATTTTCTCCCCCTAAAAGATATATTTAGTAGTCTATATCTATTTGAGAAGTTTTTGTTTTTATATTATTTCCTAGGTTTTTACCTACTTCTTCTCCCCCTTTTTGAATGTCATCATGAAGGGTACTTAAAGGGAGTTGAAACCCAAACTACAAGAGTGACATTTACAAAGTAGAGGGCATTAATAAAATTGCATGCTTAATAAAAGATGACAAAGCATTAAAGAAAAATTGACTAGAAATATGGAAGATAGAAACATTTAAGCACGGACTAGCTATTTTCCCCAAAAAATATTTAAGTATGTGGTCAAGGCCCCTTAATACAAACTTGGAAGAAAGAAAAAAGAAAAAAAAATAGAAGAACTAAACTATTCTTCTTGATCTTGGCGGCGACGGCGACGAGCAGGTCCATGTCCCATCTACAAATTTTGAACGTCTGATCTAAGTTCGTCGATGTCGCGGTGCATGCTTCCCATGTAGGTGCACATCTCGCCGGTTCGTCGCAGCAGGAGGGAGATGTCAGAGGAGAGGGAATCTATGGCCGGATCCCATGCTTCTTCAAAGCTTGAGCGGGGAGCTTCTATTTGAAGGGGCCGTGCTTCATGGAAGTTTGGAAAGGGTGGAAGGGGCTCTACTTCATGTGTTGGCGCGAGATGTAATCAAAACCTCCCAATTTATTTAGGAGGTCCCACCCAAAAATGCGAGAGAGTAGACGTGGAAGGGGTTTGAGATTTTTGTAAGGTAGGGTGCCAAGATTTTCAACATATTTTTCAGGGAGGACTAATTCTTGATTGATGACTTCTGAGTCGTATTGCCTCAGAATGTCATTGAAGTTATTTCCCTCATTGGGGATGGCTAGAAGGTCTGAAATAGATTCGGATGTGATGTGGATTTCGCGACCAAATAAGCGGGTATGGAGTTCAAGTTCATCGTTGCTATAGTCCTCAACGATGTTGGCGTCAAAGAGACGGCAAAGATCAGGGAACATGCCAAGTGTTCCAACGCCATAGTGGAACTGACGGTCAAAATATTGAAAGAGATGGAGAGTTTTGAAGTGTTCCCGAAGGTTTAAATGAGCAAAATCATTCCAAACAATAAAACAAGGGCATTTAACTTTGGCATTCGCGAAGCTACGAAATCGCTGCCTAGCGATGTCGCCCCATAGTTGATCTGCCAAATAGGTGGAAGAGGAGGTGGAAGAGCCCTCGGCTTGCTTCCTACGGGGAGGCATATTTGGTGGAATGGGTGGTTAGGTTTTGGAAGAAAAGGTTGGTGTTTTGAGGATAGAATACCTGCAAAAAAAAACCATACAAAAACATTCAACCAAACAATCATTCAACCAATAGATTTCAACTACTCAGATTCAACCAATAGATATGCAATCATCATTGATAAAAACGTGTGGCAGTATGCCTTGAGGCAATACAACCTGCCATGAAGTTGTGGCAATATACCTTTGGATTCAAGCCACTAAAATGTCAGCTTGAAACTCGTAAGGTAATACCTTTGCCAAAAACATAGAACTTTTATGCTCCAAGAGGGTTTAACCGAGGGTTTAGGTTCTAGGGCTAACAATGCCATGAATACACAAGTAGGCCGAGTGGATCAAGAAGGAGAACAAGATGCAGCTAGGGCAAAGGTAATCGTGCGCAAAAAAACGTGGAGATGCCCTAAGAGTTGAGAGAGTATACCCACGGGAGGGGGGAAGCCTCCAGATGCGCGGTCGAGAAGCAAGGAGGACGCGCGCAGGGGAGCAGTAGCTCCGCCAGTCATCGAGGAGGCGCAATGGTTGTCTGGCGGCGAGAGGAAGGTCGCCAACTGCAGCTATGGGCCGTTGGGTGGGAGGGAGAGCTATAGGGATTTGAGAGAGGGGAGTGGGACCTTGCGATGGTGATGTTATATCCCAAGGTCTTGGAGCAAGTCTCCCCCTGAAGTTGGGGAGATTTGCATTCCCAACCATCCAGAGAACATACGCGAACTGCAGATTTTTCCCATATCAGATGTCTGGAGATGTTGTCAGACGTCGGGATTGGACTTTTGGGATTTTAACCCTTTTGATGGCATCATCTGTTTTAACCATCCGATGATATATCAGACGACTAATTTAAAAATTAGACGTTTGATTTCTGCAGGCATCCCTCCTTGGAAAATGATTTATTTTCCATGTTGTCGTCTGATCTTTGTATCAGACGACACACAAGACGTCTAAATCTAAAATTAGACGTCTGATTTCTACAGACAGACCTTCCTGGATTTTACTCAAAAGTTACAGGGTCTTCTATTTTCATGTTCAGAAGACCTATACGACATCTAACCACATCATCAGACGTCTGACTCATAACACATGTTCTTACTCACAGATAGACGTATGTCAACACATCTGGATGACGATCCAGACGTCTATGAATGATGATGGACATCTAAAATAGCTCTTTTATCAGCTCTTCTGAGATATAAAATCATCGTCTATCCCAAATCTTTAGACGACAAATTTTTAAGTATGAGACGTCTGATAGTTTAATTAGACGTCTGATATTGCACAGAATGTCAATTTTGATGTTTGAACTGGGAATGAAGGCTCTTAACTTAGTAAAGGCTCCATCTATGCTCATGACAAAGGAAGTTCCATTAAGTCACTAAATTCTTCAAATATCACTTAGCTTACCTATGCCTAGTTTCCTACATATATAATTAAAATGATTATAATTCAAAGGTTTAGTGAAAATATCAGCCAATTGCAATTCAGTACAAATAAATTCAACCTCGATTTCTCCCTTAAGTACATTATCTCTCAAAAAGTGATGTCGAACATCAATATGTTTTGTACGGGAGTGATGTACGAGATTTTTTGAGAGATTGATAGCACTAGTATTATCACATAATATTTTTATTTTATTTAATATCAAGTTAAAATCCTTCAAAGTATTTTTCATTTAAAGCACTTGGGAACATGCTAGTGCGGTGGCTATGTATTCAACTTCCGTAGTTGATAGGACTACACTAGATTGTTTCTTTGAGAACCAAGAGACTAGTGATTTGCCTAAGAATTGGCATGTCCCACTAGTACTCTTCATATCGGTGCGGCTACCTATGTAGTCCGCATCACTATATGTAACTAAGTTGAATTGTGGACTCCTAGGGTAGAATAAGCCATAATCAGATGTGTCAACTAAATATCTAAATATTCGTTTTACAGCATTTAGGTGTGATTGTTTAGGGTTTGATTGAAACCTAGCACATAAGCAGGTACTAAACAAAATATCAGGTCTATTGGAAGTTAAATATAGTAAAGATCCAATCATGCTACGATAGAGCTTTTGATTTATGGGTGTACCTGATTCGTCCAAGTCTAGGGAAGTTGTGACACTCATAGGAGTGTTCTTCCCTTTACTTTTGGTCATTTCAAATTTTTTTAGCATCTCCTTTGTGTATTTTGATTGACACACAAAGGTTCCAATTTCGAGTTGAATGATTTGCAAACCCAAGAAAAACTTGAGTTCACCCATCAAACTCATCTCGAATTCTTCCGAAAACTTTCTACACATAGATTCATTAGTAGCACCAAATATAATATCATCTACATATATTTGAACTAATAAAATGTCTTTTCATTTTCTTTTAATGAATAATGTGGAATCAGCTTCCCCTATAGAGAATTTTGCATTTAACAAGTAGTCTTTGAGCCTTTCATACCAAGCTCTAGGAGGTTGCTTTAGACCATATAGTACCTTGTTTAATTTATAGAAAAAATGAGGCTTATCATGAGACTCAAAACCAGGAGGTTGTTTTACGAAAACTTCCTCCTTAATGAATCTATTAAGAAACACGCTTTTAACGTCCATTTGAAATAGTTTAAAGCCAAGAAAGGCGGCATAAGCAAGAAGAATGCAAATTGATTCGAGTCGAGCTATGGGAGCGTAGGTATCATCAAAATCAATTCCTTCTTCATGGTCGTACCCTTGTGCTACTGACGAGTCGATTGTTCGCTTTAAAGTCGTTTGCAGTTTTATGTGGTGGAAAAATCGACTAATCAATATTTAAAAAAATAAATAACCACTTGCAGAAGAGCGGGTCGTATCCACAGGGAGGCAATGAGGCAATAATATCTCAATTATTTTGTATTCATTCAGTCTCGTGAGAAATCCGTAGTTAAATCTGACATGAATTGCGACGGAAAGAAGATGCACAATATCTTGAAAACATAAGGGTAGGCGTGCAATTTTTCCTCACTGAAATATTCAATAAACATGTGATGATTTTATGCAATTTTTCATTGACATGTATTAAAGAAAATTTGTGCACATTTAAATTCCAAAATCAATGTCAAACAATGTTAATTACAAAAGCTATGCAATTGTAAAAGAACTTAAGTATAAAGTTGCAAATTTTACCACAATAAAATATTCATAAACAAAAATTCTTTTCCTCGGCAATGGCATGAAATGTAATAACTAATTAACTCATTAACAGAGCATTTTACCTCTCTCCTCCTCGCGATCGGGAGAGAGGTTCAATCGAGGAGAGGTTTGCACAGGCGGGTGGATGAAGCGAGGTCGTCGCGATGGTGGCAGCCGCACGTCGAGCGGTGGTCGGAGTCGGCCGGGCGGAGCTCCGGCGAAGGTGGCTGCAGCCGGTGCTGCAGCTGCTATTGGCGAAGTGATGAGCACGCTGGCGGGAGGGTGCGCGCTCTGTTGGCGGAAGTGCTACAGCCGGTGCTGCAGCTGGCGTGGGTGCGCAGGCGGGTGCGCGCAAAGGCTGGAGGGCGCAGGAGCGCGCTCTGTTGGCGGAAGCACGGGTGCTGCAGGTGTGGGTGCGCGCTCTGTTGGCGGTGAGAGCGGGTGTTGCAGGCGAGGGAGGAGGGCATGCGCGGCCTGGAGTGGATGCGGGAGTGAGCGGTAAGGTTGCAGGCGGGAGGCGAGCGGGCGTGAGCGGTGAGGCGCTGCAGGCTGAGCATGCCTTGCGTGCGGCTGGAGGCGTGCGGGAGTGAGCGGGTGAGGTTGCGGTTCAGGTGCTGGAGGTGAAGTGGGCAGACGGTGGTTGCTACTGGAGTGGGGGGGGTGGCTTAAGACGTCCAGGAAATTTCCCGGACGTCTTAACTGACTGAGAAGGTGATTGCACAATGGTTGCGGCGGTGGTTGTTGGTGACGACGGTGATGGAGATGCACGCTAAGGTGCTCACGGTAATGCAGACGAGCTCCGGATGGCGGTGTGGCCTGTCACACCACACGTCCACGGTGGTGGAGACTCGTCGCCACTGTTGAGGCCGACGGTGTGGAATGGAAGAGAGAAGATCTCTCTGCACAGTGGTGGGTCGTTGGTGGAGGCCTCCCTAGCTTGGCTGCCTCCCTCCTTTTGTAGCCGCTTGCATAGATTTGAACGGAGAGGCGGGAGCAGATCCACATTCTCCGCTCGTCCTTGAATGCAGGCTTCATTGCGGCAGCTGGTGGCGTTGGAGTGGCAGCCGAAGGAAATGCAGCCGTTCCTGCAAGAAGAAGAATAAAGAAAATAATATTAAAATATTATGGTTATTTATATACAGACCCTCAACTTTTATGTTAACGAAAATAATGTACCTAATTGGTTAACTAATTAGATGAATGCCATTCTAAGCTAATTCTAAATGCACTTAAAATATGAATGCAATGCATGGATTATGTAATTAAATTAAAAATATGAATTAATCTATTTACATCCTAATTTATGCTAAATAAATGTTAGAATTAACCTAATGTCTAGGCACTTAAATACTTAAATAGCCCACAACTATGGGCTAATCAAATACCCCCATGCCTATGTAATGAATGCACTATGCTATGTATATCCCCAAGTACACCCCCCCATGCCTAAAATCTGCAATGTCCTCATTGCATAGAAGGATATTACCTAGGTCAGAGCTGGGCTGAATAGCCAAAGAACCTGCAAATTAGGTTCAAGAATTACAAAAATAGGCCCTAAAAGTAAGCAAAGCAATGTTGGCCTAGAAAATAGGTAACCTAGGATGTTGGCGAGCTGATGATGAATCCCAATAGCAAATGCTCGCCCAACTAAAATGGGAATGAAATCTTCCCAGGTCACCAAAGGAGGTTCTAAAGGATAAACAGGTATAAGAACCTCCAAAGGGGTAGGGGGAGGATAAGATGGATCCTCCAAAAAGAATGGGGAAGGAATGGTGCAGAGATAAACCCCCAAGGTAATGGACTGACTATAGAAATCATCAATCCATACCCGATACTCCATTACGAGAAATATTGGTCTGTTAAGCCCCATTGTCAGAACAAAAATGAGCAATTCTCTAAGGCAAGGATTGTCTAGGGTGTCCAAGTTATGAGGTTGTGGGATGGCCATAAGATCTAGGTTGGGTTTAATCAGCTTGGTGTCCATCCGTAACACTCTTTCTAAATCCTCAATTTCATCCCTAGCATTCCTTGCACCATCACATGTATCTTCCTGCTCTTCATCAGGAGTCACAATTTCGCTTTCAGATATAAGTGAGTTAGAGGGTGACTTTGAAATGAATGAAGGCAGGTTGGAAGCAACAGATCTAGGGATTATCCTATTAATGTCATCCCCGGGTTTTTGTTCTTTACTCAAATCTTCCCCGGATCTATATGTGAATCCGCATAAATCTTAGAAATTGTTTCCAAATTTTCCATCATTTCATCATGAGGAGAAAAATCATCAATGGGTGTGCTAAGGAAACCTAATTTGGTTAAATTTGTGACATCCTCAAGGGCTAACTCTTCAAATAAGACATAATCACCCTTAATGTCACTCCAAATCTTGAATGTAGGTTCCTCATATAATTCGTCTTTCTCCTCATCACACAATTCATCATGTACCCGAGGTCTAGAATCATTTAATATCTCAGCAGATCCCCCAGGGTGCTCTATCTGAGGTAAATGGTTTACACCAGTAACATCAGACTCCTTAGATAGGTCAATTTCTTTAGGGTTAGGTTCTCTATGGGTGGGTTTGAGTTCCATATCGTGATCAGAAGGGAGGGTAGGATTAACAACATGACTTTGACCCACTTCATCAAATATCACGAAAATACTATCATCTGGGTCGAGGTCTTCCAATGGTACCATCATTCCCTTCTTTTGACTCCAATATAATTCAGGTGGATACTCAACCTTATCATCATCTTCCTTGGGTTACCATTTTTCTTCATCCAATGCATATCTACTTTCATGTGTATCTTCCTCCCACCTAAGGTGTGGATCTTTCAAGGAAGTGTAATCTAATGGAGAGGTTTCAAAATTGATCCTCGAAAAGTAACTATTCTCCACAGAATTTCCCTCCAACTTAAAGTGTAGCTCTCCCACGGGAGATGCATCTATTGTAGAGGGGTGTACGTCATCCTCAATGGGGTAGATTGGGTGGCTAATTTCATCTCTTTCTTGTTGGCCTGCTCTAAAAGATTCTCCTAACAATTCAATCATTTCGTTTTGCATTTTCTGTATTTCCATCTTCAAAGAGGAGAGGTCATTTCTATCATGAGAGAAGTCAGGCTCAGGCTTATAGTACCCAGGAGTGTTTGTCCAATCATTATAATTTTTCAGGGAGGGTGGGTTGGGTATTTCTATGGTATGTGGGATATTGGGCAAAACAAATCCCACTCCTAGGTTTTGCTCACTGATTTGGGGCTTAACCAGGCCAATACTCCTATAATAGGAGTAAAACGGATCCCAATGATTATCATTATGTCCATCAAGGGATGGACCATCTCGGCGTCTGGGATCAAAGGATGCAGAGTGGGGGTGAGGGTGTGGGCAAGATGTGAAAGGATGAAAATCATTGTGGTCCATTCTAATTCACACCTCAATCAGAATTCCCCAAGCAAAGCACAATTCAAAAAGGACCTTTTAGGTCTTTCCCAATTTAGGCTTTTGATTTTAAGTCAGATTGCAGGTGACAATACAATTTGTTCAATCAATTTACGCGCCTATTGTCGACCTATGGCTCTCCTAAGAAGACCTAGTTGGAGCTTAGGTGTTCTTCCCTAAATCTCAAATGGTCAAGTAAATCCAAAGACAGAAGATCGAGGGATGCAAGTAGGCCTAAGCCTTCCTTTGAAGCTGTGCTTTCGCGGTGCTTCTCAACTACCCCCAAAAATCCGTGACAGGGTATCCCCCTCTTTGGATTCACAAAACCTTTGATCTCAAGTTCCGAACACTTCATAATCCAACAGTAGGAGGGCTCTTGTCCTAGTCGTTTCAAGACTTAGGAGTGTCTAAATGAGTGCTGTGGTGCAACAGATATAAGTGTGCATTCACTGCAAAAGGATTTTGAATTTTGAATCGCACATCATGTTTTACAATCAAGTCCTTGATTTTTAGATGTCCCTCCTTTAATTAGTCCTTTTTTTTTTCTAATATATGTGACCACTTGTTAGATCGCTTCAAGACAAACTTTGTGATCTTTGAATTAAATCTCAAATGCAATGCGTGATCAAGAATAGGATGCAAAGTAAGAGAATGCGTACCTTGCTTCCAGTAATCAATGATGCAAGAATGCACGCAATGTAAAGAAATAAATCTAGAGGCTGCTCATACAGACCTAAATGGTTCATCCTAGGGTAGGCAGCTTCTAGCAGGCAGCTCGTTTTTTTTATTTTTTTATTTTTTTTTAATTTTTAAACTACTTATGCACAAGCAAATAAAAGTAATCAATAAACTAAAAACCTAAATCTAAAGAAAATGGAATAGGCTCCCAAAAATTACCCAACACGGACCCAAAACAAAATCGGGGAACAAACCCCTCAAAATATACCCCAGAACAAGGGTTTCAAACCAAATGCAATGAAAAATTAAATCTAAAGTCTTAATTCTATTCTAATCAAACTAGCGACTAAATATACAATGATGTCCGTCGCGTCCTCGTCCTTCTCCTCCTTTTCAAAATGGCTCATCCAATTCTCCTCTGGCGACGTCAAGGGTCGCCTCTCACAATGGCTGATTCTTACACAAATTTTCTTGCACAGAAAAGGAAATAATAAATGGTCAAATCACTATGCAATTGACAAATAATCAAAATAAAATCAGGTGAAATTATTGCGTCTGTTGCCTCTCCGGCAACGGCGCCATTTGACGAGTCGATTGTTCGCTTTAAAGTCGTTTGCAGTTTTATGTGGTGGAAAAATTGACTAATCAATATTTAAAAAAGAAATAACCACTTGCAGAAGAGCGGGTCGTATCCACAGGGAGGCAATGAGGCAATAATATCTCAATTATTTTGTATTCGTTCAGTCTCGTGAGAAATCCGTAGTTAAATCTGACATGAAATGCGACGGAAAGAAGATGCACAATATCTTGAAAACATAAGGGTAGACGTGCAATTTTTCCTCACTGAAATATTCAATAAACATGTGATGATTTTATGCAATTTTCCATTGACATGTATTAAAGAAAATTTATGCACATTTAAATTCCAAAATCAATGTCAAACAATGTTAATTACAAAAGCTATGCAATTGTAAAAGAACTTGAGTATAAAGTTGCAAATTTTACCACAATAAAATATTCATAAACAAAAATTCTTTTCCCCGGCAATGGCATAAAATGTAATAACTAATTAACTCATTAACATAGCATTTTACCTCTCTCCTCCTCGCGATCGGGAGAGAGGTTCAATCGAGGAGAGGTTTGCACAGGCAGGTGGATGAAGCGAGGCTGTCACGATGGTGGCAGCCGCACGTCGAGCGGTGGTCGGAGTCGGCAGGGCGGAGCTCCGGCGAAGGTGGCTGCAGCCGGTGCTGCAGCTGCTGTTGGCGAAGTGATGCGCGCGCTGGCTGGAGGGTCGCGCTCTGTTGGTGGAAGCGCTACAGCCGGTGCTGCAGCTGGCGTGGGTGCGCAGGCGGGTACATGCGAAGGCTGGAGGGCGCGGGAGCGCGCTCTGTTGGCGGAAGCACAGGTGCTGCAGGCATGGGTGCGTGCTCTGTTGGCGGTGAGAGCGGGTGCTGCAGGCTCGGGAGGAGGGCGTGCCCGGCCTGGAGTGGATGCGGGAGTGAGCGGTAAGGTTGCAGGCGGGAGGCGAGCGGGCGTGAGTGGTGAGGCGCTGCAGGCTGAGCACGCCTTGCGTGCGGCTGGAGGCGTGCGGGAGTGAGCGGGTGAGGTTGCGGCTCAGGTGCTGGAGGTGAAGTGGGCGGACGGTGGTTGCTACTGGAGTGGGGGGGGGTGGCTTCAGATGTCCGGGAAATTTACCGGACGTCTTAACTGATTGAGAAGGTGATTGCATAGTGGCTGCGGCGGTGGTTGCTGGTGACGACGGGGAGATGCACGCTAAGGTGCTCACGGTAATGCGGACGAGCTCCGGATGGCGGTGTGGCCTGTCACACCACACGCCCACGGTGGTGGAGACTCGTCGCCACGGTTGAGGCTGGCAGTGTGGAATGGAAGAGAGAAGATCTCTCTGCACAGTGGTGGGTCGTTGGTGGAGGCCTCCTTAGCTCGGCTGCCTCCCTCCTCCTTTTGTAGCCGCTTGCATAGATTTGAACGGAGAGGCGGGAGCAGATCCACATTCTTCGCTCGTCCTTGAATGCAGGCTTCATTGCGGCAGTTAGTGGCGTTGGAGTGGCAACCGAAGGAAATGCAGCCGTTCCTGCAAGAAGAAGAATAAAGGAAATAATATTAAAATATTATGATTATTTATATACAGACCCTCAACTTTTATGTTAACGAAAATAATGTACCTAATTGGTTAACTAATTAGATGAATGCCATTCTAAGCTAATTCTAAATGCACTTAAAATATGAATGCAATGCATGGATTATGTAATTAAATTAAAAATATGAATTAATCTATTTACATCCTAATTTATGCTAAATAAATGTTAGAATTAACCTAATGTCTAGGCACTTAAATACTTAAATAGCCCACAACTATGGGCTAATCAGCTACCAGCCGAGCCTTGTTCCGAATGACTATACCGGATTCATTCAACTTATTTCGGAATACCCATTTGGTACCTATTACCGTTTATCCTTCAGGCTTAGGTACTAGATCCCAGACTTCATTCCTTTGGAATTGGTTGAGTTCCTCCTACATAGCCATCATCCAAGGTTCTTCGAAGCACGCTTCCTCGACATTCTTGGGTTCAACTTGAGATATAAAGGCGGAGAGACCAAAAGAGCAACTAAAACGAGATCGGGTTTTAATGCCATTGGAAACACTTCCAATGACTTGGCTTTCGGGATGATCCCTTTGATATATCCAATCTTTTAGAAAATTATGGATATTGGAGTTTGGAATGTTAGACACATTAATAGTAGAATCATCTTCATCTTCCATATTGGCTCGGTCAATGGAGGAAGAGTGAGGAGATTCATCGAAGGAAACATGGAGGGTTTCCTCCACTATTAATGTAGTCTTGTTAAAGATCCGATATGCCTTACTACGTGAGGAATAACCAATAAAGATGGCTTCTTCACCTTTGACATCAAATTTATCTAAATTAGAGCGGGTATTTAAAACAAAACATCGACATCCAAAAACTTTAAAATAACTAATTTTGGGTATTTTCCCATAGTATAGTTCAAAACAAGCTTTTCACAACCCGGATCGAATTAAGGTGTGATTTAACACGTAACAAGCTGTGTTAACCGCCTCAGCCTAAAAGTACTTCGGTAACCCCGAGTCTATGAGTAATGTTCGAGCACACTCTTGAAGAGTACGGTTCTTTCTCTCAACCACCCCATTTTGTTGAGGTGTTCGGGGAAAAGAAAATTCATGAGCAATACCATGCTCTTGACAAAAATCATCAAACAATGAATTTTCAAACTCGCTCCCATGATCACTACGGATACGAGTGATTTGGTCGCCTTTTTCAGTTTGAACTTTCCTACAAAAAACAGAAAAGACGGAAAACACTCCTTTTTTGGATCTCAAGAAGGAGACCCATGAAAACCTCAAAAAATCGTCTACAATTATATGGTAATATTTGTATCCACTAAGGCTCCCATATTTTGTATGTCTAAACAGATCTAGGTGAAGTAGTTCTAAAGGTCTTGATGTAGATATAACTTCTTTGCTTTTAAAACTAGATTTCATAATTTTACCTAATTTACATGAATCACAGATAGACTCATTTAAAAATTTTCCTTTAGAAAGACCTCGGACTAGTTCATGTTTAGCTAGTTTTTGAACCAGCTTCATATGAACATGTCCTAGTCTTCTATGCCATATACTTAACTCATCATTTGCTACAAGACATTCATAAGTACTATTTTTATCAAATTCTATGACATAAATGTCTTTAAATCTAGTTCCCTTAAGAAGGGTTTTATTAGTTAATGCATGCATAATTTCAAACATTTTTGAAGTAAACACTACTTTAAAGCCCTTATCACAAATTTGACTAATACTTAAAAGATTATGTTTTAGACGTTTAACTAGTGAAACATTTGAGATGGGAGAGAGAGGATTACCTATTTTACCAAGGCCAATAATATGGCCCTTGTGGTTGTTGCCAAATGTAATCGTTCCTCCATCCGTAGGTTGGAGGTCCAAAAATAGGTGCTTGTCTCCCATCATATGTTTGGAGCATCCGGAGTCCATCACCCATCGGCCTCCTTGATGGCGGTGGTCTCCTTGTCTTCTTTCTTGTTGACCTCCTTCCTCCTACAAAAGACCTTCGTTGGTGACTTGGTGTTTCTATAGGTCTTTCTCATTTGAGTCGTCCATCTTTCATTTTGTATATCCAATTTTTGATATTATGATGTCCTTTCATCCCTACAAAACAAAGTGAGAATTATCTTTTTGGTATCCATTGTAATATGGATCTGTATTTGTTAGTGGTCTCCTTTAGAGGAGGGCCCTTTTTCGGCTCACTTTGACTAGGTTCATACAAGCCTAGTCCAAATTTACTTGACGAAGGTTTTTGATGGGCAATGAGCTTGTCCAAGTTATCTTTCCCCTTTGTAAATTTGGCTAGGTCCTCAAGAAGTTGATTTGATTTTTCTTTGAGGTGATTTATCTCTATTTTCATTATGTCTAGTTTATCTTCTAGTGCCCTAATTTCTACTCTAAATAAATCATTTTCATCCTTTTTAAAGGAGTTTAATTTTTCAAGCACATGAATTTTGTCGAGTAATTCTTCTCTATTTAGAAATTTTTGTTCACTCATCGCCGTATACAAATCATTTGTTAATGACTCTTTCTCAATTATTAGATTTCTTATTTGCATATTTAAAGCAGTGGTTTCTTTTGTAATAATTAGATTCTTGTCTTCAAGATCATTGATTAATTTCTTATTTTCTAAGTTTTCTTCTTTTAAAACCTTGCTTTGGATTTTTATTTTCTTAAGATCTACATATAGTGAATCAAAGGCATCTTGTAATTCATCTAAAGAATAGGAGTTTACCTCAGGTTCCTCAGATTCAGACTCAGAAGCATCATTTGTTGCCATTAATCCCAAGCATGCCGTTTCTTCATTTATTTCCTCCTCCTCTTCTTCTTCGGAGGTGGAGTCATCTCACGTTGCTTGAAACACCTTCTTCTTGAATCCCTTCGGCTTGGAGATCTTCTTGTAGTCAGAAGGCTTCTTGGGTTTCTTCTCATCATCCCTTTTGAGTAAGGGACAATCTTTCCTTATGTGACCTCTCTTTTTGCAATTATAGCAAATTAGAGGTTTTTCCTCTTTTTTCCTTCCCTTGATCTCTTTTCTATTTCTAAGAAACTTTTTAAACTTTTTAGCTAATAAAACGAATTCTTCGTCATCGGTACTTACCTCATCATCCGAAGTAGCTTTGAAGGCTAAAGTCTTCTTCTTTGACTCCGATAAGATTGATTTCTTCTTTTGCTCCATTTTTTTATTCATAAGCCATGAGATTCCCAAGTAGATTTTCCATGTTTAGATCCTCTACTTGGTTGGCTTCTTCTATTGCCGTTACCTTTTGCTCCCACTCGGGTCTAAGGGAGCGAAGGAGCTTCCCTTGAAGCTCCCCCTTAATAAATGTCTTTCCTAGTGACTTGAGGTTATTCACGATTAACGTGAATCAGGTGTCCAAGCCTTTCATTCTCCTTCATAGAGAAGGCTTCGAATTCCTGTGATAACAAGTTTATCTTTGAGGATTTAACTTTAGATGTACCTTCATGAGTTACTTCCAAGGTTCTCCAGATCTCGTGGGCAGTTTTTCATTGGTTGATGCGGTTGAATTCCTCTGAGCTGAGTGCGCAGTAGAGTGAGTTCATTGCCTTAGCATTCAGTCCAAGGTGATGAATTTGCTCCACTGTGTATCCTATTTCTGGTTTCTCGGGAATGATGTATGTGGATTCGCATTTCTCCCAAATGGAGAAATCGTTGGCTTGAAGCCACATCTTCATTCTCAGCTTCTAGTAAGTGTAGTTTGTCCCTTCGAAGAGTGGTGGTCGAGTGGTGGATTGCCCCTCCAATCTGCCCGTGGAAATGACCTTCCCCTCCATGTGATCTTTCCATGGATGTTACTCCTGTAGGCGGAAAACCTACTCTGATACCAAATGAAATTGCACTAGAGGAGGGGTGAATAGTGAAATAATATTATATTGTAATACAAAAAATTCAATCACAAAAGGAGGCACCAGATTTTTAGATGGAAACCCAAGATGGGTGAAAACCACCACTTAAGCCAATCCCTTGACTTAGGATTTTTGATCATAAGGTGATCATTCCACTGACCACACTACTTAAACGAGGGTAGTGTACCTCAATTACAAATCCCACCTCCGATCCCTAAACGGATGTTTCTCCCTTCAAAATGAAGAGATGGGGACCCGACAGGCCGGATACTCGAAGTACAAAAATAAGAAGTAAGACAACACCTATAGAGCACCCCAATATTTTTAATTACTTTCTTATCTACTAAGTATAAAAAGAACTCCCTGAGGATTTGTAGAACAGAGTGAGACGGGAGTATGGATTTGCCTTTTGATCAGAGTGTTGGCACAACACAAGGGCAAGATAAAGCTTAGAGTAGTGAGCAAATGATTTTTCTATGGGAAATGAATCTCAAGGGGTGTGTCTTGCCTAAGAGGGGTTGTAGTCTATTTATAGGCAAGTTTGGAACCTTCAAGAACACTTGGAGAGTTCTCCTAGCCGTTGGAGACAAATCCTAAGAGATTAGGGTGAAATCCACCACAAATCAGGGTAATGATGAGTCTAACAGCAATATCTGACGTCTAATTTTAGGGTCAGACGTCTTATAGGATGTCTGATTATAATTTTGGTCATTTAATACTGTAGGCCATCCTGAACTGACTTTATTGGATCGAAGGAAGGGCGTCTGATATTTTCACATAAGACACTGATTAAGTTATTGGATGTCTAATAAAGGGTGAATTCATTCCTGTTTTGATCAGATCCAAACAGGGTTCTAGATTTAAAGAATCAGACGTCGTTATGGACGTCTGATGGAATCACCAGATGTCTGGAAACCTAAAAAGACTTTGCTACGATATCTGACAAAAGATCTTATGTTCGTAATGAGATATGCACATAAATACATGGGCAACGGTCCAAAGGTAGACATCTGGAAACATGTCCAGACGTCTGAAAATACATTTTTGCCCGTTATCTGTAGAACAAAGATAGGTGCTTAGTTTAACGGTTAGTCTGAGGACGTCCAGGTAAAGCATTAGATGTCTGTATGAGGTTATGGATATCTGATAGAGGAGTGCTTCGACTGATGCTCATGAAGACAGAAGCTGAAGGCAGAACTATTAGAAGTTAGACGTCTGAGATACTTGTCAGATGTCTTAAAGTTTAAAATCAGACATCTGACAATTGTTTTGGACGTTTGATAAGAGTCTTAGTGTTAGGTTTTTGTTTCTAATTTATCTTAAATGTAGAGAGCCTAAGTTAGCTATTTATAGGTTATGTTTTTGGGGCTCTTTACAACATTTCTAGACTCAAATAAAATGAAAATTACAACATTTGAAAGTTTACATGAAAAAGCCTATGACCTAATACTTATGCTACTTAGTCTTCACGCTTTTAATCTCCCGTCTTGAAAAACTTTATAAAACCTGCAAATATGTTATTATAGAGAGAAACAATATGCTACGCTTATTATTATTATTATTTATTTTATTTTCTTTATTTTGTAAATTCATCAAAATATTATATATAAGTAGTTGAACTAACAGAACCTTTTTTTCTTTTTTTAAGAAAATCGGGAGCCAATATTATTCATCTTCCATTCCCTGGAGGCAATCAAAGAAATAGGGGAACTAGGCCAAACCCTACTAGTACATAAAAAGGAATCATGACTCGTGATTTGGCACAATCCTTGGGAGCAACCACAAGGCAACAGTTACGAAAATAGGACCCAGAAAGGAAGAGAGGTAAACAACATAGGGGAATTGCAACTTATCGATGGAGATAATACCCCGAATCTTCTTAGGAAGCTGATCAATAGCATCAAAATTAACCGAGTCTTCGAATCCAAGGTCTACAATATAATGAGCCAAAGAGTTCACAGCATGGAGATTCAATATGATGCTTTTGGCCATTAAGGAGCTGGAAGTCTGACTTAGCATACCACGGAATTTTCAATGTGCCTTTCCACCAATAATGCACCATAGACGAATCAATCTCAACTTGAAAATTCAACAAGGAGATTGCAGAACAAGAGAAGGCATTCCAAAGAATTTGTAAAATAATGGAATCGGTATGAACAAAATGCTACTTACGAGCAACACCCCCAATAAAATCACCATGACAATTTCTGACAACTCAATCACCACAGAGATCATCATCACCATAGCAAATAGCAGCATTAAGTTTAAATCCAGAAGTATGACTAACCCCAAGACAAAGCTAACGAGGAGGGTTTTTGGGTGTGGAACCAAGAATTAAGGATATAATCATCCTATTGTTGTGGTAAAATATAGACAAAGTTATGGAGGGGAAGTTATCATGAATAATGTGATTCCTAATATACCACACATTAGTCCAAATAAAGCAGATTAAGCCTTTGGTGATATGATAAGTAGGAGAATTACCCGAGGAGTGTAGAAGATCGACAAAGCGAGTAGGTGAAATGCAAGCACGATGGGCTTGGTCGAAGACCTAGATAGCAACGTTGTTGACTAACAAACTTTCCTTAAATAAATGAACCATTTTTTGTGGTTGAACCATTTATCTCACTATTCGTATATCTCGACAAGTAAGTCACCATTTTTTATTATAGTTGAATAGTAGGATAATTGTATAATTAGTTCTTCTATACTTCATTCATACCATTCATCATTGGGTATTGATTCATCAAATGAAATCGATGATTAATTAACAATAAATTCCTAGGTTAATGTTTTTAGTAAATCGCATAATTCAAGTTATCGAATAGATTCAATTTCTTGAGTTCATCAACAACCACATTTGATTTCAAATATTTAATTTAAAGTTTAACCATATTGGTGGTTCCAAATAGAGTTTCTCAAGCAATAAGTACATACCTACATATTTATTGCAATTTCACAATAACGTATCACTAAATAATAAGTTAATGGTTTATTAAATACCAAAGGCCCAATTAATGACAATAATCGTATTTAAAATCCATTAGTTTCTAATGAAATAACTCATACTAGCTGATGAAGCAATTAAGTCACATTATGAAGTTTGAGCCATCAGTTAATTAAGAATCAAGTAAACGAGGCAAATGTAATTATCAAGGAAAAATATTTAAGTACCCAATCACCAATGACATAATCTATCTTACAAGGACTGCAAAACTCAACAAGAGGAGAGAGAATGCACATTAAAATGATAAAGTCACAAAAAGGGATCACTATCACAAATCATGAAGAGATGTATGAGACCACTCTACCTAACATCGTTGAGGGATCGCAATGACTCTGATAGCTATAGGACACATTTTAGAACCTATTTATTTAATTTTACTTCTTTAAAACCTTGAAAAATCAACTTATTTGATTTTTCATACGTCTTAGACGTCTAATTCATCTATTTAAGACATCTAACCCACTATTTCATATGTGTATTTTATTCCAAAACATTATTTTCTATTAAAATTCTTGATCTTAAATTATCAAAGATTTTAGATGTCTATGTTTTTCTTTAGACATCAGAATATGCGATAAAATTTCACCAACGACTATATTTGTAAAATCTAATATTTAATAAATTGATTAATTAGCCATTACTCATGTTTGATTAAATGCTTCAAATTTTGGCAGATGTCTACTTAACCTATTTCATACGTCTATAATTACTTTTAGAGTTAAAATTTTTCTATTTAAAACGTTTGTATGACATAATTAAATGACCTTGGTTTCATTTGAAACTCACCATTTAGTTTTGTTGTCAAATCAGATGCTTATATTTTTATCCAGATGTCTAAATACTTAATTTAAGACCTCTTATTCATTTGTATCTTATCCAAATGTTAGACTTTTATTATTGAAAAGTTTTAAATGTTGCACCATCATTTTCAAATGTCTATGTTCATTCCAGGATGTCTTCTATTTCTCTTTTAGATGTCCAATTCATCTATTTCAAACATCTTATATTAAATTTAGGCATTTGATTCAGTTAGATTTTGTATTAATGAATTGTAGTTGTATGTTCTAGCTTGAATAATTACATCTAATTTGAATTCAAATAGCTTATACTTGACCTTTTACACTCTATAAATACCCACCTAAGGTCTCCTAAGCCCACACTTCAAGCAACAAAGCTTTCTACTGCTAAAATTCTCACTATTATTCTTATTCTAAGCTTATTGTGCTTTCATAGCTCTTGCAACAACTAAGAGCATACACTCCCTCTGATCAATCTTTGCTCCATATAAGTTTGAGAAAGGAGTAATTAATCTTGCCTTATATTATATTTTTATATCCTTTAAGGTTCTTAGGATTTTTTCTTTATAATTTTTATTAGTTTGTTGGATACCCAAGCTATGGGTTTCTTGTTCTCTTTTGAGAAAGGGCAAAACTCTCCTTGGGGTTGTCTAGGATAGAGGTTTTGTGAAGTTTATTATAGTGATTCTCATTGATTTTGGGGGCAAAACTATAGATTGAAAGATTTAGGTAGATATTTTTTTTTAAGGGTTTCCTTTATATATTATTGCATTCATTTGTACAATTGTTTGCATTTATTTTTATTACACAATTAAACTTTCTCTTTTTATGCCACTAATAATATTTTTCACATAAATGGCTTGATAATCTATCTTAAAAAAAAATATGTTATTTTTTTATGGATTCATTTTAGTAAAAAACCTTTTTGCTTCTTTGAATCCTAATATTTAAATTAATGTCATTTCTACTTTTAATTGCCTTAATCGTAGATCCACCGTGCCTTGAGCATTTGCAATATCTTGATTTCATTCGGGAGGTTCTCCTTTTTCTCAACTTTTGATAATCTTATTGGATCTCAACCTTTAAATAAATAATTAAATCTCATTCAACCCTATTATTAGCATGAATAAGCTTACACACACACATTTGAAAAGTTTATATTGATTGACAGGCTTGAGTATGAGATCAAGTAATCTTGTAAAGGCATCTACGTAAGTGCAACAAACCTACATAAGAACATAATATTAACCTACATGCCAAGAAGCAAACATGGTACTTAAATTCAAAGCTAAATTTAGACCAAATTAATTAGGGACCGGAACATGCATTACATATTGTAGGTGCTGTTTCTTTATAATGATAATGACTTTGTTGATGTTTCCATTGGGCAAGCTTATATATATGAGTTAATGGAAAATTAACTTCTATGGTCCATGGCCATTATACTTTGGTCCTTAGACCCATGGACCATCCATTGGCTATGCCATTTAATGGATGTTGAGGGCTAATTTACTTGCCAACTTAATGTTGGTACATTAGTATTACGGTATTTAATTTTGATGACAACAAAACACATAGTTGTTATATTACTCTTTGGAAGACTGACATTTCAGGAATAATGAGCTAAAGCAAGGAAGGGAGAAGGAGCTAAGTTAATGGTCAAAAAGAAAGAAACTAGAAGAAGAAGGAAAAG
This sequence comes from Thalassia testudinum, assembly GCA_037157565.1. NCBI lineage: Eukaryota > Viridiplantae > Streptophyta > Magnoliopsida > Alismatales > Hydrocharitaceae > Thalassia > Thalassia testudinum. Next base: position 18,684,412 of record JAZHRO010000002.1, on the reverse strand, counting down.
CTTGAAGATTGTAGATTAGTCTTTGCATTTTTTTTAATGTATTTCATCTTTCTTATTTTAGAAACGTTGTAAAGAGCCTAAGTATAATAACCTAGTTCTAAGTTACTCTTACATAGACTCTAGACACTTGGGAAAAACTTAGAATTAAATCAAAATTCTAAAACAATAAATAGATTGCTCAATCAGGCATTCAATTCCTTTGTCAAGCATCTGAAAAACCTTTATCAGATAACTGATTTTATTTCCATACGTCTCTTGTAGTGACTATTAGCATCCCAATGTTCACCTTAGATTATCAGAAGTCCAGCCATCACATCTGGTGTCCTATAAATCTCTCAGACGTCCAATAAGACTATTGGATGACTCATGCCTACTCATTGGACCTTGGAAACCTAAATCTAGGAGGATCTTGTGTTAGAAGCTTGAATCCTAAAATGATTTCCATATTAGACATCCAACAATAGGATCAGACATCCTATATGTCGACTAATATCTAGACTAGACATCTGAGCCCATTCCAGACCCATTCTAGGAAAGACTTGTTTATAGTAATAGACGACACATACCTTCAATTAAGTCCTTTGATTGCCTTATCAAACGTCCCTTGGAAAATTGTCTATTGATCTATTTCTAAAGCCCTTTCTTTCAAATGTCCACCCTTATCCTTCAAACGTCTAACTTGATAGATCAGGCGATTAATGACTTGATCAAACATTTGATAATGTTTTGATAGTTGCAGATATTTGTGCTACTTGTTCTGATTTTGAGAGTTATCATTCCAAATCACTTTCAATGGCTATAGGTCTCTCTCAACCATTCTAGAGCATTTCTAATACCGTGATAAATACCCTAGTAGCTCTATATTGTATGGCACAACATTAAAATCAATTTTTGCCACCATATACATAGAGAGAAATTCAAAGAGAGAAAAGTCTACATCTGCACTCCTAACCTACAAAACATCATATGAGAGCACTGATTCTTTGTACTTACACTTGAATCCACTTTTGTCATAGGGAGGTTCTTTAATCTATAGAAGCTAGTAGTTTACATTCATATTGTGGCTCTATAAGATCTCTTATTTTTATTTTTGTTTTTGTTGTGTTATAAGGGTGCCTAGGTTCTGGATTCTCATCTCACGGAGATAAAATTGTAAGGGTGGTGTATTGAGGTACACTACCCTCTAGTTCAAAGTGGTGTGGATTTGATTGCTTGGCAATTGGGGTTTAAGTCAAGATGACTTAGGTGGTGATTTTTACCCGTCAGGGGTTTTCCACTTAAAAATTATTGTGTCATTGTGGTGATTTTATTTGTGCATTCTATTTCATTTTTATCTTAATTGCACTAATCACCTCCCATCGAGTGCAACCCACACTTAACCCCCCATTTATTAGCCTATTGTTCACGTGCTTCTACCATGTTTTAAAAATCACGTTGTAGTATAGTTGATAAAAGCACATTTACATTTAAAATTTATAACTTGAAAAATAGTGTATTCCGAGGTCGAACACGGGAAGCGATCTAATACACAAATTACCACTGTTTAGATTATTTATAGGAATAGTTAATTTGATTGCCTACGCGTGAAGTTTAGTTCAGAAACATCTAGGTAAATCTCTCATCTCAATAATGCAAGTGAAGAAATCTTGTTTACTTAAGGCTCAATTAAGAATAATCAGGAAATAATAGGGTTAAGCATTAAAATGTCAAGTCACTAATGTTTGGAGCCTAATATGTTAATACATATCCCTAACATTCAATAATAAGGACTAATACTTAATCTTCACACTCTTTTTCAATCAATCCCTGGTATTTGTAATCCGGTCCTTGATGTGTTGTAGATAGGTCCCTGGATCTTTCTTCTATTTCATACGACTCCTTGCGAGATCAGGAACTTAAGCTCCTTCTCCTCAATGCAGCCGCAAGGGAAGGTCAGCGATGGTGAACTAGGGGCTGCAATGTACCTTAGGGCACATGGAGATGTCAAGGATATTCCTTGATGTTCCAGAATGCTCCTTACAAAGCTCAAGAGCTCGAGGGTGATCGGTTTAGGCTACAGTCGTTGGAGAAGGTAGCAGTGGCGGCAAGTGTGGCGAGGATCTGTACAGGGACAATATGGTCTCACAGCTCACGTTAAGTGCTTCAAAACCTTCATCGGACCTCGGCATAGGTGGTGGAGGTGGTGATTTGGGGTGTTGCGGCCGGAGGAGGCCGGTGATGAGTGGCTACTCATCATGGCTAAAAAGCTGAAGTTAAGCTAGACACTGAGTAAAACAAACATCAAATTAACAGATAAAAAGGGTTAAGTGTGGGAATTAAAGGAAAAGACCTAAAACCTTTACTCTGTGTTAAAATTTCATAATTAGGTCACAAAACGAGATAGTCTGAAAGCAAAGTACAAATGATGATCCATGCGTTAATTGAACACATAAATAAGTTTGAAAGGCCAAATCAGAAGTATAATTAATGTTTTAAATGTTCAATTAAGCACATATAAAAATTTGAAGGTATTTGGACATCATTTAGGCTATGAAATAGGTAGTTTACACTTAGGTCCTTCATGCATTACACTCTTGCCTTTAAAAATTCCCTTTTGGACCTTCTTGTAAACCGCAGGGACCCCTTTGAAAGGCTACAGGGTCCATCCTGTTGCAATTCTTTTCACTTATGGGCCTGCACGCAATTATTCTACCCCTTCACGTAGGGGTCTTCCCTGCAATTTTTCTGTTATTTCAGAGGACGGCTTGCTGCTCTTCGCACGCACTGTAGCGTGCGAAGAACACGGTTGATCTCGGCCGTCCGTTGATTCTCACGATTTTGATTTGCGGTTGGATTTGAATGGAAGCTTCGTGCGATTCGACGTGTGCAATCACCCCTCTCCCCAGATCCCATCTGACGGTCAGATTTTGAGAATAGCTCGCCGCGCGCTCCTCTCCTCTCATCCTCCCCGCCGATTGCTTCTTCGATTATCCTCACCCGCGCGGTGATCTCAGCCATTGAGTATGCTACTTAAGCACCTCAGTGGTGTTGCGCGCAAGGGATCGCTCCCTCCTACATCTCTTAGCGATCGTTCGTCCACTCCAATTCCTCCTCCCCATCAAGCCTCTGATTTCACAGCCACTGGCTGTGAAATTGTCACCTTCTCTCGATCTCCTCATCGCTAAGGACTTCGTAGCACCTAAGGACGACCCTGGAGCGTCACTAGCAGACTCTTCTCTCCGCTGGAGTCATCTTCCTCCCTTCTTCCTCCTTAGCCACCGACTAAGGACCCATAGGTCCCATTCTTCCTGTTAGAATAGATTTATAATTCTGCAGATTAGTTGTAGCTGTAGTTAAGTAGGTTTAGAGTAGAATTAATGTAATTGGTAGTGTTTAATTTTGTTGTTAGGATAAAGTAGCTGTAGTAGTAGATTTAGGGTATAAATTCCCCCCTCACCTCCTCTGATCATTCTAGATCAGAGGGGAAGGTTTCACATAGCCATGATTTCAAATTCTCTCCCTCTCCATATTTTCATATTCATTTCTGATTTCCACGATCTGTTTCTCGCATTCCTCCCATACACTCTGACCCAATTTCAGATCTGATTGGTTTTTAACCTCAAATCTAAAATTGGCGTCAAAAAGTACTTAAGGGGCTTCCCATTCACCTCACTCTTGTTCACAAAAGCCCCTGGTTTGAGTTGAAATTATCAGTTTGTCAAATTTCTCTTTAATTTGGATTTCAAGGATTTTTCATTCAAGTTGGTTTTAACTGTTTGATCTGGCAAATTGAATAAATTTTGATTTGAGTTCATTGTTGGCAAGGAATTTGAGATGTTTCTGATGTCAGAATTCATCTCAGAAGAGCCATATTCAGATCTGAGTTTGATGAAGTTTTTAATGCATTGAATGCAAGTCAGAACTAAGGAGAATCACTGTGGTGATTTGAAGTTTGATCTTGCATTCATGAGTTTATTTTGAATGGATGTATTGATGATTTCCTAACCTAAGGAGTTCTCAATACTCCTTAAGGTTTCAGAAACTGGGATTTGAACTAGGGATTTTAATCAACTGAATTAACTCCTTCTTCATGCTGTCTATAGCATTAGGAAGAGTTAAATCAGTGTCTTCTGTTGATTTAATCTGATGTGAAGTTCTTGATAAGGGTTTTTGCATTTGAATTGGTTCAGTGTTTTTTTTTTATGAGAGTGAGACCCTTATCAGATGAAGGATTGAGAGAGAATTTCTTTTTTTTAGTTTGGATTTATGATTTTTTTTTTAATCCCAGTGGTCACAGCAAAGTGCTGCATTTTGTAGCTACATTCTCCTTCTCTCCCTACTCAGATTTTATCCCAAATGGACTAACTGCAGCAGCAGTTAGACCATCTAGAATTAGATCTGAGCTGATGCAGGGTTTATCTGTAGAATCAATGCTGCTGCTGCTGTCTAACTGTTTTAATTTTTAGCAGATCGAATCTGATGTAATACCCTGTACAATATGTTTTGAAATGTAGCTAACACACAGATATTTTGATTCCCTTATAAATACAAGCTTTCCTGTTAGATAATTGCACTTTCATTTCTGTGAATGCTTGTTTTAACTCTTTCAAGTGTTGTTAGCTAGTTTAACTGAAGCTAACTGTCCAAACATGATTTAAAATGGGAAACTAAACTGAGGGTTGTATTAAAATTGGTAAACACCTCCTAAATCTCATGCTGTATGAAAATAAGGCATTCATGAAGCTTGATAAAAAGAGTTATACTTAAAAAGACATTAAACATGCCTCTTTCTCCTCAGCCAACTCTTCCCTTCTCATCTCCTATTTCTATAAGATTTATGAAAACAATAAAAAGTGAAAAACCCTAAAAGAACCAAAAAAAAAAAAAGAATATATATATATATTACTTTGTATATTAAGTATACTCCTATAAACATAAGCTCTATACTAGGCTACATATGTAAATAGGTAGTATATATATATAAATTGTATAAATAACTCTGTAAATATATTATATACTGTAAATTAGGTATCTGATTTAGTTCAGACAGTATGTATATTAATTATATAACTATCTATAAATTAAACTAATTTATATGTATTATTAGACTAACTAAATCAGTATATAGTATACATAATAGAATTAAACTATAAAACTGTATATATCTATGCATATGTATATTATAAGTAAATAAAATCCTGTACCTTAATTTAATCCTTTATACATAATAAATAATGAATTTACTAAGTTAATAGCTAAGTTGTTAAATTAAATTAGATAAATTAGCAATTTAGAGTTATAATTAAGTTAATTGAATCTGTATACTTAGACTAATATACCTTAAGTAATTTAAGCTAATTGAAGTATATTTATACCTGATTATATTACTTTAACTTAATTTATAAGTATAACAGTCAAAACTGCTATTTAAATGTAAATAACACAAAAATTAATTCGGAAAAATATAATAAAAATGTCTACAAAATACTTATACACGTATTCGAACTCTGTATAAGGTCAATTATACCATATAGTAGCTAATTTATAAGTAATTAAAGAATAACACACCAAAATCAGTGTGTAAAAATAGTATACTTTAGCGAATTTATTTATATAGTAAATCTAATTGAAATTTAAAATTAATTGAACAATTGTATAGTATTATGTAAATACTTCATTTTCCATAATTTATTTTTATTTTTAAATAAATTATGGCCCTCAAATTGAGGGCCAAAATCTCCTTCAGCATGCAGTTGTGCACATTTTTCAGCGTAGATGTGGCGCTCGAATAGCGCCACATCGTGCACTGCAAAACGCGCGCAGCGGTATAAATTAAATTCCTTCCTAAGCAGTGTAGTAGTCACGGGCGCCGGGTGCCCGAAACAACATACACTATATATTGAGCATACATTTTGAACATCTGATTGAGGGGCCGGGGTCCCAGTGAGGCGTGTGTGTTCAGGGGCTGAGAAGGCCCTGATCTGAGTTTGATAAAACGTAATTAAGCGGCCTAATGACAATTAGGGTGCGCTTAGTAGAGGTTTGATCCCACCCTCTAGGTGCTGTGTATCCCTCGAAAAGCGTTCCCGTAAATTAAACACATTTTTAATTTATTAAAGAGAACTAATGACGGTAGTTAATTACCTCTACGTCGCAGTTTGTGGAATCTATTAAGGCAGAATTAAAACAAAGAAGAAGAAGAATAACAGAAGAAGATTAGTGTGGAGTAAGAGAGAGAGAGGAGATGTACATATGACGGTGAATACAAATATAAGAGAAATATATACATATGTATACGTAGTATAGTCAATTACTTTTATGTAAATAAACTCATAAATTTACTAACAGAATAAAACATCGCCATAATCGTCGCTACAGGCCCCAATTTCCCGCCTTAAGTTTGTATATAGTATTTTCTGGGATCTAACGACGCTTACATCTGTCACTATAGCTATTGTATGTGTTACTGTAGGTGTCAGATTAGTAAGTTAAGCTAGTATACTATGTAATCTTAGTTGATAGTGTACTTTCATGTAAGAATTAATACTATAACTTGTAAAGAGAGTTTAAAATATAGTAATGAAATGTTTGGTGCTTGTTTATAGTTGGTTTTTGCAAGCATTTTTGATTAATTCTTTGTGAGTAGGCAAACCATGTCTACATTCATTTATTCTTTATTAGATGTAAAACTTCTTTTCTTTTTGGAATTAAAGGATAATTTTGAGATTAAAGAGCGATGTAATTCAATAATTGCCTCCCAGTGAACGACCTGGAATAAAACCAGTAAAAAATTAGATAAGTAAATAATAATGGTTGTAATGACTGGTATCCCATACAACCCACTTCAATGACACTATTGGTATTTTTAATAATCAATCAGCACCAGCATTAGGACCATTAGCTAGCCGAAGTCGAAGAAGGTGATGGTGGGCGTGTGTATCCAACGGGGATGACAGGGTGTCAAACCTTCCAATAAATTGGGGGGTTTTGTTTCCCGAAGGTTGGCGAAGGTTGTGGGGTGGTTGATGTAAACATTTTTATATCACATAAACCGTTTATTTTTGCACGTTCTTAGGCATATAGTTGGATTATACATTATAAATATTACATAACAAGCATCATCATGCATTTATGATAGATTGTATAAAATTTAGGTTAATTTATCCTTTTTATTATTAGGTGATAGAGCGACATTTAATTGGGGCCTCGAATTGAAGATTCAACCGTACGGATTTGATCATGGCAATGATTGAAGTTCAACAACTCCAAGATCACCCCGATCAGACTTCCATAGCATCAAATGCAATCCAAGAAAGATCATAGGTTAAGGGCCAAGGTGGTGCAAATCCATACCTTAGATGGCAAATCCGACCGCACGGATGGGTTTGGATCGACAATCGTAGCCCAACGGCATAAAAAGCGATTCAATCCAACATCCATGGCACCACCTACGAGCATATGAAGATGGACAGTTAGGATGGTACCATGTGGCACCCTCCCAACCATCCGCACCCAGCTACAGCCCTTCGCTTGACTCCTGAAGGCTCTTGTGATGAGAGGTCTAGACTGTTGGATGAAGATCCAACGGCCAAGATCGGCTGAGCATGAAACCATTTGCGCGCCTCAAACGCGGACGCAGCGCGTTGGGCGAAGGCGCTTTTGTGGAGCTGAGGTCCAGGTTCGAGCCCTCACGTGCCTCAAATCAAGGTGCAGGCAAGAGAGCGGCTCGATTCGACCATTGGATGAAGCGTGAGCAGCATAGCTGCAGGCGATGTGGTGCGATGGAGGGGCGAGGATCACGCACGCACGCGATGATGCGAGATCCAACGTGCCATCGCACGCATAGGCGCGTGATGAAGCGCGAGCATGGTGCGTTTAAGCCGTTTGATCTCACGATCAGACGGCTGAGATCGCGAGATCGTGACTTATGCGTTGAGCGTGAGGAGGAGGGGAGGCGCACACACGTTGCCCACGTTAAGGGCTTTAGTGACGAATAAATTCATCACTAAAGACCCCACATTAATGTTTTAAGGTTAAAAATGACATATTTGCCCCCAACCTCTACACCTCTACACCTATAAAAAGGCCTACGCCCCCCACATATCAAGCATCCCTTTACCTCTCTCCCTCTCCAAAGCTCTAACGAAACTTGTCCCAAACTCGGGATGCTCTTTTAGAGTTAAAATCAGAGTTCTTCTCGTCCTCATTTCGGAAGTGGATCCCGCGACGACGATGCCCTGCCTCGCCCCCAGTTCTTCTTGCTTCGTTCTTCGTCTTCCAGGCATCGCCTTGTCCGACTTGTCCTCCAAGCAGCCGTCGAGGAGGATAACTTATCACCTCCTTTCTCTTTACTGCTTTCTAAAGTAGATTTTATTGCTGTCTAGTTGTAATATTTCCTGCTTTCTAGCTGTAAAACATTATCCATTTTATAAAGTGTTTATTCTCTCTTTTTCTCTCTCCCTCTCTCTCATTTTTAATATCGAATTCATTGTGATTATCTCGCTTTCTAAACAAAAGCAAAAAAATATAATCACGGATTTCAAATCGACGTAGCCTCCCTGTGTTCGACCTAGAATTCTTTTCGAGTTTCGGTAAAATTTATTTGTTGACGACTTTCTTCACAAATCACACTATAACGACGGGTTTTCAAGACTCGACTTCCGTTTGCGTCGATTTTTCGCTTCAACATTTTGATGCCGTTACCGGGGAAGCAACGGATCTCGATTTTCTTTCCGCATTTCACGCACTTAATTATTTTCTAACTTGCTTTTATTTATGTTCTATTGTTTTGCAGGTACCTCAATAGAGAATCTTCAAGTGGTAGAAAGGAGTAAAGTGTAGTTGATGACAACTGTAAGTGCTCCCAATTCTTCCCCCTACATAGATTACATTTCACAACCCTAATTTAAACCCTAATTAATCTAGGTGTTCGCATAAACCCTAGGATTAGTTTGGATGCTTTGATTTTCACCCCCACTCATCTCACCCTCGTAAAAGAACAAAAACAAACAAACAAAAAGATGCATATTGTGGGACAAATTAACATACATGCACGTACACCCACATTTGAGGTACATAACCTAACTTGATTTTTATCTATTCAACCGGGATTCCAACCTGTGGAACTAGTACATACACCCAAACACAATCGAGTAGAAATCAGAATAGGTATCCACTTGTGTGCCTAACTCAGTGGTGCATTAAGGCCAATTGTTTAAGTTGTTTGGGCCGCACCACTCCATCTAAAATCAACTCATCAAGTAGCTTCCCCTTAGGGTTTACAACTTAGGTCAATACCAGGCACTCCACTTTACTTTTGATTTTCCAACCCAACCCAACCCAACCCATTACATTATCAAACCCAACCCAACCCATAAAAATCGGGTTGGGTTAGGTTGGGTTGAGCGGGTTGTTGACTAGTAAAAAAATTCAAACCTTGTATTTATTTCCTACATATTTCTATGCCTTTCATACTTGATAAGAAAACATTTTAAACTCAAAAATAACTTCTATCTTTCAAAATAGAGATTTCATCAAAGCTGCGGCTGGTACCATCCCCTCGAGTTTTAAAGAGAAAGCTATCACTCTCTCCATCCACGCACTCAGGAATGTTGAGGATTCTTCTATGGTGCACTTGGAATTGGCCTATACCTTGTTGGAGTTTTGGTGGATAGGAAAAATGGTCCTTCCCTGGATTCTTAGGTGGGATCTTAATTCTCTTCGGGGCTTTAGAAATTGCATTGACGCTATTCGTTATATTTCTCCTACTGCGAATACTCTAGCCTCCTATTTTTCGACTTCTGCCTCTGAAGGATGGACGATCACCTCCGGCTATAAGCAGCTCTCCATTAAGGCTAAGTGCCTGATTACGCTTGACAAGCTTCAATTACTTTATGTTTACTATTCTATTTGATTCTTGTCAGTCCTTTGTTTTGCTTTTTGCTTAGTGTTGTTGTAGTTTGTACTAGGCCACGAGTTGTAGCCATCTTTTCCTTGTACCTGGCAGGTTTTGGTTTGGTCACCCCTACCTTTTTATTGCCCCTAGGGAGTGGGGGATGAATAAAATCGACTCTTGGTTCTCTTTAAAAAAAAGAAAACTTCTATCTTTTAAAAAAATAAATAAAATAGGAAAAAACAAAAAAAAAAACTTGATAGTTGTATAATGGTAAAAGGAAAAAATAAAGACATACATGATAGATGTACATAAAAGCTTAGGTCCAAAGTTTAGAGACAGCCTTAGCAGGAACTTGGTCCAATGCATTCTTTTTTTTTGTGTTCTGGATGGTTTGATAGAAACCTGCTCCAATCGATCTTCAGGAACTTATAATCTAGTCAAATCCAACTTGATATCATCATGAATGAAATTGGCCAATGACCACTTTAGAGGAAACTATTACAAAATACCTGCTAAGGTTCTCTCCAAATCAATAATACCCATTACCTAAACTCCAAACCAATCCTCGACAAAAAAAAAAACTTGTAAGACAAATATGGAGTTTTTAACATAAATTTTAGAATATTAAAGTTAAAAAAAGTAAAAAAGTAAATAGACTTACCAATTTTAACAACAATTGCAAACTTTCAAAAATCTTTCATAAACACGATGCACTTAAAATTAAATGTAAACACTAAATAATTTATAATTTATAGCATGACTGTTTGTTTGACTCGATTGTATTTTAAAAACTTGAGTCATAGTATAGTTGATTAAGGCAACTCAAATATTAAAAATTTATAACTCGAATTAAAAAGAAAATCCGAGGTTATCTCTGGAAGCAAGAAATCATGCAAGTAATCACTATCACAATATAATAGATGTTCAATGTATCTTTAGACAAGAAAATAAAGGTAAAAGTGGTGGTTTAAACCACCAATTTTACCTTGAATACTTAAGCCTAAATACCCTCTAATATTTGAACAGAACTAGCTATCAAATATTTCACGTTAACTTCACAAAACCAAGTCAGGCTTTACCCTAAGATGTTAGGTATAAGGCATAGTAGCCTTAACTTATTAAGGCATGCAACGCAAGGGCCTTACTAAGGCTAATTACTGAAGGGGAACAACACAGATCTCAATGTGCAAAACTCGCCTCCCACCTCAGTCTTCCCCTCAGCTGAACTCGGGTATCTGGATCACAGCCCAGACCCACGGGTGTATTCGTGGGCGAGGGTGCGTAAGTGTGTGAGTGGGTGAGCACGTGTACGGGTGTGCGGAGGGGACCTCACCCCGTGCGTTCTGAGGCGATAAGCCAAGAGCACGTTTTCGTAATAAACTCTACTCAGGCTTCGGTTGCGCACGATGTGGGACCAAAGTCCCTTTTGCCTCCTCGCGTCTCTTGGCAGTGAGGAAGTCCGGCTTGATTGGCTTGCGTCAACGGTCTGATCTCTTAGATGTGGTTGGGGATGGATCGGGGTATCGGTGGGCTTCTGTCACGACCCAGTCCCAAATCCCAACAGGATCTGAGACTGGCTCGCTTCGGTTTCTCCCAAGATCTAGTCGTCCAACAAGAAATAACCAAGTAACATTCAACAAACCACAATCACACAAGTACAGTAAGTAAGCAAAGGAAAGTTTCATCAGGTGGAAAGAGAACAGTGATATTACAACCATCACATTAAAGAGTACATGTAACGAAATACAAACTATAAAACTCACTAGCAGGTAGTAGGACTAAAGTTAGGCTCGACTAGGCCCAGCGTGCTCAGTAGGCGGTAGCTTGGGCTGCTCAAATCCCTGACCTGTACAGAATATATTTGACTGGAGTCAGCTAAAGCTGAGTAGAGTGGTGGCTAAGAATTAACATGCATTAACATAAGGTTTTCCAGCTTCTAATTATATTATACATGTGGGTGCGTAGAGATCTCTAATTAGGATTTGTTAAGTAATCATCTGGTTCCCTATAGGAACGATTTTGCTTACACCTTCCTGTGATATAGGATGCCCACGTGGCACTCTCCTGGCCGGGGGAGTCCCACCGTGGTAGTCATATACTCGGTCTACTACCCCAAGGTCACGATCGTGACGTAGCGATGACTGTGGCACACGTGATAAGCGCACGGGTAGCTACCCCGCACTGGCACGTGGTCAGTCGTTTCCGCTAGCGGGTACGCCTCAACGTACAGCATGGAACAGTGTAGGGCCTTGCCCTCTCAGAACAGAACAGGGGTCTTGCCCCTCCTCAGTCCGCATACCCTCGTCCGATTACCCTGGTTTGCCCAACGGGCTGACGAGAGTTGGTGTAGCGTGGCCATACCTAGCCCCGGGCCCCCTAGGGCGGATAGCTCCCCCCTACACTAAGTAGCTCACCTCGGTACCACGTACACGAGGGCCTGTAAGAGTCGTCGTAGAGTGGCCAAACCCACCTCGGGTCCCAACTCAAGGGCAGCAAGCTCCCCTCTACACTACAGGGGATAGTTGCTCTCTTCGGTACTACGTACACGAAGGTCAACTTACCTCCCTTAACAGCTGTCCATAGGAAGCAAATTCCCAGAACCATTTGGTTCTTCGAGGTACGGTGTTCATGTTTACATTCCTCGGGGGGGTTTATATAGGAATTTCTTTATCACATTCGGGTTGGAATGTTTGGGACAACATCTCAGTTTCCATTTTATTATAGTAAGGGTCCATTTTAGCAGAAAAACAGGCAGTTTTCGATTACTCAGTTATTCACATGTAGTAGGGGTTCATTTTAGCTAAAAATAGGCAGCTCTTGATTACACAATCATTCACATGCAGTTTCTTCTGACCCTAGTGTTCATGCTATGACCTAGGGTTCAAGAATCTATTCTTGAATATATGTTTATTCTTTCCTAGGGTTCATCTCAAGTCCTAGGATTACTTACTCGCATGTATTAAATTTGAGCTTTAAGGTTGTAACCACTCTACCTGGGTAACCGGGTGGAATGGGGGCTCGTACAGTGGCTCTCGACGTCTCCACAGATCCTGTACACCCGACGGACTGGAGACCTAAAACATAGATTGATGGGCCAAAAGGTTCAGAAAGATATAAACGAGGTATCATTATACAGAGAAACTCGTATGGAAAACAGAGATGGTTTGTTTGCGAAAAAGAGATAGTGATAGGGCCTTACACGACCCAAAATACGCTATCAGACGGAAATCAGACGTTTGGGAAAGGTCTTAGACGTCTTAAAATAGTTCTTTAGGGATACCTCTCTTGGTGTTCCACTATCAGACGTCTGGAACTCAAAGCCATCGTCTAAGGACTTTGTCGGACGTCTGAAATTGCTTCGGCTACGCTCTCGCCCTCTGACACATACGTATGCTGTCAGGACTTGTCAGAGAGGAAAAGTACGGAAAGTAGATCTCTACCAGATGTCTTGCCATACCTTCGGACTTCTGGTGAGACGTCTGGGTGTCTCTCTGGCCGTCTGATTCCGCAGAAAAATGACTTTCGCGGAACCTCTCTGGCTCCCCTTGCATGCAGGTGTTGCAGCAGAACGCTGCGACAGCCTTTGCCCTTGCGCTTCCTCTCGCTTGGCCCTCCGCTCTTCACTCCACTCTCACTTGCTCTCGGTTGCGGAATGGCAACGAAGGGGAGGGGGAAGAGGTATATAAAAGGAGAGGAGGTGAGGGGAGCGGAGAGGCGAGCATGGGAGAGGAGTGGCATCGCGGTGAGGCGTGGTGAGGGAGGAAGCATGGCGCTCGTACGTTGCGCGCTAAAAGTATTTCCAGACGTCTGGTGGACATCCCAGATGTCCGGACAGACGTCTGGTGAACATCCCAGATGTCTTAAATGGCCAAGGGGTGGTGGGTCGTTTCAGCTTCCAATTGACCTACTTCTCTTTAGATTGGGGCTTTTGATGGCTTGCGGAGCTTCGTCGAAGGTGACTGGAGAGCTCCTGCCGAAGGTGAAGATGACGACCGATTTCGGCGAGGACCTGCAGGCAAAATAAGAGGTCTTTTGACCTCGCGTCAGAAGCAAAAGATTTGGGGTGAAGTCCCGAAGAAGGCCCTAAATCTATTGAGTGGTTGGTTGTGCGTGGAGGCGTGGTGATGAAGCTCGCTGGAGCTCCAAGTGGTGGTGTCGGTAATGGTAAAAACACGATCGAAAGAAATTGAAGATACGAGAAGGTAGAGGAGAAGAAGGGGAGGAGAAACCCTAATTCTATTGGAGACATGGAAGTGCGAAGATCGATGGCAGTGGCAGGCCGTCGACGAAGAGTCGGAGGAGGAATTGAGGTCAACGAAGGAGGTGAAAGGCTAGCTTCTTGGCTGGGAAGCTCGGCAAGAGAGAGGCAACGATGGCTACACCCTCGTTTGATGGCGAGAGGTGGCGGAGCGAAGGGGCAAAGGAGACCTCAAGGTCTGGCAATGGCAGCAGACGAAGGAAGGGAAGGAGGAGATTTTTGCGCTCGAATTACAGACGACGGTACTCAGAGGCGATGTGAGAAGCTTTATAGGGTTGCTGCCGCACTCAAAAGCTGCTGGAAGTTGCGAAATAGGCTCGAGGAACTCGCAACGGTCACACCGACTTTGACCAAGAAGAGAGAATCGACGAGGCGACTGTTGGCGGTGAAACAACCATCGTTAGATGCGGAAACAACAAACGAACAACTTCGCCTTAGGGGATAAGGTCAATCGGGGCTTGAGGCGGCCGTAATTCGCGCTAGAAACTCGGTGTAGGGGTCGATCTAACGGCCGGTGGGGTGCGCGAGGAAGAAGATGAACCTGGGGACAGTTTTGCAAGAGGGAAGGACCCAGAAGTAATAAAATCAGACCTTTTTGCAAAACTTTTAGGAAGTTAAGGACTTAAATGCAAAGTAGGTGAGAATGTTGTCAAAATAGGCCCAAATTTTTATGGGAGTTTAATTAGGATCTAGGGAATCTATTGACAATCTCAATTTTGGGTTTTGAAGTTATTTGTTTGGTCAATTTAATATTTAAACCCAATTGTCATTAATTCTTCACCTAGGTCACTATTTTAGGTCAACTTGGCTCCTTTGTCCTATCTGATCATATTAAACCTTATAGAATATTTATCTATAATTTTTAGAAGGTTTAATTTGCAAATTTTCATCAGAATCCTGTCAAACTGAGTTAGACTAAAAATAGGGTTTAATTGTTATCTTAATAACTTGAAAACCCTAAATTGGCTATTTTGAAGTTATTTAGCTATCTTTTGGGTTTATTCTGATGATTCCTCCTCCTGATTATATTGTACCCTTTTAATATATTATTTAGGTAAATTTAACCTTAGAACTTAGCTAAATTAAGTTAGTTATAGAAAATGATGACGATGCCATCAATCACTACAAAACAAGTCTAATGATCCTTAAAACAACAATAAAGAAGTGTCTTAAAGTGTTATACAATCATGAGAAAGTTTCTAAAATTCCAATCACAAAGCAACATAATTAACTAAAACTAAAAACAAAATTCATCGGAATTACTCCGTTTACTTCAAACTCTAATCACTTCATCTTTTTCTGAAGACAAAGGAAACAAATTAAGAATTACTTTAATAACTAATAAATTTCAAATATTAAGAAAACTTAAATACAATCTTTTTTCAATTACCCATAATTTATGAATGTCATAAATGTTAAATGAACTCCTTCGTGATACTCTAAATCTCCTTAGTCCATAGTGATTACTATAATAAAAATGCATTAAAATTATGAGTAAGTAATTAAAATTTGAAAAGATAAAATGTCTAAATAGTAAATTAAAACTTAAGGTACCTGAAAGTTCAATTTCTTTAAGATCCTCAACTTTTTCTTCCACCTCTTTGATCGGAGAAGATCTCAACCAATCTTCACAACAAATCAAACATTCAACAATCTTAGGTGTCAAAGAACTTCTGAACCGATCAAGTATGCGTCCTCTTGTGCTAAAGTTAGACTTCGAGGAAACAGTAGACACCGGAATAGCTAACACATCTCTTGCTATGAAAGATAAAATATGATATTTGGATCTATGAACCTTCTACCAATCTAAAATATTGAAATTTTGGTCATCCTTCTCACACGACTCATTAAAAATATATTCATTTCTATTTTTATTTCTTCACTTTGTTCCTCTTGGAGATGTCTTTAAAATTCACTTTCAAAGCCAATATCTGTGTCATCTTCATATCCACCTACATTCTTGGAAACTTGACCAGGTGCCTTTTCTTCACTTCTTAATGATGACTGGCTATTCAAGCCAACTAACTTGTAATGTTCATAAAGCTCATTCACGACAGACATGAGGTTGTCAACCAACTCCAAGACATGCTCTTTTGCATACACTTTAGAAAAATAAAATTTCACATACTTTAATTTGAAATGAAGATCTAAAAGAACAGCAACCAATAATAACATGTTGACTTTGTCTGAGCTTTTGCAATATTTTTCAAATTTTTCCTTCATCCTTTTTGCCATTGCTTGTAAGATATGGTCATTGCTTTTAGACCAATCTGTCAAAATATCCTCTATCTTACAAAATTCATGAAAATAAATATTAGCTGTAACATAAAGATTTCTTGACAAATGTTTAGTGGCATCAAAAAGTGTTTCAGAGACCTAGTTAACACATGAGCATGCTTCTAGGCTTCTTCGGTAGGTGGACCCAAATGAAGTTCGAAACTAAATTGAGGGTCTTCCTCTTCCATTCTTTCAAATGCTTTTTGAAACTTTAGAGTAGTTTCCAACATCAAATAAGTGGAATTCCACCTGGTTGGAACATCAAGACATAATGTTGACTTAAAAGGAATTCTCTCTTGTCCAACATATTTCTTGAATTGCAATCCTCTAGCAGATGAACTCCTTACGTGCCTGATAGCATCACGAATTCGAGAAATTATGCTTGCATCTCTCCAACTCCATCTTTTACTATTAGATTCAAGATGTAAGCACAACATCTTATGTGAATGCATTTTTCATTTAGAATATTGTCATTCCTCTTGCCAAATTTGGCTTTCAAATAATTGGCAGCTACATCATTTGCACTAGCATTATCCAAAGTGATTGTTCTTACCCTCTCAATCCCCATTCAAGAAGACAACATTCAATCATTTTTCCAATTTCTTTTCCTTTGTTGCTTGACATGGTGCAAAAATTGATGATCTTCTTTTGTAACTTCCACTCATTATCGATGAAATGTGCAGTCAAACATAAATATGAAATATTTTGAATGGAAGTCTATAGATCACTTGTAAAGCAAATCCAACCTTCAATTCTTTAAAAATGTTCTTCAATTTCATCTTCTCACGTGCATAAATCTTCATAATATCTTTAGCCACGATGTTTCTAGAAATTAGCTTAAACTTAGGCTGAGACATTGACATAAAATACTTGAAGCCCTCATGATCTCTGTTACGACTGTAGCTTTAAAACAACTTTTAAAACGTCTAGGAGGTAGCCCATACGTCTGACCAGATGTCTGGAACCCCTTCCAGACATCTGGGATTTGATTTTCTGCGGCAGGGTGGATTTCGTCTGTGCGCCTGCGCGTGCAGACCTGCAGATACCCCTTTTCCCCTCTCTCCTCTGCAGGCGTAGCGCTGCCCCCCTCTCTCGCTCTCTCTCTCTCTCTCCTCGCGCGGCTTTAAAAGGCCTCGCCCTCTCCCTCACTCTCATCCCCTCCGCTCCCTTCTTTCTCTTCCAGCCGGAGTGAGAGTGCGAGCGCGAGCGGCGGCAACGGCAGACGCGACGGGTGTGCGAGAGGAGGTGTCGCGCGAGGGAGGAGACCCTCGGCTGTGAGGGCTCGAGCTTGCCGTTGCAGCTGGAGCCGGCCGGCGGGGGAGTTGCGGGCGTGGAACGTCGTTGGAGGGCTGCTGTAGCTCGAGCAGTAGGCGGACGAGGCGCGGCGCGGCCGTCCTCGCGAGCGGAGAGCGCGTCGAGCCCTGATTCTGGAAATTTTTCCAGAATCAGACGTCTGGTCTTCCAACCAGACGACGGTTAAGACGTCTGGAGGACTATCCAGACGTCTGGAAAGTAAGTTATTTTTTTTTCCGTCCTTCGTCCTTTTTCTGCGACCGTTGTACTGAGAGCGATGAGTGGGTACGTGCAGGCTGAGATTCGCATCCAACGTGAATCAGACGTCTGGTCGCAGTGCTAGACGACTGGAAGGACTTCCAGACGTCCGGGGTGACCATCGGACGTCTGAGAACTAGGCCAGATCCCCCGCAGGCTTCTGGATGTCTGAGAGACTATACAGAGCAAAGGTACCATCTGACCCTCATTTTAAGATGTCTGGAGGAGGTTCCAGACGTCTTATTTTGCACTGTTTCGTCGTTTTCGACCCGTTTAGGGCCCGTTCGGAGTCCGTTTTCCGCGTTTCGAGTTGCGTTCTTCTCGAAATTAAATCCTCTACCCGTCTACAATATTTATATATTGTTCTGAGAAACTCCTTGTGTTTGATCCTTGTGATAGGACCCCGTTCCTTTTCAGTCTTGGGGATTGCGGAGGCGCGCAGGATTTCTGACCACGCCCCCAATACTTCCGTTGTAGCTGGTAGAGTGGCTTTTAAGTTTATTAACATAATCTGTTAAATTATGGAACCATAAATAGAACCTTGGACATTGCATGAATCCTAGGAATGAGAAACTAGATTGAATGATAGATCCTAGGGTGTTGCATGAATCCTAGGGCTGGAAAACTAGATTGTATGATAGATCCTAGGGTGCGGCATGAATCCTAGGATGGGAAAACTAGTGGAATATATACTGCAGTCTTGAAAAAATGGAAAGGAACAAATAGCTGCCTGTGAATTGATTTAACAGCTGCCTGTTATGAATAAATAAACATGATTGAGAATATGGGTTGTATGAATGTGAAACTGGAAAGGTGAAACCTGAATGTACTGAGTTAAAAGAGCTGGAATCCTACGGGGAATTTAGGAGTAGAACTCCTGGAAAGAGAATGAAACGGAACTGAGAAAGAAAGATGTGGAGGTGCGTTGTCTCTTGGGTACGTAGTGCCAGGGGAAGCACCTGTTACCTGCTTAGTGCAGAGCGGAGCCAGCCGCCCTAGGGACCCGGGGTTAGGTCTGGCCACTTTGCACCGACTTGTTGGCCCTCGTGTACACAGTACCGAGGAGAGCTACTAGTGTAGAGCGAGTACTAGCTACCCCACGGGCCCTGGGGTTCTGCTAGCTCACCTACACCGACTTGTTAGGCCCAGTGGGCAAACCAGGGTAGTCAGGCGAGGGTGCGCAGACTGTGGAGGGGCAAGGCCCCTGTTTGGTTACTGTGGAGGGGTTGGACCCCTGTTACTGAGAGGGCTCTGCCCTATACTGGTTTTGTGCTGTGCTTTGGGCGCACCCGTTAACGGAAACGACTGACCACGTGCCAGTGCGGGTTAGCTACCCGTGCATTTACCTCGCGTGCCGTAATCACCGTTACGTCTGTCAGTGACCTTGGGGTGGTTGACTGAGAGTAGGATCACCACGGGGGACTCTCCCGGCCAGGAGAGCACCACGTGCTACTTCTACTGTTCGGAAATGACTGCAATCAAGATCGTTCCCACGAGGAACATTCGAGATCAAGTGAAGGATCTGAGAAATAGATAAATTATGAAACAATAGAAAGACGTAAATAAAGGAAGAAAGAAAATAAAATAGCTACTGTACACTTTACTGCTTCTTTAGTTTAACTGCCACTCTACTCAGCGTTTCGCTGACGTGTTACACTCATTACTTTTCAGGACCAGGTGTTGAGCAGCCAGGGTCAGCGGCTGCAGAGGACGCTGGGCCGAGTATGATCCAGTAGAGTTACCACTGTTCTTTTGTACCCCTTTTGTTTCCACTGTAGTGAGTAGTTTTTGTTACTCTCTGTACCTTTCTTTACCCACAGTTCTTGTTATGTTATAAATGTTGTTCTACTGTTGTGGTGGTACATGCTGTAGTAGTTTTTTTTCTTACTGCTGTATTTTGTTACTGCTAGTTATATTTCATGTTGAATGTGGTTTATTTTACTTCTCTTTTGGTTACTTCCTCGTTGGACGATTAGGTCTTGGGATTAGTCGAGTCGGTCCGGTTCTCGTATCTCGTAGGGACTCGGGAATCGGGTCGTTACAAGATGGTATCAGAGCAAGGTCTCTCGAGAAGTGAATCAACTGACTGAAAAATAACTAATTCACATGTCTATAACTAGAGTAGCCACCACAACATACGTTTTGACATATGCTCTTAGACGTTTCCGTTAGGTATCGTTCCATATTGACGGGTTCCGTGTTGTTTCGCGTCTCCTTGCAGGAGATGCCTCGTCGCGAGACTGGTGAGGCGGGCCGCGGGCGCGACCGAGGACGAGGTCGGCGAGGTGGGCGTGCCGTTGCCGATGCCTCAGTGGACCAGCCACTACTCCCGGGCGTCCAGGCCCAGGACCTCGCCCAGCTGATACAGGATATTGTGAGAGAGGAGCTCCACCCACCGCCCTGAGCGCCTCACGCTGGGGCTGCGGAGGGGGAGTCCTCTGTGGGACCACCCGACGGACGCGGTGCTGGACACGGGGGAGGGGATGGGCCGCCGCCGCCCCCACCTTCCTCCGACACTTCTGTGCACGAGGCACCTTTTCCTGGAGGTGCACCAGCATCCTCACTGCAGCGCCACTCCGAGCTCTTCGGGCAGTTTCGGAAGCTAAAGCCCCCCTCCTTCAAGGGGGATGAGGACTCGACCGAGGCAGAAGACTGGCTCGAGAAGCTGGAGAAGATTTTCGACACCCTTCGCCCCGCGGTGGAGTGCCGCGTGGCCTTTGCCACGTACCAGCTGGAGAGTGCGGCACACAGGTGTTGGAGGGCGGTCCGGGGACAGGAGAGGGACGAGCCGACCTGGGATCGGTTCGTCGCCCTCTTCTGTGAGCAGTACTTTCCCCAGATGTGGCAGAACCAGAGGAGTCGGGAGTTTCACACTCTCCGCTAAGGGACGATGACTGTGAGCGCATACCGCATGCGTTTCTTGGAGCTGTCCCGCTTTGCAGCGACAGCAGTAGCTACTGAGGAGGAGCGCCTTTGGAGGTTCACCGAGGGGCTCCGGCCTGCGATTCGGGGGTATGTCAAACCCCTGAAGCTGCCTACGTTTTCGAGGGTGGTGGAGGCAGCCATGACTTACGAGGAGACCAACCCGTCCGCGCGAGACACTGACAGCGGGCGGAAGAGGCCCTTTCAGCCAGACTTTTCACAGGGCCGGCGAGAGAGGAGGCACATGGCATCCGCAGGAGAGCCGTCACGTTTTGCAGGGCCATCAGTGGCCTTTGGGGGCCCTCGACAGAGGCCAGTCGCCAGCACCGGACCCCCGCCCAGCCGACAGCAGGGACCCACTGAGGGCGGGAGTCGGGTTCCCCTCTGTTACCAGTGTGGCCAGCCGGGCGACATCAGGAGGGACTGCCCGTCTAGGGCAGGAGGTCAGCAGATACTTCCCGGGTAGAGCACTGGAGGGCGTGCAGGAGGCTGCGGTTTCCAGGCGCGAGGAGGAGGGCAGCAGTCACGAGGAGGGTACCGGCCAGCACCTGCCCGTCCGACCCATAGTGTGGCTGCTTCTTCCGCACCTAGAGCTGAGGGGCGTATCAACGCCCTGACACACAGGGATGCCAGAGCTTCAGGCTCGGTGGTGGCAGGTATGGTTTCAGTTTCCAGCAGACTCGTTTACACGCTTTTCGATTCCGACGCTACGCACTCGTTTGTCGCAGCCAGTTTCGCACTTAGTTTGGACCAGGATTATATGCTGTTAGAGAATCTGTTAGTAATCAGTGGTCCAAGTGGTCAGTTGTTTGTAGCTGAGGAGGTGTACACGGATTGCGAGGTCAACGTCGAGGGACATAGCCTGCCAGCTGACTCCGCACTGTCAGGAGCAGACAGAAGAGCTACGCGGATCGGAGATGCAGAGAGGTGCAGTTTGAGGTTGGGGACCACGTCTTTCTTCGTGCTTCGCCCATGAAGGGCCTGCAGTGGTTTGGGGTGAGAGGGAAGCTCGCGCCGAGGTTTGTGGGGCCCTTTGAGGTCCTGGAGCAGGTTGGACCCGTTGCTTACAGGCTTGCCCTCCCTCGCCAGCTTTCTAGTGTGCACGACGTGTTCCACGTGTCCAACCTCAGGAAGTACGTAGCCGATCCCAGTCACGTACTGAGTCATGAGAGTGTCGAGGTGGACGACGACCTGACCTACCCCGAGCGGCCAGTGCAGATTTTTGACCGAGCCATCCGTAGTTTGAGACGAAAGCAAGTACCCCTAGTGAAGGTTCTGTGGAGGAGCCAGCGGTATGAGGAGGCTACTAGGGAGCCTGAGGCGGCAATGCGGGAGCGGTACCCGGAGCTCTTCGCGGGTACGTCTTTCGGACCGGCTTCGGTCCTCTTTGAGTTTGTTATGTTTTTATATGACGTCTTTTCCAGCACCCTAGTTCGTGCAAGTTTCGGGGACGAAACTTCCTTTGAGTTTGTTATATTGTTACGACCGCAGCTTCAAAACGTCTGGGAGGTGGCCCAGACGTCTGGAACCCCTTCCAGACGTCTGGGATTTGATTTTCTGCGGCAGGGTGGATTTCGTATGCGCGCCTGCGCGCCCAGACCTGCAGATACCCCTTTTCCCCTCTCTCCTCCGCAGGCGCAGCGCTGCCCCCCTCTCTCGCTCTCTCTCTCCCTGCGCGGCTTTAAAAGGCCTCGCCCTCTTCCTCACTCTCATCCCCTTCGCTCCCTTCTTCCTCTTCCAGCCGTGGACTGTGGAGGGGCAAGGCCCCTGTTTGGTTACTGTGGAGGGGTTGGGCCCCTGTTACTGAGAGTTCTCTGCCCTATACTGGTTCCATGCTGTGCTTTGGGCGCACCCGTTAACGGAAACGACTGACCGCGTGCCATTGCGGGTTAGCTACCCGTGCGTTTACCGCGCGTGCCGTAGTCACCGTTACGTTTGTCAGTGACCTTGGGGTGGTTGACTGAGAGTAGGATCACCACGGGAGACTCTCCTGGCCAGGAGAGCACCACGTGTTACTTCTACTATTCGGAAAAGACTGCAATCAAGATCGTTCCCACGAGGAACATTCGAGATCAAGTGAAGGATCTGAGAAATAGATAAATTATGAAACAATAGAAAGACGTAAATAAAGGAAGAAAGAAAATGAAACAGCTACTGTACACTTTACTGCTTCTTTAGTTTAGCTGCCACTCTACTCAGCGTTTCGCTGACGTGTTACACTCGTTACTTTTCAGGACCAGGTGTTGAGCAGCCAGGGTCAGCGGCTGCAGAGGACGCTGGGCCGAGTAGGATCCAATAGAGTTACCACTGTTCTTTTGTACCCCTTTTGTTTCCACTGTAGTGAGTAGTTTTTGTTACTCTCTGTACCTTTCTTTACCCGCAGTTCTTGTTATGTTATAAATGTTGTTCTACTGTTGTGGTGGTACATGCTGTAGTAGTTCTTTTTCTTACTGTTGTATTTTGTTACTGCTAGTTATATTTAATGTTGAATGTGGTTTATTTTACTGCTCTTTTGGTTACTTCCTCGTTGGACGACTAGGTCTTGGGATTAGTCGAGTCGGTCTAGTTCTCGTGTCTCGTAGGGACTCGGGAATCGGGTCGTTACAATCTCCAACTGAACCTAACATTTGATTCAGACACGCCAAGTTTAGTAATAAAAACTTGTAACAAAAACTCATCTAGCACTACCATAATAACTTCAAAACCTTAGGATATTCCCAATTTTGTTAAAATAGATTTCTTTTCATTAAATAAAAATCTATTTGATAAAAAATAAAAGAAATAGATGCCTATCGTTAGAGAAGTTACCTGGTCGGTGGTAGGGGTTGTTGCCTGTCGCTTGAGAGGAAGAGAGGAGGGCGATGTTGAGTCATTCACCTTGAGGCTCGAGTGGTGACAATGAGAAGAAGGAAGCTCCAAAGTTGCCACCTACGATGGAGACTTAGAGAGTCTGGTGAGCGGTGGGCAGTTGGCAATGCCGCAACAGCAATGGAAGAACTCAGGGAGGGGTTAGGGCTTTGAGCCTTTGAGGTCGGCGAGTGCCAAGAGGTTGAAATGTCGAGACCGCCTGGAGCGAGCACCAAGGGGTTGAAATCTTGGAGAGGCTAGTGGGCAGCAGGTCGTTGGCAATGCTGCAACAGCAATGGAGGAACTCAGGAAGGGGTTAGGGTTTTAAGCCTTTGAGGTTAGCGAGAGCCAAGAGGTTGAAATGTTGAGAAGAGCGCTAATCGACTTTCTGCGACATGTTAATCAATCACTCACAATAAAGTGCTGTTGTCGGGTTTTTATCCCCGGTAATGGTGCCAAAAAATATGAAGAGATCAACCACAGTTTGTATAAAAAGCGTCATTGTTGTAGTATATGTCACAAATACAAACCATTGTGACGTCAATTTTATTTATTTACTTAATTTTTACTGGTTTATTCCAGGTCGTTCACTGGGAGGCAGTTATTGATATACATCACTCTTTAAGTCCAATATTATTCTTTAATTCTAAAAAGATTGATTTTATGTATAATTATGAATGAATTAATTAATGAATGAAAGAATGAACTAATTTATGTATAAAAGAATGAATTAAAATGCTTGCAAACAAGCATCAAAGACTATAATTAGGTACTATATACTATTTATTTATACTTATAATAGCAATACTTACATATGTATATACAATAATAAGTAACAATATATACTATACTAACTTAACTTAATATACTAACATATACAGTAAACTTAATATACTAACATATACAGTAACATATATAGTATGTACAACGACATATGTAAATGTGCTAAACCTTAAGAAAAAGCATGTACATAAGCTAAGGTAAAAACTAGGGTCTATAGTGACACTTATTCTATCTACAGTGACATATTAGTCTGTTACTAATGCTATACTGTTATTTATATATATATAAGAGCTTAAACACTGTACGTATACTATGTATACTTATACATATTATTTATTTACGGTATACTGTATACACATGTTATATTCATACTATATACATATATATATATTACATATATACATACACACATATACACTTAACTCATTTTCTTCTCTCCTTTTTCTTCTTTGTTCTCTCTTAGTTAACCCCTTATTAATTAAGATCCATGGTTACTGTTCATTAATAAAAAATTATGTTATTAATTAGCGGACGACCTTTTTGAGGGATACACAGTACCCTCTCGGGTAAGACCAGATCTCTATTAAGGGCCACCCTAATTCGTTAATTAGCCCATTTAATCCGATTTTATGCTTAATACTGGGCCCACACAGGCCCAAGCACAGTGTTGGGCTCCCAGCCTGCACCACACCACATCTCATAATTGTAAACCATGGCCAATGCTCATACATATGCTTGTAAGGTGTAATGACCAGTTACATTTTTAACCGGATAAGATATCTGGAGTTTCAGTCAGACGTCTGTTTAGACGTCTGGATACGTGCCCAGACGTCTGAAAGTGAGATTTGCGTACTGCGCTTTGCGCTCTGCGCGCGGGCGGCACGTAGAGGCCGCTCTCTCTCTCCTTCACCCCTCACCCGAACCCTAACACCCCTCTATATAAACCCCCTATCTTCTCCTCTCCTCTCCTCCTTACACCACTCAAGCCACCGCCACCTCCACCTTCTCCTGCGACAGCCACGTTCCCCTCTTGTCTCTGTTGCAACTGTGGCGAGGAAGGAGAGCCACCAGCGAGGGAAAGCGAGGAGGAGTGAGAGAGTGAGAGCGGGGGAGGAGGGAGATGACTGCAGGAGCTCGGTGGAGCTCAAGGAGGAGCTCGTGGGAGAGAGAGGGACGCTGGTGAGGAGCTGCTCAAGCTCCTGCAGCTGCTGAAGCTACCGTTGCGGACGGAGGTGCGAGAGGGGTGAGCTACGAGGAGGTTCTGATACTGGAAGTTTTCCAATATCAGACATCTAGAGTAAAGTCCAGACGAATGGCGAGGCACCAGGACGTCCGGAGCTGAGGCCGGACGTCTGAAAGCACCATATCTCGAAGTACGTATCTTCCTGCGCCATGCAGATCATAGCGTAGGGATGTCGGCTGATCGTTGCATCTGCGGTTGCTCGTACGCAGGTGCAGGCTTTGGGAAAGCGTGCGATGTGCTTTCCCAAGTACTTTTGAATGTCTAATCACGTTGCCAGACGTTCGGAGGTGCTTCTAGATGACTGAAGACCTTGTCCGACGTCTTGAACTACCCCCAGATGGTCGCAGAGGGAGTTTGGATGTCTGAATTAGCCGCAGAAAGGGTAAGGTGAGTTCTGATGTCTTTTAAGACATCTGGGAGTAGTCCTAGACGTCTGATTTTGGTTAGTAATCGCATTCTTGGCCTGTTTAAGGCCTAAATGGAATCAGATTTCCGCAAACAAAGTACCGTTGTTTTCCACTCGAGTTCCTTTACGTGTTCGTGTTGAGTATCTACTGTTTTGAGCTCGTCTAATGTCATTGGTCGCTGGTACAAGTTACCAGCCGGTAGCGTGTTCGGGGCCCACAAAGATGACGAGATCTGCGGCACAGGCACCCATTCCTCCCGTGATACTCGGTAGAGTGATTTAATTCAGTTGTTAATATTTAAATAAGAATGTACTTAGTTGGGATAGTCGGATTGAACTCTAGGATATGGAATGAATCCTAGGGTAGAAATGAATGAGCCTGTTTGAGCTGTACTGTTTACTTGAATGCATGGTTAAGATAAATTGCTAGCAAATGCTTTTAATATAATTACGAGATGCATGTTAAAATACAAGTTGCCTGTATGTAATTGAGAAATTGACTATGAAACCACAAGTTGCATGTTATTGAGAACTGAATTATGAAAACAAGAGCTGCCTGTATATGGATGAGGAACGAGTTATGAAACATGAGATCTGGACCTGGATAAATGAGATGAATATGAGCATGAACCCTACGGGGAATTAGGAGTAGAACTCCTGTAGATGAAAGGAAATCTGGAATGTAGATGGGAAGTGTGCTAGCCCTTGTGTACACGGTACCAAGGAGAGCAACTGTCCCTTTTTAGTGTAAAGCGGAGCTAGCCTTCCTTGGGTTGAGACCCGGGGTTAGGATTGGCTACTTTACACCGACTCCTGTTGGGCCTCGCGTACGAGGTACCGAGGCGTGCTACTAGTGTATTGAAGGAGCTAGCCATCCCACGGGGACCAGAGTTCAGCTAGCCACCCTACACCGACTTTGTTAGTGAAACGACCCGTCACCTTTCGGTCCTTTAAGACGTTTGGGATGTTCACTAGACGTCTCTCCAGACGTCTGGAGAGAGAGCCAGACGTCTGAAAATGCTTTTTCTTTTCGGCGCGTACCGTGCGCACGCCACTCTCTCGCCCACGCCTCATGCCTCACCCTACAACGGCCTCACCCGCACCTCGCACCACTCCTTGCGACAACCATCCCTCTCCCCTCACCTTACCTCCCTTTATAATCCCCCTCCTTTTCTCCGTTTTACACCACCACAGCCGAGAGGGAGAGAGAGAGAGAGAGAGCAGGGAGCTAGAGCGAGAGCGAGTGGAGAGCGGAGAGTTGATTGCATTTGAGCGGGAGAGCGGAGGGTGATGTGCTATTCTGCTACAGTGCCTGCGGTGAGGAAAGCCAGAGCGGTTCCGCGGAAGTCATTTTTCCACGGAATCAGACGTTCGGGACGACATCCAGACGTCTTATTGGACGTCCGAAGGTAGAGTGAGACATCTGATAGAGATTTATTTTCCGTATTTCTCCTCTACCAAAGTCCTGACAGTGTACGTATATGTGTCAAAAGTTGGAAGGCAGACCGAGGCAGTTTCAGACGTCCGGGAGCACGTGCAGACGTCTGACGAAACCCTTGGACGTCGGCGTTGTGTTCTAGACGTCGGATAGAGGCGCCCTGAGAAAGGTATGCCTGAGAGTTGATTTAAGACGTCTGGGATCTCTCCCAGACGTCTGATTTCTGTCAGAACCCCTATTTTTGGGCTCGTTCAAGGCTCAAACGATGTCAGTTTTCTGTAAACGAAACATCGTTGTTTTTCGTACGAATTTCTTCACGTAATGGTAGCTTGTCTGTATCTTTTGGAATCCTTTTGACTTGTCCTTCCACGTCTTAGGTATCCAGTCTGTCGAGAGTATGGGACCTACAGAGATGTCGAGAGCTGTTGTACGAGCCCCCATTTCCCCCGGTTATCTTGGTAGAGTGGTTCTAACTAATTCTCCAAGTTAATAAAATACGTGCAATTAGTTAAAACCTAGGATGTGAGATGAATCCTAGGAAGAAATAAACGCATGCTCTAGAATACAGCTATTCAAGTAAGCCCTAGGTTATGACATGAACATTAGGGATAGAAAAGACACATGTGTAGAAAGATGGATGATTAAATAAATCATAAGCTACCTGTAATGAACTACATTAATGATAGAAAGAAAAAGAACTCATATTGTGAAAACAGAGATGCCTGTTCTGTATGTAACAAACAAGATATGGAATAAAGAAAAGTTTATGTACGAACCTACGGGGAATGTAGAATGAGATAAGAACACTGTCGTACTAGAGAACCGGATGGTTTTGGAATTGCCGCCCATGGGCGGCCGTTAAGGAAAGTGAGTTGACCTTCGTGTACATGGTACCGAAGAGAGCAACTATCCCTTGTAGTGTAGAGGGGAGCTTGCCGCCCTATGGTTGAGACTCGGGGTAGGTTTGGCCACTCTACGTCAACTCTTGCTGGCCCTCGTGTACGTGGTACCGAGGTGAGCTACTTAGTGTAGGGGGGAGCTAGCCGCCCCCCGGGGTTAGGTATGGCCACCCTACACTAACTCTTGTTAGCCCATTAGGCAAACCGGGATAGTCAAACGAGGGTACGCGGATTGAGGAGGGGCGAGACCCCTGTTCTGTTCTGAGAGGGCAAGGCCCTATACTGTTCCGCACTGTACGTTGTGGCATACCCGCTAGTGGAAACGATTGACCGCTTGCCAGTGCGGGGTAGCTACCCACGTGCTTATCACGTGTGCCGTAGTCACCGCTACGTCACGACCGTAACCTCCGTGTGATAGATCGGGTGTAGGACTACCACGGAGGGACTCTCCCGGCCAGGAGAGTGCCACGTGTGCATCCTACATCACGGGAAACTGCAAGCAAAATCGTTCCTTTAGGGAATAAGAAGATTAATGAGATGAACCATGATTAGAGATCTCTACACAGAAAATCGTTATAGGATAATTTGGATTGGAAAGTAATATGTTAAACTACCTATTAAATGCATTTTTATGTTAGCCACCACTTTACTCAGCATTAGCTGCTCCAATTATATAATTTTGTATAGGTCAGGGATTTGGGCAGCTCGAGCTACTGGCTGCTGAGGATGCTGGGCCTAGTCAAGCCCAGTTGAAGTTTCTACTACTTGTTGTAGTGAGTTCCTGTAGTTATAGTTTTCAGCACTTTCCGTTGTGTTCTCTATCTGTACTAGTTCTATTGTGATGGCAGTATTCCTGTTCTTGAAGGCATATAATATTCTAGAATTACTGTTCTTTCGTTGCCATTTTCTTTCTGCTTAGCTACTGTACTTGTGTGGTTGTGGATTGATGCATGTTATTTGGTTATTTCTCATTGGACGACTGGGTCTTGGGATTAGTCGAGGCGAGTTGGTCTCGGGTTCTGTAGGGATATGGGTTCGGGTCGTGACAGTTATGCCCTTTGGGCAAACCGGGGTAGTCGGACGAGGGTACGCGGATTGTGGAGGGGCGAGACCCCTGTTCTGAGAAGGCAAGGCCATATACTGTTCCGTGCTGTACTTTGGGCATACCCACTAGCAGAAATGATTAACCACGTGTTAATGCAGGGTAGCTACTCGTGTGCTTATCACACGTGCCGTAGTCACCGCTACGTCTTGATAGTGACCTCGGGGTAATTGACTGGGTGTAGGACTACCACGAGGGACTCTCCCAGCCATGAGAGTACCACATGTACCTTCTACTCTACGGAAAAGACTGCAATCAAGATTGTTCCCATGAGGAACATGCAAGATCAAGAAATACCTGAATACTTTGAGAAATAAAAACACATAAATGAGATAAATAGAAATGGGAAATACACCTGTTGTTGTTTAACTGTACTTGCACTTAAATAATGTAAACACCACTCTACTCAACGTTCACTGACTCTATCTTTTCGTAACCCTGTTTGGGACTAGGAGTTGAGCAGCCCGAGTTCCCAACCGCAGAGGGTGTTGGGCCTAGCCGAGCTCAGCCGTAGTCATTCTTTCAGCTCTTTCGTTTTTCTACTGTTCTAGTGAGTAATTGGACACATAGTTTACTATTCCTGTTACTTTCTGTTTCATTTCCGCTTTCTGTTGTTGTTGTGGTAGCATGTACTATGTTTTGAAACGGTTGTTCTACTTTCTTTACTGCTTTGTTATTTTCTTCCGCTTAGTTATATTGCATGTGTGAATGTGGTTTATTTTTCCTACTTTTGGTTATTTCTTGTTGGACGACTATATATTGGGATTAATCGAGGTGAGACGGTCTCGGATCCTGTAGGGATCTGGGAACCGGGTCGTAACATAGGGGGAGGGGGATGTTCGTGCCAAGCGCTTGACGACTGGGCAGTTGACAGCGCAAAAACAATAAGGCATTGCGTAGCACCGTGTGCCCACGATGTGGTGCTATTCCAGTGCCTTTCTAGCGCTGAAATCTCAGCGCGCATGTATGGATTTCATGATTTTGGCCCTCGAATTGAGGGCCATAAATTATTATAATTTAAAAATAAATTATGGGATATTAAAGTATTTACATAGGTCTACTTAATTATATAATTTATTTACAGAATTGATTATGTTTACTTTATAAATAAATTTCCTAAAGTTTACACTTTATACATACTGTTAATTGGGTTTATTCCTTAATTACAGGTTAAATTAGTTAATTAATCGTCTAATTAACCCTGTACAGAGTTAATACATATAATAAAGTATTTAATACATATTTTTATTGTATTTTACAACATTTATTTGGATTTATTTGCATTTATTTACATATATTTGTATTTACATTTTAATACAATTAGGTGAATTCAAGGACTTATTCCTGTAAATTAAGTATAAATAATATAATACATTATAAATATAGTTAAATTAGTTTAATTTACTTAAAATTATATAATACAATTATACGGTATAAATTATCTCAATTATAACTTAATTTACTAATTTATTTTGATTTAATATAATAACTTAGTTGGTAACTTAATAAATAAATTATTTATTATATATACATAATTAAATTATGTTACGGGATCTATAATTTACATAATACATATATAAATATGTATATACAGTACTATTAATGAATATAATTATTTACAGGGTTCTATTAATTTAGTTAGATTATAGTACATATAAGTTAGTATAATTAGTAAATAATTATACAAATAAATTCTATACAGTTTAAGTTATCTTAAATATTTCATGTACATTATATAATATATACATAAGTTACTTATACCTATTATATACTTATTTTACAGTATATACATATATAACTTAGTATATAGCTTATATTTACAAGTATATACTTAGTATACATGGTATTTTTGAGTATTTTTGGGGTTTTTCTTCTTTTTATAAGTTTTATGTGTTTTATGGAGGTAAGGGATGAGAAAGAAAGAAAGATATGAGAGAGAGAATGTTTTTGGGATTTTTAAGAGTTAATTTATTTTACTAAGTTTTAAGGTATATTGAACCGTCGGCTGATATGTTCTATCAAACCGAAGGTTTAGAATACCTTGAAACTTAACATGCACTTAAAAATATACCTAATCTTCACCAAGACAGGTTTATTTTATTTTTTTAGATTTTTTAAATCATTTTTATTTATTTACAAATATAGCATATTCTAGGCCTTAAAAAGAATTTCTAATGAGAACCTAAGGCATTAGAATCCTAATCTAAAGGCTGGATAAGCAGTGAAAACATTCATATATGCTCTATAGAATCTAAAAGGTATGTTCCAACCATTAATCATGATTTTCATTTAATTTCTTCTTTAAATTACAGATTTGGACAGTTGGATACATAAGCTAGCTGACAATCACAATACAGGCAATCCAAATGCCATTAAGATCCCATTTCAGATACATGAAAGCTTGTACAACATTTTTACAAAAAATAAAACATGTTAGCTATTTACAACAACTAAAATCCTAGCCCACTGTCCTACCAGATTAGACTAAAACAGCTACTGATTTAAAGCAGCAACAGCCATTGTAATAAGAACAGGTCCTACAGCTGTTGAAACATCAGCTGTAGGATCTACCGCTGCTGTTGCAGCCCAATTTAGATCATCTAAATTGAATTCAGACGTCTTAAAAATAAGCAAAGGGCTGCTGCAGTGAAATCTGATCATCAAAATTCAGCAGTTGCAGCAGGTCTGATGTCAAATTCGGTATGAATTATCCCAGACCAGACTTAAGAAAGTCTGATCAGGGATCATGCATACTGAATTTAGGTCATGATTTCAAGTTAATATCAATTGGTATCAAATGGGAGTTGGAAAATCCATGGAAATGTAGCTGCTGAAGTAGCACTTTAATGTGTTGAATTGGGATTCAAAAACCAAACAGTAAGCAACCTTAAAACAAAATCTAACAATACTTGGAAATCATTTTGCAATCAAATTGGGTGAAAGGATCCACATCAAAAATTCTCAAATAATATTTTTCATTCAAAACCAGAGAAAACTACTAATTAAATACCTTCCTTATGCTATAGACAGCATAAAGGAAGAGATTAAATCAGTCAATTTAATCCAAAAACTTGAATCCCTAACCTCTGAAACCTTAAGGAATATTGAAAATTCCTTAGGTTAAAAATCAGAATCTCACTCAAAAACAACTCACAAATACTAGGTAGAGCCTTAAATCAACAAAGTTGATTCTCCTTGGCTCTCTCATACATTATAAACCATCAAAATCTCCAATTAAAATCAAATACAACCATGGCTCATCTGAGGAAAAATCTATCATTAAAATTATCTCAGATTCACTGCCATGGACTGAATAACACAAAAATATATCAGTTCACTCGATAAAAAATCCCTCAGAACTCAAATGGATCAAAATCTTGCAATCTTGCATTGAAAACCAAATTAAAATCAGATCAAGCGAATCGATTCCATTTTAAATCAAGATTAGGGGTCTTTGTGGATTTCTGAAATGAATGGGAGACCCCTGGATGGATTTGAGCGCAAACCCTCATCTCAAAGCTTGAGAGTAATGAGATGAGGGTTTGACTCCAAATGAATGGGTGGATTGCAGATTAAAATTCGAGGGAAACCAGAAAGTGAAATGGAAATATGAAGAGGTAGAAAATAGTGTTCAACGTGGTGAGTGAAATCATCTCCTCTAATCTGACATGATCAGAGGAGGCGGAAAACGAATTCTACTCTAATATACTCCTAAGCTAACTATCACATGAGTGAATTTCTAACTGATCTACTCATTTCTGATCTACACTACACTATTAGTCACTACAACTATGCTATAGCTAGAAAGCATTAAAACCTACTTTAAATGGAAGAATGGGACCTTTGGATCTTCACCTGGTGGATAGAGAGGAAGAATGGAGGGAAAACTCGCTAGTGGAGTTCTGGGTCGCTCTCAAGTGCTACGATGTCCTTAGCAGCGAGGAGAGTCGGAGAGGAAGGTGAAGCTTCACCACCAGTGGCAGTGGAACTGAGGTAATATGAGGAGAGGAGCTGGAGTGGATGAACCATCAGCTCAAGAGATATAGAAGAGAGTGATCCCTCGCACGCGAGGCAGCGGAGGTGCTTAAATAGAGAGAGGGAGTGATTCTCCTCACTGCAATGGTGTGATTAGGCGTGAGGGGTTTGGGCGGTGAGGATGAGAGGGGAGGCAAGTGTGGGGTGGTGGTGTTAGCTCTAGGCATTTCACGATGTTATAAAAATTAACGTTCGTTGCAGTATATTGCGAAAAGCTATCACCGGTTTATTACAATTTATTACTCGGAATTAAAAGTTTCCCGAGGCTGAACTCAGGGAGCACACTATGATTCCAGAAGGTTACAAATTCACAATTACAAAAAGTCAAGAGAGAGAGAGAGAGAGGATAAAATAAAGAAAAATCCTTTTCTTCTTTCTTTCCCTTCTCTTCTTCTCTTCCCCGGCTCTCTTTCTCTTTTCCTTTCCTTCTTTTTCTGCCTTTCCCTGTTTCGGACGTCTAATTCTCCGAATCAGATGCCTTATCAGCCCTGTTGCTACAGTGCCTCCTTTCAATTGTCTTTGCGGCTTTTTCTTCTTTCTCTCTTTTCTTGCTGCGGCTCTTCTCCTTCTCTTTCTTCTCAGCTTCTTCTCTTTATAGTAGCTCCTCCCTGGCTTCTTCTTCTCTTCTTCCTTGCTACGGCTTCTCCTTCACCTTCTTCTTTCTTCTTTGCTTTGCGGCTAAGTCCTTGCTGCTTCGCTTCCTCTTCTTCTCACCTGCTCCCTGCACACACGCAAACGCAAAACCTACCCCTACCCTTCCCCGCGTCTCTCTCTCTCTTTGAATCTCTCTTTGGTACGCTCTCCTAGAGCCAAGTAATCGGGTTGGGTTGCGTGCCTGGGTCCAGGCACACCGACGTGGGTGGTGCGCGAGGAGTGCACAGACAAGATAGTCGGGTCGGGTCACCAGGTCTGCGTGGGCAGTGCTGCGGACGAGGCGTGTGAATAGGTGAGGGACCTCACCCCTGTGTGACTTGAGGCGAATAACCTCAGTCGCTTTTTCCTTTTATACTGGTGCGAGCGCGCGTCGGCTTCCGAGGTGGGACTAAAGTCCCACCTACGTCTTCATGTGTCTGCAGGAGGAAGGCTCGACCAAATGGGGCAGCGACAAAGGCCTTCAACACCAATTGCGAGCCTGAGTGTGTGTGTGAGGGTGTTCCGCAGCTGCTGGACCTGGGGGCCTAGGGCACTGCAGCCTGGAGCAGCTCACGAAGTAGATTCAACCTGCTCGTCAATGGCGGCGAGCCCCCGGAACCTGAAGGCACCAAAACGGCCTCGCGGCCACGTTAAAAAGCTCAGGGAGCTTCGCCAAAGTGTGGTGAATGTGTAGAGGTGGTCAGCGAGGCGTAGGAATGCCTGTGGGAGCGTGCCTAGGGTTTACTGTGGCCGTGGAGTTGGGTGTGTTTGGGGGGCGAATGCAGAGGTGTTGGAGGTCAATGGAGATGGGGAAACTGATCAGGGAGTGATGGTGGAGCTTCTGAGGGGTTTGGTGAGGTGGATGGAGGCGTGGAATGGCGGGGTCACCTCGCTGGTGGTCTGCCGGAGGTGTGGATGATGGTGGTGGTTGGCGACTGTCGAGGGGTTAAAAGTGACAATTGACGAAGGGGAAATAAAGAGGGGAGAAAGAGGAAGAGCTTTTACCTAGCTAAACGGATGAAGGGGGGCAGGAGGCGGACGGTGCAATTCTACCGTCGTCGGAGACGACGCCCTGTGGGGAAGATGACGACGACGAGGAAGATAGATCGGAGAGTGCCTGCTGGTACGGCGAGGCACAATGAACAATGGCGGAGCGAACCCTGCCACTGCCGTCGCCAGAGATGACACCCTGTGGGGAAGATGACGACGACGAGGAAGATAGATCGGAGAGTGCCTGCTGGTACGGCGAGGCACAACGAACAATGGCGGAGCGAACCCTACCACTGGTATGGTGGCAGGGCGACGAGAGAGGGAGCAGAGAGTCGCCGGAGCCTGCGGGCGAATGGCCAGAGGAGGAGGAGACAAAGGTTGGAGAAATTCCTTGGCCAAAACATGCTTGAGACGACCGGAGGGCCCTGCCGTCCCTTAAATAGCAGTTGGCGAGGAGAGGATCTCGAGGAGAGAGCGTGGAGAGCTTGCCGGAGAATGGCCGGAGAAGTGACCCATTCCTCTTGTGCGTTTGCATGAGAGGCATGGGCAGTGGCAGGTTATGGGAGGGGGTCTGCGCGGAAGAGGATGACGTAGGGAACTCCCCCTTCATTTCTGAGAGCGGCTCCCATACCCTGTGCGGCGCCATCCTCCGCGCAAAGTCGCCGGATGTATGGGCAACTGCGCGGGGTGGCAGAGGGACTGTTCTGTAAAGAATGAAAGGGAAGATGGGGGGAAAAGTTCAAGGGTTCAAAAAGTTAAGGGTCAAAAAAGTAATTCATGAGGACCAATTTGTAAAGTAGGTCAAGATGGCCTTCCCATAGGTCCAAATTTTAGTACAAACCTAATTTGGACCTAAGGAATCTAATGGTGAAGTTTGATTTTAGATTTAACCATGTTTGACAGATCAATTTGTATAAAAACCCAAATTAGGTTAAAAATTGGGTATGGTTCTCAATTTAGGTCAAGACAGGTTTCAATGGCCAAATTGAAGGTTCTAAATCCCAAGAGATGTTTTCCCATGAATTCTAGAGGGTTTAATTGACTTTTATCTTGCCTGAAACTTTGTGAATTAAAGTGGGTTTGTTTTAAGGTTACAGAATGTCATTTTATTCCTAGAAATTGCTATAACCCTTTTCAGATCAAATCACCAACTTCCTTTCTTGTTAAGCCCATTTGACCTGTGTTTAGACCCTTAGACATCTCATTTGTGTACTGCACTGGTAAAATTACAGTTTTACCCCTTGGGTGTTGCTTTATATTCAGATTTATAGTTCTTTTATTTAGGCTTTCCCTTAGATTTTGTAAGAGCTTTTATATACTTATTTAGGTCAAAAAATGTGCTAGTTAGGACTTATGATGAGGCTCTCATCACGGGGATCCGATGGTACATGGGGGTAGTGGTGATCACACACATCACTTCGCGCGAAAGTTTCAATCAAAGAGGGCCACAGATCGAGAGGATCAGCGAATGAACGGCGACGATGATGCGTGTTCTTCGCGGTGAACAGTGTTCACCCGAGCAGTAGGTGCCAACGGTTCTTTTGGAAAAATTACGCTAGTAGCCCTGGGTGAAGGGGTAAGAAATTTGTAGGGAGGCCCATAAGTGATAAGGAATGATGACAGAGCTGTCCCTAAAGCTTGCAAATAGGTCTCTGTAATTTACAATAAGGTCCTTGGATGGTTTTCTAAGGATGAAATGTGAAATGTGAAGGACCTAAATGTGAATCTCTAATTTCAAGGCCCTAATGATGTGCATATGCACCCAAGTTTTTATAGAAGCTTAATTGAATATTTAAGAAGTTAATTACACTTTTGATTTGGAATTTTGAGCTCATTTGTGTGTTCAATTTGCATTTGGATCACCATTTAATCTTATTTAAAAGAATATCTCATTTAATGAACTAATTATGCGTTTTTAGCACAAAATTGATGTTTTAGGTTTTTTTCTCTATTTCCCACACTTGACCCTTTTCATGTGTTAATTTGATAGTGTTTAACCACATTTCTAGCTTAACTTAGGCGATTTAGCTATGATTAGTCGCAACTCATCAAGTGCCTGGAGCAAGTGTCAAGAGTGAAATCACTGAAATGTCGAGAGTAGGGAGCAGAAGTGGCGTGGGCCTTTTGGCTTTTGCAGACTATTGTTTGCTTTTTTCATTTTTTTTTGATAACGAGGAACCCTCTGTGCAATTAGAGGTAAACCACGGGAGGCCCGTCTCGAGAAGCTGTAGTCGACGCACTAGACGGAGAACCCCAGCGGGCAACACTATCATCTGGACCCTATTTACGTATGGACAAGCCGCGAACTCGAACCCACACACCCCGCACAGGGAGGGTCTTACGGCAACGAGGAGACCCAACTAGGATACCCCTGCCACCTTTATTAACTTTTTTTTTTTCTAAATGAAAGTTGGGTGGCTTTTCTTTATTTAAAGGAATGGGATGATTTTTTTTAAAAGTTTGCATGGATAATTTTATATATACACACGCATGTATATAACTAAGAAACAGGTTGAATCGGGTTGCGGGTTGGGTTGGGTTTATTAGACCTTAAGCCCAACCCAACTCATTTTTAATTGGGTTGAAGAAATTTCAACCCAACCCAACCCGTGTACACCCCTAATTTTGTTGATGTTTACATGGTCCATTTACAATTTGACCTAAGATGTACTAAATACCCACCTACATTTATGTTTTAGGTCGAAACGAGTTTCGGTTGTCAAATTGATTATTCCAAACCTTATAAATTTTTTTAAAATGATTTTTAGAATGTTTATATTATATTTATTTTTATCAAAACTATTTTAATTAAAGTAGGGTCGAAATCAACCATTTTAATTAAGAATTAACACTCAATTTGAATAAAAATTCTAAATTACTCAATATCAACCTACTTTTAGGAAATTTAAACTCAATTGACCATTGATTAATCATAATTCACCCCTTACCACTCTGCATTTATGATTGTTCGTGGAAATTACAAAATTAACTCTTATTTTTATCAATTCATCTCTCTTCAGCCTTTATTGGGTTATACCCTTTTAATGTGTTAATTAAGTGAATTTAACTTTAGAACTTAGCCAAATTAGGTTAGATACAGTGGATGATGGCGATGCCATCACCTACTTAATCCCCTATCGAAAAACTTGGGTTTTCCTCATCAAAACTTGTGTTATGCTAACACTAGTTGGAAGGGTTGTTAAGAGAAACACGGGTACGTTTCGTATACAATTTGAGATGTCTTTGACACTAGTTTCAAGTAAACAAAAATTGGTATCAACCTCTGTTTATAAAGTAAATAGAAATAGGTGTTAACCCAAGTTTCACTTTGCAAAACCCAAGTTCCCTAATTCCTTAAGTAAACTAGCCTTGAGAGAACAACGGTAGGAAGGTGTAAAACAATAAAAGGCACCATGAATGTAACATTAGGAAAATGTAGAAGGTAGACCTGACATTAATGGAGAAAATGATGAAATAAAGAGGAGGGTGGTGTCATATTGGCATGACCTTGGGCTGGAAGGAGGAAGGATTGAGTTTTCAAGAAATATGTTGTAATGAGCTAGAGCAAGTAGAGATCATGGTTGTATACCTAGCAATTAGGCCCCATCAAGAAATCATTATGGATACTTAGTATACAATAAACGTAGGGATGACAACACAGTCTAGTTTGTTGGGTATGCCCATACTCAAATTTATACCTATTTGCAAATCTACTACCGTACCTTATGCATTCACCCGTGTAAAGGAATCACTGAATTTAGTAACGATTGTCACATAAAAATAGACAAAAAGCAAGTTAAATAAGGTGACCATGTGGCATAAATATTTTTAAAAAATATTATAATAAATATATTGTAAATAAAAGAGATGGCCCACTAGGTAAGCTTCCAAATTCATACTCATGTGTTAAAAAAACAATCATAGTTGGTGAATCAAAATCTATATTCATATAAAACCTAAATGGCTTGGAGTTTACCTCATTCCGATTGAGTTTGTTGGATTGGATTAAGATTGTGAATCCAAATTGACATTTAATATTTGGTAAGGAAAATATATTTGTAGAATAAATAGAGGGATAAAGAATGAGTAATGGAATAAGTAAATTTTAATGTTTAGATATTTAGGTAGGTTAAAATTATTTCATAGAAAGGATAAAATAAATTTACATTAGATTAACTTTCCTTAACTTGATATAAGTGACAGATAAATTAAATGATGAATGAATACAAATTAACTCACTTAACCTCACATCAAACACTACCTAAATGGATAATTAACGAAATGTCAGACAAATAGTAGAAGCAAACGGTGAGATAGGCTACAGAGTGTGACCAGGTTCATAAATGAAGAACATGTTGACAACAATCATGGTGGGAAGTTGGAGGAAATATTAAATTTGTAATAGGAGCAGAAGGACCAGCCAACCTAAAAGAGCGTCAGTCCATAAGTTGCAGGAACCCATACGTAACTTAAACCAAGCGGTTATTTAAGAGAAGCCAGACTTATAGAAAATTTATAAATGTATAGATGTCTGGACAGGGAAAAATATCCCTGATTACTTGTAAGACTCATTTTATTCCCAAGTTAATGAATAATATGAATTTCTTACTAATTACTCTACTAGGAAAAAAGAATTTTCTTGAAGTTTGTTTTCTTAAATGTTCGAATTAATAAGCAAGATGTTATATAGATATTTAACTAAATAAATGTTAAGTTAGATTTATTTTGATATATTCTCCTGTTTGATCTAAATATCAAGATAGAGTTATTGTAAGGGTTAGTTACGATAGGTCTAATTTAATGTTTATTTTGATTAAATATTAAGAAAGTATGATAGTATTAAAATGTACAAAAATTCAAAGGATGATACGTTTTTCAACAAATAAATGTTACGGGCGAGATCCCCACCTAATAGTCGGTAATTAGTGTAAAAAAATTAAAAATGTAACGTAAGTTCTTTTAAGTGATTGACCTTCCACTCTACTCAATAAATTCGTCATCACTTTGTGGGTTAGGAAGCTTATAGTTGATTTTTGATTTTTAAGTAAAATATATTGGTGTAAAATAATTTTAAAATATATTTTATGATTTTATATCAGTGTAAAATATTTTTAAATGTGATTTTTATGATTTTATATTATCATAAAATAATTTTGAATGTAATTTTTATAATTTTGTATTAATGTAAAATGATTCTAAATGTAATGTTTGTTATTTTACATCCGTAGAAAATAATTTTACATCAGTGTAAAATAATTCTAAAGATGATTTTAGTGATTTTATATCAGTATAAAATAATTCTGAAGATAATTTTTTATTTTTACATAAGTGTAAAACCATTGCACCTGTACATTTGACTTTACATTGGTATCTTTTGATCTTACACTATTGTGTTTGATTTTGCATCCATGTATTTTTTATTTAGAAATGGTGATGTTTTTTTCAATTGATGGTGGAACCTATGCATTATTTTTTTACGTGAAGGTTAAACAAATGACGTCATCCTTACTTCTAAATTTGTAAATGATGTCACTTTTTACATTTTTTTATCCGGAATCCATAGTTATTTGAATATTGAAGAGTAAATGTCAAAAAAATGTTTCTTTTACTCAGTCTCAGGATTTAATATTTCCATGGCACATCAAAAAAGAGTGAAATCCTTAGTACGGTTATTTCACTCATGCCAAAATCCGTCCTGTGTCCATGCGACGATTCTGGACCCTCTTCTTACTTGTTTCCTTATGCCTTTCTGCTATTGGCATGATGGTTGTTGCATGCGTTATGGTTGCTGCAAGCGCCGCATCGACTCCTGCGGCAAGCAAAGGTTTTCGTGTTAAATGATCTGAGCCTTTCAGATGATTTTGTTTATTAGTTTTGCAATGGAGCTTACTTTACCTTTCATTATATAAACCTCAACAAAATAAAGAAACAATGAAAGGTAAAGGAAGCTATATATATATATATTTGTAAAATTTGAATAAGATATATATATCTTCATATTTTTAATATAAACTTATTCGGTTAAGATTGTACATCCCTTGTTCGTTAAATTAAATGAAAAATATAAAAAAATATAAAAATTTTATATTTTCATCTTTTTATTTTTCTCTTAAACCTTTACATCTCTTCCTCCTCCCCTTCCTCCAGCACCTCCGCTGTCACCTCTTCTACTACGACCTTCACACGACCACCTATGGCAAGCTCGACATCTTCACCATCTCGATGTCGCCATATGCGATGTCATTATACCTCACGTACGCGATGGGCCTTGGGATTGTAGTAGGGGAGGTGGCCACGCGAACGTCGTAGTGTTCTACGCAGTGGGGCTATTGGCAACAAATGTAGGTTTGGAAGTGAGTTCGTCAAGTTCGGAGAAGGAGAGGAAAATAAGGGAGAAGGAGAGGAAGGGGGAGAGGAGGAGGAGGATGTATGAGGGTTTAGGAGAAAAATAGAGGGATAAAAATATAAATTTTTCTATTTTTTAATATTTTTTTTAACATTTTCCATTTGATTTAACGAAGCAAAATCATATGATCTAAATAGAGTAAGTTTATAAAAATATATATAAAAATATCAAAAACATAAGAATATATACCGCTTATAAAAAATTTATAAAGACATATTTAAAAACCCCTATTTCCTTTTATATTTCTTTTTCCTCTCTTTTTTTTTTTTAATAATCTCGTTTCCATTGCAGAGTTATTTTTCTTTCCCACTAATTTACATGCTGAAGAAAGGGACGAACAAAAATGTCACTGTTTCATACTTGCTTTTCCTTGGATCTTTCTTTTCTTCTAGCTTGTTTTTCCTCTTCCCTTTTTTTTTTTTTTTCTGTTGTTGGTTTGTTTTCTTTGCAGGTAACTTATGCATTTTCCCATAGTTAGCTGGTTTTCTCCTGAAGTTGGACATTTTAACGTGTTGCCATCTTTATGTCAAGCCAAGAAGATGACATGGGTAGACTTATGATTGCAGTTTCTGCCTCTTCACGAATAGTAGTTTGGCCAATTCTATGTTTCTATCTGCAAGCCTTGCAGGTTTGTTCTCGGCAATTGGAGAAGTGGAGACCGCACAACTGCAGCAAATCCAAGATCTGAATTGGCGCGAAGGTCTTCATCCTCATCCTCATATATATATATATATATATATATATATATATATATATATATATATATATCCTCTCTTTTATTTTAATTTTCTTGCTGATAGATACGAGATTTTAAATATCGATATTGATATCGTATCGACAAGTTAAAAAAAAGATATATCATTAATATCAATAAATTTTAAGGAAATCACTTAGAAAGATCTAAAATATAACAAATTTTATGAAAATTAATATTTTTATAACTAATACATCATAAAAATACTCAGGAGATAAAAATAATAAATTTTGAATGAAAACATAATAGAAATATACTAATCGTATATCGATAAAATCATATATTGAAAAGAAAATGTAAAGAATATAATAATAATTAAAAAATATTCATATTAATACTACTCATAAAAAAAATGAAATATAAATAATGCCAGAGTATCAATTGACCACACTAAACACTGTGCGTGCGTGTTGATATATCGACGATATATCAAGCCTTGTCTGTGTCATAGTCATAAGGTGGACTTGGCACGGAGTCTCCATTTATATTTGTATATTTTTGCATGTATTCAGGTTGGGCACCTCTTTACTG
Organism: Thalassia testudinum; assembly: GCA_037157565.1. Lineage (NCBI taxonomy): Eukaryota > Viridiplantae > Streptophyta > Magnoliopsida > Alismatales > Hydrocharitaceae > Thalassia > Thalassia testudinum. Next base: position 18,641,463 of record JAZHRO010000002.1, on the reverse strand, counting down.
GGACCTTGATGATGATATCTCCTATCACCTCTACCACTACTTTTTTCGTGTAGCTCGTCAACAATTATTACATCATCATCATTTTTCATTCTATTGAAGGTGGTGAATTATGTGCCCATGTGAGTTATGTGTCCATGTAAGTCGCACATGATAGAGGAGAATAAAAAAAATGAAAAAAATCAATGTGACTTACACAAGCAGACAAAGATATGTGATCGACATATTCCCCATATTGATAACATATTACTACTTTAAGAAAAAAATTAAATTACAGTTCTTTATTTTTTGAAATATATCACCGATATCCCTCGATATCGACGATATATCCTCGATATCGATAGGTTGAATATATTGATATTATATATCATATCTTTTTTTATGATATTGGAGATATATTACCGATATATCAAATCTTAAACGAATGAATGATGCTTAGGAAGTACTGATACTACATACCTAATTTATGTTTATTCTTACTTATTTAAGTTGTCAATTAGAAAAATTAGGCATGATTAACATTTGTGCATGCAAGTCGTGGGGTTGTTCTTCGAGTTTACCTTAATGGTGTGTGCACCTTTTGATTAATAGTCTAATGGTTGATTGGTTGTTCGTTTGAAGGATAGGCTGGAATTTCTTTCTGTCTAATTATATCACGAAAGAAGGATGAGCAAAAATGTCATTTCATACTTACCCTTCGTTGGATCTTTCTTTTCTTCTAACTTTTTTTCCTCTTTCCTTTTTTCTTTAATGTTCTTCCTCTTGTTGTTGGTTTGTTTTTCTTTTTATTTTTTTCTAAGTGACTTATGCATTTCCCCATAGTTGCTGGTTTCTACTAAAGCTGAACGTTTTAGTATGTCCATCTTTTCGTCAAGCCAAGAAGATGACATGAGTAGTCTTTCGATTGCATTTAATTCATCTTCAAGAATAGTAGTTTGGTCAATTTTATATTTTTGTCTGGAAATCTTCTAAGTTTTTCTCGACAAGTAGACAAGATTCTACAACTCTATCAAATCCAAGATTTGAATCGTCACAAAGGTCACCATCCTGATCCTCATATATATATATCAACCTCTTCCTCTATTTACTTTTCATTTACTTGCAAATTGATGAATGGTGCTTAGGAAGTACCAATATTACATACCTAATTTACATTTGTTCTTACTTATTTATGCTATCACTTGGAAAAATAGACCATGCTTAACATTTGTGCATGCATGTTGTTGTTGGTGCTAAAGCATCACGATCATTTGTTTTGATGATAACAAAACACGTGTTATTTAACATTTGCAATTTGAGTCCTAGATTTCAAGTCAATTGCAAATGTGGACGTGTTTAGACGGAGTTCGAGCTCGCATCCAGGACGGATTGGAGGAGCTTGACGGAAAACAGAGGAGGTTCGCGTGGAGCGAAAGATTGAAGATGGAAGGAAATGAAGAATAGGATAGATTTCCTTCTTTTGTAATTGTTGTATTTTTCGTTTCTTTTGTTGCTCTTTATTTCCTTAGATATTTCATGTTAAAGAGCCTCAAAGAACCCTAACAGTAGTCCTAGGAATACCGGCTGTAACGACCCGATTTTCCGAGTCCCTACGAGACACGAGAACCGGACCGACTCGACTAATCCCAAGACCTAGTCGTCCAACGAGGAAGTAACCAAAAGACAGTAAAATAAACCACATTCAGCATGAATATAACTAACAGTAAGAAAGTACAGCAGTAAGGAAAGAAACTACTACAGTAGGTACCACCACAACAGTAAAACAGCATTTATCATATAAAAAGAACTGCAGGTAAAGAAGGTACAGCGGAAACAAAAACTACTCACTAGAACAGAAACAAAAGGAGTACAAAAGGCTGTGGTAACTCTACTGGACCCTACTCGGCCCAGCGTCCTCTGCAGCCGCCGACCCTGGCTGCTCAACACCTGGTCCTGAAAAAGGTAACGAGTGTAACACGTCAGCAAAACGCTGAGTAGAGTGGCAAACTAACTAAAGGCAACAGTAGAGTGTACAGTAGCTGTTATGTTCTATTACTTCCTTTATTCACATCTTTCAATTTTTCTCACTATTTCATTTATTTCTCAGATCCTTTACTTGATCTCGAATGTCCTCGTGGGAACGATCTTGATTGCAGTCTTTTCCAAAAGTAGAAGTAGCACGTGGTGCTCTCCTGGCCGGGAGAGTCCCCCGTGGTGATCCTACCCTCAGTCAACCACCCCAAGGTCACTGACAGACGTAACGGTGACTACGGCACGCGCGATAAACGCACAGGTAGCTAGCCCGCACTGGCACGCGGTCAGTCGTTTCCGTTAACGGGTGCGCCCAAAGCACAGCACGGAACCAGGGCAGAGCCCTCTCAGTAACAGGGGTCCAACCCCTCCACAGTAACCAAACCGGGGCCTTGCCCCTCCACAGTCCGCGCACCCTCGCCTGACTACCCTGGTTTGCCCTAGTGGGCCTAACAAGTCGGTGAAGGAGGCTAGCAGAACCCCGGGGCCCGTGGGGTAGCTAGTACTCTCCTAACACTACTAGCTCTCCTCGGTACTACGTACACGAGGGCCAACAAGTCGGTACAGAGCGGCCAATCCTAACCCCGGGTCCCTGGGGCGGCTGGCCCCACTCTGCACTAAACAGGTACAGGTACTTCCCTTGGTACTGCGTACCCAAGAGACAGTACAAACTACATCTCAGTTCCATTCCTTTTTCTTCCCAGGAGTTCCACTCCTAATTCCCTGTAGGGTTCCAGCTCTTTATCTCAGAACATCATATGTTTCACTTTCCAGATTCACGTTCTCAAAATCCATGATCTCAAACATGTTTCTTTATTCATAACAGGCAGCTGTTAATTCAAATTACAGGCAGCTTTATATTCCTTTCCATTTTTCCAAGACTGCAGTATTATACATTCCACTAGTTTTTCCATCCTAAGATTCATGCCACATCCTAGGATCTAGCATACAACTAGTTTTCCAGCCCTAGGATTCATGCATCACCTAGGAGCTATCATTCCATACATTTCTCATTCCTAGGATTCATGCAATGTCCTAGATTCTAGTTATGGTTCCATACTTTAACAGGTTTTAAAAATAACTTAAGCCACTCTACCAGGTACAACGGGAGTAATGGGGGCGTGATCGGGAATCCCGCGTGCCTCCGCGACTCTCAAGACAGAAACTGAACAAGATCCTGTCACAAGGATCAAACACAAGGAGTGTCTCAAAACAGTGTATAGCTACTGTAGATGAGTAGAGGAATTAATTCTAAAGAGAACGCAACTCGAATCGCGGAAAACGGAGCCCGAACGGGCCCTAAACGGGTCGAAAAAGACGATACTGTGCAAAATCAGACGTCTGGAACTCCTTCCAGACGTCTTAAAAAGTGGATCAGAGAATTACCTGTTCAGCGTGGTTTCCCAGACGTCCAGAAGTCTGCGGGGACGTCTGCCTAGATCCCAAACGTCCGATGGTCCCTCCGGACGTCTGGAGGTCACTCCCGCCGTCTGGTACAACTTACAGACGTCTGATTCGCAAAGGATGGCGAATCAGCGAACCTGCGCACAGCCAACCCCCCTCCCTCAGTACGGTCAGTCGACAAGAAGGAAGAAGAAAGCGGACACTCACCTTTCAGACGTCTGTATGATCTTACAGACGTCGACCTTGCCGTCTGGCTATCAACCCAGACGTCTGATTCTGGAAATTTTTCCAGAATCAGAACCCTGCTCGGCCTCCGCTCGCGACGCCGCCCGCGTCGCACCTCGCGCGTCTGCTGCTCAACCCGCAGCAGGTCCCTCTTCGCGTCGCTCCGCGCCCCCTGCGCCCTCCGTCGGCCGGCCAAGCCGCTCCGGCGAGCTTGCCCTCACGGCAGAGCTCCGCCCTCGCACGCCGCGCCTCCGCGCTCACTGCGGCCGCCGCTGCCGCCCTCGCGTCCGCTCGCTCTCGCGCACAGGAAGGAGAAGAAGGAGGAGACGGTGGAGACGGGAGGGGAGGCGCACCCCTTTTAACGCCGCGCGGAGAGGAGAGAGAGAAGGCGGCAGACCGCCTGCAGCCGCAGAGAAAAGAGGGAATATGCGGTCTGCGCGCTCAGGCGCGCAGGCGACTCGCGTGTGTCGAAAATAACGGATTTCCAGACGTCTTGAAACTATCCCAGACGTCTTATCAGACGTCTGGTTGTGATCCCAAACGTCTTGTCCGACGTCTGAGCCACCTCCCAGACGTCTTAAAATACGTCTGGGGCACACATTCGTTACAATATAACAAACTCAAAGGAAGTTTCGTCCCCGAAACTTGCGCCAACTAGGGTGCGGGAAAAAGATGTCCAAATAACCATAACAAACTCAAAGAGGACCGAAGCCGGTCCGAAAAGACGTACCCGTGAAAAGCTCTGGGTACCGCTCCCGCATTGCCGCCTCAGGCTCCCAGGTAGCCTCCTCGTACCGCTGGCTCCTCCACAAAACCTTTACCAGGGGTACTTGCTTTCGTCTCAACCTGCGGACGGCTCGGTCTAGGATCTGCGCTGGCCGCTCGGGGTAGGTCAGGTCGTCGCTCACCTCGACGCTCTCGTGACTCAGTACGTGGCTGGGATCGGCTATGTACTTCCTGAGGTTGGACACGTGGAACACGTCGTGCACACCAGAAAGCTGCGGGGGAAGGGCAAGTCTGTAAGCAACGGGTCCAACCCGCTCCAGGACCTCAAAGGGCCCCACGAACCTCGGCGCGAGCTTCCCTCTCACCCCAAACCGTTGTAAGCCCTTCATGGGCGAAACACGAAGGAAGACGTGGTCCCCAACCTCGAACTGCACCTCTCTGCGTCTGCGATCTGCGTAGCTCCTTTGTCTGCTCCTGACAGTGCGGAGTCGTCTGTGGATCTGCTCAACTACCTCCTGACTCTGCCGGATCAACCTGGGGCCAACCTCCCACTTGGTCCCCACCTCAACCCAACTCAAGGGTGCCGTGCATTTCCGTCCGTACAGAGCCTCGTAGGGAGCCATGCCGATGCTCGAGTGATAACTGTTGTTGTATGCAAACTCCGCCAGGGGCAGGTGCTCCTCCCAAGAGCCCCTCCAGTCTAGTACACAGGCACGCAAAAGGTCCTCAAGTGTCTGTATCGTGCGTTCCGACTGTCTGTCCGTCTGGGGGGGTAAGCCGTGCTAAACCTCAACCTCGTCCCCAAAGCCTGCTGAAACTCAGCCCAAAACTGGGACGTAAAGCGGGTATCCCGGTCGGATACGATCTCCCGCGGAACTCCGTGTAGTCGCACCACGTCACGGATATACCTCTCTGCCAACTGTGCTGGTCCCAAAGTGACTCGGATCGGCAAGAATCGTGCCGTCTTCGTCAATCTATCCACTATTACCCAGACTGCGTCGTGTCCTCGCTGGGTAACAGGTAAGCCCACCACCAAGTCCATGGTGATGCTCTCCCACTTCCACTCTGGCACTGGAAGCGGCTGAAGCGGCCCTGCAGGCCTCTGATGCTCGGCTTTCACCTGCTGGCACACTAAGCACTGCTGCACGAATTCACCCACATCCCGCTTCATCCCTCTCCACCAGAACTCGCGTCTCAAGTCATGGTACATTTTCGTGTTTCCGGGATGTATGGTGAATCTGGAACCGTGTGCCTCAGTCAGGAGCTCTCTCAACAGCTCCTCGTCTCTGGGGACGCACAACCGTCCCCTCAAGTGTAACACCTGGTCTGTGAAAGAGAAGTCCCCTGGGTCCCCTGATAGTACTCTGTTGCGCAAAGACTGCAAGTACGGATCGGCCATCTGTCCCGTGATGATGCGGTCTATCAACTCTGGCCTGGTCTGCCGTGTCACCGTCACTGCCCCACAGTACCCTCGTAACTCTAGAGGTCGCCAACTGCCCACCTCCTCCAAAAGGCTCCAACTCTGTAACTGTAGACTGGCCAAGCGTGCGGGCGCCTTACGGCTCAAGGCGTCAGCCACCACATTGGCCTTTCCCGGGTGGCAGGAGATGCTGCAGTCGTAGTCCTTCAGGAGCTCCAACCAACGTCTCTGTCTCATGTTGAGCTCCTTCTGGTCAAAAAGATATCTGAGGCTCTTGTGATCTGTAAAAATCTCGAAGGTCTCACCGTACAAGTAGTGCCTCCATGTCTTCAGCGCGAAGATAACAGCTGCCAACTCTAGATCGTGGGTAGGGTAGGTATGCTCATGGGGCTTCAGTTGCCGCGAAGCGTAAGCGACCACGTGACCCCTCTGCATGAGTACACCTCCTAACCCCTGCAAGGAAGCGTCCGTGTACACAACGAACCCGCCACTACTGTCAGGGATGGTGAGCACGGGAGCCGAGGTCAACTTCTCCTTCAGCTCCAGAAAACACGCCTCACAGGCGTCTGTCCAAGCGAAAGGCACATCCTTCCGGGTCAACTGTGTCATAGGACGCGCAATCTGTGAAAATCCTCTGATGAACCGTCTGTAGTAACCTGCCAGTCCCAGGAAACTGCGAATCTCAGTGACTGAACGCGGTCTCTCCCACCTGAGCACTGCCTCGACCTTGGCGGGGTCCACCGCCAGGCCGTCTCCAGAGATCACATGACCCAAAAAGGTCACCTCCCTCAACCAGAACTCGCACTTGCTGTATTTGGCGTACAGCCTGCGTCGTCTCAGAGTGTCCAGAACCATCCGCAAGTGTTGTCCTTGCTGCGTCCGATCTCTAGAATAGATGAGTACATCATCTATGAAAACCACCACAAACTGGTCCAAGTACGGTCTAAACACCCGGTTCATCAGGTCCATGAAAGCAGCGGGGGCATTGGTCAGCCCAAACGGCATGACCAAAAACTCGTAGTGTCCGTACCGGGTGCGGAAAGCTGTCTTGGAGACGTTGGTCTCCCTGATCCTCAACTGGTGGTATCCAGACCTCAAGTCGATATTGGAAAACACCGTGGCACCCCGCAACTGGTCAAACAAATCGTCAATCCTCGGCAGCGGATATCTGTTCTTGATGGTGACCCTATTCGGCTGTCGGTAGTCCACACAAAGGCGTAGGGTCCCATCCTCCTTCTTCACAAACAGTACCGGGGCTCCCCAGGGAGACGCACTGGGCCTCACGAAACCTTTCTCCAAAAGGTCCTGCAACTGGGACTTGAGCTCTCGCAGCTCAAGCGGTGCCATTCTGTATGGCGCGGTGGAGATGGGGCTGGTCCCTGGTACTAGTGAGATCTCAAACTCGATCTCACGCTCAGGCGGTAGTCCTGGTAACTCATCTGGAAACACGTCGGGGTACTCTCTGACCACCGGGATGCTCTGGAAGTCTGCCACGGGGCTGTGCTCTGCCACCACACAAGCTAGGAAGCCCTCACACCCCTGGCTCAAAAGTCTCGTCGCCCGAAGTGCCGAAATGCACCTGAAACCTCCGTCCACTGGCTGCCCGTGAAACTCGAAAGAAGGCAACTCCGGAATGGAGAAGACAATCTTCCTCTCAAAACAGTCTACCAAGGCGTGGTAAGCGGACAGCCAATCCATCCCCAGAATCACTCCAAAGTCCTCCATCTGTATCATAATCAGGTCAGCTGGCAGGCTATGTCCCCCGATGCTGACCCCGCAACCCGTGTACACCTCCTCAGCTACAAACAGCTGACCACTCGGACCTCTGATTACGAACGGATTCTCTAACAGTGTATAATCCTGGTCCAAACTAACTGCGAAACTGGCTGCGACAAACGAGTGCGTAGCGCCGGAATCAAAAAGCGTGTAAACGAGTCTGCCAGAAACTGAAACCATACCTGCTACCACGGATCCCGATGCTCTGGCATCCTTGTGTGTTAGGGCGTTGATACGCCCCTCAGCCCTAGGTGCGGACGAAGCAGCCACACTCTGCGTCGGACGGGTAGGTGCTGGCCGGTACCCTCCTCGCGATTGCTGTCCTCCTCCTCGTGCCTGGGGACCGCGGCCTCCTGCGCGCCCTCCAGTGCTCTGCACGGGAAGTATCTGCTGACCTCCTGCCCTAGATGGGCAGTCCCTCCTGACGTGGCCCGGCTGGCCACACTGGTAGCAGAGGGGAACCCGACTCCCGCCCTCAGTGAGTCCCTGCTGTCGGCTAGGCGGGGGTACGGTGCTGGCGACTGGCCCCTGTCGAGGGCCCCCAAAGGCCACTGATGGCCCTGCACAACGTGACGGCTCTCCTGCGGACGCCACGTGTCTCCGTTGAGTTCTCCTAACACGCCTGGTGTGGCGGCGGAAATCTCGTTCCACCACTAACTCCCCTGTTGTATGCTCGGAAGGGGGAGGGGGTGGCGACGTGGGTGGAAGCTGAAATTCTTCTCGAACCACCTCTCGAATCAGTTGGACGAGGTCCCGAGACGGTATACTCAGGAGAAGAGGAGGGGTAGTATGTATTCCAAGCCCGACATATCTGTCCCCCGGGTCCTAACCTCGGCCGCGCCTGCGGCCCACCCTCCTAGCTCCACGACGCGGCATCTCCTACAATGGAGACGCGAAACAAAATGAAAAGCTTCTAAACAGACAGTACCTAATGAAACCTCTAAGAGCTCATGTCAAGAGGTATGTTGTGGTGGCTACTCTAGTTATAACATGTGAATTGGTTATTTTCCAGTCAGTTGATTCACTTCTCGGGACGACCTTGCTCTGATACCATCTTGTAACGACCAGGTTCCCGAGTCCCAACGAGACACGAGAACCGGACCGACTCGACTAATCCCAAGACCTAGTCGTCCAACGAGGAAGTAACCAAAAGACAGTAAAATAAACCACATTCAGCATGAATATAACTAACAGTAAGAAAGTACAGCACTAAGGAAAGAAACTACTACAGTAGGTACCACCACAACAGTAAAACAGCATTTATCATATAACAAGAACTGCAGGTAAAGAAGGTACAGCGGAAACAAAAACTACTCACTAGAACAGAAACAAAAGGAGTACAAAAGGCTGTGGTAACTCTACTGGACCCTACTCGGCCCAGCGTCCTCTGCAGCCGCCGACCCTGTCTGCTCAACACCTGGTCCTGAAAAAGGTAACGAGTGTAACACGTCAGCAAAACGCTGAGTAGAGTGGCAAACTAACTAAAGGCAACAGTAGAGTGTACAGTAGCTGTTATGTTCTATTACTTCCTTTATTCACATCTTTCAATTTTTCTCACTATTTCATTTCTTTCTCAGATCCTTTACTTGATCTCGAATGTCCTCGTGGGAACAATCTTGATTGCAGTCTTTTCCAAAAGTAGAAGTAGCACGTGGTGCTCTCCTGGCCGGGAGAGTCCCCCGTGGTGATCCTACCCTCAATCAACCACCCCAAGGTCACTAACAGACGTAACGGTGACTACGGCACGCGCGATAAACGCACAGGTAGCTAGCCCGCACTGGCACGCGGTCAGTCGTTTCCGTTAACGGGTGCGCCCAAAGCACAGCACGGAACCAGGGCAGAGCCCTCTCAGTAACAGGGGTCCAACCCCTCCACAGTAACCAAACCGGGGCCTTGCCCCTCCACAGTCCGCGCACCCTCGCCTGACTACCCTGGTTTGCCCTAGTGGGCCTAACAAGTCGGTGAAGGAGGCTAGCAGAACCCCGGGGCCCGTGGGGTAGCTAGTACTCTCCTAACACTACTAGCTCTCCTCGGTACTACGTACACGAGGGCCAACAAGTCGGTACAGAGCGGCCAATCCTAACCCCGGGTCCCTGGGGCGGCTGGCCCCACTCTGCACTAAACAGGTACAGGTACTTCCCTTGGTACTGCGTACCCAAGAGACAGTACAAACTACATCTCAGTTCCATTCCTTTTTCTTCCCAGGAGTTCCACTCCTAATTCCCCGTAGGGTTCCAGCTCTTTATCTCAGAACATCATATGTTTCACTTTCCAGATTCACGTTCTCAAAATCCATGATCTCAAACATGTTTCTTTATTCATAACAGGCAGCTGTTAATTTAAATTACAGGCAGCTTTATATTCCTTTCCATTTTTCCAAGACTGCAGTATTATACATTCCACTAGTTTTTCCATCCTAAGATTCATGCCACATCCTAGGATCTAGCATACAACTAGTTTTCCAGCCCTAGGATTCATGCATCACCTAGGAGCTATCATTCCATACATTTCTCATTCCTAGGATTCATGCAATGTCCTAAATTCTAGTTATGGTTCCATACTTTAACAGGTTTTAAAAATAACTTAAGCCACTCTACCAGGTATAACGGGAGTAATGGGGGCGTGATCGGGAATCCCGCGTGCCTTCGCGACTCTCAAGACAGCAACTGAACAAGATCCTGTCACAAGGATTAAACACAAGGAGTGTCTCAAAACAGTGTATAGCTACTGTAGATGAGTAGAGGAATTAATTCTGAAGAGAACGCAACTCGAATCGCGGAAAACGGAGCCCGAACGGGCCCTAAACGGGTCGAAAAAGACGATACTGTGCAAAATCAGACGTCTGGAACTCCTTCCAGACGTCTTAAAAAGTGGATCAGAGAATTACCTGTTCAGCGTGGTTTCCCAGACGTCCAGAAGTCTGCGGGGACGTCTGCCTAGATCCCAGACGTCCGATGGTCCCTCCGGACGTCTGGAGGTCACTCCCGCCATCTGGTACAACTTACAGACGTCTGATTCGCAAAGGATGGCGAATCAGGGAACTTGCGCACAGCCAACCCCCCTCCCTCAGTACGGTCAGTCGACAAGAAGGAAGAAGAAAGCGGACACTCACCTTTCAGACGTCTGTATGATCTTACAGACGTCGACCTTGCCGTCTGGCTATCAACCCAGACGTCTGATTCTGGAAATTTTTCCAGAATCAGAACCCTGCTCGGCCTCCGCTCGCGACGCCGCCCGCGTCGCACCTCGCGCGTCTGCTGCTCAACCCGCAGCAGGTCCCTCTCCGCGTCGCTCCGCGCCCCCTGCGCCCTCCGTCGGCCGGCCAAGCCGCTCCGGCGAGCTCGCCCTCACGGCAGAGCTCCGCCCTCGTACGCCGCGCCTCCGCGCTCACTGCGGCCGCCGCTGCCGCCCTCGCGTCCGCTCGCTCTCGCGCACAGGAAGGAGAAGAAGGAGGAGACGGTGGAGACGGGAGGGGAGGCGCGCCCCTTTTAACGCCGCGCGGAGAGGAGAGAGAGAAGGCGGCAGACCGCCTGCAGCCGCAGAGAAAAGAGGGAATATGCGGTCTGCGCGCTCAGGCGCGCAGGCGACTCGCGTGTGTCGAAAATAACGGATTTCCAGACGTCTTGAAACTATCCCAGACGTCTTGTCCGACGTCTGAGCCACCTCCCAGACGTCTTAAAATACGTCTGGGGCACACATTCGTTACACCGGCACAACCCTAGGATACTTAGGTTTTCTGTAGAATACTTAGAAAACCAATATAGGGTTCAAACAGCACTTCCAGACGTCTAATTCCAAAATCAGACGTCTGATAAAGTACTTTAAGACGTCTGACTGTTGTTTCAGACATCTGATAACTGTTAGGCTGGACATAGTTGGTTCTGTCTGATGAAATCCGACGTCCAGACCTTAGACCATACGTCTTAGGAGACGTCTGATGACTTTGCCAGACGTCCAATTAGTGGACCGTTGGCTGGCTTAGCATACACTCAAGAATATGACCGTTAGAGCCTTATCAGACGTCCTTAGGCCATTCCAGACGTCTGATAATTGACCGTTTTGCCTCGGCTGACCCAAAATCTCTTCTCAGAGATTTTCTAGCCGTTGCAACGTTTGGAAATCAATTCCCACAGTAAAAGTAGGTTTCCAGACGTCCAGACATAGTGCCAGACGTCCTGTATGTCGTCTGATGGACTTGCGTAAAAACCCTGTTTAGATCTGATCCAAGTCAGGGAGAGACCCGCCCAAAATCAGACGTCTGACCTTGGAATCAGACGTCTTAAAGTGAACTTCCAGACGTCTGATGCTAGAATTAGACGTCTGATAAGCCTGTCAGAACAATGATTGTTCCTGATTTCGGGCTGATTCACTTGGGCTTTGTACCCAACGGCTATGGAAGCTTTTCTAAGCCTTCCAAAGCCTTCCTAAGGCCTCTATAAATAGAGGGGAGCCTTTACACACTTAGAGACACAAAAACACACCAAGAGAAACGCAAGACACACTTAAGCAACATACTTCCACTCTCTTGTGTCCTAGATAGCTCTTGCTCTCCAAGCTCAAGCTCCATCATCTTGAGAGCATCAAGCTTTCGCGCACCCGCTCTCCCGCCGTTGTTCACGAGAGCGACATTGCGCCATCGCGTGGCACACGCACCGCGTCATCAACTCGACGCACTCCTTGCAAAGGGGAGTTTCCTAAATCCTATAGAAGCTTAGGTTTATTACTTTGTTGGCTCTATAGGTTTGTTGTTTATTTTATCTTTGTCTTTTAGTTGGGTATTCGCCTTGCGAATTCCCGTCTCCTTCGTGGGACAAAATCCTTCTCGTGGAGAGAAGGGGTTGAGGAACGCTACCCTCGTACTTGTAGCGTGGTTGTACTGAGGTTGAATCACCCTTGTTTTAAAGTGATTCGGTTAGTGGATTTGATCAACTAGGTTGATCGGAAAATCCTAACTCGAGAGGGTTAGGTGGTGGTTTTCACCCGATTTGGGTTTCCACCTAAAAATCTTTGTGTACTTTGTGTGGTTGTCTATTATGTGATATTGTTTATATTTATTTCCGCATTTTATTACGTCACCCCTCCTAGTAGGGAACCTTCAGTTGTTGGGTTGTTCTTTTGAGTTTACCTTAATGGTGTGTATATTTTGATTCAATACTTTAATGATTGATTGATTGTTCATTTGAAGGATAGGCTAAAATTGGCCTATCCTTCTTTGTAGAAGATGATCTAGTCTCTTGATTCCATTTTATATCAGTAATTTTCTTTTGTTGTTGCTTCTTTTAACTTGAATACCATTTATGCCCATGCACCTGGTTACTGTATGGTAGCTTCATAATTATTTAAAATAAAGTTAATTTCCTTCGTTTATCATATTTCATTGGATGAAATTCAATTTGCCTCTTGGTTAAATTTCTTCGCATAAATGGTATTGTTGGGATGTCATTCCATCTTTTGTTTTTATATTGTATTTGTATGTTATTTTATTAATCTATTTCTATATCTTTGTAAAATTCAACAAAATAGATAATGATGAATCAAAATCTACTCCATATTTGGATTGTCACACCTGATTCTGACATTATCTTTTCAGCTATCACCTTTCTTATGTATCTTTTCTCTGTGTAAGTTACCATAATTGGAATCCATTTTTGATCTAAAAGTTGACATTGTTGCTTTTCTCATAGTTTCGCTTTAACTTTTAGGGTTAATTTATTTGAGTGATTAGGAAAGTAATGTTAAAAAATGTAAAATTGGTATTAATTCGTAATTGTGTTTACTTGTGATATGATGTTAATATCAATTTGTATTTACTTGAATTGATGTTAACTTGTGATGTTAACCCTTATGATATTTACTTGGTAGTGGTGTTAGATGTATAAAATATGAGAGATATTAGAGATATAATTAGTGTAGAAGTTTAATATAGATTTGACTGACATCGATTAAAATTAATGATAGACAAATTCATATTAAAATTATTAAATTCAAATTAATAAATAAAAAATTAAATAATCAAATAAACGAAAGTTAACTCCTCTATGAGTAAATTAGGTCATAAAAATATGATTTACTTCATGCATTATGCATCATTTTAGGCAATAAATGCTTCGTGGTATATCGGTGTGTATTTGCAACTTTCTTGGAATTTGGAATGCCTGATTTGACAGGTTTGTTGGTTTTGGTGTTGCTTTTACTCATGGTTGCCTAAGTAGTCACTGTGTCCACCATCAATGTAACTTTTTATTTCATGTTATCTTTACCATAAATTTTCTATCAGATTGCTCTTCTCCTGGAAAAAGAAATTATATATTTTATGTCGTCCTTATTGCATATACCATCTCGACGTTAATCACCTTTGCTCCGAGCTCAACCACCGACACCCGCAAACTAACTCTCGTCTCTCATGCGACCACCACCACGACCCCGGCGCCCACCTCTATAACCTTTTCCATGTGATCAACCAAACTTTACAATGCTTCCTCACCAGATTTCTTTTGGGCTTTCCGTTTGGTTTTTTTGTTATTCCTGTTGCTTCGCAACGATGGGCAAACGTCGAGCACTACCTTCGTCATTAGTGATAACATCTACAACACCAACATTGCCGTCGACCACCTCTCTAGCTTCAACGCTGTTGACAGGTACCTCATCATCGATCCTCTCCTATAGCCTCATATGATCCATAGAATATCAGGATAAAATTTGGGTCTTTTCATGTTAAATGATTGGAACCTTTTGGAAGATTTTGTTTATGGATGTTCGTTCTTCGGATGGGGTTATATAAGAACTAATTTAGCTGGTACGCACAACACTTTTCTTGTACTCCCACATTAAAGCACGCGTTAAAAGAAGTTGAATCCAAGAAATGATTTCAAAAAATAATGGGAACTTGATCAGAAAAGCTGGTGATGCTGCAGAGAGCATGTCAATGCTTTGATCTTTAGCTATAATTTTGCATTTTCTTTGACCGCACATGATATCAACACTCCCTTGGATATAGTACATGTCAGGAATTTTGCAAGAAGGAAAGGTAGATATAAATCATAGTATACACCAGAAGCCAACCTAAACAACGATTAAAAATGCAAATTTAGCAATACTTGTGATTGGAGGGGAGAAAAGATCCTTCAAATCCATCCTCCCTCCCCAATACTCTATACTTATCCTTCCTGGCCAAGCGGATGCATTTGAATCCCAATCTCTCTCCCAAAACTTCCTGCACGTGGTTTGCCACCTCGATTCTAGACTTCCCGCCGCCTCCGCAGGTCTTCTCCGGGGGCACCCTTTCCAGGAACGTCACCTCATACGTCGGCCTCGGGTTCATGAAGAAGAAAAACGGATCGACAATCTTCGAACCTCGAAAGGTGGTTCCATGGAAGAGCATCTCCTTCGTCTCGATTGCCACCGGCACGATGTTATCGGTGAGCTCCGCGAAGAGCGCGCTGAAGCGAAGGAGGAAAGGTCCGCGAGCGATGGTTCCCTCTGGGCACATCATCAAGTCTCCCTCTTGGAGGAGGGAGGAGATCGTAGCTCCATCGGTTCTTCTCTCCCGAACAAGTTCGTAGGTGGGGATAGGGGAGAGGAGTCGGAAGAGGCGATTGAGCTTATAGGTGACGCAAGGGAGGCGACGACCTAGGGCGAGGCATATGAATATTGGGTCGAGGTTGTTACGGTGGTTGAGCACGAAGAGGCGGCTAGGGGTGGCGTGGGGGTGCGATGGGGGAGGTGGTGTTCCATGGAAGATGAGGCGGACACCGGTGAGCCGAAGGCAAAGGCGAGCGATTGGTGGAGGAAGGGAGAGGAGGAAGAAGGAGATGCGGAGAAGGGAGAGGGGAAGGGCGATCGGAAGCCATAGGAACACAAGGAGGGCATGGAGGGGATCTGGTTTGTTGACGAAGCGACCATCGTAGAAGATGGTTATGGATTCAAGTAGATTCGGTGGAACTTTCTTGGCAGAGGGGTCTGGGTGGACCATGAAAGCCTCCTGAAACCATCACAAAGAGAAGGTGCAATGGTTAATGGATGAATACATGCATGAAATTTTGTTTGAGATGAGAAGGAAGAAAGCTTGTCGTGATTGTTTGAGCTTATTGGTCAATCATACATTTACTCTTAGACGTGGACATTGGTCAAGAATCTGTGGAGGCAGCCGTGTCTTACGTATGAAAGTAAAAGCAAAAGTTATGACTTGAACGTTTCCAACTCTAGTAATATAAAAGTGAAATGGGTAATCGTGACATCCGTGGAGGCATGCAGGAAGTGAGTTTCGACGACAAAACTCACATCCCCCTTATCCAAAAAAAAAAAGAAAAAAAAAGGGAGGAAAGAATTCAGGAGTTACAGGCCGCTCCCGATATTTGAAAGCGGATGGCAGTGATATGTTTGCATGCAAAGTAGCGTTAAAAAAAAAAGGCTTGAGTAAATCATCACTGATATCAAAGTGGTCTCACTCTCTCACACACACAGGTAGGAAAAGGGGTACTTTAATTGCAGTAAGTAAAAGTTTGCAGTCATGGGGGCTGAAATTGACGTCAGTGGCAACAATTTGAAGCCTTTGGATGTTGGTAGGTGGAGCTCCATTTATTAGTGAAATTATTATTCTTATCAAGTAAGAAAAATATAGGTTGAGCGGAGCCGCATGATTATGAATCCAGCCATCTAGAGGAACATGGTTGACATTTGTTACCCAACTAACCCACCAAACCAAAGTTAGAAATTTTTACTTTTACCATTAAAGGATGCACCAAATGAATCACGCAGTGCCAATTTGACGTTTCAACTTTAACAATCCCTATTTTCTTTCTGAAGAAATATATGTCCTTCAAAATTGATTTGTGTCAAAAATTCAATAAAAACTCAATATGGTATAAAATCCTATGTCATAATAATTAAAACGCTAATCAAGCTTATGAAGCAAGGTTTCTTAGTAGGGGTATCAATGTGATTGGAGTAAAAAAATTTGCATATGTTTCTGCCCCAATTTGCTTAAATAAGATTCTGGGTTATAAAAAAAAATCTCCATAATTTATGCATGAAGAAATAGATTTGTTGATATTTTGACAAGAAAAATCCAAAACATTTCTAAGCGGGAAACTTTGTGAACATTGGTTAGTGTTTAATGTCATTGTAATTAAGACATTGACCATGCCTTGCGACAATGTTGGGCCGCTAGTTTTCATGGCTTACTAAGTTCTAATTATGGTCTAACCTCACAATGACAAGTTAAGTAAAACCATACAAGGAAGAGCATTTTCTAACTAAATTTTGTAAAGAAAAAAATGGTGGCAAATTTGACTTTACATGCATGCGTACATATACAAATGCTTATAACATCTATGTTGTATCGATCAAACACCAAAAAAGTTACATCATCAATATTGTGACATTTTCTATGCTTGTCATGGGTTATAGCATCCATATCTTAACATAGATGATATAAAATTTTTACTTTTTAGTATTGTAGCAATTCCAAAATATTGATGCTATACAATCAGCTCGGTAATGTTTTTGGTACTTCTTATAACATTGATGTTGGGCCTTTTTAGTGTTTATTTGTTTAAATGCCATTGCAATGTCTATAGTGTTTTTAGTATTTGTTGATCATAGCATTGATGGCTACCACTGCAAAAAATATGCTCATATCTTTATGCTTGGTTTGAAATCCTTTCTTAGAGTTTATGCTCGACTTGCATCCCTGGCAATATCATTTATACTATAAATTAAGGACCATTCTTGGAACATTACTTATAATTCTTAAGAAAATATTTACCAAGGTATGTTTGTCAAATTATATTCTTAACGTTTGTAAAGTACTGTTTCTTGATTATTACCATGTATAAGGGATAACTCGTGACATATACTTTCTGCTACATTCTTTTGGATATTTCCTTGGCGTATAGCCCTTTTTCTTGTAATATAGAATATTTTCGGTTCTTTTATCTATATCATTGGTATTATATGATTTTGGGTGTCTGTTCTACCATAACATCTATGTCACAGAATTTTTACTGTTGTTTATAGCGTTGATGCTCTCAAAGCATCAAAGCTATGGTGCTTTTTTGCTAGATATATCCTTGATATTATGTTTTTGGCTTGTTAGGAGCACATGAGGGATGTTTGCATGCATGATGGCATGGATGTATGAATTTATTAATTAGTATCCTTTTAAAGAATAGTAAGATTCAATGGACTATTTTGACATTTTTCTGATATTGTAGATTAGACAATCATTGGGTACAAAGAATTTTTGGAAAAGGAATTTCTTACCGTGAAAGAAAAAAATAGATCGCATAGGGAAAATGAAAGAGTAAAATCGAAAGAATTAGTTCAATGTACGTAGAATGGTGTAGGGAACCTAACGTCATTAAGGTTTGACAAGAATTATCCAAGAGTGAAAGACGATGGGGTTAAATTTGTAGAAAAGGAGGTCACTGCCTATCAATTCAAATGTTTATTCACAACTAAACTATTGATGTCCAGATAAATGTTTTATAGAAAGATGGCCGTTTAATAGAGGGAAGTAAGAAAAATGAATTGTAAGAGGGATTAGAAAAAAAAATGAAATTAGAAGGGGAAAAAGTCACCTTTTTTTATCTGGGTGAGAAGAAAAGAAATTGAAATGGATGTTTAGATGAAAATTATATCATGTCAAGGAATTTCAAGAAATAAATTTCAAGGTGGAATGGTTCTATTTAGAAATTGAAAGTAAAAAGTCAGAATAGAATAATTTTAAATAAAGAATTTGGTGCCTAATTTCGATAACCAAACGAGTCTTAAGTGATGGATGATTAGATAGGGCTCCCATCTCAATTATCAAGAATGAAGGTAGTGACATAAGACTGTCAGTGGGCACAATCAGATTGGGCCTTCTAACGTGATTGCCTTCACGTCTCGGGGCCGCACCACGTGGTTGGTTATATGGGCACATAATATGGACATACTTCATTTTGTTCTATTGTTCACCATTACGATTTCGAAAGTTTGATCACCCTTCAGGCCTCCTGGACCATGACCTAATTAGTTATATTAATAAACAATCGTGGATATGGTATCATGAGTATTATTGCCGATTATTATTCGTTTATTTTTTTCATAGTAATATTTTGATTTTGATGCGGTGATATTGTAGCTATTATCAATTTCTTAATTTTTCTACCTCTCGGTAGAGTCCCTCACATTTGATCAACTCTTTTTTTTTTTGTCTCTCTCTCACCCTCCTTCCTCTTCAAATCATTTTACATCCATGTATAATATTTTTGTACTCGTACAATTTAATTATGAACATGTAATTTGATTAAATCATATTACATTACTCTTGTATAATTTAATTTTGGATTGATGTAAAATCAACTTATATCGATATAAAATAATTTAAAATTTAATTATATTTATATAATTTGATTTTACATATATCAATGTAAAATGATTCAAAATCAAATTACATAGATATAAAATAATTTAAAATAAAAAATTATAGATACATTTTAATTTAAGATAAAGAATCATCTAAAAGTTTATTAAAAAAAATGACCTTTACAAAATAGAAAATTACTCAGTAAAAAAAAAAATCATTGGTGTAAAATAAAAAATTATTAATTTATTTAAAATTATTTTTATTTTAAATATTTAAAATAAAGTGAGAGTATAAAGATTTTATCCAAATATAATATTTTAAAATGACATGTAATATATTAAGATGGTTGTACGTGTAAAGTACGAGGAGACTTATGCCAGTTTATTTAGATTTTGTTCAACCAAATCCCTAGGCTTTAATTCAATAGATTGACTAAATCTAAGGGCATCTACGACAGCGTAAGTGGATTAATACCCTTAGATAAGCGATATGTTGATTGACTGGATTGTTGTCTAAGGATTTAGAAATTTTAATTTCACTGAGAACAAAATCGGTTAGATTTTCAGGTCCAAACAATTAAATAGTGCATTCCATAGCGATGAAATCATAAAGTAGCTCAAAAATTAAGAACATAAAGACAACGTTATAAGTAAATGTATACCGAGTAAAGTATTTGGACGGCACCAATCCTAAACTGGTGAACGTCCAGCAAAACAGAATCCCTTCAAATAAACAACTTGAATGGAATGACTAACTTGATTTTGCATAATTAAAGAGATAAAAGATAGTTATCATGTTTTAGAAACTAGAACATACAATATTGATAATTATTTGAAGTATGTAAGTGAAAAATGTCTTAAATCAAAGGTAACTCTAAATAATTTTCTAACTTATTAAGGACATAAGAATTGTTACTTTAAAATTACAATAAATATTAATGTGGGAGAATGCATGAGAGATGAATACTGTGGTCATAAAGTGAATAAATTTGTGAAATAAGAAAATGAGTATGAAAAAAATAAAATAAATAATAAATAAGTAAGTTAATTTATTTGAATATTTTGATAAATTAAAATTATTTTACCTAGAAGATAAAATAATTTTATTTTAAATTAAATTTACTTAATCCGTCGTAAATATAAGATGATTGAGTTACATATTAAATATTTAATTCGTCAATTAAACATCCCCTTGTGTGTGTTAATATATATATATATTACATTTACGAGTAAAAACGCTACAGGAACGTACGTGCTCAAACCGTAGCCGATGTTTTTGGTGGGATCAATTTCTCTTGTTATAGCAAGAACAGATTATAAGTGAAAATCTATCTGATCGAAGGAAACCATGAATACGTAGAAATATATGTTAAAGGTTTTCGTGTTATACGTCGTATGCATAGCTAGAAAAAGCGACTTTACATGCCTTGTCGATACTTATTTGTCTCTACAGAAAATACATGCTTGGATCGCAAAAGTATATGTATTTAGTGTTTGGATGAAGGTATAAAAATATAAAAGTTAACATATTTTGTAATATGTTATGTGATATATTGGTATAAAATTACCATCAATTATTTTACAATGAGGTAAAATCACCATCAATTATTTTGAAATTATGTAAAATCATCTAAAATCACTTTACACATGTGTAAAATTATTCAATGGCTAGTTTGCATCAGTGTAAAATCACCATGAATCACTTTACATTAATGTAAAATCACTCTATAACCATTTACACAGGTACAAAATTACGCAGAAATACTTTATACATCGATGCAAATCGATGTACTATATAAACACATTGCAAAACACGTCGCATGATACATATTTATACATTTTAACTTAATGTTTACATCACCTTTTGCTCTATCTTTCAGACTCTGTTTGTAAACGATATAAGATGAGGGATAAAAATAAACTATTTCAATCAACATCTCCATGTATTATCCTATTACATTATATCAATATCAATACATATTAAAATATATCTTCTTAAATATAATATATTTATTAAAATATATTTAAAATATTATATCAATCCACTATATCAAGAAATTTATATTAAATAAATATCTATTTATATTATATCATTATCATCTGTCATTTTTATCTCAAAAAATTATAATCATTAGATTTAACTCCGTTAAGAAACACTTCTCTCACCTTATGCGAAGTTTGTCTCGATAATAAATGCTAGATTTTATTAGGATTAGTTTACTTGAGGGGTTAAAAAAGTAGTATTAAGAAATGTAAAATTGGTGTTAACTCAATTATATTTACTTGTGATGTGATGTTAACATCAATTTGTGTTTATTTAAATTGGTGTTAAGTTGTGGTGTTAACTCTTATGGTGTTTACTTGGTATTGGTATTAGATATATAAAACATAAGAGATGTCAGAGACATAAGTGGTATAGAATTTTAATAGTTATTTAGCTAATACCAGTTGAAACTGGTGTTAGACAAATTCGTATTAAAGTTGTTAAACTCAAATTAGCAAATAAAAAATTAAATAGTCAATTAAACGAAAATTTTGAAAGGTTAATCCTCCAAATAAATTAGAACTTGAGATATGCTACCACCGGAGATTACATCCATTAAAGACTAATTATGAATGTTGTTCTGACAGTAATACTGCAAAAAGAAAGGTTGACCTACATGGGTTGAATTGTAAAGCAAAGGTGTAGATTGGAGGTTTATTTGTTTACCTCAATGAGCTATCAAATGTGCACCATACTCTGTTTTTTTTTCTTTTTGCTTCTTTTTTTCCTAAAATAAATACTATAACTAATATAGGATCAATGATTCAAACCTTATTAATGGGTAAATTATCAGATAAAATCATTAGATAGATTATGTTTGATGGACTCTACGATCAAATGGGAAGAAATAATTGGAAACAACGAACATGCGGTGAAAATGACATGTATAACTTAGATAACAAAAAAAATTGAGAATTAAGTTTCTTATAAAAATATCATTTATAACTTGTAAAACATGGTCAAGATCATTAACTCATAAAATCATAATGCACAATAGTTTATATTGAAGCTAAGTTTCGCACGAGTCAAGGGCCTTATGAACATTGACAAAGATAAGGGAAGATTGTGGGAGATGTAGATGCCAACGAAAATAGCAACGGTAAGAGAATGGTGGTAGGAGAAACCATGTTAGAAGGAAGAGGACGAGTGTGAGAGGCGGAGGGAGAGGTCAAAGGAAGGACAATTGGTACAACCCGTAACTTCTAAACTTTCTTGATAACCATGCAACGAAACCATTGCGTTTAATAATTTTTCTCCGCGTTTGCCTCCACAATGACAAGGTTCCTATTGCTGACCCCATCTAACCTAAGTTCCTAGCTTTGTCTCTGTATTTCTTTCCACTTATTCTTTTATAATATGAGCTCTTCAGTGGTACAACATGGATATGGTCTATTACAATATCTTCGGAGTTCACAAATCGAATAAACTCGTTGTCCATCAAACCATGTTATGTAATAATTGTAGAAGTTTTTGACAGTCCCAACTATTCTTGTTGTACATAATTGTCATCTTGGCTCACGAGGGAATGGTCAAATGGTAGAAAATTTTTTATTCTAATAGGAGGGATTCAGGTTCTAAGTTTTCATCCCTTACGAGAAATTGGTACGTTGAAGGTGGCAATTCCCCTCCCTATTTGCCCAGGTAAAATTCTGGCTTATTAAAAAAAATTTTGTCATTTTATCATGGGTTATTAATGCCTAATGAGTTGAGTGACGTGTATCCGAGTATTTGTTTATGAGTGTAAGTGCTTGGAGCCGTAAGATTAAAATTGAAGGGCTCCACCTTACATCTCTGGTTATATTCTGGCGATACACGACGCTGGAGTGGGGCTTTTCTTTTTTTTTATTTTTTAATTTTAAAGTAATCTTGACAATGCCCTCAGTATGCTTTCAAGAATATTCTCTTTGTGAATGTCTAATACACAACACAAAATTCTACCTGATTCCAAGTTCAAATTTCGTTTTGAAATCTTTGAGCTCAATAGGAAATCACCTAGAGATACATAAATGCCAAACAGTTTATTAACTTAACTTATCTCTCTCTCTCTCTCTCTCTCTCTCTCTCTCTATATCTATGGTCTTTTTTTAAGTTGAAAAAGGCTAATTTTACTTTCATCTTTTATGGAACACATTTCCCCTTGACTAATTATTTGTTACTAAGATTTAATTTCTCTTTTTTGGATATAGTGGATTTTTTGTTTTCGATGACTTAGAATTTTATTTAGATAAATTAAAAAAAAAATAATTATACACTGCATACCATTCTATTAGAACTTAATTCTCTCTTATCAAAATAAAAAATCTCCGCTAACTATTTGACCTTGCTACGGTGGACAAAGAGGATTTTATTTGAAGCGATTGTCCAAAAATGCCCACAAATAAAATCTTGCTTTACTGTGGTCAGATAGTTTACTTCTTCGATATTTTTCTCTCCTTTGGAATCGTCGTCGAGCAAGAAGTGTCTCGAGGACCCGCTGCATATTCTTTTGCAAGTACATATTGATCGGCATTCCTAAAAAAGAAAAAAAAAAGGCACATATTGATCGGTGAAGGACGAATCGCGCTCATTATTATAAGAATAAAGAAAATAGAAAAATCGTAAAAATTACTTTTGTAATATACTTGACAACGGATGATTTTTTTTTTTAAATGTGGGAGGTGATTTTGATATTCGAATCAACCATTATGATTAATTTTTAATTTAAATTAAGAATTATTAATAATTTATATTTATAAATTAAATATTATTGATGATATTTAAAATATAGGTGATAATTTTGAGTCATACGTGACAAGTGGTGATAATTTGTTGTTCTATGGTAAATTTCACCATGTGTATGAAGTGTAAGAGATGTGTGGCTGTGTGTACAATAATGAAAAATATCATTGGTGATATTTACATGTACTAATATATTCTGTAGTTGGATCCTGCATAGGTAAGGTTGTCAAAAAAATAAAATTGAACTCTCCTAATTTGATCTAAACCTGACCTGATTAATGGATTTTAATTCACTTACATTAAACAGATTTAAATTCATTTATTAAATGGGTCAGGTTCACATTTACCTCTACGAGGTCGCTCAATTCAATAAATCAAATTAATGAGAAAAAATTTTCCCATTTAACGCATTTAACTTCACGTTTCCTATTTAATCTATTTAATCCGTTATTAAATATGTTAAACACGTTGACTCAAGTTTGACGAATGTAAACAGGTTGGATTCGACTTTGAGCATATAGAGCTAGTTAGATAAAGAGGTTAGACCCGATTCGATCCATTTACAAATGAATTTGATCTAATATATTGGATCCGACCCATTTTCACAACGCTACGCCCAGGCAGAGGAAGCGTGCACCCGACGGAAACGTGTGATGTGCTTATCGCTTCTGTGTTGCAAGTGTCCTAAAAGGAAAAAATGTTTGTTACAATGAAAAGAAGATACATTTAACGCAACTGTTTGAATAGCCGAACAGAAGTTTTAATCGAAATGGAGCGAGAATTTAACTTTTAAACCGGACCGTCTATTTCCACAAGATTTTTTTTGCTCCTACCTTGCATGGTGGCCTACGAGGAGGTGGAGCCTATAAAGACATCAGCTTATAATTATAGCTGTTTCAGGTAGCGTCCTGAAATAAGCTACAGCATCCGCCGAGAGTACTATTGCTTGCAGCTGAGCATACTGCAGAATGCATGAATTGCCAGACACCAGGAAAAGACTCCTGTGCCCCTCTACACCAGGGAAGTCTCCTACCATCCTTACAGAAGCTTCCACCGTATAAATAATTAATTATAAACTTATTCTTTACGTGTACTACTTTTCTCAAATTGTGCTCTTGGATCCTCCTAAGTGAAAGTAATCACGCACATACACATCACCTTTTTTTTTGCCCAAAGTAGCAAATTAAAATAAAAACGCATGTACGCATGAAGTAGCACATGCTTATTTGTCGTAGATCAAAACAAGAAAGAATTAGTGGAGCCAATTTCCTCTCAACATGGAGGTACAGAATTTAGATCCTATCAATGATAGGTTGTTTGGAGGATCTATGAGAAATTAGAGTGTTTCTGTAGATACCACGAGCAATAATTCTAACCCTTTGTTGCCGTACGTACCTTAGGCCTCCGATGCAGGAGAAGTGGAGGGGCACCTTCTCCACGAGATTTTGAGATACTATTCATGAAAAATTATCATATTATTCATCACTTCTATCAATATCTATCACATTACATAAATATTAATATATATTAAAACATATGTACTTTTAACGTAACATGTCTAATGAAAGGTAAAAGTTATCGTCAAATTTAAAATTCTGTAAAAAAAATTCAAGAAAAGACCCAACCACCTAGGTACGAAGTAAACAATCGGACCCTACTTGACCGGTCTACGTTTAGGTAGATGTGGATCCGCTCACATGTAGGTAAGTTTGGACAAACCTAACGTACTAGAAGATCCGATTTGATAACGAACATGTCCTGACAGAAAATCCTACGACAAGATCTTCTTCTGACACTATAAATAGCAAAGAGAGATCCTCGATGCTTCTATTCATGTGATCTAGAAGAAAAAGAGATTGTATTACCACTGTTCACTAGTAAATATTTAAGAGCATTGTTCTCTCCTAAGACGTATACCTCTCATAGTGAAATTGGATCACTAATCTTCTTATTTTCTTTGTGATTAATTTTCTATGACTTGTTAAATTGGATCTCTAATTATTTAAGAGATTCGATTAATATCATTAAATTATATTTATTATATCATATTTACCCACTTACATCTGTACTTTAATATTAAATAAATATTTCCTGACATTAAAAAAATTAAAAAAAAAACAAAAACACATCTTCACTTATCGTATTCTTGTAATATTTTATCTCGCAACCAGCCGTGAAGTCTCTTTGCCTTACGTGGACATAATCTGCGCAGCGAACCTAAGTACATGTCAGGTGGGGCACGTGTGGCCCCGAAAGTTTGTAAAATTTGCATGCAGAGCTCTTCTTGTTTTGGAAACAGAGAAAAAGAATCGGTCCATTCTATACTGCGGTGCCCTCCCAATCCCGACCTTCTGAGGTCACTTGTGCTTCTTCGTTCGGGAGAAAAAACAAAGAAGGCCCGACCCATTTTATGGTGCAGTGCAGCCAAACCCCAAAGACAGTCATCGAAAAAGGAAAACTAATTAGAAAAGAAAAACCATTGTCTATCCCATAAATGACGTGCCCTTTATCCTCTCAAATTGGCTACATGCAACGGTGCAACCATCATACTGCAAGCATATCTTGAGCATCAAATTCAAAAGAAGAAATAAAAATGGTTAAGGTTTAGTTTATGGAGGGGTTAACTTCTTTTTTTTGAGGTTAATCCTCATTTATTTTGAGGGATAACTCAATCTCTCTTTGAATTATCGACCCGTGTTATCTTAACATCGATTTGAAGAGAAGTTGATCTAACCCTCCACTTAACCTCCGATCTCTCTCTTTTATCCCTTCTCACATAATAAGATAATCCTAATCTCTAACTCATATTCAATAAATACAAATAAAGATTAACTTTTATTTACAAGTAAATAGAAACATAAGTTAATTTTTATTATAATTTTACTAATATAAATTAGCTAACACACGTTATAAACTAACCCTAAAGTAACTCTAATCCATCCATTCTGTAATGTGACCTGACTGCTGGTATTCTCTACCCTCCCAACGATTCCAAGTTCAACATCCCAAAAAATACAATGACTTAATAATTATTCTCTCCCTACTCCAATAACCTGTAGGTCTGCCACTCGTAATGTCTTTTACCGAGGGTAGGTTTGCCCGAGGGATAACTTATATTTCGAAATAAATTTTGGTTAAATAGGATAGGAAAGATGGCATTGAAATGAAAATGATTAGTATATTAATTTAATGTTAATTGATAATATTTTAATATAATATTTTTGAGAGTAATAGATTGATATGGTGTAATATAATAAATATATTTTAATAAATTTTATATTGAAATATATATATTTTAATATATATTAATGTTAATATGATATAATAAAATTAATTAAAAATATATTTTAATACATGTCAGTGTTAGAAGGACAGAGACGACTCTTCCCACCTTCACCCCCACGTACGAATTAAGAAGAAGGAGGAGAGAATATCCGTCGTCAGGGGTTCGTCATCCGTCGGTACACCGCTGAACCCTTGGCGGGAGCTCGTCCTACCCAAATTACTATACTCGTCCTACGTCCCCTGTGATGGATCCTGGACGCCACAAACCCATGAAAAAAATAAATAAATAAAAATTTGTTTCTTTTAGACTCAGTTTGTCAGTGGAATTGATTTAGATTATGAATTAATTTAAATATTTTTTTAAATTTTAATACAAATATCTTGTCAATATAATAATTATTTTTTACTTTCACTTTTACTATTAAAAATATACATTATATCTTTTACTGTTACTTTTAAAAATAAATAAATACTTATTAACATTTTTTATATTCATTTATATTATTAAATAAATATCTATTAATATTATATCAATACATCAATCATTTGAATTTTATATTTAATTATATCCTTATTACCCCCACCTAAATAAACATCATTTTTATTTATTTTATTTTAATTTATTCTTACATTATTTTATCCCTCGTCAGAATGCAGCCTTAATTTACATACAACACAAACCTGGCATGACCAAAGCGCACACAAACGTGCATTTTTTTATCTTTCATTTTCTAAAACTTTAAAGGAAAAAAAAATGATATTCTTTATCTCAAGGGAAAAGGAGGGAGGTGTCCACTTAACTTTATTTTTCCAGGTAATGTCCGTAGAGTCTTATTGGCTGAGCTATCCTAAGCAGGTATATATATAAAAAAAATTTTTTTTTTAACGATTCAAAATCTTATCTAGATAAAATTTAAAAAAATTAATCATCTCTCCTGCACTAATCTTATGGATAAAATAAAGATGATGACTTGAAGATAGAATTTTTCTATCAAAATCGAGAGGTCTCGCCATTTGATCATATATCTTAATGGATGAAGTATTTACTTATTTTAGCTATAGGTAAACGTGCGCAAGAAAAAAATAACCGTACCACACACCACGCGAGACCGTGAGCACCTGATTAGTAATTTACCTCTACGTACGTTACCTTGCAGATATGCATGAAGTGGTGATCAGACTCCGCGCTCCCAACTCCAACCTCCGGTCCTTCTCCTCCAAACACCTCCTCCACCTCCTCCCTCCTCCTCCTGCCTTCCACCACCCCTCCCCGGAGTCCCGTCACCCTCCCGGTGACCTTACCGATCCGGACCTCGCTCCCCACCACCTCGGCGTCCTTTCCCAGGTACCCCTTTACGAAGGCGGCCACGACGACCCTCGGCCACGCCGTGACCACCACCCTCCTCCCCCCGCACGCCCTCAGCGCCCGCCACGCATCCTCGCGCACGTCCCCGGCCATGAACCTCGGCAGCACGGCGGTTGCAACGTGCTCGACGTCGTGAATGGGGAGCCCCGAGAGCGCCACGTGGGCGAGGACGGCGACGCGGGAGGGCTCGGGGAGGAGGAGGGTGAAGGGGTGCAGGAGGAGGAGGAGGAGGCCCCGGAGGAGGTTCCCGGCCTCGACGGCCACCAGGAAGAGGTAGGGGAAGGGGTCGCGGGAGGTGAGGATACCGCCCTCGAGGGCCGCCACGATGGAGTGGGACCCGCGGCCCCACGGCTCGAAGTGGGAGATAGAGGGGAAGCCTCGGCTGCCGCTGCGAACACCTGAAGCTTCTCCTACTCCTCCTCCCATCTCTCTATCTCTCTTTCTCTCTTCTCTTCTTAGTCTTTCTTTCTATCTTTTTACAAGTCTCCTCCGGTGACGTAGTTGGAGTGCGTATGAGCTGAATCGGGGAGGGGGTGTGTGAGCTAAATAGGGGAGGGAACGAGCGATCTGCGTCAGGGGTGTCCAAGTGACTGTTTTGCCCTCGTCGTTGAATTCCACTTTTTATTATTTTCTTTTATATATATATATTTCCCTTGGTCTCGTACAAGTATTATTTTTGTGGCTAGAGACACACTCCGAGCCCCCACGAGAAAAGTCAATGTTTTTAAAATTTGAATGGACTAGGACAGTTCAATCGGTCAAGGGATTTTTTACTTAAAAAATCAAGGGACCGATGTGAATCGGTGAACCACGTACTCGTTAACCCATTGAACTAAATCGGATGTTTGGACTGTGGTTGAAGTGATTTTGATCTTTCCTTACCCCATTTATGGTTTGCTTTAGATTCAATTGATTAGGAAGCTTGTGGTTGATGATATGAATTAAATACTCATAGATATTTGGTAATATATGTTTACAGCATACGATGAATGTTAAGTATTTCATTTACACTCACCCAAAATGGTTAAACGTTGGTTTGAGTGAAAAACTTAGTTTGGTTTCGTAATGGTTTCAAAGATGGTAATATAATGTTGACAACGGCATCTGGTTTTCTTGGTTGAACCTAAGAAGAATCAAATCACTACATTTTTGGTTCGGTATTCTGTGTGGTTTTGATAATATTGAGAAAAATTCGATGTTCTTGGAAAATTTGCTGCATGCCTTTCGATTGTAACTGTATTCCCTTTTTTATTCTTTAAATTTTGTCCCGGGCTTATATATACGAAATCAGCGGAA
Organism: Thalassia testudinum; assembly: GCA_037157565.1. NCBI lineage: Eukaryota > Viridiplantae > Streptophyta > Magnoliopsida > Alismatales > Hydrocharitaceae > Thalassia > Thalassia testudinum. The sequence continues at coordinate 18,611,847 of JAZHRO010000002.1, read as the reverse complement.
TGCATTAAGTATGGGTGATGATTGCTTGAAAAAAAAATTTTACAACCATGCCCCAGAAGATATCTAATTACACCTATACCTATGAATGTTTTATTATTACATTGACACTCCTACAAACTTGTGCCGTTACATACATATGCACCTAAGTACAAATAAAGGTAACTACGGTTAATATGTAAGTCATCGTCATAAATAATAGAAAGAAATTGAGTTTTTACATCCATACCTCTTATGATATTTCTAATTACATTTAAATCTCCTAAATAGTAAAATATTTCTCTTGTAATGGAGAGGAAGGGGAGGGGGAAGGAGGGGGGGTGTTGCCTGGGAAGGAGGTGGGGTGGTGGTGGCTACAAATAAGGGAGAAGGGGTAGCGGTAGTTGGGGAGGAGGAAGAAGGAGAATGGCAACCTTCGGGGATGATCTCAGCACTGTCGCCACTTAGTGAAAGGTGTGATCTAAGCTTGAGAGGGAGAAAGAAGGGGAGAAAAGGAGGAGGAAGAAAAGAAGAGGACAAAAAAATATGAATAGTGATATTGATATAATTTTAAAACATTGATAGGGATATTGATATAATTGTAAAATTTATATTGTTAACTTTAACGACCATTAAGGAATATCCCCTCAAATTTAATGAATACTTAATTTAAAGGTATAATTGTCATGAGGTGCAAGCTTATAGATACAATGTGATAATGAGATTTATAAGAGTATATATGTAATCATATATGTATTTAGGGAAATGGATGTAAAGATTCTTACAAAAAAAAAAAAAAAAAAAATGGGGTGACGGGACATTTACGATAAGTCGTCAACCTTCTATATATTGAAAAAAGAAATCAAAATCAAAATCATGCCTTACACTAACGCACCAATCTTTGGTTAGATCACGTGTTGTTTTAGATTTTCGCTTTTTGAGTAAGTGTTACCCTCAATCTTAGAAGGTGTGTTGCCCTTTTTAAAAGATAACTATGCAATCTAATTCTATCCATTAATAAAATCTCTCTTTGCATAAACAAATAAAGTTTCTCCTGAAACTCTTCGGATCCTCCAGCAGTAAGCCATCCGATTTCCCTGAGATTTCTGCAAATAACTTGCACGTTCAGAAGATAGTGACGTGGCTATAAATCAATTTGGATATTTTATGTGGGTTCATTGGTTACAACGAGTTTTCAAAGATCACTTTTTCATAATTACATAACAATTAGGACTTAATTCATTGGCATTAGGATCAGAAGGAAATAGCGCTGCTCAAATAAGCGAGCGACCAATTGTGAAGCGGCCGATTAAGAGAGATTGTGTTTAAGTGGAGCCTTGAATAATCGTACAACTTTACGAGCTTAGAGAAAAAGAGGCGTAGATATGACGATGAGGGATCATTGCTTAATAATTTAGGTACAATCGATTTGATTGGTTATGTTGTTCATTGGGTGCTTACGCAGCTTGCCTTCCAGGGTTAGTTTTTCCTTTAATTTCTCAATCATATTTTAGTTTAGGCCAAAACTCTCTACTTTATCCAGATGACAATAGAGTGAAACGGAGGATCGACGTATAGGGAAATACTTTAATTCTTCCTTCCCTGGTAATGAGCTGTCCATGTGAGATTCGTCCATATATATTTTCCTCTAATTTACGTTGATTATATTCCGACTTGTAGATGCACACCGTTTGTGTTCGGTTTTTGACGAACGGTTTACATGGAAAGTGGAAAAAGATAAAGGACGTACGTCTTTGGCTTGGTATTGGATTATACATAAAGGGTTAATTTATTTAAGGAATTAATCCTTATTTATTTGGAGGGTTAACTTTTTTTTGGCTAACATAGGTTAAGAGTTTTTAACATTGATTTGTTTAACATCGGTTGCTATTAGTGTTACTCAAACCTATATTTAAGTCCTATGAATTTGTTGTACTCTCGCGATCTCTGATTTAAATTCTTAATACTACTAACAAGTAAACATCACAAGAGTTAACACTCTAACTTAACATAAATTGATGTTAACACCACTCTACAAGTAAACATAATTGAGGGTTAACAACAGTTTCACATTTCTTAACACTACTTCCTTAACCCTCCAAATAAATTAGCCTAAAAGATAGTTTTTGCTGAATATTCTAACGAATTTACTCCGATAAGCAATATAATATGGACGTGCTTGTTTTGCTAATATACATATATAATGATCCAGCTTAACAAATTGTAAGTAAATGTAATGACTCGTTACACTTTTGGCTATTTAAGATATCTGGAGTTTCAGTCAGACGTTTGTCCAAACGTCTGGATCCGTTCCCAGACGTCTGAAAGTGGAATTTCGTATTGCGCTTTGCGCTCTGCACGCAGGCGACACGCAGAGACCATTCCCTTCTCTTTCCCTTCCTCATTCTCCCCCGAACCCTAAACCCCACACCCTCTTATTTATACCCCTCCCCCTTCTCCTCTCCTCACACCACTAGCCACCACCACCTCCAGATCTCCTGTGCAGCAGTGGCGAGGGCGGATGAGAGAGGCGAGTGGGGGGCGAGTGAGGGAGAGAGAGAGGGAGGAAGGAGGAGAGTGTGGGAGGAGGAGGAGGACCAAGGTCGGTGAAGCTCGAGGAGGAGCCGATGAGGAGCTGCTTAAGCTCCTACAGCAGCTGGAGCTACTGCTGCAGGAGGAGGAGTGAGCGGAGAGAGCTGCGAGGAGTTCCTGATACTGGAAGTTTTCCAATATTAGATGTCTGGAGTGGAGTCCAGACGACTGGCAGGGTACCTGGACATCTGGAGCTAAGGCCAGATGTTTGAAAGCACATTTATCGCAAGGTACGTATCTCCCTACGCCATGCATATCGCAGTGCAGGGGTTATTGTTGGTTAACCACGCCTGCGATTGCATACGTAGGTGCAGCTTTGGGAAGGAGTACGGAATGCTTTCCCATGCGCTTTTTGACATCTAAACACATCACCAGACGTTCGGAGCTGCGTCCAGACGACCGGAGACATTGTCCGACATCTGAAACTGTTTTCAGACTGTCGCAGTGAAGGTCTGGACATCTAATCAGCAGCAAGAGACACAAGATAAGATCTGACTCCTTTTAAGACGTTTGGGATTATTCCCAGACGTTTGATTTTGAACAATAGGCACGTTTTTGACCTGTTTAGGATCCGATCGGGATCCGTTTTGCACAAACTAAATACCTGCACTTTCCTCTCAAGTTTCTCTACGTACTAGAGTCTGTTATACACTGTTCTGAACTCTCCTTTTGTGATGTATTCTCTGGTATAGGGTTTTAGCCTGCTGCACGTTTGGGGTTTGCAGAGACGTTTGGGTCTGCGGTTCAAGCCCCCATTACTCCCGTGTTTCCTGGTAGAGTGGTTTAATCCAGTTATTAATATTTGAATAAGAATGTGCTTGGTTGAATTAGCCAAATGGAACTTTAGGATGTAGAATGAACCCTAGGGTAGATAAATGAATGAACCGTTTGTACTGTATGGTTTACTTACATGCGTGATCGAGATAAACTGCTAGAAATTTCCTGTATTATAATTGTGAGTTGCTTGTTAGAATATGAGCTGCATGTATTTAATAAACAATTACCTGTGAAATCACCAGTTGCATGTATTGAGAATTGAATTATAAAAACACGAGCTACTTGTATATGGATGAGAAATGAATTATGAAAGATGAGATCTGGATCGGGATAAATGAGGTGAACATGAACATAAACCCTACTGGGAATTAGGAGTAGAACTCCTGTGGATAGACGGACACCTAGAATGTAGACGGGAAGTATGTTGACCCTTGAGTACGTGGTACTAAGGAGAGCAACTGTCCCCTTTTGTGTAGAGCAGAGCTAGCCTCCCTTGGGTTGAGACACGGGGTTAGGATTGGCCACTCTACATCGACTCCTGTTGGCTCTCGTGTATGTGGTACCGAGGCGAGCTACTAGTGTAGGGAGGGAGCTAGCCACCCAACGGGGCCCGGGGTTCAGCTAGCCACCCTACACCGACTTGTTAGGCCCTCTGGGCAAACTGGGGTAGTCAGACAAGGGTGCGCGGACTGTGGAGGGGTGAGATCCCTGTTTGATTCTGTGAGGCAAGTCCCCTGTTCTGAGAGGGCAAGGCCCCATACTGTTCCGTGTTATACTTTAGGCGTACCCACTAACGGAAATGACTAACCGCGTGTCAGTGCAGGGTAGGTACCCGTGTGCTTATCACGCGTGCCGTAGTCACCGCTACATCTTGACAGTGACCTCGGGGTGGTTGACTGGGTGTAGGATTACCACGGGGGACTCTCCCAGCTAGGAGAGCACCACGTGTACCTTCTACTCTACGGAAAAGACTGTAATCAAGATTGTTTCCATGAGGAACATGTGTTACGACCCGATTCCCGGATCCCTACAGGACCTGAGACCGGCTCACCTCGACTAATTCCAAGACCCTATCGTCTAACAAGAAATAACCAAAAAGTAGGAAAGTAAACCACATTTACATATGCCATATAACTAAGCAGTAAAAACGTACAAAACAGTAAAGGAAAGTAAAACTGTTGTTCCATTACATATCACCACAACAACAGAACAACAGAACGAAAGTAAACAGTAGAGACAACAGTAATTGAAAGTTTAATACTTACTACAACAGGAAAGGAACAACAAAGAAGTTCTGAAAACTATGGCTGGGCATGACTGGGCCCAGCACCCTCCGCAGCCAAAAGCTCGGGCTGCTTAACTCCTGGCCCTGAATAGTGCTATGAAAAGACAAAGTTAGCGAATGTTGAGTAGAGTGGTATCTATACTATCTAAAATGGTAAAAGCAACATGTTTAATTCTCTTTTCTATTTATCTGTTTTATGTGTATTTCCTTTTCACCCATTTTCCTCAAACATCCAGATATTCTTGATCTTGCATGTTCCTCGTGGGAACGATCTTGATTGCAGTCTTTTCCGAAGATTAAAAGGTACACGTGGTGCTCTCCATGCCGAGAGAGTCCCCCGTGGTAGTCCTACACCCAGTCAACCACCTCGAGGTCACTGTTGAGACATAACGGTGACTACGGCACACGTGATAAGCGCACGGGTAGCTACCCCACACTGACACGCGGTCAGTCGTTGTTACGACCCGATTCCCGAATCCCTACAGGACATGAGAATCGGACCGACTCGACTGATCCCAAGACCCAGTCGTCCAACGAGAAAGTAACCAAAAAGCAGTAAAATAAACTACATTCACCATGCAAGTAACTAACAATAACAAAAGTACAACAGTAAAGAAAGAACTACTACAGTATACACCACCATAACAGTAGAGAATTAAAAACAGCTACAGAAATATGAAGTTTACAATAAAAGAGTACAAAAGTGTAACAAAATACTCACTACTATAGGAACGGGTACAACCCAAGTACAACTACTAGGCTCTACTAGGCCCAGCACCCTCCGCAGCCGTAGGCTCTAACTACTCAACACCTGGTCCTGAAAAAGGTGGTAAGTACGACACGTCAGCGAAACGCTGAGTAGAGTGGCAACCAACTAGCTAAGAAAGACAATAAAGGTGGACAAGTAGCTGTTGTTTTTAATTTCTTTCTTTATTTATCTATTTACTCTTTCTTGGTTTATTTCTTAGGTTTTTCTCTTGATCTCGAATGTTCCTTGTGGGAACGATCTTAATTGCAGTCTTTTCCGAAAAGTAGAAGTAGCACGTGGTGCTCTCCTCTGGCCGGGAGAGTCCCCCATGGTGGTCCTACCCTCAGTCAACCACCCCAAGGTCGCTGATAGATGTAACAGTGACTACGACACGCGCGATAAACGCATGGGTAGCTACCCCGCACTGGCATGCAGTTAGTCGTTTCTGTTAACGGGTGCTCCCAAAGCACAGCACGGAACTAGTATAGGGCAAAGCCCTCTCAGTAACAGGGATCCAGCCCCTCCACAGTCCGCGCACCCTCGCTTGACTACCTTGGTTTTCCCAGTGGGCCTTACAAGTCGGTGTAGGACGGCTAGCTGAACCCCGGGCCCCGTGGGGTGGCTAGCTCCCTCCCTACACTAGTATCTCTCCTCGGTACAGTGTACGCGAGGGCCAAAAGTCGGTACAAAGTGGCCAGACCTAACCCCGAGTCCCTAGGGCGGTTGGCTCCGCTCTGCAGTAAGAGGTAACATGTGCTTCCTTTGGTACTACGTACCCCAGAGACAACACACTTTCCCATTCACTTTTCCAGTTCCATTCCATTTATTTCCAGGAGTTCTACTCTTAATTCCCCGTAGGGTTAGTGCTCATGTTTCCTCAGGCCAAGCCATATTAGGTTGCATCATTCAGGTTTATTCGCATATAGTAGATGCTTCCAACATTCAATCTTTCTTTTCCAATTTATATACAAGCAGATAATATTTAATTTCAACCAACAGAAATTACATGTAGCAATTACTAACAACAGTACTCTACATTTCACAGGCAGGTGTTATCCAGTTACAGGCAGTTATTATTCCATCTACTCATCTCAAGACTGCATTTCACGCATTTAATACAATCGTTCCAGTGTTTTTAGTCCTAGGATTCATGCCATCCCTATGATCTATCATTCAATCTAGTTTTCAGATCCTAGGATTCATGCCATACCCTAGGATCTATCATTTATTTCAGATATGCATTTATGTTTGTAATTAACTAAGGGAAGCCACTCTACCTATAAAATCGGGAGTAATGGGGGCTCGATCGGCAGATCCGTGTGCCTCTACAACCCCCAAATCTGCAACGGAACAAGGTCCTACACAAGGATAAATCACAAGAAACCACTCAGAATAGGATAAAAGTATTTCAAACAAGTAGAACTTATTCTGAGAAGAACGGAATCTTAAACGCGGAAATCAGACCTCGAACGGACCCTAAACGGATAAAAAATGACAACTCTGACTCAAATCAGACGTTTGGAACATCTTCCAGACATCTTAAAAAGGGGTCTAGATCATATCTTGCTTTGCGCTGCTCCTCAGACGTCCAGGGGTCCTACTGAACCGTCTGAACCTAGTTCCTGACGTCCGACTATCTCTTTGGACATCTGGAGACGCTCTCCGCCGTCTGGTGACTCATCCAGACGTCTGAACCGCGTGGGAGGGCGTGTCCCGCGCCTTCCCGAAGCGAATCCTACACGCGTATGCAAAAATCCCTCAGCAAGGGATGCGACAGAGCTTTAGCGGAACGGCTTGCATGGCCGTATCCGCAAAAAGGAAGGTATAGGCACAGCACGTACCTATCAGTCGTCTGGAGCTTCTTCCAGACGTCGTCCACGTCGTCTGGATATAGGTCCATTCGTCCAATTCTGGGAAAAATTCCCAGAATCAGAACCTCCTTCGTCTTCTTCCCGCTGTGCGCGGCCGCGCCGCGCTAGTCCACCTGTTGCTCGAGCTACAGCAACACCGGGGGAAACCTCCCCGACACACACTCCGCCTCGCGTACGCCGGCTGGCCTCGAACTACTCCGACGAGGTCTCTCTCTCACGGCTCGCGTGCTGTCTCCTCTTCCCTCTCGCTGCACCTCTCCTCTCAGCCATTGCAGTCGGCCGTAGCTGCTGCTCTCTCTCACCCTCGCTGAAGGATGACGGGGGATGGATGGATGTGGGGTGGTAAACGAGGGAGAGGGAAGGGGATATTTGTAGGCGTGAGGGGGAAAAGTTCTGTAGGTCTGCGAGGGAAGAAGGAAGAGAAGAGGGCGGCTGGGGCTAAGTCTATGCGCGGCACGCCCGTAGACTCGCGATCGTACGCACGCAAAAATTAATTTCCAGTCATCTGGGAAGGTGTCCAGATGTTTGACTAGACGTCTGGACCAACTCCCAGATGTCTTAAAGGGTTTTGGTAGCATGGGTCTTAACAACCTCAAAGGAAGTTTCATCCCCGAAACTTGCACTAACTAGGGGGTGGAAAAAGAACAACATATGCATAACAAACTCAATGAGGATCGAAGCCGATCTGAAAAGATGTACTTGCAAAGAGCTCTGGGTACCACTCCTGCATCGCTACCTCAGGCTCCCAGGTAGCCTCCTCGTATCGCTGGCTCCTCCACAAGACCTTCACCAGGGGTATTTGCTTCTGTCTTAGACTACGGACGGCTCTGTCGAGGATCTGCACTGGCCGCTCGGGGTAGGTCAGGTCGTCACCTACCTCGACGCTCTCGTGGCTCAGAACGTGACTGGGATCGACGACGTACTTCCTGAGGTTGGACACGTGGAACACGTCGTGCACACCAGAAAGCTGGGGAGGAAGGGCAAGCCTGTAAGCAACGGGTCCAACCCACTCCAGGACCTCAAAGGGTCCCACAAACCTCGACGCAAGCTTCCCTCTCACCCCAAAACTGCTGCAGGCCCTTCATGGGTGAAACGCGAAGGAGGACGTGGTCCCCAACCTCAAACTGCACCTCTCTGCGTTTCCGATCTGCATAGCTCTTCTGTCTACTCCTGACAGTACGGAGTCGCCTATGAATTTGCTCGATCACCCCTTGACTCTACCGGATTAGCCTAGGGCCAACCTCCCACTTGGTCCCCACCTCAACCCAACTCAAGGGTGCCGTACACCTCCGTCTGTACAGAGCCTCGTAGGGTACCATGCCAATGCTCGAGTGATAGGTGTTATTATATGCAAACTCCGTCAGGGGCAAGTGCGCACGCAAAAATTAATTTCTAGATGTCTGGGAAGGTGTCCAGACGTCTGACCAGACGTTTGGACCAACTCCCAGACATCTTAAAGGGTTTTGGTGGCATGGGTCTTAACAGTCGTTTCCACTAGTGGGTACACCCAAAGTATAGCATGGAACAGTATAGGACCTTGTCCTCTCAGAACAGGGGTCTCGCCACTTAGAACCAAACAGGGGTCTCGCCCTTCCATAGTCCGCGCACCCTCATTTGATAACCCAGTTTTCCCAGAGGGCCTAACAAGTCGGTGTAGGGTGGCTAGCTAAACCTCAGGCCCCGTGGGGTGGCTAGCTCTCTCCCTACACTAGTAGCTCGCCTCGGTATAGCGTACACTAGGGCCAATAGGAGTTGGTGTAGAGTGGCCAATCCTAACTCCGGGTCTCAACCCAAGGGCGGTTAGCTTCGCTCTACATGAAAAGGGGACAATCGCTCTCCTTGGTACTACGTACCCAAGGGCCAGCACACTTCCCGTCTACATTTCAGATTTCCATCTAACCACAGGAGCTCTACTCCTAATTCTCCATAGGGTTCATGCTCATGTTCACCTCATTTATTCCAATCCAGATTCCACCATTCACAATTCAATTCTTATTTATATACAGGTAGCTCGTGTCTCCATAATCCAATACATGCAACTGGTGATTTCACAGGTAATTATTTATAAATTACAGGCAACTCATAATTATAATACAAGCAATTGCTAACAGTTTAGCTAAATCATGCATGCAAGTACATCATACATCACAAAAGATTCATTCATTCCTTTATCATAGGGTTCATGCCACATCCTAGGGTTCTATTCAGCTATTTCCACAAGCACATTCTTATTAAATATTATTAACAGAAGTAAACCACTCTACCAGACAATTCGGGAGTAATGGGGGCTTGATCCGCAGACCCAAGCATCTCTGTGAGCCCTAAAGATGCAACAGGATGAAACCCTACACCAGAGAATACATTACAAAAGGAGGGTTCAGAACAGTGTACAAAGGTCTTTAGTACGTAGAGAAACTCGCAAGGAAACTACAGGTAATTTGTTTACGTAAAACGGACCCTGATCAGACCACAAATGGGTCAAAAACGTGCTTACTGTCCAAAATCAAATGTCTGGGAATAAGTCCAGACGTCTTAAAAGGTACAAGAACCTTACCTTAAGTTCTTGCGGTGTCCTTAGACGTCCAGGCCTCTTCTGCGATCTTCTTAAGGCAGTTCCAGACGTCGGACCACGCCTTCGGTCGTCTGGAAGCACCTCCGGATGTCTGGTGATCTAATTAGATGTCCAAAAGTGTGTGGGAGAGTGTTTCGCGCTCCTTCCTAAGGCTGCTCTGCGTATGACAGTCGCAGCCCCCAAATCAGGCCCAACATTCACTCTACGGTGAGGCCTGCATGGTCGTAACCGTGAAAAAGAATGTACCTTCACGATAAATGAGCTTTCAGACGTCTGGCCTTGACTCCAAACGTCCAGGTGCTTCGTCAGCATTCTGGACTCCACTCCAGACGTCTGATACTGGAAAATTTTCAGTACCAGAACCTGCTCCCAGTGCTCTTCATCGCGCACCTCCTCGCCCCGTCGCAGCTCCAGTCACTGCAGATGGTTGAGGCCGCCTCCTCGGGATCTCTCCTCCTCCTGCACGTGCCTGCGGTGGCCGTGCGAGCTCCCATCGAAGCTCTCCAACCTCGGCCTCCTCCTCCCGCACTCTCCTCCTTTGCGCCCTCACACTCTCCCTTGCTTGCCTCCTCTCGCCACTCCCGCAAGCTCTGAAGGTGGTGGTGGTGGTGTGTGTGGAGTGGAGAGGAGAGGAGAAGGAGGAGCTTAAATAGATGGTGTGGGGGTTTTAGGGTTCGGGGGAAAGAAGGAAAAGGAGAGAGAGAAAGGTCCTGCGTGCCGCGCGTGTGCAGGGCGCAGTGTGCATATAGAAATTTCATTTTAAGACGTTTGGGAAAGGATCTAGGCGTCTGGACAGACGTCTGACTGAGACTCCAGACGTCTTAAAAGGTCAAAAGTGTGACGGGTCTTTACATCATAACAAACTTAAAGGAAGTTTTGTCCCCGAAACTTGAACTAGCTAGGGTGCGCAAAATGGAACATAAAATGCATAATAAACTTAAAAAGGATTGAAGTAGGTCCGAAAAGACGTACCCTCAAAAAGATCTGGGTACCGCTTTCGCATCGCCGCCTCAGGCTCCCAGGTAGCCTCCTCGTACCGCTGGCTTCTCCATAGGACCTTCACTAGCGGTACCTACTTCCGTCTCAGACTCCGGATGTCTTTGTCTAGTATCTACAGTGGTCTCTCGGGGCAGGTCAAGTCGTCACCCACCTCGACGCTCTCGTGGCTTAGAACGTGATTGGGATCAGCGACGTACTTCCTGAGGTTGGACACGTGGGACACGTCGTGCACTCCAGAAAGCTGGGGAGGATGGGCAAGCCAGAAAGCAACGGGTTCTAACCACTCCAAGACCTCAAAGGGCCACATAAACCTCGGCACAAGCTTCCTTTTCACCCCAAAACGTTGTAGGCCCTTCATGGGCGAAACACAGAGAAAGACGTGATCCTCAACCTCGAACTCACCTCTCTGCATTTCTGATCAGCATAACTCTTCTGCCTGCTCCTGACAGTGAGGAGTCGTCTGTGAATCTGCTCTATCACCTTCTGACTTTGCCGGATCAGCCTTGGGCCAACCTACAACTTGGCCCCCACCTTGACCCAACTCAAGGGTGCAGTCCACCTCCGTCAGTACAGAGCCTCGTAAGGTGCCATGCCGATGCTCGAGTGGTAACTGTTATTATATGCAAACTCTGCCAGGGGTAAATGCTCATCCCAGGAGCCTCTCTAGTCTAGTACACAGGCGCGTAAAAGGTCCTCAAGTGTCTGTATGGTGCGCTCTGACTATCCGTTCGTCTGGGGGTCGTAAGCTGTATTGAACCTCAATCGTGTCCCTAAAGCCTGTTGAAACCCCCAACGTATAGCCCGTTTGGGGGTGGTACGCTGTACTGAACTTCGCTTGGAAGAAGACTCTACTACTCCTAAAGTGGTGCAAAAACAACAATTGATTAGTAAAAGAATCAAAGAATGTATATACAAAAAGAATTAATGAATGAAACAAATGTATATACAACAAAGAATTTGAATAAAAGAATGCCTATATACAAACAATGAATATGAATGAATTTATATATAAAAGCAAAAATTATTTACAAATTAATAACTAAGGAATAATTTTGGTGTATAGAGAGTTGACTCCTCGGCAACGACACCAAAAATATTGAGTGATCGACCACGGTTCGTATAAAAATATGTCGTCATCGTAGTATATGTTACAAATACAAACCGTTATCGCGTCAATTTTATTTAATTACATAATTTTTACTGGTTTATTTCAGGTCGTTTACTGGGAGGTTGTTATTGATATATATCACTCTCTAAGTCCAATATCATTCTTTAATTCCAAAAAGATCAATTTTATGTACAATTATGAATGAATGAATTAATGAATGATCAATTAATGAAATAGTAGCTTAATTGTATACAAAAGAATGAACTAAAATGTTTGCAAACAGATATAAACAAATAAGTATCAAACACTATAATTAAGTATTATATACTATCTATTTATACTTATAATAACAATACTTACATATATATATAATAATAAGTAATATATACTATACTAACTTAACTTAATATACTAACATATACAGTAACATATATTGTATGTACAACAACATATATAAACGTCGCTAAACCTTAGGAAAAGTTTGTATATAAGCTAAGGTAAAAGCTAGGGTATACAGTGACACTTATTCTATCTATAGTGACGGATTAGTCTGTTACTAAAGCTATATTATTATTTACGTACATATATAGCTCAAACATTACTTATACTACGTATACATATTATATATATTTACAGTATACTATATATATACACACACAGTATATACACATATACACGTAATTTCTCTACTTTTGTTTTCTCTTCTTAGCCGTTCTTAGCTTTACTCTCTCTTCTACAGCTAACACAGGACCTCTTCACCCCTTCTTAGTAATTAAGACTAGGTTACTGTTCACTTAATCAAAAATTAGGTTTTTAATTAGCGAGCGGCCTTTTTGAAAGACACACAGCACTTTCTCGGGTGGGACCAGACCTCTACTAAGGCCACCTTGATTCATTAATTAACCTCTTAATTCCGGTTCAAGCTCGTTAATGGGCTCATTCAAGTCCACGCATAGTGCCAGGCCCCTAGCCCGCAGTGCACACCAATCTCAATGCCAAACCAAGGTCATATGCTAGAATATGCTCAAAGGGTATAAAGGGTAATGTGTTTCGGGCGCCTGGCGCCCGTGACGACGTGATAGCCTAGGGAAGAAAATCAATTTATGGCGCTTCAGGAGCCTCACAACCCACGATGTGGCACTATGCCAAAGGGGTTCAGTGCTGAAATTCCAGCGTGCAGCATTCTGGTTTGCAATGTTTGGCCCTTGATTTGAGGCCCAATTTCAATCTAATTTTAAATTAAATATATATAGGTGGAAATCCCTTATATAGGCTATATAATTATATGATTTATTTACAAAAATAATTATATTTACTATATAAATAATTTAGCTAAAGTTCGTAAATAATACATCCTGATTTCAGGGTTTATTTCTTAATTAACGTATAAATTAGTTAATTAATGGTCTAATTGACCTTGTATAGAGTTAATATACATAATAAAGTATTTAATACATATTTTTATTGTATTTTACACAATTTATTTTGATTTTCTTTACACTTAAATAGGTGGATTCAAGCTAATATACTTATAAATTATGTATAAATAGTATACTACATTATAAATATAGTTAAATTAGCTTAATTTACTTAAAATACAATACCACAAATGTGCAATATAAGTTAGTTTAGTTATAACTTAACTTACTAATTTATCTTAATTTAACTTAATAACTTAGCCAGTAACTTAATAAATTAATTATTTATTATATATACAAAATTAAATTATGGTACATGGTTCATTATGTACATTATATATACATAAACATATATCCACAGTATAATTAGTAATTACATTTATATACAGGGTTTTATAAATTTACTTAAGTTATAGTACTTATAAGTTAGTATAAATAATAAATAGTTATATAATTAATTTATATACAGTTTATATGATCTTAAATATGTAATTTACAATATATAATATATATATAAGTTATTTACACCTATTATACCTCTATTTTACATTATATACGGTTATAACTTATTATATAGCTTATTTTTACATGTATATACTTACTATACATAATATTTTTATCTTTTGAGGTTTTTCTTCTTTTTATGGGTTTTACATATTTCATAGAGGTAGGGGATGAGAAAGAAAGAGAGAGATGAGAAGAATAGACTATTTTTTGTGTTTTTATATGTTAAGGTCTTTTATTAAGTTTTACGGTAGACTGAACCGTCGGTTGGTATGTTCTACCAAGCCGAGGGCTCAGAATGTCTTGAAACTTGGCATATGTCTAAAAATATACCTAATCATCACTAAGACAAGTTTATTTTATTTTTTTGGATTTTTTAATATCATTTTTATTTATTTACAAAGTTGGCACAATTTAGGCGTAAAAAGGGTTTTCTAGTGTGAACTCAAGGTCTAAAATCCTAATCTAAAGGATAGATAGGCAGTGGACTGCGTCAAATAAGCCATAAGCATGCTCAAAAGGGTTTGCAATAAAAAAACATGCGATTCACTTTATTTTACATTTCTTTTCAATAGTTGGACAGTTAGAATACATAGTTAGTTGGCAACAAGTAATTCAAGTTGATTTACATGCATTCGAATGAGATTTATGATAACACTACATGTTGGGGTGATAATTCTGTTAAATAGGACCCATCTTAAGAATAAAATGCACAGATAACACAACATAAGTAGAATGGGAGCATTGCATGCATTATACGTCAAGATTGTTTATAAAACAGTATTAATGGCCATTTGTATGGACATTTGTCAAAGTAGGGCTTAGATGAGCAATCAGACCACACAGATGGATTTAGAGCGACGAACAGAGTCCAACGGACTCGAAATTGGCCAAATCTGACATCCGGAGATCCTACAATGGGCCCAAGAAGTTCTGACTATTGATCTGATGATCAACGGCCCACAATGCGCCATGTGGTGCCCGCTCGCTGCATCCAGATCGTCGGCCGCCTCCACCTTCACCCGGAGGACAAATCTCAGCTGTCGATCTTTGATCGAACAGCTAAGAATCGTGCGCACGCCCACCCTTGCCGCGACAAAGCAGCGGGCGCAGCGTAGCAGTTGGAGCGCACGCCCATACTCACGCGATGTGGGTTCGAGTTGTGTGGAGCGGAAATGCGAAGACGACGTGCGCGGGCGAAATTGGGCTGCCCGATCAGTAGTGGATGGACGCGATTGCGAGACGTGGCACCTGCAGATGTGCCCTGGCCAGACGCGCGCGATGGCGCGGGTGCATGGGCGCGATCCAGGCTTGCGCCTCCCGCGAGATCCCAGCCGTCCTGTAACGACCCGATTCCCGAGTCCCTACGAGACACGAGAACCGGACCAACTCGACTAATCCCAAGACCTAGTCGTCCAACGAGGAAGTAACCAAAAGAGCAGTAAAATAAACCACATTCAGCATGAATATAACTAACAGTAAGAAAATACAGCAGTAAGGAAAGAAACCACTACAGTATATACCACCACAACAGTAGAACAACATTCATAACGTAATATGAACTGCAGGTAAAGAAAAGTACAGCGGTAACAAGAACTACTCACTACAGTGGAACAAAAAGAGGTACAAGGGAATAGTGGTAACTCTACTGGACCCTACTCGGCCCAGCGTCCTCTGCAGCCGCTGACCTTGGCTGCTCAACACCTGGTCCTGAAAGGTAACGAGTGTAACACGTCAGCAAAACGCTGAGTAGAGTGGCAACTAAAACTAAAGAAACAGTAGAGTGTACAGTAGCTGTTATGTTCTGTTACTTTCTTTATTTACATCTTTCAAATGTCTCACGATTTCATTTATTTCTCAGATCCTTCACTTGATCTCGAATGTTCCTCGTGGGAACGATCTTGATTGCAGTCTTTTCCAAAAAGTAGAAGTAGCACGTGGTGCTCTCCTGGCCGGGAGAGTCCCCCGTGGTGATCCTACTCTCAGTCAACCACCCCAAGGTCACGGACAGGCGTAACGGTGACTGGCACGCATGATAAACGCACAGGTAGCTAACCCGCACTGGCACGCTGTCAGTCGTTTCCGTTAACGGGTGTGCTCGAAGCACAGCACGGAACCAGTACAGGGCAGAGCCCTCTCAGTAACAGGGGTCCAACCCCTCCACAGTAACCAAACAGGGGCCTTGCCCCTCCACAGTCCGCGCACCCTCGCCTGACTACCCTGGTTTGCCCAGTGGGCCTAACAAGTCGGTGTAGGTGAGCTAGAAGAACCCCGGGGCCCGTGCGGTAGCTAGTACTCTCCCTACACTAGTAGCTCTCCTTGGTACTACGTACACGAGGGCCAGCAAGTCGGTAAAAAGTGGCCAGTCCTAACCCCGGGTCCCTGGGGCGGCTGGCTCCGCTCTGCACTAAACAGGTACAGGTACTTCCCTTGGTACTATGTACCCAAGAGACAGCACACTACCACGTCTTTTTTCTCAGTTCCATTCCTTTCTCTTTCCAGGAGTTCCACTCCTAATTCCCCGTAGGGTTCCAGCTCTTTTAACTCAGAACATCTAGGTTTCACTTTCCAGTTTCACGTTCTTACAATCCATGTTCTCAGTCACGTTTATTTATTCATAACAGGCAGCTGTTAATTCGATTTACAGGCAGCTATTTGTTCCTTTCCATTTTTCCAAGACTGCAGTATTCATATATTCCACTAGTTTTCCCCGTCCTAGGATTCATGCCATATCCTAGGATCTATCATACAATCTAGTTTTCCAGCCCTAGGATTCATGCAACACCTAGGATCTATCATTCAATCTATTTCTCATTCCTAGGATTCATGCAATGTCGTAGGTTCTATTTATGGTTCCATAATTTAACAGATTATACTAATAAACTTAAAAGCCACTTTACCGGTTACAACAGGTGTACTGGGGGCGTGGTCGGGAATCCCGCGTACCTTCGCAACCCCCGAGACTGCAACGGAACGAGGTCCTATCACAAGGATCAAACACAAGGAGTTTCTTAAAACAGTATACAACTACTGCATACGGGTAGATGATTTAATTCCGAAAAGCACGCAACTCGAAACGCGGAAAACGGACTTCGAACAGGTCCTAAACGGGTCGAAAACGACGAAACAGTGCAAAATCAGACGTCTGGAACTTCTTCCAGACGTCTTAAAAATGGGGATCAGATGGTACCTTGTCCTGCGTGGTCTCTCAGACATCCAGAAGCCTGCGGGGGCGTCTGGCCTAGTTTCTAGACGTCCGATGGTCACCCCGGACGTCTGGAAGTCGTTTCCGTCGTCTGGCACTGCAGCCAGATGTCTGATTCGCGTTGGATGGCGAATCCAGAACCTGCGCGTACCCATTTCTCTCTCTTAGTACGGACGACCAAAGAAAAGGAAGGAGGACGAAAATAACTCACCTTTCAGACGTCTAGACAGTCCTCTAGACGTCCTCCCCGTCGTCTGGTTGGAAGCCCAGACGTCTGATTCTGGAAAAATTTTCATAATCAGGTCTCAACTCGCCCTCTGCTCACGACGCACGGCCGCATCGCGTCTCGTCCTCCTGCTGCTCGAGCTGCAGCAGGCCTCCCGCGTCACCCCGCATTTGCTGCTCCCCCCGCCGGCCGGCCCTAGCAGCCCCGGCAAGCTCGCCCTCACGGCCGAGTGCCTCCTCCCTCGCGCAGCACCTCCTCCCATGCTCACCGCGGCTGTCGCTGCCGCCGCTCACTCGCGCTCGCACTCGCGCATCGGCTGGAAGGAGAAGAGGAAGGGGGCGGAGGTGATGAGGGTGAGGGAGAGGGCGTGGCGTTTTAAAGCCGCGCGGGGAGGAGAGAGAGAGCGGAACAGAGGGCGTAGCCTGCAGCCACAGGAGAGAGGGGAAAAGGCACCCGCAGGTCTGCGCGCGCAGGCGCGCAGACGCAGCCGCACGTGTTGCCGAAACCGAATCCCAGACGTCTGGGCCACCTCCCAGACGTCTTAAAAGACGTCTGAAGCCACGCGTTCGTAACACGTCCGATCAAAGATCGGACGGCTTGTGGTGCGCGCACACGGATAGGGCGCAAGAAAGCACAGCTGCGGGTGAGCGACCGGTGGGCAGGGGTCTTCACCGATGTTTTGGGAAGGGTTTCAGCGACGTCACGGACGTCGCTAAAACCCCTTATTCATTTGGGAAGCCCTTCTCCCTATTTAAACCCCTTCCAACCTCCCATTCAAGGCATTCACTCCACTTGCAACTACTCTACCCCCCTCCTAGCTACCTTTAAGCCCTTTTCTAATCGCTGGAGACGACGAGTCACCGACGGAGCCCTCTCCACCACCGTGGCTGCCTCACCGTCCCCTCTCTCTCTTTCTTCTTTTAAGCTTTACTTTACTTATGTTCAAGCATTTATCTAGTGTTGTAATTATGAACTAAAGTTGCATGATTAATGAAGTTGTTTTCTATTCAATTGCCTGCTCTATTTTCTATTCAAGTTGCATGTTGCAAATGAAATAATTCTAACCCTAATATCTCTCTCTCTCTCGCTTTTCACCTGCGCATTTTCGCAAGCAAAACCTCACGATTTTCATGACAATAAGTGACAAGAAGAATCCGATTTTTACGCTTCCCTGAGACCGACACTCGGACTCACATCCGTTTCTTTACTTTAAAATTGACGTCGTAAGTGTAAACTATAACGACACTTCCAAACACATGTGCACGCGCACGTCAATTTACAAGCATAAAAGTACATGAAAGCTTGTACAAATGCTATATAGTAGTGAAAACAAGTTAGCTAATTTAAAAGACTAAAACCTAAGCTACTGTCCACAACGAAATTAGACCAAAGTAGCTACTGCAGCAACCAGAACAATCAAGCAGCAACTTCAGACAGCAACAGTAGCTTAGGGAACTGCTCCAAACGTCCTTCACTCAGACTAGTCGTCTTAAAAAATCACTCAAATCCCTACTGCAGTATATCGAGAAATCAAAGAAACAACTGCAGTAGGTACGGATCTCCAATTCAGCAGCTTATTTCCTAATTCAGTCATTCATATCCCAGATCAGATTTGAGAAAGTCTGATCATGGATACAAAATGTTTAAATCAGGGAATAATTTGCATGGAATTTCGGGTTGGGAAATCCTTAGGATGTAGCTGCTAATGCAGTACTTTAATATGATGGGATTCAAAATACACAACAGAAATCACATTAGAATATGATTAAACTAAAAAATCTCATTGAAATCACTTGGGATGTTAAACTCTTTATCAAAAAATCCTTGGCAATAGTTTCACCTTCCTAATGCTATAGACAGCATGAAGGAGGGTCTTAGATCAATCCATTAAATTCAACTTGAATCCCAGTTCTCTAAACCTTAAGGAATATTGGAAATTCCTTAGGTGAAAAATTAGAATCAAAAGAATGCCAATCCACACAGGAATACAAGGGAGAGAGCCTCAAATCAACAAGGTTGATTTTCATTGGTTTTCTACACATTGAATATCAAAACATCCCAATTCAAATGAAATTCAGATATGGTTCATCTGAGAGAAAAACTTATCATTAGAATCATCTCAGAATCATGACTATAGATTGAATTAAACAGAAACTTATCAATTCACTTGATCAAAAATCCTTTAAAACTCAATTTGATTAAAATCTTTCGATCTTGCATTGAAAACCAAATTAAAAATTGATCAAGCAAACTAATTCAATTTAAAACTAGACCAAGGGTCTTTGCGGAAAATCTGAAATGGATGGGAGACCCCTAGATGGATTTGAGCGCAAATCCTCATCTTAAAGCTTGAGAGCAATGAGATGAGCGTTTGTTAAGACTTGTGCTGTTTGAGCCTTTTAAGACGTCTGGACTGTGGGTCAGACGTCTGGACACCTTCCCACACTGCTGCAGCTGGAGCTGCAGGCAAAGGGGGGGAGAGGCGCAACCACGCACGACGCGAGAGAGCGGAGGCAGGTTCTGGTTCTGGGTTTTTCCCAAAATCAGACATCTGGAGTGACCTCCAGACGACGGAGAGGACGTCTGGAGACGGTTCCAGATGGCTGAGGAGAGAGTTTCGCGAAGGTACGTTCCCTTTGCGGATACGACCATGCAGGCCGCTCCACTACTACCCTATTGCATGCCTATTTTAAGGAGATTGTGCGGTGGCATTGCAGGATTTGCTTCGAGAAGGCACGAAACATGCCCAACCACGCATTTCAGACGTCTGGGGAGCTTACCAGACAACTGGAAGCACTTCCAGACGTCCGGAGAGGTGGTCAGACGTATGGAGCTGGGTCCAGACAGTCCAGAAGAGTTCCTGGATGTCTAAGGATAGACGTAGAGCTTGAGGTACGTTACTGAACACTTTTAAGACGTCTGGAAGTTGTTCCAGACGTCTGATTTGAGTCAGAAACCCTATTTTTGACCCGTTTAGGGTCCATTTTAGGCCTGTTTTACACAAATAAGATACTGATGTTTTCCTTGTGAGTTCCTCTACTTGTTAGAATGCTTTCTATACTGTTCTGAATGTTCCATTGTGATTGTTACTTGCTATAGGACTTCGTTCCGTTGCAGGTTCGGGGCTTGCTGAGGCACGTGAGCCTGCCGTTCAAGCCCCCAATACTCCTGGGTTTACTGGTAGAGTGGCTTCCCCTGATTTAATTATAACCTAAATGCATGTGTGGAATGAATGATTAGAACCTAGGATATGGCATGAATCCTAGGACGAGAAACACTTGGAATGTCTGTATTGGATGATTGAATTGCAGTCTTGAATGAGTAGATAGAATGACAACTGCCTGTAAATGAACAAAAGCTGCCTGTGAAATATGAAATACCTGTGCTAGTTAACAGTTGCATGCGACTTTTCCATTGTATACGTTAAATGATATAACACGAGTTGCATGTGTAGAATTTGAGAATGGCAATATGAATGATAAAATATGAGCTGCATGTGTATAGCCTGAGAATGGAAATGTAAATGATAGAATAGGACCTGCATGTATATAACCTGAGTATGGAAACGTGAATGATGAAACCCGGTACGGAATGGCATGAGAAATATGAGCATGAACCCTACGGGGAGATTAGGAGTAGAACTCCTGGAAATATATGGAATGGATCCGGAAATATGAGTGGGGAAGTAAGCTGGCCCTTGAGTACGTAGTACCAAGGAAAGCGATTGTCCCTTTTTTAGTGCAGAGCAGAGCTAGCCGCCCTTGGGTTGGGACCCAGGGTTAGGATTGGCCACTCTGTACTGACTTCTTGGCCCTCCCGTACACGGTGTCGGGGATAACTACTAGTGTAGGGGGAGAGCTAGCCACCTCACAGGGCCCAGGGTTCAGCTAGCCACCCTACACCGACTTGTTAAGCCCACTGGGCAAATCATGGTAGTCAGGCGAGGGTGCGTGGACTGTGGAGGGGTGAGACCCCTATTTGGTTCTTAGGGGCTAGACCCCTGTTACTGAGAGGGCTAGGCCCTATACTGTTCCGTGCTGTATTTTGGGCGCACCTGTTAGCGGAAACGACTGACCGCGTGTCAGTGCGGGGTAGCTACTTGTGCGTTTATTGCGCGTGCTGTAGTCACCGTTACGTCTGCCCGTGACCTTGGGGTGGTTGACTGGGTGTAGGATCACCACGGGGGACTCTCTCAGCCAGGAGAGCACCACATGTGCCTTCTACTATTCGGAAAAGACTACAATCAAGATCGTTCCCATGAGGAAAATTCGAGATCAAGAAAGAGATCTGATAAATAAACCAATAGGTGAAAAGGAATAATTTGTGAAATAATGTAATTAGAAAACAACATCTACCTGTCCACTTTTATTGCTTTAGTTAGTTGGTTGCCACTCTACTCAGCGTTCGCTGACTTTGTGTACTCATAACCCTTTTTAGGTCCAGGTGTTGAGCAGCCTGAGTCTACGGCTGCGGAGGATGCTGGGCCCAGTAGAGCCCAATAGCAATAGTTCTTTTGCTATACCTTTTTGGTAGTAGTGAGTTAGACTCTTGTACCTTTATGTTCTGTACGTTTACGTTCTGTACTTTATGTTCCTGTACTTTGTTGCTTTTCTACTGTTGTGGTGGTGATGTGTACTGTAACAGTTTTTACTTCTTTATTGCTGTACCATTTTACTGTTAGTTGCTTAGCATAGTGAATGTGGTTTACTTTCCTGCTTTTTGGTTACTTTCTTTTTGAATGACTAGGTCTTGGGATTAGTCGAGTCGGTCCGGTCTCGTGTCCTGTAGGGATTCGGGAACCGGGTCGTAACAGGGTTTGACTCGAATGGATGGGTGGATTGCAAAACAAAAAAAATGCAGGAAATTAGAATGCAGAGTGAAAACATGAAGAGGGAGAATGAATGATCAGTGGATGGGTAAAATCGTCTCCTCTGAACTAAAATGATTAGAGGAGGTGAAAATGTGGATTCTACACTAAATCTACTCCTAAGCTAACTACATAATCAGCAAATTTCTACCTGATCTACTCCTATCTAATCTATGCTACAATAAGAAAGCATTAAAACCTAGTCTAAATGGAAGAATGAGACCTTTGGATCTCCACTCAGTGGATGGAGAGGAAGAATGGAGGGAGGAAGCACTCCAGAGGAGAGAAAACTCGCTAGTGGAGTTCTGGGTCGCCCTTAGGTGCTACGGAGTCCTTAGCGGTGAGGAGAGTCGGGGAAGAAATGGAACTTCACCGCCGGTGGCCATGAATATGGGGTAATGTGGGGAGAAGAGCTGGAGTGGATGAATGATTGGCTCGAGAGGTGTAGAAGGAGCGATCCCTCACGCACGAGGCAGTGGAGGTGCTTAACTAGACTGGATAAAAAATCAGAGCACCGTGATGGTGCGATTAGTCACCTAGGGCGTGGACGGTGAAAATTCTGAGGAGAGAGTGCACACAAGATTCAAATTAATTTATGGCTGTTAGATGGGATCTGGGGGTAGGGGTGACCACACGTGCAGAGTCGCGCGAAGGTTCGAATCAAATTGAGCCACAAATCAAAAGGGTTTAGATGATGGACGGCGATGATTGCTCGTGTTCTTGCGGTGAACAGTGATTCGCGCAGCTGCAGGTGCTTAAGTGAGCTGTTGGTGTTTTTGCGCATGACACCCCTACGTGAAGGGGTAGAAATAGTGTAGTGAGCCTCATAAGTGGTAAGGAAAGCTATCAGAGCAGTCCTTCAGGCAATGCAAATAAGTCCTTGCGACCTTCAAGTAGGTCCCTAAAGGATTTTTTAATGAATAACATGTGATGAAAGGAGGACCTAAATGTAAATCTATAATTGCAAGGTCCTAATGATGTTCAAATACGCTCAAGTTTTTATAGAAGCTTAATTGAACATTTAGGAAGTTAATTACACTTTTGATTTGGAATTTTGAGCTCATTTGTGTGTTTAATTTGCACTTGGATCACCATTTAACCTTATTTAAAAGAATATCTCATTTAATGACTTAATTATGCATTTTTAGCACAAAATTGATGTTTTAGGTCTTTTTCTATATTTCCTACACTTAACCCTTTTTATGTGTTAATTTGATAGTGTTTAACCTCGTTTCTAGCTTAACTTAGGCGATTTAACTATGATGAGTCACAACTCCTCATTCCCTTCTCAAGTAATTTTTCTCACAAACAGCCAATCAAAGTAGAGAAACGAAAAAGAAAATGCAAAGTTGCAAGCACACACCTTATCTGTAGAAAAAGAAAACACACGGAATCTCTTCCATTTCAACTTCAGATGCTTAACCTTATCACATTTGGATAAAGGATTTGGCAGGTCTAGGGAAGGTAAGTGATCCATAAAAAATGGTCCATTGAGAGATAGTGCTTATGGAATCTCTGCATCTGTAAAAGAACAAAATTATTACTCTAAGCTGATCCTTTATGTACAAACAGCTATATTCGCCAACAAATGCAGTTCATTAATATTTTGAACCTGTTTAGGAAGATGCTAGATTGACCTCAACCCTTGGTTTATAGTCAACCTGTTGAAATTCTCAAAAGTTTGCCTCCCATAGCAAGTAGCATTGCTTTCAGGGTGGAACTGACGGTGAAAAAGAGAGGAAAAAATCCAAGCTAAGCAATGATTAACTTGGAAAGATGTGAAACATATAGGGAAATGCTTTCTAGCTGGACACCATAATGAGGCCTTGTAGAGTGTTTAATTCCCATGATGATATTTGAAAAGCATCCAAATGGAGGTTGATTTTTCCCTTTGAAGTACTCGAAAAATGATATATCAGGATCTTGGACATCAAGAAAGGAAAGCATTTTTGAAGAAGTAATCCATGCTGTCGGTAGTAGATTCTTTGGAAGAGTTTCTGGATCTATTATGAGGGAATGACGACCAAGGGAAATTATCTCTGGGGAAGAACAAAGAATCTCACCTCAGGCATCCATGAACTGGTTCTAGTGCATGAACAATTTGAGCACCATGAATAAACCCTAGCGCCTAAGAGAAATTGAGTTTAGTGGTCTGTATTGTTTAGTTTTCAATAAAGAGACTTTACTGGTCCATTGCATAGGCACCTGCATAAATTATCTGATGCTATTCTCTTATGTCAAGTATCCAAAAATAGATTCTTGACTATCTATTCTCTTTTTTTGGGAAATGTTACTGAGAATGGGACAAATGACACTTGAGGATAATAATCATCCCCAATGTATTATATTGATGAAAGAGATATAAACACAACACTAGATCTTTTTTTATCACTGCTCAAATTTTAGAATTGAGAAGCCAAATTTGCTCAATGTTAATTGAAGCAGATACTCCTTTCAATCCCAGCATATAAAAGTCTTTGCTTTTTTTCTGGAAATAAACAGGTGGATGTTTTTTAAAAAATGCCAAAATCCCCTCTTTTTTATCTATATAGAGATTAAGGGATTCAACTTATTAAAAAAAGAAAGGCTGAAAGTATGACCTGGCACCCAAGGCAAACACCTAAAATTGGGATGTCTCCTCATTCAATAAGTAATTGCAAACAAATTCTTGCAAAATCCAAAACAAAAAATAACAGTAATTTAATTTTGATAGGTAGAAAATCAAATGCTAGATCATTGACATCACAGGTAAAAGTGAAACAATGGTTTCTTTTACTATGAGAGGCAAATTGTCAGTCGGGCATGTTGGAGATCCAGGATCAGGTGATGTGACTATATTATCAAAGGATTTTTCTTCATACAAGAGCTGGCGGGTGTATTTCCAGGTCCATTCATTATTATAAATAACCACAGGAGGCATTAGGCAATTCAAGAGCAAATAAATGAATCTCCATTCATGATGATCAATTGATATAAATGGGGAAAAATCAGATTAAATGACTTTCTAAATCTCATAAATAGACCGTAGCACCCTTTCACAAACAACCTAAAAAAAGAACCATGCTAGTTTTAACTTCCCCGTTTCAAGTTATCAGCTCCTCAGGCCAACATAAAATTGAAGCATGTTCAAATAGCATCAAATATCACATTCTGGAAAAACTGCAGGTAAAAAGAGGAGAAAATACAATGGCATCCATTATTAAAGTTTAAGCAATTGAAACAAAATAATAAGAACATTATCGACTGTAATAGAAACAGGATGCCACTATATCATATTGGCGTAGGCAATCCATCTTAAAGTTAGAAAACCTAACTATGCAAATTCTTTTTTCCCATCAATGTTTGATATAATTCTAAATTTTAAATGGATAGTCATAATAATGAATGATGTGTTACAAAACTTAGACTTTGAGTTTTGCCCAAAAAAATCAATCCAAACCTACTAGTACATTCAACAAGTACAGCAAGTGCAACAAAGCTCGTCCTGAAGCCTTCTTTTCTACAAATGTACTTTAGTCTATATTTGCCATTAGTAAATTACAAGTTTTAGAGACAACATATCAGAAGAAAATGAAATATAAAGGCATAAGAAACTATTATGAAAAATTAAGGCAGAGTTGAGTTTCTAATATGAACATGTATTTACCTGTTCACTACTTGCCTTATTGTTGGTTGTACAAATGTATGCATCCTACACAAAAACAGAGGTAAATCCTAGCACCCAGATACATAGATATCAAGAAAGATATAAAAAACATGAACACTTTAACACCTAATTGTTAAAGACATCAGGTTTGTCTTGTCTCTTTATTGTCCATTTTTCCTCATTATCTTTTTTTCCCCTCATCATCTTAACCTCTCTATAACTATCATTTTTTTGTTAAGAGGACATTTGTGTCACCTTTTTTTCAAAAAAGAAGAAACAAAGAAAAGAAAAGAAAGGAAAAATGATGGTTCTAAAAGAAGAAAGACGAATGCTCCTCTATCCTTACATCCTTACCATAAGTCGATCAGATACAGGATTCAACAAAACGATGCACAAAAAGTTTAGTGGAGTGGTGTAGAACCTTCCTCTATAGTTTTATTATTTCGTCGTAGTATAGTATAGAGAGAGGTGATTACCAGTTTAATACAATTTGTTACTCGGAAAATAAAAGAGTTCCCGAGGTCGAACTCAGGGAGCAAGTTGTATTCTAGGGGTACAAGTTTCTTTTACAGAAATAAAGAAAGAGAGAGAGAGAATTTGTTGACTTTTCTTCTTTGCTTCTCCTCTTCTTCCTTCTCAGATCTTCTGCTCTCTTCCTTTGTTCTTCTTCTTTATCTGCAGTGGTGATGTTCTTCTTCTTCTTTCAGCTGTTTCTGCTCTTCCTTTTTCTTCTGCAGAGCGGTCCTGTTCTTCTTTTTCTTTCTTTCTTCTTTTCCTTTCTTCAGATCTTCTTCTCGTGCTCTTCTTCTTTCAGTTCTTCCCTTGGCCTCTGTGTTCTCCTCTGCCTCGCCTTCCTTCTCCTTCTTTGCCTTCAGGACGTCGTCTGATTTTCCAATCAGACGACTTAAACAGCCGCTGCTACAGTGCCGCTCGGTGATCCTTCTTCCTTCAGCCTTCGTCCTCTTCCACGGTTCTTCTTCACCTGTGCCTGCACACTTACACAGCTTGATCAGAGAGGGGCAAAACCTACCTCTACCCTCCCCCCCGCGTCTCTCTCTCACAGAAACCGCTCTTAGGAGAGCTCTCCCAGAGCTGCCGGGTTGCCGGGTACGGGTCGCGCCCGGGTCCAGGCCCACCGGCGTGCATGGTGGGCGAGGAGTGCAGGTCAGTCTAAGTCGGGTCGGGCCAGGTCCGCGGGGCGTGAGCGCGGACGAGACCGGGTAACCGGGCGGGTGAAGGGGACCTCACCCCGTGTGCTGAGGCAATAAGCCTCCAGCACTTTTTCGCTTTATACCGCTGCGCTCCTTCAGAGCCTTCCGAGGTGGGACTAAATGTCCCACCCCAATTTCGCGCCTGCGCGGAGGAAGCAGCTGGTAATCGCAGCTTTACGCGAGGCCTTCGCGCGAGGGATTCGCCTCAACGGTAGCCTAACGCTTTGCCGAAATGCCCCCCGCATAGCCTGGGAGCGTGACCTGGGTGCGGCGCACCTGGGACAGCAGGTCGAAGCTGCTTCGCTTCAACAATGGCGGCGACGAGTGCAGGTACCTGCCCACAGAGAAACGGCCTCTCGGCCCAATCAGAAACGCGGAGGACCTTCGCCGTGGCACGGCGAAGGTGGTCGGGGGGTGTGCAGGCGGCGGGGCGGAGCCCAAGAGCTGCCCTAGGTCGGACTGTGGGTCGGAAGATGGGTTTGTTCGGTGGAGTTGCAGAGGGTGATGTGGGGGAAGTGGAAGGGCGGAGGTTGATCAGGGTGAGGAGGCGGAGGTTCTGCGGTGGTCGGCGAGCCGTGTGGGTTGCTGGAGTGAGGGGAGCGGCTCGCCGGAGGATGGCCGGAGGCGGAGAAGGTGAGGGTGATTGGTCGGAATCGAGGGCGACAGTAAATGTTTAAAGCGAGGAAAAGAAAGAGGGGAGGAAGAGGAGGAGTTCTACCTACTTAGCAGGACGAGGAGGGGCCGGAGCGGGCGACAGTCGTATCGACTGTCGCCGGAGAAGAAGATGCCCGGGGGAAGGGGCGACGGCGAGCAGAGGGCCGGAGAGGCGCCAGCTGGGTGCGGCGTGGCGCGGGAAGAGCGAGGGAGAGAAGTCTCTGCTGCTGGTATTGCGGCAGAGCGAAGAGGAGGAGGAAGAACCGCCGGAGCTGGTGGGCGTCTGCCGGAGTGAGAGGAGAGGAAAGTTGGGGGTTTTCTCCGTCAGATCCGAGCTACTCAGAACGGCGGAGCGACGGGGGTCTTTATAGAGGCCGAATCAGAGAGGAAGGCGGAGGGAGACGACGTGTCTCCCTCGCCGGAGGACGCCGGAGATGGAAACCCATACCGTCCGTGCGTTCGCACGGCCGGTATGGTGGGTTGCAGCGACCAGGGGGGTGTTCCTGCGACGGCTGACGACGCAGGGCACCCCCGGTTGTCTTGCCAGACCCTCCCCCTTACCCTGCGCGGCGCCATGCTCCGCGCAAGGTCGCCGGAGCATGGTGCTGGCAGGTTTTGGCAGGAGGGACCTGAATGCAAAGAACGAAGGAGAGTTAGGGGTAGAAATGTGATTGTTCAAAAGTTGAGGGCCAAAAAGTAAATATATGAGGACCAAAGTGCAAAGTTGGTCACGAAGGTTTCTTCTTAGGCTCAAGTTTTTATACATGACTAATTAGGACCTAAGAAATTTGATGGTGAATTTTATTTCTAGATTAAACCTTGTTTGACCGGTCAATTTATGCAAAAACCTAAATTAAGTTATTAATTGGGCATGATTCTCAATGTAGGTCAAAATGGGTTCTGAAGGCCAAATTGAAGGTTCTAAACCCTAGAGATTATTTTTCTATGAATTTTAGAGGGTTTATTCTATTTTTACTTTGCCTCGAACCTCGTGAATTGAAGTGGGTTTGTTTTAAGGTTACAGATTATCATTTAGTTCCTTGGAATTGCTGTAGCCCTTGTCAGATCATCCCACTTTCCTTCTTATTCAGTTTGCTTGACCTGTGTTTGGACCCTGAATTACCCTGTATGCAGATTATACTGGTAAAATTGCATTTTTACCCCTTATGACTTGTTTTCTCCTTAAACTCAGAATTCTCTGAGTTAAGCCTTTCCTTGAGTTATGTAGGAGCTTTTATCCTTTGTATTGGGTCAAAATGAGCTAGTTATGGCTCATGATGAGGTTCTCATCATGGAGCAAGACAATTTCATTGTTGCACTCAAGATAATTCCTTACCATAAAACGATCACATAATTTCTTTCTCCCCATTTGGACTTCAATCCTGCCATGCCATCTATGAGAGAAAAGAGGCCACATCAAATTAGTACTAACGAGGCCACGACAAACTTGTACGTTAGTAATATGATAAACATCTAACTTTAGTCTACCAATGCATGCTGTATTTATTCATTAAAAATAGCTATGTTGACAATTTTATGATCTACATACCAGACACCAGATCAACCCATACATGCTGACATCAGCCAACACTTACATGCATTTTTCAAGTTGAGTGCCAGCAAAAACTAGTGATACATATACAAGTTTTTTTTAGACATGTATCTTATTATTGTTAATTTCTTATGATTGGTTTTATTTTGTTTTCTTAAATTAAGGTGCAAAAGCAAAACTGCACGGGAGAAGGACATGCAGGGTCGGAGGGTGAAGGGTGGGGAGCCGGTGGGTTATGGTGGCAGTTGAGTGGGGAGGAGGAAAAGCAGGTGGGTGGTGGTGGTCGGCAGTTGGGGGATGGGGGAGGAGGGGGAGGTTGAGGAGGGGTGGTGGTGGTTGGATGTCAGGTGGGAGGAGGAGACGAAAATTGACAAGGAGTAGAAGGAGGGCGAGGGACTTACCAGACCAAAGGGGGTGGAGGTCCCTCTTTTCCACGGAGATGAAGAGGAGGGAGACGAGGATGAGGGGGCACGAGGAGGAGGAGGGGGCTAGCAGGAGACGAGGAGGAGGGGGTAGGGAGACGAGGGAAAGGAGTAGGAAGAGGAGAGGGCCGAGGAGGAGGAGGAGACTAGGGGCCTGACGAGGAGTGAGATGAGGAGGAGGACAAGGAGGTCGATGAGGAGGAGGACGAGGATGAGGAGGAAGATGAGGAGGAGGAGGTGGGCGATGAGGAGAACTTACCTGATGAGGAGGAGGGGCGGCGACGACAAGTTCTGCTGATGAGGAGGAGGAGCTCTATGGGGGAGTTGTGCACTGTGGCGAGTAGGGCGGGCTAGGAGCCGACGTCGACAGAGGTGGAGACGGCAGAGGGGCGGGTCCAGGCGGGCTTTTGGTCGGCGATGGGGGCGGGGCAACGACTAGGGGTCCTAGGAGGAGGGTTGTGTGGAGGAGGAAGACGAGGAGGAGGAGGGTTGCGCGAAGGAGGGGGAGGAGGAGGAAGACGACGACGAGGAGGGCTATGGGGAGGACGAAATGGATGGGGGCGTTGACGAGGAGGAGGACCGACGTGGAGGATGGAGGCAAGGAGGCATGCGAGGAGGGGCAGTGATGAGGTGAGAGGGTTTTTGCAAAAATGAAACAGTGATGGGGGAGGAGAGGGCTTGTGGCCGTGAATAGATCATGAACTTTCGCCGTTGCTTTAATTAGAAAGCGACGACAAAAGTCAAAGTAAATTTTGAAGCGCACGCACAAATTATTCTCATTGACAGTGATGTCAGGGGGGGAATTAAATTTCCTCGATTTCTCGTCGCTTAAATTATAAAGAGACGACAAAAGTCGAAGCAAATTTCCAGCGAGTGCCCAAATTATTTCGATTGGGAGTGATGCCAGGGGGGAATTAAATTTCCACGATTTGCCGCCGCTTTTTAGAACAAACGACGATAATTCTCGATATCTAATTTGACCGTGAGCGACAACTGCTATTCTCCTCTTCAAGCGCTGCGGTCGAATTTTGAAGATGGATTCACCATCAGTTTTCCCAAGAAACGATGGTAAAAACATCATCGCCATCGCTTTATAAACCAGCGGCAACTAACAGACGGTGAATGTCATATTTCTAGTGGTGCTAGCTGGGTTTGTCTGAAGTTGCAAAGCTGCCAGCTCGCCTCGACAGCCCATCTCGCGCAGTCTCATCATCCCCTCTGACTCTCAGAGCTGATATTTTTGAAGACTTAAAGTGAAACCGCTTGCTGTGAAGAGTGTTGTTTTTGTTTCTTTCCCTTTGTTAACTTTTCCTTCTTTCTCTTTTGTGAACCAGCTGGATGTGATGGTTCCGGGGAATATAACAGACAACACTTTTAATGAAATAAAAATAAAAGCTTTTATTTTCATTGTCTTTTCTTTCTATATGTGATATAAGCATAAATTACTCTCATGCCAAGTACGAGGGATTAGTTTGCCGCCTAGGGTTTGTAATTCGTAAAAGTCGCCTTGATTCTTCTTACAAATTTTATATGGTCCCTCCCATGGGGCGTCTTCCTTCCTACTTGAATAGCTTGGCATGGAAACCTCACTCTTACGTAAGACTAAGTCTCCTTCTAAGAACTTTTGCTTGCGCACTTGCCTGTTGTAGGCGGTCGCAGTGGCTTATTTATACTTTAGCATTGCTTTGGATACTTCCTCCATTAGCTCATCCACAAGGTCCAAGGTAAGGCAAACTTGGTCGTCGTTGGAGGTGGGATCATAGAGTTGTGTTCGGTTAGTCGAGAGGATCATCTCTATAGGTAAATGGGCTTTCATGCCACACACCAGGCTGAATAGCGTGTGACCTGTAAAGGTCCGTTAGCACATCCTATAGCCCCATAGTACATCTGACAGCTCATTCACCCATCTCCCTTTGGCTGAATCTAGTCGGCGCTTCAATGCTGAAATGATGGTACGATTGGATACCTCCGCCTGTTCGTTTGCTTGGGGATGACCCACGGACATTAAACATAGGTGGATATCCCAGCTATTATAAATTCTTCAAACTTTTTGCAAGCGAAGTGGGTGCCATTGTTAGTGATAATGTGTTGAGGTATCTCATACCGAGCTATGATGTTTCACCGGACAAAGGAGACAACTCTGTCGGCTGTTGGGCTAGCCATTGATTTAGCCTCAACCCACTTAGAGAAATAGTCCATTATCACATGTAAGAACCTTTTCTGAGCTGGGGTGGCAGAAAAGGGCTTATGAAGCCCATGCCCCACTTTGTAAAGGGAATGGGTGACATGATAAGCATTAACTTTCCAGGCGTTAAGTGGTGCAGGGTAGCAAATCTCTAGCACTTGTCACACTTGTGCACAAGCTCTTTACATTGCTGCTTCATTTGGGGCCAGAAATACCTTGCCTGGAATAGCTGGGCCAAGAGAGCCTTATACCCTTCATAGTTCCTGTAAATATTGCCATGGGCTTCTTGGAGAGCCTGAGATGCCTCCTCTTTTGTAAGGCAGCACAACAAGGGGGTGGAAAACCCCCACCTGTATAATTTCCTATTTATCAAGGTGTACCCAGAGGCTTTCAGGCGGAATGCCTTAAGCTGTGGTTCCCTTGTGGGCGGCTTGCCAGTGTTTAGGTAGGTGATGATAGGCATCATCCGTGATGAAGATTGCTCTATCGTGAACATTTTAAGAGAAAGCACTGTTGGCTCCTTCAAAGTTTGGTGGCAAATATCCTTCTGCTCAAGAGGAATTGCTGAAGCTAGGTGGGCCAATGCGTCGCCAGGGGATTGTTGGATAGAGATACCCACCTGACCGAGATGGTCTTGAAGTCCAACAGCTCCTCCTTGACCTTGTCGGCATATAAGATCATGTTTGGATCCCTAGCTTAGTACTTACCTTTAACTTGATTGGAGACCAACTGGAAATCTGTGTAGACTTTCAGCGAGGAGATGCCTCTTGATTTCGCCACCTGGGTGCCGGCTAGCATCGCCTCATATTTTGCCTGATTATTAGATGTTGGGAAGACCAGTTTAATGGCATACTTATGAGTAACGTCGTCTGGGACGGTTAAGGCTATTCCAGCCCCAGACTTGGCTGTCATAGACTAGCCATCAACATACAGCTTTTAGGGCAGAGTGAGGGAGGCATCCAAGTCTGTGATTCTGCCACAAAGTTTGCCAAGACTTGTCCCTTGATTGATCTCCTCGATTGGTATTGAACATCAAATTTCACCAATTTCATAGCTCATTTTATCTATCGTGCTGATCCCGTGGGCTTATGTAACATTTGCCGCAGAAGGTAGTCGGACAGGACTATTATAGTATGGGTTTGGAAGTATGGGTGTAGCTTCCTGGTGGTAGTCACCAAGGCTATCTCGAGCCTCTCAATAATCGTGTACTTAGCTTCTACGCCCTGATAGGTCTTGCCGATGAAGTACACTAGTCGTTGTCGTCCCTCTTGTTCGTCGACTAAGATGGCACTGATGGCGGACATAGACACCGCTAGGTATAAGCAAAGAGATTCCCTAGGCGTGGGAGCTATTAGGATAGGGTGAATTTTGAGACCTTTTACTTCCTCTAAAACCTTCTAGCAATGAGGACTCCAATGGGCGATGGTGTAGCCCTTGCATTTTTTGATGTACTCAAAGAAGGGAAGGCATTTGTCAGAAGATCGAGACAAGAATTATCCTAAAGAGGCAATTTTGCCGACTAATGACTGCATTCCTTTCAAGATGTTGGCAGTTCTAGGGCCATGATTGCCTGGATTTTGTAGGGTTGGCTTCGATTCCCCTACTGGAAACTATGAACCCCAAGAATTTTCCAGCTGAGAACCCAAATACACACTTCTCGAGGTTTAGGCGGAGGCGAGTGTTCCTTAAAACTTGAGACACCTCTGCCAAAAATTCTAACTGTTGAGGGAAATTTGATCCCTTCACAAGCATATCATCTATGTACACTTCAAATAATTTTCCTATTAAATGAGAAAAAATCATATTTACAAGGCACTGGTAGATTGCTCCAGCATTTTTTAGGCTGAAAGGCATGGCTCTATACTGAAACAAACCCCTATTTGTTATAAACAAGGTATGAGGTCTATCTGCTAGAGCAAAGCTGATCCGGTGGTATCTACAGTAGGCATCCAGGAAGAACATGTGGGATTGACCACTGCAGGAGTCCGCCAAAGCGTCTACCCTTGGTAAGGGGAATTTATCCTTTGGGCAGGCTTCATTGAGGTTGGTGAAGTTCACGCACATTTGCCACTTTCCATTGGCTTTCTTCACCATAATCACATTTGAGAGCCATGCCGGGCACAATGATTCTTTCATGAAGCTGGCTTCAAGGAGCTTCTAAACTTCAGCCTTGACTGCCTGCCATTGCTCGACTGACTTGTGCTTACGTGCCTGTTTGACTGCCGGGCACCCGCTTGAATATTGAGGTGATGCTGAATTAGGGATGGGTCTACCCTTGGCAGGTCGTTGGTAGACCAAGTGAATATGTCTGTGTTGGTCTTCAGCAGGAGTAGCAACTCCTAGACTTTGGAGGGATCAAGGTCTGCTCTGACTTTGACGAGCTTGGAAGCATCATTGGGGTACAGCTGGATAGCCATGGTTGAAGAGCCCAACTGGAGTTCCCAAGTCACTAGCGAATTAGCCATATTTGCTTCCTGGTGGATCACCTGGACTTGATTTCTCTTCTTCCCCTATTTCTATGGTTTGGGGGCTCTTGGCTCCATGGTTCATTCTAGCTCGATCCTTAGGAGTTCTCACCCATCCGTTTGATCCCCATGTACTATTCCCACTCCTTGAGGAGTTTGGAAACGTGTGAATTGGAAATAGGAAGAAGGGATCAGGTGGAAGGCGTGAGTCGTTTGGTCTCCTATGATGCCATCAAATGCTGTCGCCAACCTAGCCGCTATGAATGTGGCTGTTCTGTTGAGATGCTTGTCTCCGTCACAGGTAGACAAAGGAAGGCTGATCTCCCCCTTTGGCATCACCTTGTGGTTGCTGAACCCCACAACTGGATGAGTTTGACGAGGAAAGATGCTCTTCCTTAAAGCCCAGCCTAAGCAATATCTTCGAGAAGAGAACATCTATGGCGCTGCCCTCATCTACAAGGAGCCTAGGCTATATTGCCCTACCAGTAGGAGCATCACTAGGAGCGGGTCAGTGTGCTCTGCCGGATTTGGCAGAGAGGCGAATAGGTTAATGATTGCCTGCTTGATAGCACCTCTCTCACCCCACTGAAGAGTGGGGAACACACTATGGGTCACCGACCCTAAGAAAGTGGGTTGCTGACTTGGGGCAGTGTTGACCCCAAAAATGACTTTGACCTCTTGTTGGTTTACTTCTCAACACAGTTAATTAAGTTGTTTAGGCTTAATTAAATGTGTAAGAATGTAACTTAGGTTAACTCGAATCAAAGTCATGAATGTAGTATAAGGTTAACTTAACTTAACATTTTAGATTTTAAAGTTCTTTTTTAACTGGTTGAGTCCAAGTCATTCACTGGAAGGCATAAGTTAATTCTAATTCACCATTTAGTTTCTAAGAATAATTAGGAACTAATTAATTAATCAATTATTAGATTAACATATTTTAAGCACATGAGTATTGCATAAAAATGAGTCAAATAAGCACAAGTAATATTCCATGAATAGAAAACATATTAACACATATGATTTGTCATTAGAAATTAAGTAAACATGTTTATTACATCAAGTACCTCTAATTACAAAAAATTAAGGCAAGAAAATGCTAAACAAATGAGTACAAATGCCTTACTTCATTTAAAGCTCAAAATAATGAAAGAGAACAAGATATATCAATGGAATTACAAATTAGATGTCTAAAAATAGAATTGGATGTCTTAAAAATGGAAATTAGAAGACTGATTACATGCAAGGACGTTTGATTCCCTCTCTTTCATTCCTTCATATTATTCCTTAATTACTTTCAGCTTCTTCAACCCTTGTCTCTTTATTCTCTCTCTCTATCTTTTGTCGTCATTCTCTTCTTCCCTTAACCTCTTCTCCTCTCTTTTTTCTCTCTTAAGCCTTATACTCCTTTCAACACTTAGTCTCTTTCTTAAGTCCCCTCTTTACTGTGCTCTTATTTCCACCTTACTTAGCCATTTTTCACGCAACACTTAACCCATTAATTTCCCTTTACTTATAAAAATTATATTATTAATGGGCGGTCAAACCTCTTTCGAGGATACACAGCACCCCATAGGGTGGGACCAGACCCTACTAGAGGTCCAACCTAGTTTTAATTAGGTGGATTTCCGTATATTTATATCAATGCACAGTACCGGCCTCCCAGGCCCACACCCACTCATGGGCCCACGCTCATGCCCACTAGCTCACACACACCCATGCGTAGGCACATGCACAAGCACGCACCCGCACCTATATGCTCAAGAGTTGCGCCCTGCGTTGACTGTTGAAACGTCATATGCAGAAAATCACTTTATACTAAGGCCGACGCTCTAGGTTTTTCGATGTGGCACATTCTTCTCCAAGTTTCAGCTAACTTCATTCGAGGATAGCAGCCACTAAGGTTGATGGTTTTGATAGAGCAAAGGCTCGATCGAAAGCCCTTGGATTGTTCTACAATAAACACGCATCAATTTGGTGCTTGGACAATGATTTGTCCTTCGATTTGAAGGACGAATGTACGGCTGTCATGCGGCCATTAAGGCCTTCAGAAGGGGGAATTCAAGTCAGATGGCCTGTAGAAGGGTCTTTGACCTCCAGATGAGGTCCGGATCACCTTCAGTAGGTGATTCCACAGTGAATTAATGGAGAAGGGGGTTTTGAATTGCTTTAGGAAGAGGACTAAACCTTAGAGCTTCGTATTAAAGCTCCGGAGCTTAAATTCGAGGTTTGGTTTGACTAAAGGAGAGATAACAGCAGATTGTAACTGATCGAACAACCTCTAAGGGTTGTTACGATCTCATCTGGATTGAATTTACCTTTAAAGTTTGCCATGAATCTACTAAACTTAGCATGAGTTCACAATTGATCCATACTGGACAGAAACAAGAATTAACCTAAATTCTTGTCAAAATGACTTCTAACTAATTCTAACAACCTCAGAGTCATCTTAATAATCAATTTAATTCATTAAACCTCAATTTT
Organism: Thalassia testudinum; assembly: GCA_037157565.1. Classification (NCBI taxonomy): domain Eukaryota; kingdom Viridiplantae; phylum Streptophyta; class Magnoliopsida; order Alismatales; family Hydrocharitaceae; genus Thalassia; species Thalassia testudinum. Next base: position 18,575,080 of record JAZHRO010000002.1, on the reverse strand, counting down.
AACAAAAAATCCTCTAAATAAGACCTGAGATTGATTAGAAAGCTCCTTGAGTTGACTTCTTGAATTAAGCTATCTCTGATCAAATTAAAGCTCTGGGTCAACTCTAAACAATGTCAATAATGTGTTCATGACACCAAAATCATGATTTGGTCTATTTTCCTAGGGTTCCCAGATGCGTTGCTTGAGGACCTGTGAGTGTTTGTTCGGCAGAAGAACCTAGGGGTTCGCAGGCTTCAACAAACCTTGTAACAGTTTCCTAGGACTCTAGTGAAGCTTCTTGACCTATTCAGAGGTTAGGATTCTAACTAAATCCGCCTCTCTAACTCCGCCGGAGTTAGAGAAGACGATGGTCAGGGAGGATATATACACATTAAAACACATAATAAATGGCCAAAATGTGATCCTTAATCTGTAAACTAACATTCTGGAACTCCTTAGGGCCTCTAAAGGGCTGTGAATTAAAATTTGCTCGATGGAGCTCATCGGAGCTCCGGTGAGTCAGGTTTTAGTCGTCAGAGATGCAAAACTAATCAAAAGAGTTCATAAATGGGTTCAGGAGCTTCTTGAGGTCCTTCTGGACCTCAAGAGAATTTCAATTGAAGCAATTAGTGAATTAAATCAGAAATATTCAGTGAATTCAGAAAACAGAGACTTTGAGTTCGTTAGAACTCCAGGGTGCTCCTCTCACTCAATTGAGTGAGGGGAAAGGGTTATATGTGTACGACGATGATTTAGATGTGATTAATTAGGTGTTTTAACTCTCTTGAGCTCGCCATGGACAGTGAACTCAAGAGTTGAGATGAATTTAGGTGTTTATGAATAGGCGATTAATTCTTTAATTAACATGTTGAATAGGGCCCTTAAGTGGTGTATATGTGATGGATGGCCCTAATTGGGTGTGGTCTACCCTCGGTGGCCTCCGCTGTGGATAACGGAGGTCACCAGTGAATGTGGCGATGACTTAGGCGTAATAGCTGATAAAAATGAGGGAGAAGTAGTGCTATGAATTTGTGATGAGAAAAGGAAGGTGATAGATGCGTAAAAATAACAAAAGAGTGCTCTGGACAAGCTCAAAGAGCTTGCCAGAGCTGGAGAAGATGGAAAAAAAATTGAGCATAAAATCCTAACTAAGCTACTTAACCTACTGAATTAAAACTATGCTACACTTACCTACCTAAGCCTACTGTTACCTGGACGAAGGGGGCAGAAGGAACTCCGTCGAAGGTCGCAACGGAGGAAGAAATCAGAGGGAAGAAGGAAGAAGTCTGGAGAGTGAGTACGTGGAGTGGAAGTGAAGTCTGGAGTTGTCCAGAGACGCGGCGGAGCTCAGCAGATGATGGAAGTGATCTGAGGAGGACGATGAAAATGGAGGACGGTCGCTGGAGTAGGAGGGAATAGCCTATTGGAAAGCTCAGTTGAGAGGAGAGGGTAGGGAGCTAATCGCTAAAATCAGAGGGAAGGGGAGCTATTTATAGGTGATGGTGGAGGGTAAGGGGGTGTACCTAGATGGAAAAGCGTCTAGGTTCAGCTGAACCACCAGCGTCGTCTCTGACGCCGGTGAGCTTAACTCTTAGACCTAAATAGGATTAGAAGTCAATCCGATCTGTCAGATGAAGAAGGGGAGGCGAGCGGAAGAGAAACGACCAAGGAGGCGGTGTTCTGACAAAGGATGAAGGTGGATCGGAAAGTGCGGTGACCAGCTGACCAGAGCCGTCCAATGCGAGGAAGAAGAAGAAGAGGAAGAAGAAAGTGCTGTGCTCATAGGGACCTATTCACAGGAAAACTTAAGGACCTAAACTAAATTAAAGGACTCAAGTGCAATGAAACCTAAGGACCAAAACGTAAACTGAGGTTTTCAAGGCTTATTTTAATTTAATTCTTTTTCAACTTTTTATATATGATTATTAATTAGATAAATATTATATATATACCTTGAATTTACATTTTTGACCTTTTTTGGTTTAATTTATTTAATTGATTAAGTTACTTAAGTTATTACATACTTAGTGTTAAATATTTATAATGTTAACTTAAATATCAATTAGGTAGCTAAGTATTTATAATTTAAGTTCAAATTATTATTTAAACTATTAATAAAATTAATTGATATTTAATTTTGTATTATTAACTTATTTTATGGTCCTTTAATATATTGTCCCTTATATTATAATTAAACCCTAAATAAACATATTCTTAGCTAATTAACTAGGGAAACTAGTTAATTAGGCGCATTTAAGAGCCATGATGAGTCTCGCATCACCTCTACGCCTGTAGGTGATAGGAGATGAGTATTCTGGGCTAACGCGACCAAAGTTGCCAAAACTTGGCGATGGTACTCTATTAGGGGGAGTGAAGACAAGATCGCCTACTCCATCTGGCTGGCTACTATCCTGTCGAGCTCGTGGTCCTCGACAAGAACCATGTTGACTCCATGAAGCTACTGGAGTTTTTCCTTGTGGTAGCCTTCTGGACCCTCCATGGGTCTCTTGCCCTTGTTAGGGCCCTCATTTCACCTGATGAAATGAGCCAAATTTCCATACCAAATCTGGGACTCAATGTAGTCATGCAGATCTCAGCAGTCTTTGATGGCGTGCCCTCGGGACTTGTGGTATTTACAATAAGGCCCAGACTCAACCTTCTTTTTGACTGGCTTTGGCGGGGGTAGCAGGTCCTTGTCCGTAGACCATACCTTCGCCTACATGTCCGCCTGGTTCACGACCAGGGGAGTGTACTCTTCAAAATAATCCCACCTGTGCTGGCAGGCCTATTGTTTTGGCCCTTGGAGGACCAATCGCTTCATTGGTCTAGGAAATTAGCCTTCCGCTTGTTGAAGCGATTGCCTTCGTGGATGGATATGGAAGCTGGCTCCCCCGAGGTCCACTTCTCCCCGATAGGACTGAAGTTGTCTCCATATCCTTCTTCTAGCCGGCTACGGGAACAGAAAGGATCGTCCTATTTTGCAAACCTTGTTGCTCTATCCTACAACTCCGCCATATCTTTAGGCAGGAAGTCATCGATGTCATACTAAAACCTCTAGGTCAGGAGACCTGACTTGAAGTTTTGGATGGCAATAGCATCGTGAGACCTCTTGCACTTGAAGTACTGGGCCTTGAATCAATTCAGGTAAGAGCGGAAAGATTCACTCTTTCGTTGTCAGATTTCCGACAGCCTTTCAGGGTTGTCTCTGACCCTTTGCTGTCCTGCAAAGTACTGGCAGAATTTATCCGCCAGTTCTTGGAAGCAGGTTATCTATCCGATTGCCAGTTCATTGAACCATTCATTGGACATACCAGACAGATAGGACGAGAATACCTGGTAGAGTACTCCGTCAGAGTAGCCGTGCACCAGCATCATTTGGCGATAACTCCCAACGAAGCTATTGGGTTCCGTCATCCCGTCATACTGGACTACGATGGGCTGCTTGAATTTTTCCGATAGGGGGGCCATCATCACCTCCTCAGTGAAAGGGTAGGTGGTGACGTAAGCTCGTGGGCATAAACCCTGCATTGCCCAGGTGATCTGGTGGACGATTTCGGGAATCAAGCTTCTGCCATTGGTCACCAAGGGTTGAGCTCCTGATTGCTCCCTCGACAAAGGAGGGTGGGGAGCTTTAGGCGGACTGGGAGGAACTTCCCCCTTTTGGCTTCTAAGCTCTCATTTTAGTTTCTCAAGCTATTCGCACAAGCGGGCATTCTCCTCTTCCACTGTACAACGCCACTTTAGTTGTTCGTCTTCAAGGCTCGAATTGTGGGGCTCCTCCGGCTTAATTTTGCCAAGATCCTTGATCTGCCGGATCTCTTGGAGTTATTCAGTGACTGAATGCTCTTCAACCCTCAGAGTCACCAGCTTAGCCTCGTACTGCACCTTCCTCGCTTGCATCTCGAGGAGGGGGTGATATGTCCACGTTAGTGGACTAATTATAGGCCTAAGTACTATCTTATTATTATTCCTGAGTCCTTATCTACCCAAGTCTTGGGTAATAATTAATTTAACCTGCATGATAGTTTCTATGCTTATTTACACATTTTTATATGATTTAATTATGATATGCAGGTGAAAAGAAATTCTCTTGGACGCAAAAGTTATTCGTGGCATCAAGAAGGGCCTCCATTAAAATGCACCACTCAAAAGGGTCACGCCACTTTGTTAGCTTGTGTCACAAAGATGTTGTTGGACCTAATTGTGAATAGCAGAAGAGGAAGGGCATGTCCACAAATTTCTCTCGTGCGATCTGTTTGTGCGAGATTCGTGCTCTAGCCGTGCAAAGCCTTCAATTTTGGTCAGTTGCATTGTTGGCAACCTTTTCAAACGGATGCCAAGAATAGTAATCGATCCCCGTGATTTGTGGATCAGGAAGGTCTTGTGAGAGGTAAAAAAGGGGGGCTCTCCATCTCCTTAGGCTTCCTCAATCTCTACCACCACCACTACTGTGGTCCCTTGGCTTGCACCGCGTTCTCCCTCTTACGCTGTGGCATAAGGCGTACTCCACAACACTCACCACCTCCCTTGGCCACGTGGTGACAGCGCGTGGCCTCGCATTGCATCCCCCTTACCGTAACACCAGCCTTCTCCTCCACCATCACCACCACCACCATGTCTCATCTTCCTCTCCTATTCACCTTCTTCTTCCTTTTCTTCTTCTTCCTCCATTCTCGCAAGAAACCAAAGTTGTAACCTTCACGAACAACCCACCAACTCGACCGTTCCCTCCACTCTTCTTCTTCCTTCATCGTGCCCAACTCTTCCTCTCCCTCTCAAACCGAAGCCACTACCATCCACCCACTGTCATCTTCTTCCCTAGAAGAACCCACCACCGGCCCAACTCATCGTCGCAAACCATCGCTTCCAACCTCTGCTCATCAATGCAAGCATCGCCAGCAAGACGCCCACACACAGCGGATCCTCCCCTAGCGTCCACAATCGCCGGTGTCGTGTCCTCTACTCGGCCATGTCCAGCCCCCATCAGCTGCACTGCCAACACCATCGCGAAGCTCGCGCTCTAGAGATCCTCCACACGTGACCACGCTGCCAACCTGACCCTCCCTATTGTGCGGTCGTGTGTGAGAGCAAATGCTCTGTTGTGCTATAGTAGCATTGGTATTAAAAATTACATTCGATTGCCATTGCCACATTTATTATTCATTTATTTAAATGATATTTATATATTAAGGCAATTTTCTGACCAATCCTTATCTTTCTCTCTGTTTCTTTATTTCTTCACTAAGTTTTCTCTCGTTACTCTCTCAACGATTCTCTATCTAAATGCACACACCCATCTATATATAACTAATGTGCTAGATTATTTTGTGAATGTAACTACCTTGAAAACATGAGTTTATTGGATTTATTCTTCTATGTGGAGACGACTGACTAATGTGGTTAGACTAAATGAATTTTTTGTTTGGGAGAATTTACACCACAAAAAATACAACGATGACACGTTTTATTTTATTATCATCTTGTTAAGCGAAAGTCTCTCTGCAAGGGGGTCCTGCTCGGGGACCCCTAGCAGCATTCCAGGTTGATTTAGCTTCTCCTTACTTGGCCCTGTAGGCTGGGGATGCCTCCTGGACATCGAGACAGTCTCTCCCTCTTATTTTCTTTTTTTTCTCTTATTTCTTTTTTTTTTCACACTGTTTAACGTGTACATCCATCGTCGGCCACCTCATCTTGTGTTCTTCCATTAGAGATCAATTTTGAGTACGTTTCTATGAAAGTATAAAATAATATATATACAAAACGAGGCAGTTATATATAATCTAAGACATCGATTGAAAATCAAAATACATCAGATAATATATTTTGTAACAAGCAGTATATTCTGATTTCTGATTGTTTTGCCTTTTTTCCAATCAAATTTTTAAGTTTCATTTGCTGTAGAAAAGTGAGAAATTGAAACACAACAGTTGAAGAATTTTAATTGATGTATTTTGATTTTTCATGTAGAAAATCAAAATATATCGATTGACACGAATGAAAAATCAAAATGCATAGAAAATCAAACTACGAGAACTAAAATACACCAAATGTTTATTTATTTCTTTTCTTAAAACTTTTATTTGCTACGGCAAAGGGATAAGACATTTACTGAATTATTCATTTATTTAATTTTTACTTTTGTTTGTGTGGTGTTGGAAAGTGAAATGACCTTGTTTTACCTTTTATTTCACAACATAAAATGCTTTTGTACGGATTCAAAACTAATTTTATATTATTTTCTTCTTGAAAGTAAGCAATCCTAGAGATAGGAACAAGGGATCTTTTCGTCTAGAAATGAATTCAAACTATAATCATATAATTGATTTTTCTTTGTTTTATGTTATCGGAAGTCCTAAGCCTCCTTTGATAAGGGTAATAAATTTATGAAATAAGTAAAGGAATAGAAAATAAATAAAATAAATAGTGAAATAGGTGAGTTAAATCGTTTGAATATTTTGATAGGTTAAAGTTATTCTACAGAGAAAGTAAAATAACTTTACCACGAGTTAACTTTATTTAACCTGACATAAATGGGGGAGTGGATTAAGTGACGGGATAAATATTTAACCCGTCGTAAATCCAGTTAACTTACCAACCATAGGGTTTTGCCTTTTGTTGTTCAAATATTTTTCAATTTGATTAGATGCTTCTAGGATTGATCCCTGGTTGTGCCTATGCAATAGAGAAAAATTTATAGATGTTGATGGAATTGTATTTTTTATGGGAATATCACATATGCAAAATATAGTGCTTAGCTATTTACATATATAAGAACTCTTTTTGTTTGAAATATTTCTTTATTAATGGGAACAAAGAAGATACAAAGACACAAACTCAAAGGATACGGGAGAAGGGAAAGTTGAAATGCTCCCTCAAAAGAGAGAGGACACTATGGGAATAAGGGTTTTCGTAACAGTTGAAAATCGTCGCCTATGTCATGAAAACCGTTGTATTCTATCATCGCGAAAGTGTGTCGCTTCAGTGTATATACGATGGTATTGACTTAAAACCGTCATATTTTTAGACGATAGTTTTAGAAACTGTTGTCTATAGTATGTACGACAGTTATTCTACAAACTGTCGTACATAATATTTAAACGACGGTTTTGCTTACTTCATTTATGGTATACGCAAACCATACACGACGGTTCTTTACTTGTCGTGTATTTGTATATATGACGGTTATTTATAGAATCGTCGTTTATATTAACATGACGGTTCTTGAAATGTCTTATATTTGTATATATGATGGTTATTTGAATAACCGCCATGTTAATATGTATGTTTTTTTAAATATAACATTCAGGGTTATAAGATTCTATAAACTTAGTATCTTATAACACTTTAAAACATATATAACATACAAAACACACAATATAAAAGTTTAACATACAAGACACACATAAAACATTCAACAAATATATATATAAACTTAATAATAAAAGTATGTTATACTGCCAAAATACAAAACCAACTAAAAAAGAGATAAATAATAAGCTATGCTTCAGCTCCACCACCTCTGAGGTCGTCGTCGTCTCTACGAGGCAGGTAGTGAAAGGAAGTGTGATATCCACCGCAACCTCGTAATAATGTCATCATCTCTCTCATATCCGCTCTTTGTTGCTCCATCTCCTTCCTCTGCTCCTCCATGAATTTCTTGGCATCTTGCCAAGCTTGAGTTTGCTGCTCGAACTGTGAAGTGACATCATGGAGTTGTGATTTTCACGAAGTTGTGTCTGCATTTGATGGACGATGGCTACTGTTGCTAACCCCTTCCGCGCATATCAGCTGGACATCAGCTGACTTCTCCCCCCACTATGAACGAAACCTCCGTGTTCCAAAGGCATGTTGCTCCTAAAAGCTTCCTTAGGTGTCATATGTGGGTACTGCGGAGTGCCAGAAACGGCATCTGTAGGGGGGTTGATTAAGTTCATCATTTCTCCCTACAAATTACAATAATTTAATGTCATATTAAAGTAAGTATACAAATTTAAGTAGTTGATAAATAAATGTTACTTACATGTTTTTGATGGTATGTCTCATGTATCCATGCTCACCCGCCGTTGTTGGTGGCCTTATTATGAGTAACCTCATATACACCAACGCGATCGAGTGCGACACCATCATGTGAATGTACCTGTAAATATATTTTAGGGATTTGCATGTAATAGTTGTAATTAAAACTTTAATTGAAAACATAAAAGTAACATAATTATAAGGAATTACTTACATATTTAGCCCGAACTCTATCTATGCTAGTTCGATTTAAACAGTGGGTCTATGGTGGAGCTTTGACCCTATTGGCCTTGTTCCTCTTCGCTTGATCCTGTATATGTAACTTACATTATAATGGGAAAGAATTAAATAATTTATTTTCAAATGCTATTAAAAGTAATTGTAATTACCTCTATCTGAGGCTTATTCCAATGCTCATAGCATTCTCTCCACACATCTGCTGCTATTGTAGGAGTCATGGTTCTTAATGCCTCTTCATTAGATGACAATGAATTGTAATACTAAATTATAGAAATAAATTATCAAATGAATTAATTAACTAAATAATAAAAAATGAGAAATATTACAGATTTCACCTTTCTCTTCGTTGTCATCCTCCAATCACGATGTCATCTTGCGGCATGATGGAGGATATACTTGGTGACATTTACATCGTTACCCTAATCAAAGATCGCCTGCAATATTACAAATCGTATAAATGAATTAAATATTATTTGTTACGACTCGATCCCAGATCCCTATAGGATCCGAGGTCAGCTTGCTTCGACTAATCTCAAGACCTAGTCGTCCAACGAGGAATAACCAAAAGCAGGAAATAAATCAAAAGACAGTAAAAGAAACAGAGCGAATAGTCTATCAATATTACAGGTCATCACAACTATGACAGAGGAAAGTACAGTGGAAAAGTAACTGAAATAGTATTACATAGAACAAAAATACTCACTACTACAATAAAAGTTAGGGAAACAGTAAGAAAACTCAGGTAAGGCTGGGCTCGACTGGGCCCAACTCCCTTTGCAGCTAGTGGTGCTGGCTTCTCAACTCCTTAACCTGGACAAGGTTATAAAATATTCGAAGTCAGTGAATGCTGAGTAGAGTGGTAATTCAGCCATTTATATGTAATTAAGGCAAACAATTAATTAATGCAGTTAAGTAACTATCTATTTTCATTTAGCTCAACCAAGTAGTTCTAATTTGTTGCTCCTTTATTAATAATTTCTTGATCTGGCCTGTTCCTCTTAGGAACGATCTTGATTGTAGTCTTTTTCATGATGTAGGATGTACATGTGGTGCTTTCTTGGCTGGGAGAGTCCCCCGTGGTAGTCCTACACCCAGTCAACCACCCCGAGGTCATAGTTACGACGTAGCGATGACTACAGCGTGCGTGATAAACACGCGAGTAGCTATCCCATACTGGCATATGGTCAGTCGTTTTCGCTAGCGGGTACGCTTAAAGTTATAGCACGGAACAGTACAGGGCCTTGCCCTCTCAGGACAGGGGTCTAGCCTCCTGGGCCTCCTGGGGCGGCTAGCTCCCTCCCTACACTAAGTAGCTCACCTTGGTACTACGTACACGAGGGTCAAACAGAGTCGGTGTAGAGTGACTAGGCCAGACCCCTGGGCTCAACCCAACGGGTGGCTGGTACCCCTCTACACTAAAGGGACAGTTGCTCTCCTTGGTACCGCGTACACAAGGGCCAGCTCACTTCCCATCTACAGGAGTTCTCCTAATTCACTTTAGGATTCATGTTGGTATTCCTTTTGTTTCATATTCCAAACTTTCAGATCTCTCTATTTACATTACTGGTTCCATTCTTAAAATAGGCAGCTCGTGATTTTCTAAGTATCATACTAAAATAACTAATACATTTGCTAGCATTTAAAGTTTTACATGCATCTCAAGTAAATAGTGTAGCTCAACCATACTGATTTGTTCCTATCCTAGGGTTCATTCTCATCCTAGGGTTCTACATGTATCTCAAGTAAACAGTGTTGCTCAAACCATACTCATTTGTTCCTGCCCTAGGATTCATTCTCATCCTAGGGTTCATTCAAGTTATTCTAAACATGCAGTTCATTTGTTAAATCATAATATTAATGTAAACCACTCTACTGGACCACACGGGAGGAATGGGGGCTCGGATCGCAGATCTCGTCCCTCCGCGGGTCCTGCATACTCGACTGGCTGGAGACCTATACAATTGACCAACCACATCAGACGAGTCTAAAACCATATACAAGTGACATTAACTCATAGAGAAACTCAAGTGAAAAACAACGGTAGTTCATTTGCGGAAATCCAATTCTGTTTGGGTCCTAAACGGGCCAAAAACAAGCACACTGTCCAAAATCAGACGTTTGGGACTAGTCCCAGACGTCGTAAAAGACGTCAGTGCACACCCTGGGTTTCCTGAGGCTCCCTCGGACATCCGGATCCTTCCGCGATCATCTAAGGTGAGTTCTAGACGTCGGACTCTCCTTTCGATCGTCTGGAAGTACTATCAGACATTTGGCGATGTGTCCAGACGTCCAAAAACACCTCGAAGGGCGCACCCTGCGCCTTTCCAATGCATTGCTCCTGCGTACACATGCGTAGAGCTAAAAATGGCCAAACATACCCCTGGGGTACGACCTGCATGGCTGGAAACCAGGCAGAAGCACGTACCTTGGCACTACGCGTGCTTTCAGACATCCAGCTTCAGCTCTGGACGTCCCCCTGCTACTCCAGACGTCTGGGATGTGCTCCAAACGTCTGGTACTGGAAAATATCCAGTACGCAGAACTCTCGCAAGCCTTCTTCTCAGCGTGGATCCTCTGCACCACCTACAGTTGCTACGTGATGGTCGAGGCGTTAACTAGGTTTTGTTATAGAAATAGCGTTGTAGTACAGCTAGTTTTGCCATCATTACATATATAATCTTTTTACTCGGAAATAAAAGAGTTCCCGAGGTCGAACTCAGGGAGCAAGGCGTATTCTAGAAGTACAAATTCTTATTACAAAAATAAAGAGAGAGAGAGAGATGAAAAATTTGGTGGCTTCTTCTTCTCTTCTTTCTTCCTCTTTGTCTCTTCTTTCTTCTCTTCCTGTTTTTCTTGTCTTCTCTCTTCTGTTCTTCAGATCTTCCTCTCGTTCTCTTCTTCTTCTGTCTTCTGTTCTTCCTTGTTTTCTCTTCTTCTTTGTCTTTCCTCTTCTTTTCCGCGGTCCTGCTTCTTCTTTTCTTCTTCTTCCTTGCCTTCAAGACGTCGTCTGATTTTGCAATCAGACGACTTAAACCGCTGTTGCTACAGTGTCTCCCTTAGCTTCCGTCTTCTTCTTCTTTTTCTCTTCTTCTTCTTCTTCTTCACCTGTGCCTGCACACTTCAAGGTTTTCGTCAGAGGGCAAAACCTACTCTACCCTCCCCCCCCGCGTCTCTCTCTCTCAGAATTCGCTCTTAGGAAAGCTCTCCCAGAGCAACCGGGTAATCGGATATGCGGGTCGCGCCCGGGTCCAGGCCCACCGGCGTGCGGTGGTGGGCGAGGAGTGCAGGTCGGGCTAATCGGGTCGGAGCCAGGTCCGCGGGGCGTGAGCGCGGACGAGGCCGGGTAATCGGGCGGGTGAAGGGGACCTCACCCCGAGATCTGAGGCAAAGAGCTTAAGGCACTTTTTGCCTTTAAGCGCCCGCTCGCCTCAGTGGGTTTCCGAGGTAGGACTAAATGTCCCACCCCAATTTGGGCGCCTGTGCGAAGGAAGCAGCGGCGGTCGAGGCTTCGCACGAGGGCTTCGCGCGAGGGCTTCGCCTCAACTGCAGCCTGGCGCTTCGCGAAAATACCTCGCACTGCCTGGGAGCGTGCCCTGGGCGCGGCGTGCCTGGAGCAGTAGGTCGAAGGAGCTTCTTCACCTCAGCAATGGCGGCGGTGAGTGAAGTTCCTGTTTACAGAGAAAGGGCCTCTCGGCCTAATTAGATACGCGGAGGACCTTCGTCGTGGCACGGCGAAGGTGGTCGGGGGGTCTGCAGGTGGCGGGGCGGAGCCTAAGGGCTGCCCTAGGTCAAACTGCAGGTGGCGAGATGGTTTGGTCGGTGGGTCTGCAGAGGGCGATTGGTGGGAAGTGGAAGGGCAGAGGTTGATCAGGGTGAGGAGGCGGAGGTTCTGTGGTGGTCGGCGAGCCGTGTGGGTTGCTGGAGTGATGGGAGCGGGTCGCCGGATTGTGGCCGGAGGTGGAGAAGGTGAGGGTGATTGGTCGGAATCGAGGGCGACAGTAAAGGTTTAAAGTGAGGAAAAGGAAGAGGGGAGGAAGAGGAGAAGTTATACCTACTTAGCAGGACGAGGAGGGGCCGGAGCAGGCGACAGTCGTATTGACTGTCGCCGGAGAAGAAGCTGCCCAGGGGAAGGAGCGACGATGAGGAGAGGGCCGGAGAAGCGCGCGCTGGGTGCGGCGCGGCGCGGGAAGAGCGAGGGAAGGCAACCCTGCTGCTGGTAGTGCGGTAGGGCGACGAGGAGGAGGAGGAGAAGCTGCCGAAGCAAGGGGGCGTCTGTTGGAGTGGGAAGAGAGGAAGTGAGGGGGTATCTCCGTCAGATCCGAGCTGGGAAGAACGGCGGAGCAACGGGGGTATTTATAGGGGTAGAACCAGAGAGGAGGGCGGAGGGAGACGACGTGTCTCCCTCGCCGGAGGATGCCGGAGGAAGGATACCCATACCGTCTGTGCGTTCGCACGGCCGGTATGGGTGGTTGCAGCCATCAGGGGGGTGTTCCTGCGACGGCTGACGACGCAGAGAACCCCCATTTGACTTGGCAGGCTCCCTCCCTTACCCTGCGCTGCGCCATGCTCCGCGCAAGGTCGCCGGAGCATGGTGCTGCTCAGGTTTTGCAGGAGGGACCTAAACGCAAAGAACGAAGGAGAGTTAGGGGCCAAAATGTGAGGGTTCAAAAGTTGAGGGCCAGAAAGTAAATGTATGAGGACCAAAGTGTAAAGTTGGTCAAGAAGGTTTCTTCTTAGGCTCAAGTTTTTATACATGACTAATTAGGACCTAAGGATTCTGATGGTGAATTTTATTTCTAGATTAAACCTTGTTTGACCGGTCAATTTACATAAAAACCCAAATTAAGTTGTTAATTGGGCATGGTTCTCAATGTAGGTCGAAATGGGTTCCTAAGGCTAAATTGAAGGTTCTTAGCCCTAGAGATTATTTTTATATGAATTTTAGAGGGTTTATTCTATTTTTAATTTACCTCGAACCTCGTGTATTTAAGTGGGTTTGTTTTTAGGGTTACAGGATGTCATTTAATTCTTCGGAGTTGATGTAGCCCTTGTTGAGTCATTTCATCCCACTTTTCTTCTTATTAGGTTGTTTTGACCTATGTTTGGACCCTGAGTTACCCTGTTTTCAGATTGGACTGGTGAAATTGCATTTTTACCCCTCAGTTTATGTTTTCTTTGCAAACTCAGAATCTCTCTGAGCCAAGCCTTTCTAAGGTTATGTAGGAGCTTTTTATTCTCTGTATTATGTCAAAATGAGCTAGTTATGGCTTATGATGAGGTTCTCATCATACCCCAATTCCTAGCTTTTGCTAGTCCCTTAGCAAAAACTTAAGGTTTCAACCCTTGTTCTAGACCATGAAGTTCTTAATAGCTTCAGATATGTGCTTTTTCATTTAAACTTAGATTAGGTTAGAATGCTGACCATAGGCTTAAAAGGTACTCTAGTACCAATCAAGATCCAAATCTGTCTAGCCTCAGCCTCAGTCCTTAGCAAAGGTTTTTAAGGCCCACAAGAACTAACCTAAGGTCTATTGGACTTTGTGGTTAAAGCACCCGTGCTTGAAATGATTTTAGCCTTGGTTCAGTTCGCAGTGCGTTTTATAAGAGAGAGATAGAAAGTTTTTCTGTTTGGAGAGTTTTCTCTCTCTTTTTCTTTTTAGTTCTAGCCTAGGATTGGCTTTTCAACACGGTCTGTATCAGATTCATTGCTCCCATCATCAATCCTCAAGGGTTCCTGGCGATCGATGCTTCGAGATAGCACCGCCCATGGCAACCCCCAGAACCCTGGCTATTGAGATTTCGAGATAATCCCATCCATGGTGTTCCGTGGCCGAATTCAGACCCTGGAAGTTGACACTTCGTGATAATGCCATCCATGGAATCTGAACCAGCAAGGTGCTTACATGCCCCCAGTAGGATATGTGAATATCCTAAGAGACAAGCACCGAGGAGATGATATTTTGTTACGCATCTTTGAGGGGATTTCCCGCCTCTCCGCGCTGGGAACTCGTCTAAATCAACTTGTGTTGATCGGCCGCTCCTACTCTAGGTGTACTTTTCAGAATTTTGCAATGCTTCTGCGTGATTTTGATTTTTACGCTTATTGAACCAGGCTGTGTGTGAGGTTAGGGTGCTTAGGTTACTAAGTCCCGTAAACCAAAAATTAGTTAATGAGGTCAAATACTCCCTAAGCCTTAGACCTAATACTTCAGCTTTTCATTTTCCTCAACCTCTTGAGGAGTGTCCAGATCTTAATAGGTACTAAGAGTCTATTCAAGAATGCCTAAGGTTTGCGTTCTTACTAATCTCATTATGCACTTTTCAGTTATTTTCTTGAATGAGGTCTAGAACTTAGGTTAATTCCTTAGTTCCTTACTAATGACTATCACTTGTTTCTCATATTTTGTGCTCCTTTTTTTCCTTTTGTTTCTTTTTTTCTTCTCCTTCACAAAATTTCCTTTCTCCTCTTATTCTCTTATTTTTTTTCGAAAAATTTTTAATTTTTATGGTATTTTTGGCATATGTGAATTTTATTTTTTTTATTTTTATTTTGTTTGAAACCTTTTCTTACACGTTTTGCACTTTCATACCCCCCCATGCCTAAGATTTGCAATGTCCTCATTGTGATTTTAGGGGTTTTTATTTACTTAGTTTATTCCTTAAGACAGTTGCTTTTGTGAGTGAATGGGTCGGGATGAATTTTGCGGACGATTTCTAATCTCAGATGCAAGCATCTGAGGTGGAGTCGGCTGTCTTGAAGGGTGAACCTTAAGTGCACCAAGGTGTCAGAAAAAAGGTTTTAGATTTTCAGAGGGAATGACGGGCTGCCTCCCGTTAAGCGCTGAGTTTTACGCCATCGGCTGGGTGCAGTAAGCTCACGGAGAATGGAGGATGAGAGATGACTCAGCCAAATCAGTAGAAGTCACATCAATGAACGGTTTGAGTCTCTGACCGTTCACGATGAAAGGTTCGGAATCGTGGCTGAGTGGACTGATTTCAATTGCTCCATTTCCAAAAACCTGTCGGACTAAATATGGTCCGACCCACTTGGATCGCAGTTTTCCCGGGAAAAGTTTAAGTCGGGCATCAAAGAGTAGGACCTTTTGACCAGGATGAAAGATCTTCCTCGAGATATGCTTGTCATGGAAGGCTTTAACCCGCTCCTTGTAGATTCGCGAGTTCTCATACGCATCTAGGAGTAATTCATCGATCTCGCCGATTTGGAGTTTTCTGTGGGTTCCAGCCTTTGAAAGATCTAGATTACAGTTCCGTACTGCCCAATAGGCTTTATGCTCCAGTTCTACGGGAAGGTGACACGCCTTTCCGTACACCAGTCTAAAGGGAGACATGCCTAATTGGGTCTTGTGGGCGGTCCTATATGCCCACAATGCTTCCGGAAGTTGGGACGACCAGTCCTTCCTGTCAGGCCGAACAGTGACTTGCAGGATTTTCTTGATCTCCCGATTTGACAGCTCAGCTAGACCATTTGTTTGGGGGTGGTAAGGAGTAGAGATTCGGTGGGATACCCCAAATTTGGCCATCAGTGATCTAAACTGAGCATTTGTAAAATGGGTCCCCCCATCAGAGATTATAGCACGGGGAATCCCGAACCTTGAGAAAATGTTTTGATGAATAAACTTAAGAACAATCTTGTGATCAGAGGTTCGGGTTGGTATGACTTCGATCCATTTGGACACGTAGTCCACAGCAAGTAAAATGTACTCGAAACCATTCGAAACAGGAAAGGGGCCCATAAAATCAATCCCCCAAACATCAAAGATTTCGCATACGAGAATTGGCTGCAAAGGCATCATGTTGCGATGGTTCATGTTGCCCAAAGTTAGGCAACGATTGCATGCCTTGCAGTGACTGTATGCGTCTTTGAAAAGTGTAGGCCAGTAGAAGCCACACTGGAGGACTTTTGATGCGGTTTTATGCCCTGAGAAATGGCCACCGCATGCCTGGTCATGGCAGAAAGAGAGGATATTGCAGACCTCCTCTTTCGGGACACATCTCCGAATAATTTGATCAGCACCTATGCGGAAAAGGTACGGATCTTCCCAAATGTAATACTTAGTATCAGAACGCAATTTGTCTTTCTTGGCCTTCGGCCAATCAGACGGGGTCTGATGAGATGCCAAGTAGTTCACTATATCAGCAAACCATGGAAGTCTAGTACTAACAGTAAGCATTTGCTCATCAGGAAAGTGTTCCGTGATAGGTCCGGAAGGGTCGATGATCTCAGAAGGAAGACGGGACAGATGGTCGGCTACCACATTCTGCCTTCCCGCCTTGTCACGAATCTCAAGATCGAATTCTTGCAACAGCAAGATCCAACGGATTAGTCGGGGCTTCGCGTCCTTCTTGGCAAGGAGATGCCTTATAGCCATGTGATCCGAGTAAATGATGACATGGGAACCCAGAAGATACGATCGGAATTTTTCAAGGGCAAATACTACGGCTAGCAGCTCTTTCTCCGTAACCGTATAGTTACGCTGAGCCTCGTCAAGTGTCTTGCTAGCGTAGTATATAACCACGGGTTTCCCGTCAGCTTTCTTCCCCAGGACCGCTCCTACAATGAAATCAGATGCATTGCACATGATCTCAAAGGGTTGAGACCAATCAGGGGATTGTAGGATAGGTGCCTGGGTGACTCGGTCACGCAGGTTTTCAAAGGCTAGCGTGCATTCCTTGGAGATTTCAAAGGGTACATCCTTAGAGAGAAGAGAAGTCAAGGGGCGCACGATTTTCGAGAAATCTGGAATGAAACGGCGGTAAAAACCAACGTGCCCTAAAAAAAATGGATGTCCCTGATCGAGCCAGGCATAGGAAGGCGAGATATCAGATCCACCTTAGCTCGACCCACTTGGATGCCTTTTTCTGAAATTAGATGTCCCAGGATAATTCCCTCAGGCACCATGAAATGGCTCTTTTCCCAGGAAAGAACCAAGTTCACCTCAATGCATCGCCTGAGTATCTAGACCAAGTGTTGGAGGCAATCATCAAAAGATTCTCCAAAGACTGAAAAGTCATCCATGAAGACTTTCAGGAAATCACCTACCATATCTGAGAATATGGCAAGCATGCACCGCTGAAAGGTAGCAGTTGCATTGCAAAGACCGAAAGACATCCTTCGGAAAGCGTACGTTCCAAAGGGGCAGGTGAACGTGGTCTTTTCTTGGTCCTCAGGATGGATTGCCACCTGGTTATAACTGGAGTACCCATCAAGAAAGCAGAAGAACCTATTTCCCGTTAGTTTCTCGAGAATTTGATCAATGAAGGGTAGTGGGAAATTATCCTTCTTCGTGGAGGAATTGAGTCGGCGGTAATCTATACAGACTCTCCACGCATTGGCTAATCAGGTAGGAATGATTTCTCCGGTTTCAGTCGTTATGGTGGTGAGTCCTGCCTTCTTAGGCACAACCTGAATTGGGCTCACACAACGACTATCGGAGATCGGGTAGATGATCCCGGCATCTAACCACTTGATGATCTCCTTTTTCACGACCTCCTGCAGATTAGGGTTTAAACGTCTCTGCATTTCACGAGAAGGTCGTGCACCCTCTTCTGAATAGATATGATGAGTACAATAAGAGGGGCTTATTCCAGTCAAATCATCGAGAGTCCACCCGATGGCTCTGCGATGTTGCTGGAGGACAGCAATCAGACGGGATTCTTGTTCGGGATTGAGGTTGAAATTGATAATCACAGGGAGGGTCTGATTGGAACCCAAAAAAATGTATTTCAAGTGAGCAGGAAGAGGCTTTAACTCGAGGATAGGGTTATCAGCAGCAGCGGGTGGTTCAGTATAGATGTGAGGTTCAAGGGTAGGAGTTACTGGGTTGTTTCTATCTGGATTCAACTCCTCCGTTTGCGGGTCAAGATCCTTCTGTGGTTGATGAGGCATAATCGAGTCATTCTGGAGGTGTGATTCATCAACCAAAATCCTAACGTCACAAATCTGTTCGATGACACCGCAATTAATTCCTTGTTGGGCCTTAAATATATCAATTTTTAAGGTTTGATCCCCAAATTTAAGCTCTATTTGGCCCTCCTCACAGCTGATGTTGGCTCTAGCAGTAGCCAAGAAAGGTCTCCCTAGAATGATTGGTGTATCCCTAGGGTTTTTAGGCGCATCCATATCTAAGACTATAAAGTCCACTGGGAAATAGAAATCCCGCACTCTTACGATAACATCCTCGAGAATCCCTTTTGGTGACTTTATAGATCAATCTGCTAATTGTAATGTCACCTCGGTTGGTTTTAGCTCAGATTCTTCTAGATGGTCAAGTAAGGATGTGGGTATCAGGTTTATGGATGCACCTAAGTCTAGCAAAGCTCTATCAAATTGGGTATCACTTATCTTGCAGGAAATCAGGGGAGTACCAGGATCTTTTGCCTTGGGTGGGAGTTTACTGAGGATTACAGAGCTGGCTTGCTCTGACAGAACAATTGGGCTCCCACCCTTGGTTCGCGGCTTACGCTGGGGTGTACACACATTCTTTAAAAATCGTGCGTAAGCTGGTATGTGGCGGATTGCATCCATCAAGGGGATGTTTATGTGGACCTGCTCAAAGAGCTTGACCAGGTCCTCCTCAGGTGCCACGGGCTTGGTGGTCTTCTTTCCCTTGGTCAAGGCCTCAGGAATCGGGATCTTGGTTGGTTCTTCTAGGATAGGTCCAGGTTGTGGATCTGGGATAGGGGTGGGGATGTCCTGGATTACTGTCCTAGGCTTGGGATCACTACCAGGCTTGGAGTGGTTCGGATGAGGTGGGTCTTGGGTTTCCTTACCACTACGGGTTGTTACGGAATTAAGTCCTGCCTGGTTTTGGTTGGGATTGGGTAAGATAGCTTGCTGTTGGTAACTTGCAAAGGAAGTGGAGGCCTCTATCCCGTCGGGTGAAGGAACAGAGGGGGCCTGATAAATCATGTGGGCATGGCCCGGGTTTGGGTTCATAACGCGCCGCTGGGTTGGCACGTTATTAGGATTAGGCAGAGGTTGGGAAGGAAGAGTACCTGGCTGGCGAGAGTTTGCCAACTGGGTCAATTGGTTTCGGACCTCTGTAAGTTCATCCTTATGTTGTTTTTGGATAGCCGCATTCGTTCTTTGAATGTCAGCCAGGGTCTGAAGGATAAGGGACATTTGATCTTGATTCAGCCCAGATGGGTAAGTAGGGTTGGGCCGAGGCTGAGGCAGCTGGTAAGGACGAGGAGGTTGTGGGCGGGGTTGGAAGGATGGTCTTTGGGTTTGGGAATTTCCCGCCCACTGGAAGTTAGGATGGTTTCGCCATCCAGGATTATAGGTGTTGGAGAATGGGTCGTTCTGGATGGCGTTGAGGTCCTCGCAGGTCTGAGGAACCTCAAGAGGGTTAGAGAAAGAGGGAATGAAATTCCCCTGGCAGGTGTAGAAGGAATCGGAAGGACCTCCGGGCAAAGATTCGGATGGTGGGTCCATCCTAGGAGAAGATCGATGGAGAATGTTTTGCACAGTTTCCCTTGTGGAAGGAGGTTGTGCGAAAGGGTTATGCACAGAGGTGGCATGCTGCAGATGCTGAGTCAGCTCATCCACCTTCTTTTCGATAATCGAGACCTTGTCCAATCGACTGGCCATTAATTCCAGGTCGACTGATGCGGACAGGCCCTGCGTCTCGTGTGCTCCCCTGAGATTCGTCGATGCGCGGGTATTTGTCCTGTCGAATAATCCCATGGAGTCATTGTTGATGGAGTTCTCGCACATGTTTTTGAGAATCTCCCACACGGTGTCTTCATGTTGACCTATGATATTTCCTCCGCAGGTTGCATTGACGAAAAGACGGATGTCCTCACGGAGTCCCTGGTAAAAAGATTGGACCTGTTCCCATTTAGGAACTCCGTGATGGGGGCACTTTCTTATGAGATCCTGGAAACGATCCCATGCCTCGTGGAGAGGTTCCCCTGTTTGTTGGGTGAAATGTGTAATCTGATGGCGCAAGGCGTTGGTCCGTCCAACAGGGAAGAACTTTTTCAGGAACTCGGACTGAAGTTCTTCCTAATTGTTGATCGGCCGGGTCTGAGTTTGATACCGATGGGCGGCCTTGTCCATAAGAGAAAAGGAGAACATCTTCATGAGAAGAATATCCCGATTTTGTGCGTCTGACCCGAAAGTTTGGGCCAGATGCTTTAGCTGTTTGATGTGCTGGAAGGGATCTTCAGAATTAAGCCCATGGAATTTAGGTATAGCATGAATCATATTGGGCTTTAATTCAGAGTCAGGTCCCCTAGTCGGGATTCTGACTCGAGGCTCGATGGCCACCGCAGCAGGATTATAATGGTCCCGCATCATGGGACGTTGCGGTGGGTGCACAAAGTTTTGGAAGAGGTCGTTGAGTCGCTGGAGCTGGTGCTCCAAATTGTTTTCTTCCTCAACTGGCTGAGCCATGATAGAAGAAGAGTTTGATTCGGAATCGGAAGAGAGAATGATGGGGTTAGGTTGCTGCTCAAACACGGGAGTCAAGGCTGGGCCTTAACGAGAGTGAAATTTTAAAGGAGATCTTAAGGGTGGTCTTAAGGATCTCCTACCGTTCATGCACTGTTGGAGTGGAAGAGGTTAGAAGGTGCTGGACCCAATCGAGACACCCAAAAATGTGTTGGGTGACTATAGAGGTGCGGGGCAGATGGACCCCTCGATCAGAAAGATCATCCACCTGAGAATTACCTGGGCAGCCAGAGAGGGTGAGTCCCGCGAAGACCCCTACACGGTAGAGCGTCCCCACGGGTTACAGGGTTTCCCCCACCCGACTTCTCTTGTCACTGCGGTTCCAGGTAGACCAGAATGGGGATCTTGACCTCTTAAGTCTACCAATTTTAGTTTAAGATCAGGGTGCTTAAAGTTACACTTGAACTCTTAGGTATTTTGAGTGAGAAAGTGACCTAATTTTAAGGTTGGTTGACCCAAGGGGTCAACTTTACCTCTTGTTCCTTTGAGAGCTTTTGGGTCCTTTCTTTTTGGGTTCAAGTGTTTAGAGAGCCAATTGTTTAGGGTTTCTCTGAATAAGTATGTTCAATCAATGGTTTAGGCACACTTCTTTTGGATTTTCTCCATTCTTGATTTAAGTAGTGTGTCTTTAAAACCCTAATGTTGAATCTTATGTTGGCTCTACTTGGTCCAGTTAGTTCTTTGGTGGGTAATTAGGGCTCAAGCAAGAATGTGTTAGCCCCTAAATACCCTTAATAGTGTACAGGAATAATGTGTTGAAAACATGCAACTTCTTATGGTTTACTAAGTATAGAAGACAGGTTAGCCCTATATTGCTTGTTCTTTTCTTTTCTTCCTCTTTAGAGTTTAGGGGTTAATAGCGAGAGGAAAAAATTACCTGTCCTCGGAGTGGTTGTTGTGCGGTTGCTTGTCTTCTTGATTTCTTGTAGCTGTACAAAAGAGAGGAGATTATTAGAACTAAAAAGAAACAGAAATGTCTACCTCTAGAATAGCCGTTGCTCCTCGGCAACGACGCCAAAGTGATGGTCGAGGCGTTAACTAGGTTTTGTTATAGAAATAGCGTTGTAGTACAGCTAGTTATTGCCATCATTGCATATATAATCTTTTTACTCGGAAATAAAAGAGTTCCCGAGGTCGAACTCAGGGAGCAAGTCGTATTCTAGAAGTACAAATTCTTATTACAAAAATAAAGAGAGAGAGAGAGATGAAAAATTTGGTGGCTTCTTCTTCTTCTCTTCTTTCTTCCTCTTTGTCTCTTCTTTCTTCTCTTCCTGTTCTTCTTGTCTTCTCTCTTCTGTTCTTCAGATCTTCCTCTCGTTCTCTTCTTCTTCTGTCTTCTGTTCTTCCTTGTTTTCTCTTCTTTTTTGTCTTTCCTCTTCTTTGCCGCGGTCCTGCTTCTTCTTTTCTTCTTCTTCCTTGCCTTCAAGACGTCGTCTGATTTTGCAATCAGACGACTTAAACCGCTGCTGCTACAGTGTCTCCCTTAGCTTCCGTCTTCTTCTTCTTTTTCTCTTCTTCTTCTTCCGCAGTCCTTCTTCTTCTTCTTCACCTGTGCCTGCACACTTCAAGGTTTTCGTCAGAGGGCAAAACCTACTCTACCCTCCCCCCCCGCGTCTCTCTCTCTCAGAATTCGCTCTTAGGAAAGCTCTCCCAGAGCAACCGGGTAATCGGATACGCAGGTCGCGCCCGGGTCCAGGCCCACCGGCATGCGGTGGTGGGCGAGGAGTACAGGTCGGGCTAATCGGGTCGGAGCCAGGTCCGCAGGGCGTGAGCGCGGACGAGGCCGGGTAATCGGGCGGGTGAAGGGGACCTCACCCCGTGATCTGAGGCAAAGAGCTTAAGGCACGTTTTGCCTTTAAGCGCCCGCACGCCTCAGTGGGTTTCCGAGGTGGGACTAAATGTCCCACCCCAATTTGGGCGCCTGTGCGAAGGAAGCAGCGGCGGTCGAGGCTTCGCACGAGGGCTTCGCGCGAGGGCTTCGCCTCAATTGCAGCCTGGCCTTCGCGAAAATACCTCGCACAGCCTGGGAGCGTGCCCTGGGCGCGGTGCGCCTGGAGTAGCAGGTCGAAGGAGCTTCTTCACCTCAGCAATGGCGACGGCGAGTGAAGTTCCTGTTTATAGAGAAAGGGCCTCTCGGCCTAATTAGATACGCGGAGGACCTTCGCCGTGGCACGGCGAAGGTGGTCGGGGGGTCTGCAGGTGGCGGGGTGGAGCCTAAGGGCCGCCCTAGGTCAAACTGCAGGTGGCAAGATGGGTTTGGTCGGTGGGTCTGCAGGGGGCGATTGGTGGGAAGTGGAAGGGCGGAGGTTCTGTGGTGGTCAGTGAGCCGTGTGGGTTGCTGGAGTGATGGGAGCGGGTCGCCGGAGTGTGGCCGGAGGTGGAGAAGGTGAGGGTGATTGGTCGGAATCGAGGGCGACAGTAAAGGTTTAAAGTGAGGAAAAGGAAGAGGGGAGGAAGAGGAGAAGTTATACCTACTTAGCAGGACGAGGAGGGGCCGGAGCAGGCGACAGTGGTATCGACTGTCGCCGGAGAAGAAGCTTCCCAGGGGAAGGAGCGACGGCGAGGAGTGGGCCGGAGAAGCACGCGCTGGGTGCGGCGCGGCGCGGGAAGAGTGAGGGAAGGCAACCTTGCTGCTGGTAGTGCGGTAGGGCGACGAGGAGGAGGAGGAGAAGCCGCCAGAGCAAGGGGGCGTCTGTCGGAGTGGGAAGAGAGGAAGTGAGGGGGTATTTCCGTCAGATCCGAGCTGGGAAGAACGGAGGAGCAACGGGGGTATTTATAGGGGCAGAACCAGAGAGGAGGGCGGAGGGAGACGACATGTCTCCCTCACTGGAGGGCGCCAGAGGAAGGATACCCATACCGTCCGTGCGTTCGCACGGCCGGTATGGGTGGTTGCAGCCATCAGGGGGGTGTTCCTGCGACGGCTGACGACGCAGGGCACCCCCATTTGACTTGGCAGGCTCCCTCCCTTACCCTGCGCGGCGCCATGCTCCGCGCAAGGTCGCCGGAGCATGGTGCTGCTCAGGTTTTGCAGGAGGGACCTAAACGCAAAGAACGAAGGAGAGTTAGGGGCCAAAATGTGAGGGTTCAAAAGTTGAGGGCCAGAAAGTAAATGTATGAGGACCAAAGTGTAAAGTTGGTCAAGAAGGTTTCTTCTTAGGCTCAAGTTTTTATACATGACTAATTAGGACCTAAGGATTCTGATGGTGAATTTTATTTCTAGATTAAACCTTGTTTGATCGGTCAATTTACGTAAAAACCCAAATTAAGTTGTTAATTGGTCATGGTTCTCAATGTAGGTCAAAATGGGTTCCTAAGGCCAAATTGATGGTTTTAAGTCCTAGAGATTATTTTTATATGAATTTTAGAGGGTTTATTCTATTTTTACTTTGCCTCAAACCTCGTGTATTTAAGTGGGTTTATTTTTAGGGTTACAGGATGTCATTTAATTTTTCGGAGTTGCTGTAGCCCTTGTTGAGTCATTTCATCCCACTTTTCTTCTTATTAGGTTGTTTTGACCTATGTTTGGACCCTGAGTTACCCTGTTTTCAGATTGGATTGGTGAAATTGCATTTTTACCCCTCATTTTATGTTTTCTTTGCAAACTCAGAATCTCTCTGAGCCAAGCCTTTCTAAGGTTATGTAGGAGCTTTTTATTCTCTGTATTAGGTCAAAATGAGCTAGTTATGGCTTATGATGAGGTTCTCATCACTACGCCAGTAGCTTCAAGAGGTTGCGAAGCTTACCTTCGCGAGCTCCTCCTCCTCGCACGACTCCTTCCCTCAAGCCTCTGAACTCCTCCCCCTCGCACGACTCCTTCCCTCGAGCCTCTGAACTCCTCCCGCCGAGCTCCGCCTCCTTGTCATGACCCAGTCCTAGATCCTTACAGGATCCGAGACTGGTTCGCTTCGATTTATCCCAAGACCAATTCGTCCAACAAGAAATAACCAACATTCAACAAACCACAATCACACAAGTATAGTAACTAAGCAGAAAGAAATTTACAACAGGGGGAAAAGGAACAATAATATTATGTCATAATACAGCCATCATAACAAAACGAGTACATGTAGCAGAAGACAAAGCTATAGAAACTCACTATCAGTAGTAGAATTAAAGCTACACTCGACTAGGCCTAGCATCCTCAGCAGTCAGTGGCTCGGGCTGCTCAAATCTCTGACTTGTACAGAATTTATTAAACTGGAGTTAGCTAATGCTGAGTAGAGTGGTGGCTAAGAAGTAACATGCATTTAACAAGTAGTTAACATAAAATTTTCCATTTTCCAATTAGATTATACAAGTGGGTACGTAGAGATCTCCAATTAGGATTTGTTAATTAATCTTCTTGTTCCCTATAGGAACGATTTTGCTTGCAGCTTCCCGTGATATAGGATGCCCACGTGGCACTCCTGGCCGGGGGAGTCCCATCGTGGTAGTCCTATACTCGGTCTACCACCTCGAGGTCACGGTCGTGACGTAGAGGTGACTACGACACACGTGATAAGTGCGTGGGTAGTTACCCCGCACTGGCACGAGGTTAGTAGTTTCCGCTAGAGGGTATGCCTCAACGTACAGTGCGGAACAGTATAGGGCCTTGCCCTCTCAGAACAGAACAGGGGTCTTGCCCCTCAAGGGTCTCACCCCTCCTCAGTTCGCGTACCCTTGTTCGACTACCCCAGTTTGCCCAATGGGCTAACGAGAGTCGGTGTAAGATGGCCATACCTAACCTCGGGCCCCTTGGGGCAGATAGCTCCCCCCTACACTAAGTAGCTCACCTCGGTACCACGTACACGAGGGCCAGTAAGAGTCGTCGTAGAGTGGCCAAACCCACCCCGGGTCCCAACCCAAGGGCAGCAAGCTCCCTTCTACACTACAAGGGATAGTTTCTCTCTTCGGTACCACGTACACGAAGGTCAGCTTACTTCCCTTAACAGCTGCCCGTGGGCAGCAAATTTTCATAACCATCCGATTCCGTATTACTGTGTTTTTGTTTACATTCCCCGTGGGGTTCGTACAGGAGTTTCTTTTTCTCATCTGGGTTGGAATGTACGTAACAAACAGTTCAATTTCCATTTTATCATAGTAGGGGTCCATTTTAGATAAAAACAAGCAACTTTTGAATACTCAATCATTCACAAGCAGTTTCCTCTAACCCTAGTGTTCATGCCAAGACCTAGGGTTCAAGAATTTATTCTCGATTATACGTTTATTCCTTCCTAGGGTTCATCTCAAGTCCTAGGATTACTTACTTGCATGTATTAAATTAGAGATTTAAGGTTGTAACCACTCTACCTGGGTAACCGGGTGGAATGGGGGCTCGCATAGTGGCTCTCGACGTCTCCGCAGGTCCCGTACACCCGACGGACTGAAGACCTAATACATGGATTGATGGACCAGGAGGTTAGAAAGATATAAACAAGGTATCATTATACAGAGAAACTCATACGGGAATAAAGACAGTTTATTTGCGGAAAAGAGATAGTAATGGGGCCTTGCACGGCCCAAAAACATGCTGTCAGATGGAAATCAGATGTCTGGAAAAGGTCCCAAACGTCTTAAAACAGTTCTCAGGGATACTTCACTCGGTGTTCCGCTATCAGACGTCTAGGGGTGCTCCCGAATGTCTGAAACTGCCTTGGCTACGCTCTCACCTTTTGACACATGCACGTATGCTGTCAGGACTTGTCAGAGAGAAAAGTATGGAAAGTAAATCTCTACCAGATGTCTTGCTCTACCTTCGGATGTCTTGTGAGACGTCTGGGTGTCCCTCCGGCCATCTGATTTCACGCAAAAATGACTTCTGCGGAATCGGTCTGGCTCCCCTCGTCTGCAGGCACTGCACCCTCTACTCTCGCGCTTCCTCTCGCTCAGGCTCTCTGCTCTTCACTCGCTCTCGCCCTTGCTCTGCTCTCGGCTAAGGGGTGGGCAACGAAGAGGAGGGGGAGAAGTTTATAAAGGGAGAAGAGGTGAGGGGGCAGGATGGCGAGGCATGGCACGGAGTGGCGTCGCAGGAGGAGGTGTGGTGAGGCACGGTGAGGAAGGAAGTAAGGCGTACGTACGGTCTGCGCTGAAAAGCATTTTCAGATGTCTGGTGGACATCCCAGATGTCCAGACAGACGTTTGGTGAACATCCCAAACGTCTTAAATGACCAAAGGGTGGCAGGTCGTTTCACTCCTTGAGCTCCACCGAGCTCCCATGGCCGTCCTACGGTCGCGCAAGCTCCCCTCGCGCGAGCTCTCCCACTGTGCACCCAAGCTCCCTAGGCTTTCCTCCTCTCTCCCATGCCCTTGCTCTCCCGCGCACACACACTCTATCCCTCTCTCCTTTTCCTCCTTATGCGAGCGCCTCTCCTCCGCGCATGGCTGCAAGTGGAAGAAAGGAGGTCGTTGGTGACGCTCTAGCAGACCAAGGAAAGGAGGAGGAGGTAGTGGAAATGGTGTAGTGGAGATGGAGTGGGGTGGAGGGGTTTAAATAGGAAGGGTTAGGGTTTGTAGTGAGGAGAGAGGGGGTGTGCGTGTGTAGCGCACGCACGGAAAAGAAAACAAGGTATGATTCTTTTGCTTTCAGACATCCGACCCTCTATCCAGACGTTTGGACAGACGTCTGATGGCTCATCCAGACATCTTAACCAACCCAAAAAGGCAACGGGTTATTTCATTATTAAAGTAAACTTATATATATACATAACCTTTCGGCTAATTTAAAACTCTCCAATAAATTTAAGCAACTCGGACATCAATTTAGAGGTCGCTCTATTCATAACCTTCATCCAAAATAGCTTCAAAAGAAATGAGAACTTAGAAATGGACGTGATACCGGGAGCAATAAGTTCGTCTGCTGCCCTAATAGCATCATAAAACTGATTGCAAGTTTTCCCACTAGCTGGATCTTCAACTCCTACTATCATCTCATTAAGCATTTCATCGATGTCATTAGCTTCAATGTCAACAGCTGTCTCTTCGAAATCTATCAGAGATCATCTGACTTTCTCTGGCTAATCCTCTCCATGAGCAATCCAGTTAGTATAATGCTGCCACCAACCATTGCAAATCATGTGCTTGTATACAGTGTTCCTATCATGTGAATATCCATTCAAGCACCTCCTACATGGGCAAAATATCATGTCGAACTTGTCTCCTCATCTGAATGACTTTCTATCATCATAAAATGCCCAATCAAGGAACTCTCTCACTCCATTCTTGTATCGAGAGTAATCTGATTTCCTCAAAGTAATCTAAGACTTATTCATGATCTACAAAAATGAAATAAAACCACCCACCCAATAATTGTACTTTGATTAAAATTTTCACTTAATAGCCCATCCTTAAAGATTTAATCACAACGTTACTTGTTATATGTAACCGGTGTCTGAAGAAATTTTGATAGCATCTCCTCGCACTTCTCTAGTATAACCCCCAAGATTAACCTTAACTACATTTCCAATAACTCCCATTTAAGGATGCATTAGGAACGTAGACAAGATCAGTTGGTATACCTGAGAAGAGAGAAAATATATTACCAAAATTCCTCCAGACATTGGCTCCATGTAACAAATAATCCTAAGTTGTGATCAAATCGTCAAGGACCCCCCTTTGTTCAGAACTTCTCTGAACAAAGGACGGTGACTCTTATGGCATGCTATAAAGACAAAGATTTATGAATGTGAGGTATACAAACACTTTGCATTGTCCGTATAACATAATCATAAGTGTCGACGGGAAAGTATTTTGACATGATTATCCCCTCCCATAACCTATAACCTAAGGGTTAGAATACATATTATTTGGCCTCAAGTGCATCTAGATTTGTGCAAGTGTATCTATGAATTCATTAAAATAATAAAATTTGCAATAAAAATAAATAATTATATATAAATAAAAAATAGATTCTTCCTCTCTTTCATTTATCTCCCTTCACTCCTATCTCCCTATCTTACCATATCCTTTCTACTCTCTTTCCCTCTTCTTCCTACCCTTTCTCTCATCCTTCCCTTCCTTTATATTCTTCTCTATGCATCTCTCTCCCTCTTCTACATCTACGGTCTATTTATTTATCTTCTCTTTCCTCTCTTCTCCCTATCCTTCCTCTCCTCCTTCCCTTCATTAATTCATATTCTTCTTTATTCATCTCTTTCCCTCCTCTTCCTCTCCTACTTCATCTCATTTCACTTTCAGAATAATAAATTAACACAGAAATACAATCAAATAAGCATTCAGAATAAAAATAATTCATTCACAAATCATAAATTCATCAACATTCTAAACCTAAGTGGGTACACCCCACATTATAAACCTAAGTGGACACACCTCACATTTTAAACATAATTAAAAATGAACATTCTTAACCTAAGTGGGCACACCCCACTTTCTAAACCTAAGTAGGCACACCCCATATTCATTCATAAATGAATTAAGCAACTTAATTACATATCTCAATAAAGCACATGAATCATAGAGAAGATGTTCGATGACGTGAGATACCAAAATCAAATTACAAATATTTATAAGTAGATAACTAAAACAAATTTAAAAAATTAATCATAATTAACATTTGCTTAATACAAATTATTTCGCAATTAGGGGGAGAAATGGGAGGAGGAGGGGCTGATCGAGGATGGGAATGAGGAGGAGGGGCTAGGGATGGGGATGAGGAGGGCAAGCTGTAGATGGGGATGAGGAGGAGGAGGAGAGTGACCTGCGGATGCATGGGAGGAAGAAGGGCTGGAGGGCAGGCTGTGTATGGGGATGAGGAGGAGTAGGAGGGCGGGCTGCTGCTTGCGAATGAGGATGAGGAGGAAGGGCTGTTGGGTTTGGGGATGAGGAGGACGAGGTGCGGCGTCAGCAAGGAGGAGGAGGACAGGCTGCAGCTGCTGGAAGGAGGAGGAGTGGGGGTGTTGTGGTTGGGAAAGAGGAGGACGGCCGCTGTTGTTGGAAGGAGGTGAAGGCAGCGGTGGTGCTGCTGGAAGGAGGAGGTGGTGGCGGCGGCTATTGGAGGGAGAAGGAGGAGGAGTGGCGGCGCATGAGGAGGGGGGGCTGGTGTTACGTGCTGAACACCGGCGGCGCTTGGGAGAAGGAGCAATGGCGATGAGTAGGAGGAGCATGGGCGGCGCTTGGGGATGAGCAGGAGGAGGAGCACGCGCAAAGGAGGATGATCATGAGGAGGAGCATGGGGCGGCGAGATCTCTGAGGAGGAAGAGAGCCTTACGAGGAGGAGGAGAGGTAGACGGGGGTGGAGGAGATCTCTGAGGAGGAGGATGACCGCGTAAGAGCTTGAAGACTGTTACGAACGCGATTTCAAGACGTCTTTTTAAGACGTCTGGGATTTAATTTCTGCGGCACGCAGGATTGCGTCTGCGCGTGCAGACCTGCGAACGCCACTCTTTTTCCCTCTCTCCTCCTTCAAGCGCAGTGCTGCGCTCTCTCTCTCTCTCTCCCCGCGAGGCCTTATAAGGCCCTCGCCCTCTCCCTCACTCTCATCACCTCCGCTCCCTTCTTCTCCTTCTTCCAGCCGGTGCGAGAGCGAGCGAGCGGCGGCAGCGGCAGCCGCGGCGAGTTGCGGGAGGAGGTGTTGCGCGAGGGAGGAGATGCTCGACCGTGAGGGCTCGAGCTTGCCAGGGCAGCTAGAGCCGACCGGCGGGGGAGCAGAGGGCGTGGAGTGACGCGGGAGGGCTGCTGCAGCTCG
Source organism: Thalassia testudinum (assembly GCA_037157565.1). Taxonomy (NCBI): domain Eukaryota; kingdom Viridiplantae; phylum Streptophyta; class Magnoliopsida; order Alismatales; family Hydrocharitaceae; genus Thalassia; species Thalassia testudinum. Next base: position 18,544,691 of record JAZHRO010000002.1, on the reverse strand, counting down.
AGCAGCAAGTAGACGAGGCACGGCGCGGCCGTGCGTCGCAGGTGGAGAGCAAGTCAAGCTCTGATTCTGGAAGTTTTTCCAAAATCAGACGTCTGGGCTTCCAACCAGACGACGGTGAAGACATTTGGAGGACTGTCCAAACGTCTGGCAAGTAAGTTATTTTCGTCCTTCTTCCTTTTCTGCGACCCGTCGTACTGAGAGCGAGGAGTGGAAACGTGCAGGTTCTGAGACTCGCCATCCAACGCGAATCGGACGTCTGGCCGCAGTGCTAGATGACGGAGAGGACCTCCAGACGTCCGGGGTGACCATCGGACGTCTGGGAACTAACCCAGACGCTCCCGCAGGCTTCTGGATGTCTGAGGGACTACACAGAACGAAGGTACCATCTAACCCACATTTTAAGACGTCTGGAAGAGGTTCCAGACGTCTGATTTTGGACTGTTTCGTCGTTTTCGACCCGTTTAGGGCCCGTTTGGAGTTCGTTTTCCGCGTTTCGAGTTGCATTCTTTTCGGAATAAGATCCTCTACCCGTTTCCAGTAATTATATACTGTTCTGAGAAACTCCTTGTGTTTGATCTTTGTGTTAGGATCCCGTTCCATTGTAGTCTCGGGGGTTGCGGAGGCACGCGGGATTTCCAACCACGCCCCCAGTACTCCCGTTGTAGCTGGTAGAGTGACTTTTAAATTTATTAGCATAATTTGTTAAATTATGGAACCATTAATAGAACCTAGGGCATTGCATGAATCCTAAGAATGAAAAACTAGATTGAATGATAGATCCTAGGGTAATGCATGAATCCTAGGGCTGGAAAACTAGATTGTATGGTAGATCCTAGGGTATGGCATGAATCCTAGGACGGGAAAACTAGTGGAATATATACATATTGCAGTCTTGGAAACTGTTGAAAGGAAATAATAGCTGCCTGTAAATTGATTTAACAGCTGCCTGTTATGAATAAATAAACATGATTGAGAAATGGGTTGTATGAACGTGAAACTGAAAGGGGTGAAGCCTGAATGTGCTGAGTTAAAAGAGATGGAACCCTACGGGGAATTAGGAGTAGAACTCCTGGAAAGAGAATGAAATGGAATTGAGAAAGAAAGATGTGGCGGTGTGTTGTCTCTTGGGTACGTAGTACTAGGGGAAGCACCTGTTACCTGTTTAGTGCAGAGCGGAGCCAACCGCCCCAGGGACCCGGGGTTAGGTCTGGCCACTTTGTATCGACTTTTGGCCCTCGTGTACACAGCACCGAGGAGAGCTACTAGTGTAGAGTGAGTACTAGCTACCCCACGGGCCCCGGGGTGCTGCTAGCTCACCTACACCGACTTGTTAGGCCCACTGGGCGAACTAGGGTAGTCAGGCGAGGGTGCGCGGACTATGGAGGGGCAAGACCCCTGTTTGGTTACTGTGGAGGGGTTGAACCCCTGTTACTGAGAGGGCTCTGCCCTATACTGGTTCCGTGCTGTGCTTTGGGGCGCACCCGTTAACGGAAACGACTGACTGCGTGCCAGTGCAGGGTAGCTACCCGTGCGTTTACCGCGCGTGCTGTAGTCACCGTTACGTCTATTAGTGACCTTGGGGTGGTTGACTGAGAGTAGGATCACCATGGGGGACTTTTCCGGTCAGGAGAGCACCACGTGTTACTTCTACTTTTCGGAAAAGATTGCAACCAAGATCGTTCCCACGAGGAACATCCGAGATCAAGTGAAGGATCTAAGAAATAAATAAATTGTGAGATGATAGAAAGACGTAAATAAAGAAAGTAATAAAATATAACAGCTACTGTACACTTTACTGCTTCTTTAGTTTTAGTTGCCACTCTACTCAGCGTTTCGCTGATGTGTTACACTCGTTACTTTTTAGGACCAGGTGTTGAGCAGCCAGGGTCAGCGAATGTAGAGGACGCTGGGCCGAGTAGGGTCTAGTAGAGTTACCGCAGTTCTTTTGTACCCCTTTTGTTCCACTGTAGTGAGTAGTTCTTATTACTCTCTGTACTTTCTTTACTTGTAGTTCATGTTATGTTATAAATGTTGTTCTACTGTTGTGGTGGTACATGCTATAGTAGTTCCTTTTCTTACTGCTGTATTTTTGTTACTGTTAGTTATATTCATGCTGAATATTGTTTATTTTACTGTTCTTTTGGTTACTTCCTCGTTGGACGACTAGGTCTTGGGATTAGTCGAGTTGGTCCGGTTCTCATGTCTGGTAGGGACTCGGGAATCGGGTCGTTAGAAGATGGTATCAGAGCAAGGTCATCCTGAGAAGTGAATCAACTGACTAGAAAATAACCAATTCACATGTCTATAACTAGAGTAGCACCACAACATATCTTTTGACATGAGCTTTTAGACGTTTTCGTTAGGTATCGTTCCATATTGACGTGTTTCGTTTTGTTTCGCGTCTCCTTGCAGGAGATGCCTCGTCGCGGGACTGGCGAGACGGGCCGCAGGCGCCGCCGAGGACGATGTCGGCGAGGTGGGCGTGCTATTGCCGACGCCTCAGTGGACCAGCCACTACTCCCGGGCATCCAGGCCCAGGACCTCGCCCAGCTGATACGGGACATTGTGTGAGAGGAGCTCCACCCACCGCCCCGAGCGCCTCACCCTGGGGCTGCGGAGGGGGAGTCCTCTGTGGGACCACACGACGGACGCGGCGCTGGACACGGGGGAGGGGATGGGCTGCCGCCGCCCCCACCTTCCTCCGACACTTTTGTGGACAGCGCCGGAGTTGCCTTCTTTCGAGTTTCACGGACAGCTAGTGGACGGAGGCTTTAAGTGCATTCGGCACTTCGGGCGGCGAGACTTTTGAGCCAGGGGTGTGAGGGCTTCCTAGCTTATGTGGTGGCAGAGCCTAGCCCTGTGGCAGACTTCCAGAGCATCCTGGTGGTCAGAGAGTACCCTGACGTGTTCCCTGACGAGTTACCAGGACTACTGCCCGAGCGTGAGATCGAGTTTGAGATCTCACTAGTACCAGGGACCAGGCCCATCTCCACTGTGCCATACAGGATGGCACCGCTTGAGCTACGAGAGCTCAAGTCTCAGTTGCAGGACCTTTTGGAGAAGGGTTTCGTGAGGCCCAGTGCGTCTCCCTGGGGAGCCTCGGTACTGTTTGTGAAGAAGAAGGATGGTACCCTGCGCCTTTGTGTGGACTACCGACAGTTGAATAGGGTCACCATCAAGAACAAATATCCGCTGTCGAGGATCGATGACTTGTTTGACCAGTTGCGGGGTGCCACGGTGTTCTCCAAGATCGGCTTGAGGTCTGGATACCACCAGTTGAGGATCAGGGAGGCAGACGTCTCCAAGACAGCTTTCCACACCCGGTACGGACACTACGAGTTTTTGGTCATAACGTTTGGGCTGACCAATGCCCCCGCTGCTTTCATGGACCTGATGAACCGGATGTTTAGACCGTACTTGGACCAGTTCGTGGTGGTATTCATTGATGATGTACTCATCTATTCTCGAGATCGAACGCAGCACGGATAGCACTTGCGGATGGTTCTGGACACACTGAGATGACATAGGCTGTACGCCAAATACAGCAAGTGCGAGTTCTGGTTGAGGGAGGTGACCTTCTTAGGTCATGTGATCTTTGAAGACGGCTTGGCGGTGGACCCTGCCAAGGTCGAGGCAGTGCTCAGGTGGGAGAGACCGCGTTCAGTCACTGAGATTCGCAGTTTCCTAGGATTGGCAGGCTACTACAGACGATTCTTTAGAGGTTTTTCACAGATTGCGTGTCCCATGTCACAGTTGACCTGGAAGGACGTGCCCTTCACTTGGACAGACGCCTATGAGGCGTGTTTTCAGGAGCTGAAGGAGAGGTTGACCTCGGCTCCCGTGCTCACCATCCCTGACAGTAGTGGAGGGTTCGTTGTGTACACGGACGCCTCCTTGCAGGGGTTAGGAGGTGTGCTCATGCAGAGGGGTCGCTTACGCTTCGCGGCAACTGAAGCCCCATGAGCATACCTACCCTACCCACAACCTGGAGTTGGCAGCTGTCGTCTTCGCGCTGAAGACCTGGAGTCACTACTTGTACGGTGAGACCTTCGAGATTTTCACAGGTCACAAGAGCCTCAAATACCTTTTTGATCAGAAGGAGCTCAACATGAGACAGAGACGATGGTTGGAGCTCCTGAAGGACTACGACTGCAGCATTTCCTATCACCCGGGCAATGCCAATGTGGTGGCTGACGCCTTGAGCCGGAAGGCGCCCGCACACTTGGCCAGTTTACAGTTACAGAGTTGGAGCCTTTTGGAGGAGGTGGCCAGTTGGCGACCCCTAGAGTTACGGGGGCACTGTGGGGCAATGACTGTGACACGACAGACTAGGCCAGAGCTGATAGACCGCATCATCACAGGACAGATGGCCGATCCGTACTTGCAGTCCTTACACGACAGAGTACTGTCGGGAGACCCAGGGGACTTCTCTTTCATAGACCAGGTGCAGCGCCTGAGGGGACGATTACGCGTTCCCAGAGACGAGGAGCAGTTGAGAGAGCTCCTGACTGAGGCACACGGTTCCAGATTCACCATACATCCCGGAAACACGAAGATGTACCACGACTTGAGACGCGAGCTTTGGTGGAGCAGGATGAAGCGGGATGTGGGTGAATTCGTGCAGCAGTGCTTAGTATGTCAGCAGGTGAAAGCCGAGCATTAGAGGCCTGCAGGGCTGCTACAGCCGCTTCCAGTGCCAGAGTGGAAGTGGGAGAGCATCACCATGGACTTGGTGGTGGGTTTACTTGTTACCCAGCGAGGACACGACGCAGTTTGGGTAATTGTGGATAGACTGACGAAGATGGCACGATTCTTGCCGATCAGAGTCACTTTGGGACTAACACAGTTGGCAGAGAGGTATATCAGCGATGTGGTACGACTACACGAAGTTCCGCGGGAAATCGTATCCGACCGGGATACCTACTTTACGTCCCAATTTTAGGTTGAGTTTCAGCAGGCGCTGGGGACACGGTTGAGGTTTAGTACAGCTTACCACCCCCAGACAGGCGGACAGTCTGAGCGCACGTTACAGACACTTGAGGACCTTTTGCGTGCCTGTGTACTGGACTGGAGGGGCTCTTGGGAGGAGCACCTACCCCTGGCGGAGTTTGCATACAACAACAGCTATCACTCAAGCATCGGCATGGCTCCCTACGAGGATCTGTACGGACGGAGGTGTATGACACCCTTGAGTTGGGTTGAGGTGGGGACCAAGTGGGAGGTTGGCCCCAGGTTGATCCAGCAGAGTCAGGAGGTAGTCGAGCAGATCCACAGGCGACTCCGCACTGTCAGGAGCAGACAGAAGAGCTACGCGGATCGGAGACGTAGAGAGGTGCAGTTCGAGGTTGGGGACCACGTCTTTCTTCGTGTTTCGCCCATGAAGGGCCTGCAGCGGTTTGGGGTGAGAGGGAAGCTCGCGCCGAGGTTCATGGGACCCTTTGAGGTCCTGGAGCGGGTTGGACCCGTTGCCCTCCCTCCTCAGCTGGCCCTCCCTCCTCAGCTTGCCCTCCCTCCTCAACTTTCTGGTGTGCACGACGTGTTCCACATGTCCAACCTCCGGAAGTACGTAGCCGATCCTAGTCATGTACTGAGTCACGAGAGCGTTGAGGTGGGCGATGACCTGACCTATCCCGAGCGGCCAGTGCAGATTCTTGACCGAGCCGTCCGCAGTTTGAGATGAAAGCAAGTACCCCTGGTGAAGGTTTTGTGGAGGAGCCAGCGGTATGAGGAGGCTACCTAGGAGCCTGAGGCGGCAATGCGGGAGCGGTACCAGGAGCTCTTCGCGGGTACGTTCTTTCGGACCGGCTTCGATCTTCTTTGAGTTTGTTATGTTTTTATATGACGTTTTTCCCGCACCCTAGTTAGCGCAAGTTTCGGGGACGAAACCTCCTTTGAGTTTGTTATATTGTTACGAACGCGGTTTCAAGATGTCTTTTTAAGATGTCTGGAACCCCTTCCAGACATCTGGGATTTAATTTCTGCGGCACGCAGGATTGCATCTGCGCGCCTGCGCGCGCAGACCTGCGAACGCCACTCTTTTTCCCTCTCTCCTCCTGCAGGCGCAGTGCTGGACGCTCTCTCTCTCTCTCTCTCTCTCTCCCCGTGCGGCCTTATAAGGCCCTCTCCCTCTCCCTCACTCTCATCTCCTCAGCTCCCTTCTTCTCCTTCTTCCAGCCGGTGCGAGAGCGAGCGAGCGGCGGCAGCGGCAGCTGCGGCGAGTTGTGGGAGGAGGTGTTGCGCGAGGGAGGAGACGCTCGACCGTGAGGGCTCGAGCTTGCCGGGGCAGCTAGAGCCGGCCAGTGGGGGAGCAGCGGGCGTGGAGTGACGCGGGAGGACTGCTGCAGCTCGAGCAGCAAGCGGACGAGGTGAGTCGAGCTCTGATTCTGGAAGTTTTTCCAGAATAAGACGTCTGGGCTTCAAACCAGACGACGGTGAAGACGTCTAGAGGACTGTCCAGTCGTCTGGCAAGTAAGTTATTTTCGTCCTTCTTCCTTTTCTGCGACCCATCGTACTGAGAGCGAGTAGTGGATACGTGCAGGTTCTGAGACTCGCCATCCAACGCGAATCGGACGTCTGGCCACAGTGCCAGACGACGAAGAGGACTTCCAGACGTCCGGGGTGACCATCGGATGTCTGGGAACTAAGCCAGACGCCCCTGCAGGCTTCTGGATGTCTGAGGGACTACACAGAACAAAGGTACCATCTGACCCACATTTTAAGACGTCTGATTTTGGACTGTTTTGTCGTTTTCGACCCGTTTAGGGCCCGTTCGGAGTCTGTTTTCCGCGTTTCGAGTTGCATTCTTTTCGGAATAAGATCCTCTACCCGTTTCCAGTAATTATATACTATTCTGAGAAACTCCTTGTGTTTGATCCTTGTGTTAGGACCCCATTCCATTGCAGTCTCGGGGGTTGCGGAGGCGCACGGGATTTCCGACCACGCCCCCATTACTCCCATTGTAGCTGGTAGAGTGGCTTTTAAATTTATTAGCATAATTTATTAAATTATGGAACCATTAATAGAACCTAGGGCATTACATGAATCCTAGGAATGAGAAACTAGATTGAATGATAGATCCTAGGGTAATGCATGAATCCTAGGGCTGGAAAACTAGATTGTATGGTAGATCCTAGGGTATGGCATGAATCCTGGGATGGGAAAACTAGTGGAATATATACATATTGCAGTCTTGGAAACTGTTGAAAGGAAATAATAGCTGCCTGCAAATTGATTTAACAGCTTCCTGTTATGAATAAATGAACATGATTGAGAATATGGGTTGCATGAACGTGAAACTGAAAGGGGTGAAACCAGAATGTGCTGAGTTAAAAGAGCTGGAACCCTACGGGGAATTAGGAGTAGAACTCCTGGAAAGAGAATGAAATGGAGCTGAGAAGGAAAGATGTGGAGGTGTGTTGTCTCTTGGGTATGTAGTGCCAGGGGAAGCACCTGTTACCTGTTTAGTGCAGAGCGGAGCCAGCCGCCCCAGGGACCCGGGGTTAGGTCTGGCCACTTTGTACCGACTTTTGGCCCTCGTGTACACAGTACCGAGGAGAGCTACTAGTGTAGTGCGAGTACTAGCTATCCCACGGGCCCCGGGGTACTGCTAGCTCACCTACACCGACTTGTTAGGCCCACTGGGCGAACCAGGGTAGTCAGGCGAGGGTGCGCGGACTGTGGAGGGGCAAGACCCCTGTTTGGTTATTGTGGAGGGGTTGGACCCCTGTTACTGAGAGGGCTCTGCCCTATACTGGTTCCGTGTTGTGCTTTGGGGCGCACCCATTAACGGAAACGACTGACCACGTGCCAGTATGGGGTAGCTACCTGTGCGTTTACCGCGCATGCCGTAGTCACCGTTATGTCTGTTAGTGACCTTGGGGTGGTTGACTAAGAGCAGGGTCACCACGGGGGACTTTCCCGGCCAGGAGAGCACCACATGTTACTTCTACTTTTCGGAAAAGACTGCAATCAAGATCGTTCCCACGAGGAACATCCGAGATCAAGTGAAGGATCTGAGAAATAAATAAATCGTGAGATGATAGAAAGACGTAAATAAAGAAAGTTACAAAATATAACAGCTACTGTAAACTCTACTGTTTTTTAGTTTTAGTTGCCACTCTACTCAGCGTTTCGCTGACGTGTTACACTCGTTACTTTTCAGGACCAGGTGTTGAGCAGCCAGGGTCAGCGGCTGCAGAAGGCGCTGGGCCGAGTAGGGTCCAGTAGACTTACCGCAGTTTTTTTGTACCCCTTTTGTTCCATTGTAGTGAGTAGTTCTTGTTACTCTCTGTACTTTCTTTACTTGTAGTTCATGTTATGTTATAAATGTTGTTCTACTATTGTGGTGGTACATGCTGTAGTAGTTCCTTTTCTTACTGCTGTATTTTTGTTACTGCTAGTTATATTCATGCTGAATGTGGCTTATTTTACTGCTCTTTTGGTTACTTCCTCGTTGGACGACTAGGTCTTGGGATTAGTCGAGTCGGTTCGGTTCTCGTGTCTCGTAGGGACTTTGGAATCGGGTCGTTACAAAGGCCTACAGTGCACGGGGGGTCGGGCGTCTGTTAAAGGGCACAGGAACTTTACACGACGGTTCTTGTCAAAACTGTCGTGTAAAGTCAAGTAGGGCGCGAAAAATGCTACCCGACCAAAATTTGCAATCAATATAGACGACGGTTACAAGATCGAACCGCCGTCTTAATATGACAGTTATTATTAACACTGTCGTGTAAATATACGTGGGTCCACCGCTCTTATTACGTAGGATCCACGGTGAATATATACGACGGTTTTAATGTTAACTGTCGTTTTTATAAAAATACAACGATTTTAAAATTGTCGTCGCTAGACTCTAATATATACGATGGTAATAACAAAAATCGTCGGTACAAAAGCGTCGTGAAAGGCCATTTTTCTAGTAGTGGGAAAAGATACTCCCTGTTCTGAGCATTGGGGGAACTTCAAATATGGAGCGTACAAAATAAGAAGAAAAATCAAAAGAAAAATTATAAAAAAAGAGAAAGTAGGTGCCTTTCTAAGATCTTCTTTGCGGCCACAACGATATGCTCTACGTTAGTAGATATGACAATGCCAAGTACCTGGGAGGCCAGCGGTTGAAGACAAGTTGACCAAATACTGAGTCGTGATATGAACAGCTTAGAATGTAGACCCAAGTTGGAGATTGGCTCTGTGGGAACGTGGAGGTGAAGGTGAGGCCACCAGTAGAGGGTGCGCCAGTGAAATCCGAAGTGGAGACGTCGATGCCAATCACATTAGTCGCGAGAACATCGAAGGAGGCGGTCATAGTGGAGCTGAACACGACCGAGGCAAATCCATCATAGGGTCTCTGACGATTACATAGGTGAGCGGAAGGCGAGAGTTGGAAGGCGTTCGTAAGGGGAGGGGGTCTCCGACTAGCGAAAGCCCGTCGAAGGCCCAAGGTAGATTACAAGAAGGAGAGCTTACTTGGGGAAGTGGTAAGGGTCCCTAGTTTCTAGAGAAGAGAGAGACCTTCTCTCTCTAGAAACCAAGCAATCAAAACTCTTTCTCTGTTAACTTACTGTATTGGGTGCAAAATTGCATGCTACATGATGGCATCTAATACATAAGACTCTTCTGCTAAGTTTGAGATTGTTCCCGTAACTTTTTTTAATGTTGAAACCTATGTCTATTATTGGTACCACTTGTTTTGAGGGATTGATTTTAAGGAATTAATTTTTTAAGTAATGGGATTATAAGATAAATGTGGGATTGTAAAGTTTTTGTATTTGAGAAAAACATGGGTCAAATTATGGGATGTTGGGGGGGAGGGGATAGGTGGTGGTATTCTCTCACACAATGCCGAGTTAAGTTTATCCCACCCATCCCATTAAAATTGGGTAATCTCAAGATTGAGGAATCTATTCTTGGATTGTTATAACCTGAAATTAAAAAATCTAAACACAACATAAACTGCTCAATTCTTACAAACAAAGAGTGTCGTGCATGTTGTTCATGCAACATTTGGTACTTGCCTGACCACCATCGATCATATGGGTTGCTCAAGATGACTTGGGATTTTATTCTTTTGTTTTTGGATAAGGAAGTTGTTCCATTAATCGGAAAAAGCCAGAATATCGTTCCCTTGATCTATAAAATCCTAGTTTCTGCCTAAACTCAAGAATATTACCTTTTGTCCTACAATATTCCCAGACATGGTTATTGTTGGAAAAGTATTTGCTTCTATTTACATTTGATTATGTAGTGCACGAGTTCCTCGTACAGTAAAAATCAGAAAATGCAATCAAAAAACAAAGTGTTCAAAGGGAAAGTAACTCTCTTTTGCCATCACGGCAACATAGAAGCATACATCACATTTATCGGAAAGACCAAAACCACTTCAAGGGAAACACAAGACACATACCTTCTCAGGAGTACTACTCGATCCGAAGATCGATCAAACTGCAAGAATATAGCACAACAAAAAGGAAGAAACCACGTGATTGCAAACCATCGTTCAGACAAAAAAACAAGTAGAAAAAGAGGGAAAGAATCAAGTTAGAATGGATACAAATTAACTCTAGAAAGAATCCCCTAGCAATGCACCAAACCCATCAACAGTAGGAATATTTACGTAGAGCTTGAGAAGGGAGTAAATCCACCACCGTTGCGACGCCAATGGTGAATCCACCACCATTGAGGCCAATTGTGGAGAGCTTTCACATGGTCCCAGAGAGGGAATCCGATGTCGTCACTGCCATCGATGCCAATCGCGAAACCACCACCATCGACGCGAATCATGGAGAGCTTTCACGAGGTCCCAGAGAGCTTTCGCACGGGGAGAGAGGGAATCCAATGTCATTCCTATGGTGCAAGGGTTTCGCGTTTTGCACTCTCTATGAGAGAGGATCCAAATGTCCCCATGGCATCACACGATATGGGAGAAGCAGGGAGGGGGTGTGGCATCGTGAGTGGGGAGCCGGGTAGGGGGTGTACGAAATTAACATGGGTTTGTTAACACCACTTACAGTTGGTGCGTTAGTAAAATCAATGTTAAAAAACATCATGTTGTAATCATAATGCGATATATATATTATTATTATTGAATTATATGTTATATACCTATACTTAGATATTACATTTATGATCATTAAAGTGATATAATTATATAAATTGATCATTTACATCTCATTAAGATATGAGATTTAATATATAGAAACCTTAAAGGAAATGTAATTCTGTGATGGGTGGGATTGTCATTTCATATTTAGCGATTCTAATCTTCGAAGGGGTGTGAGCGAAGTGAACATTCGATTTTCTATATCCTATCACAGAAAAAAAAATAAATAGGGCTCATGACAGAATCCAATTGGTACGCTCCCATTTAATGTTCTTTCGCTCTTGCTCTCTGGACCCTCTGGAAGTATCATTGCCACCGCCTCTCGTTAGATAAGCAAACCTCACGATTCCAGAAGATCTCCATGATCTCCTCAACGCTTCCGTTACGATGAATTCAGGTATCCCTCCTTCATTTCCTTTTTCTATTTTCATTTTTTTTGTTGACATGGAGAATAAATTATTCTTGAAATTATATATATAAAAAATTATTTGATTTTAATTTTTATTCAAAATTAATTTCATCACCTTAAACTTAGGTTTTCACACCATACAAGTTAATTGGTCAAGTAAATGAAGGTTTTTGGGGTGGCCTAATCCTGTCAAGAAAATTAACCCTAAACTAATATTTAGAGTTAATTTATTTGCTAAGTTAACCTTTTTTTCAAGAGGTTAACTTGTATGATCATAACATGAATTTTAAGATCCTTAACCAATTTGCTAAAATTGATTTTGAAGGAGGTATCCTTGTGAATTGCATAAAGTGCAGGAGGTATCCATAGGGATCCCCCAAGAGGAAAGTCGGTCTACAGTCACAAGCCTCCCCCATAAGGCTAGACAAAGGCAAGTGTTCCATTTAGGAGGGATAGATGAACTCTAGACAAAATTCCATAGGGGATGCTCCACTCCTTTTTCTCTAATTGTATTCCAGACTTCAATAGTGTTTAATCTGCCATCACTTTTGGTGGGCCAACTCCACACCCCATTTAAATAAAAATTCTCCAGTAGCCTACTTCTGAAATCAATAAGCGCATGCCAAATTTTTGAGTCACCTGGGTTCTTTGGCTTAGATAGATAGTCCCCATATATGTCTCTTGTCCAAGCAGCCCATATAGAATGATTTTGTGTAGTAAGCCGAGACACCATTTTTGAATAAGCCAACTTCTGCAATTCAATATAATCACATAAGTCGAGACCCCCTCCTTTTTTGGTTTGCAGCTATCTTTCCATCCAATCAAGTGAATCCTATCATCCCAAATGAAATTTGCAACATGCTTTTGAATTCGACGTAAAGTCTGCTTCCTGACGTGGGTGGTGCTTAGCCAGAATCTAAGTAGACTTTCAATAGCCCATTTGACCCAGCAAATTCTCCCAGCATGGGAGAGCAATTTTTTTCTCCATCCTTGGAGGGGGTCTTTGACCTTGTCTTCAAGAAAAGAATCAGGATTGGCCATATTTCCTAGAGATAGAGGAACTCCCAAATAACGACAAGGGAGTCTTCCTTCAAGAAGGCCAATCGTAAGACATATAGAAAGACGTCTATTGCAATGTCTTGGGAGATGTTACGACCCGTGTTGTTTGAGCCTTTTAAGATGTCTGGACTATGGGTTAGACGTCTGATCAGACGTCTGGACACCTTCCCAGACGTCTGGAAATCGAAAATTTTGAGTACGAGCTTGCGTCTGCGCATGTGTTGCACGCAGACAGTACCCCCCCTCGTTTTCCCTCCTTCTTCTCCCTCTTTCCACCCCAGCCAAAACCCTAAACCCTCACCATTATAAAGCCCCCTTCTCCTCTCTCGTTCCCCTCACTTCTCATGCCACCAGCCCCTTCCCCTCTTCTTCCCAGAGCAAGCGAGAGCGGCGGAGAGGAGCGATGTGAGAAGGAGAGGAGAGCAAGCTCGTGAGCTTGCGTGGGAGCTCACCGGTGAGTGCACGGTCGGAGTGGTGCGTGCGCAAGGTGGAGGAGTGCGTCGGGGAGGTCCTCCTCGACTCTGCTGCGGCCGGAGCTGCAGGCGAGAGGACGCAGCGTGGCCACGCGTGGCGTGAGAGGGTGGAAGCAGGTTCTGGTTCTGAGTTTTTCCCAGAATTAGATGTCTGGAGCGACGTCCAAACGATGTAGGCGACGTCTGGAGGAGGTTCCAGACGTCTGAGGAGAAAGTCTCGCGAAGGTACGTCCCTTTGCAGATACGGCCATGTAGGCTGCTCCGCCGATGCACTGTTGTATGCCTTTTTGAGGAGATTTGGTGGATTTTGCACAGGAGTTGCTTCAGGAAGGCGCGGGACATGCCCTCCCATGCACTTCAGACATCTAGGCGAGGCACCAGACGACGAGAAGTGCTTCCAGACGTCCGGAGAGGTGATCAGACGTCTGGAACTAGGTCCAGACGGTCCAGAGGAGTTCCTGGACGTCTGAGAATTGGTGTAGGGCTTGAGGTATGGCACTGGACACTTTTAAAACATCTGGAAGTTGTTCCAGACGTCTGATTTTAGTCAGAAACGCTGTTTTTGACCCGTTTAGGGTCTGTTTGAGGTCCGTTAAGATATCGATATTTTCCGTATGAATTCCTCTACTTGTTAGAAGACCTTCTATACTGTTCTGAGTATTCTCTTGTGATTGATCCTTACAATAGGACCTCATTCTGTTGCGGGTTCGAGGCTTGCTGAGGCACATGAGCCTACCGTTTAAGCCCCCACTATTCCTGGGTTTATTGGTAGAGTGGCTTCCCCTAATTTAAATACGAACCTGAATGCATGTGTGGAATGAATGATTAGATCCTAGGGTATGGCATGAATCCTAGGACTAGAAATACTGGAATGTCTGTATTGAATGAATGCATTGCAGTCTTGAATGAGTAGATAGAATGATAACAATTGCCTGTAAATGAATAACAGTTGCCTACGAAATATGTAGTACTTGTGCTAAATAACTGTTGTATGTAACTTTCCTGTCGCACATGTGAAATGACATAATATGAGCTACATGTATATAATTTGGAAATGGAAAGGTGAATGTTGGAAACACGAGCTACCTGTGAATAACCTGAATATGGAAATATGAACAATAAAATTACAAGTTGCATGTGTATAACCTGAGAATGGAAATAGAGATGATAAAACATGGTATGGAATGACATGAGGAATATGAGCACGAACCATATGGGGAATTAGGATTAGAGCTCCTGGAAATAAATGGAATGGAACTGGGAATGTGAGTGGGAAGTGAGCTCGTCCTTGAGTACGGAGTACCAAGGAGAGCGACTGTCCCCCTGTTTAGTGCAAAGCAGAGCTAGCCGCCCTTGGGTTGGGACCCAGGGTTAGGATTGACCACTCTGTATCGACTTCTTGGCCCTTGCGTACACGGTACCAGGGAGAGCTATTAGTGTAGGGAGAGAGCTAGCCACCCCATGAGGCCCGAGGTTCAGCTAGCCACCCTACACCAATTTGTTAGGCCCACTGGGCAAACCAGGGTAATCAGGCGAGGGTACGCGGACTGTGGAGGGGTGAGACCCCTGTTTGGTTCTTAGGGGCTAGACCCCTGTTATTGAGAGGGCTAGGCCCTATACTGGTTCCGTGTTGTGCTTTGTGAGCACCTGCTAACGAAAACGACTGATCGCGTGCCAGTGCGAGGTAGCTACCCATGCGCTTATCGCGCGTGCTGTAGTCACTGTTACGTCTGTCCGTGACCTTGGGGTGGTTGACTGGGTGTAAGATCACCACGGGGGCTCTCCCGGCTAGGAGAGCACCACGTGTGCCTTCTACTCTTTGGAAAAGATTGCAATCAAGATCGTTCCCATGAGGAACATTCGAGATCAAGAAAGAGACCTGATAAATAAACCAAGTGGTGAAAAAGAATAATTAGTTAAAGGAAGTAATTGAAAAATAACAGTTACCTGTCCACCTTTACTGCTTTAGTTAGTTGGTTGCCACTCTACTCAGCGTTCGCTGATTTCGTGTACTCATAACCCTTTTCAAGTCCAGGTGTTGAGCAACCAGAGCCTACGGCTGCAGAGCGTGCTGAGCCCAGTAGTTATAGCTTCTGTTGTACTCTTTTCTGTTGTAGTGAGTAGTCTCTTGCACTTTTGTACTCTTACATTCTGTACTTTATATTCTTGTACCTGGTTACTTTTCTACTGTTGTGGTGGTGTGTACTGTAGTAGTTTTATTTCTTTATTGTTGTACTTTTGTTACTGTTAGTTGCTTAGCATAGTGAATGTGGTTTACTTTCCTACTTTTTGGTTACTTTCTCGTTGGACGACTGGGTCTTGGGATTAGTCGAGTCGGTCCAACCTCGTGTCCTTTAGGGATTCGGGAACCGGGTCGTAACAGGAGGTATACCCTGCTCTTGGCACCATTGAACTTCAATCCAGATATACAGGCAAACACATTTAAAACATTTTTGATGGCCTTTGCTGACTTGAGATCCCCCTTGCTACAAATGAGGATATTATCAGCATAGAATAAATGTGTAGGGAAGGGAGTGCCTTTTAGTGAAGCCCTTGAAATATGACCAACGCGTTCCTGGAAATCAAGCATAGAGGAGAGAACATTGATGCATAATACAAAAAGAAAAGGGACTAGGGGATCCCCTTGTCTGAGTCCCCATCCAGTGGGGGAATATCCAGCAGGACACCCATTGACAAGTGGGGAATAGTGTGGATTCCAAATGCACATTTTGATCCAATGAATCTAGATTTAGTTGAAGCCATGTGAGTGAAGGACTTGGAGTATAAAAGCCCGGTGTTGGGTCAATTTTATTGATCCATTGGTATGGATTAATATGTACATATAATCACACATATATTTAGACTGTCAGTTATGGCCCATATTTAAAAGTGATCAATTGAGACATTATTATTATAATCGGCATTAAAGTATCATTAAGATATAGAGTTATTGTGTAGAAACCTATGGGATAATTTCTATTCTATGATGGGCTGAATAGAAATTTACCAAAATTAATTGGTGATTATCGATTAATCAAAAGGGGTTGTGGTCCCTAACCTTACACACATGCACACATTCTCTAAGAGCCCCCCCATCGTTTCCAAGAGAGATAGAGAGGACAAGAGAAGGAGAAAGGAGGCAGCTGGGATTTTCAAGGTTGTCGGCTGCCATCAGATATCATACTCCTTGACTCAGGTTGTGTAGAGGTTAGAAGACCATCTCTAATTTACTCTTCTTCATCACCATCATCTTTGACTTGATCCCAATGGTTGGAACCTTAGGTACGACTCATGTCTCACTAAATCTTCATGTAGAGAACTTTTAATCATCATTCATTTATATGATTGCATGTATTTAGAATGTCAGACCATGTTTTATTAAGTTTACAAGGATCAGCAGAAACCTAGATTATATGCTAGACCCTTGAACTGCTCGAAACCCAAGTCGCCTTTCTGTAATCGCAACTAATACTGGTACTATTCACCAGTACCAGTACTAGTTGGTTACTGGACGACCTATATTTGTAAAGGAAATGGATGAGTACCGGTACTTATCATTAGTACCGGTACTTAAAGGATATAGAACTCAATACTGTATCAATGTAGTACCGGTATTTACGATTAGTACCAGTACTCATTGGTTACAGATTTGGTCCTAAGTTCTGAATAATCTGAGACTGTGGATTACATATACCGGTACTATTTCTGAGTACCAGTACGAGTGTACCACAAATCGAGGACCAATGATCTTGCAACTTTGTCCAATGCATCATGTGTACTGGTATTTTTCATCAGTACCGGTACAATATGGTTACTGCCGAGGTGGTTTAGGATCATTAAGTCAGAGCTAGTACTCATGTAGGACCAATACTCAGGATAAGTACTAGTACTTGCTGAGATCAGATGAGTTCTGAATATATTCCAATACCTTTCAGGTATTGGTACTTGTCATGAGTATTGGTACACCTTAAGTACTGGACATTCACCTGTAAGTCAAGAGTACCGATACTCATATATGAGTACCGATACCACTTGAATATAGGACACATAAAGCAAACAGACTTGGGTCAGCTTATAGTTCCCATTATAAAGTCAAAAGGTGGGTTGATTTGGCATTAATCCCAACAAGTGGTATTAGAGCCCAGGTTTAATTCACTTGGCTGCTGACCTAAGTTGAATGTTTAATACAAAAATATTATTTAATGTTTGAATACAAGGTGTAATGTATATATTTTAGAGTGAATTAATTGAAACAATAACTCGCCAAAGTGAGCTCTGTTGTGGATGTTGGTTTATTGTAAAGTTGTAAAAAGGATTGTGTATGTAAGGATGAGAACACTCATTGGCCCAAAGGAAAGTGAGTGTTCACTATAATTGCATATACTCTTGTGGTAGTAAGTGTGTGATGATTGCCAGATTTCTGTTGTGTGACTATTGAATCGGCCCAAAGGAAGGCTCGTAGTTGGCATGACACTTAATAATCAACACTTGATTACTACGCCAGGATGTCATTTATTGATTAAATACCTTGTCCAAAGATGAAGTAATTAATATAGTAGTCGATATCCTGTGATGGGTCTAACCTTATTCAAACTAAATTTTGTTTATTAAGTTAATGTGAACATGTCGTTGATTCTTGCCAATGTCATGTATTTACAGATTTTCTTTCTGCCAACATTATTGCCAATGTTAATTCTATCCCTATGCTTAATGGCTGAAACTTCAAATCATGGCAAGAGAACTTGCTTATAGTTCTCAGAGTCATGAACCTTGACCTTGTGATAAGGGTAGATCCTCCCACTACTTCTAAAACAAGTACTGTCGATCAGAAAAGGGAAATGGAAAAGTGGGAGCGATCAAATCGCATGTGCATTATGATCATGAAAAAAGTTATTCCTGAAGCATTTAGGGGTACAATGTCTGATAAGATAATCACTGCTAAATAATTTCTTACTAATATTAAGAAGAGATTCACCAAGAATGAAAAGGCGGAAATTGATACACTTTTGATGAATCTCACCTCAATGAGGTATAGAGGGAAAGGCAATGTAAGAGACTACATCATGGAAATGTCTCACCTTGCTTCAAAATTAAAAGCACTCAAATTGGACCTCTCTAAGGATCTGTTGGTGCATTTAGTCTTGATCTCTCTTCCACCCTCCTTTAACCAGTTTAAGGTGAGCTACAATTGCCAGAAAAAGACTTGGTCTCTTAATGAGCTCATCTCTCACTGTGTTCAAGAGGAAGAGAGGATGAAGCAAGATAAGACGGAAAGTGCTCACCTTGCTACTACCTCTAAAGGCAAGGGAAAGGGGAAGAAAAGAAAAAAGGAGGCTGCAGATACAGTGCCTCATAAGAAATAGCAAGGCAAGACTAAAGAGGCCTCCAGCACAAGCAGCTTCTTTTGCGGAGCTGAATGGCATAAGAAGAATTGTACTAATTACCACACCTGGCGTGCTAAGAAAGGTGCATTTCTTAATATGGTTTGTACAAAAATCAATTTGGTTTCAGTGCCTAAACACACGTGGTGGATGGATTCAGGAGCCACAACTCACATTAGTGTGTCTTTGCAGGGCTGCTTGAGCTACCGAAAACTAAATGAGGTTGAAAGATTTATCTACATCGGTGATGGGAAGGCTATGGAAGTGGAGGCAATAGGGCATTTTATATTATTGTTAAAGACTGGTTTCTATTTGAATCTTATTGAAACATTTGTAGTTTCATTTTTTAGATGTAATTTGATTTCCATTTATGTTTTGGGCGAATGTGGCCATAGTTGTTCTTTTGGTAATGGAAAAGTTAGCATGTTTCATGATTCAAATTTGGTTGGAACTGGTTTTCTTTCTAGTTTTCATAATCTATATTGTCTTGATAATGTTTCTTCTTATAATGAGACTTCCCTTTTAAGTACATGTGAAGTGAAAAGAAAATTAGTAGATGAAAAATCAGCTTCTTTATGGCATAAGAGATTAGGACACATCTCCAGAAAGAGAATTGAAAGACTTGTGTCAAATAGTATTTTAGATCCCTTGGATTTCACAGACTTTAATTTGTGTGTGAATTGCATTAAGGGAAAGCAAACCAACATAAGGAGATTTGAAGCTAATAGGTTATTAGACATCTTAGAACTAATTCATACGGATATCTGTGGGTCATTTCCTATGCCTGCGTGGAGTGGTCAACAGTATTTCATCACGTTCATAGACTATTTTTCGAGATATGGCTTTATTTATCTCATTAATGAAAAGACACAATCATTGGACATGTTCAAGAATTATAAAGTTGAAGTTGAAAATCAACTTGACAAAAGGATCAAAAGCGTCAGATCCGATCGTGGTGGTGAATACTACAACTGATATGACGATTCAGGTGAACAACATCCAGGGCCTTTTGCTAAATTCCTAGCGGAATGTGGATTGTCCCTTAATACACCATGCCGGGTTCACCTACCATGAATGGTGTAGCTGAGAGACGAAAGAGGACACTTAAGGATATGGTGAGGAGTATGATCAGTCATACTACCTTACCTGTTTCTCTCTGGGGAGAAGCACTTAAGACTATAGCTTATATCCTGAACAGAGTATCAACTAAAGCAACTGATAAAACTCCATAGGAACTTTGGACTGGAAGAAAACCTACTCTAAAGCATTTGCATGTTTGGGGCTGTCCAGCTGAGGCAAGGCTTTATAGGCCAAATGAAAAGAAGCTGGACTCTAGGACTGTCAGTTGTTATTTTGTTGGTTATTCTGAAAGATCACAGGGGTACAAATCTTATGATCCCACAAATAAAGTAATTTTTGAATTTGGAAATGCCAAATTCTTTGAGGATGTTGAGTTTGCCATAGAAAATAGAGTTAAAAACTTTGTCTTTGAAGAGGAATATGTAGAAATTCCTGTTGATGTTGTTAGAATTGATAAAGATCAAGTTCTGGATAATTCCAATGACACTACGGTTCAAGACAATGTTGAGGGAATTACTCTAGAAGAACAGGTTCAAATTCCTCAGGAACCTATACCATTAAGGAGATCCACTAGAGAAAAAAGGAGTGCAATATCAAATGATTACATTGTATTCCTTCAAGAACATGAAATTGACATTGGGGTGATGGAAGATGATCCAATTAACTTCCACCAAGTAATGCAAAGTCAGAACTCTCGAAAGTGGATTGATGCAATGAATGAGGAAATTAAATCAATAAAAGACAATGATGTTTGGGATCTTGTCACATTGCCTGAAGGTGAGAAACCCGTTGGTTGTAAATGGATTTTTAAAACCAAGCAGGATTCGAAAGGCAATGTGGAAAGGTATAAAATACATCTTGTCGCTAAGGGTTTTACCAAAAAGGAAGGCATTGATTATAAAGAGACTTTCTCTCCAGTTTCCTCAAAAGATTCATTTCGCATCATAATGACATTGGTGGCACATTTTGATCTTTAGTTACATCAGATGAATGTAAAGACGATGTTTCTCAATTGGGACATTGATGAAACAATCTATATGGTGCAACCTGACAACTTTGTGTTGGGAGAACCAAAGAAAATAGTTTGTAAACTGAAGAAATCCATCTATGGACTCAAACAAGCATCAAGACAGTGGTATTTTAAATTTCATCAAGTGATCATCTCTTTTGGTTTTGAGATGAATTTGGCAGATGAATATATATACCATAAGTTCAGTGGGAGCAAACATATTTTTTTGATATTATATGTTGATGACATACTGCTTGCTAGTAATGATATGAGACTTATGGAAGATACTAAGAAATTTCTTGCCAAATATTTTGACATAAAAGATCTTGGAGATGCCTCTTTTGTATTAGGAATTGAGATATATTAAGAGCGATCTCATCATATCCTTGAGTTGTCACAAAAGAGTTATATAAAGAAAGTGCTTAAAAGGTATGGCATGCAAGATTGTAGACCTTTGGAAACCCCTGTGGCTAAAGGATACAAATTTAGTCTCGCTCAATGCCCTAATAGTGAATTTGAGAAACAAGAGATGTAAACAGTCCCCTATGCATGTGCTGTTGGCAGTATAATATATGCCCAAGTCTGTACACGACCGGACTTAGCGTATACTATGGGAATGTTGGGCAAGTACCTCAGCAATCCAGGAAAAGATTACTAGAAAGCAGCCAAAAGGGTCTTAAGATACTTGCAGATAACAAAAGATCATATGCTCACATTCAAGAGATCGGAGCAACTTGAGATCATTGGATTCATTGACTCCGACTTTGCTGGATGCCAGGATAGCCGGAAATCTACTTCTAGCTATGTTTTCTTGCTTTCCAATGGAGTTATTTCTTGGAAGAGTGCAAAACAGTCTTTGATTGCATCTTCCACCATGGCAGCTGAGTTCATAGCTTGTTGAGGCATCCAATCATGGAATTTAGTTGTGGAATTTTGTCACCGTGCTAGGTATTTTGGATGGCATTGAGAGACTATTAAGTTATATTGTGACAATCAATCCGCAGTCTTTTATTCCAATAACAATAGGAGCGCTTTGAAGTCAAAGCATATAGAGATCAAGTTCATGGTTGTTAAAGAACGTGTACAGAGTGGACTTGTGTCTATAGAGCACATAGATACAAACTCCATGGTTGCGAATCCACTTACTAAGGGACTACCACCCAAGATGTTCTTGGAGCACAAAGCTACTCTGGGTGTTATGTTTATTTGTGATATTCAATTTTTGTGGGAGTTTGTAATCTTTGTTGCATATTGTAATAGACAATTTAGTTTTCAGTTTATGGCATTTATCTCAAGTGTTTTGTAAAGCTTTATATAGTTTTCTACAGAATTAATAAAGCTTTCATGTTTTGGTGTCCACTCTGTTTTGGTTATGGTTTGATCTCGCTTAGGAGGACCAGTTGGGAATAGATATGTATTGATCACATTGCGTGTTATTCCCATGCTTTGCATCTATGTCATTATCTAGTTATCCGCTGCATCAACATTTGTGGCTTTTGTTAGCAGTGCTACAAGAATAATAGCATAAGCTGCTTGGTTCAAGTGTTTGGTGTTGTTGATAGACTAGAATGGTTATTGATGCATTTCAGATTTGACAGTAAAGGTTGAGCTCAAATTCGGATATGCATGATTATAAAGGATGCATATATTATCCAAGTGGGAGATTGTTAGGTCAATTTTATTGATCTATTGGTATGGAATAATATGTACATATAATCACACATATATTTAGACAGTTATGGCCCACATTTAAAAGTGATCAATTGAGACATTATTATTATAATGGGCATTAAAGTATCATTATGATATAGAGTTATTGTGTAGAAACTTATGAGGTAATTTCTATTCTATGATGGGCTAAATAGAAATTTACCAAAATTAATTGGTGATTACTGATTACTCAAAAGGGGTTGTGGTCGCTAACCCTACACACATGCATACATTCTCTAGGAGCCCCCCCATCGGTTCCTAGAGAGATAGAGAGGATAAGAGAAGGAGAAAGGAGGCAGCTAGGATTTCCAGGGTTGTCGGCTGCCATCAGATATCATACTCCTTGACTCAGTTTGTGTAGAGGTTAGAAGACCATCTTCGCTTTACTCTTCTCCATCACTATCATCTCTGACTTGATCCCAATGGTTGGAACCTCAGGTACGACTCATGTCTCACTAAATCTTTATGTAGAGAACTTTTAATCATCATTCATTTATATGATTGCATGTATTTAGAATGTCAAACCATGTTTTATTAAGTTTACAAGGACCAACATAAACCTAGGTTATATGCTAGACTCTTGAACTACTGGAAACCCAAGTTGCCTTTCTATAACAACGATTAATACTAGTACTGTTCACCAGTACCGGTACTAGTTGATTATTGGAGTAATAGCAGGAGGCTTCCATCCTTAAATCTTCTTTCGTGTCTATGACTTCACCCTTCTTGTTCAAGAGCCTGGAGATAGAATTGGCGTTTTGCCTGACTCTGGTGGCAGTGGCAAAAAAATTGGTGTTGTGGTCTCCCAATTTTAGCCAGTTGCATCTGCTCCTTTGCTTCCAAAAATCCTCCTCCTCCTTTCTTAGGGATGAGAGCTCACCCCTAATGTGAGATTCCTTGGCGTTAAGGGTGGCATTATGCGGATCACCGTGAAGAGCCGAGTGGAGGCTTTCCAACTCTGATGTTAAATCTGCTATGCGAGTCAGCCTTGATCTATCCTCCTTTGCCCAAGTTTTAAGGGCGGCTTTTACATGCTTGAGGTTGATGATACATTTGTAGAGTGCGTTGCCATCTACATTTGTGTCCCAAGCCTCTTGTACAAGCCCGAGGAAACCCTCTCTTTCCCCCCAATAGTTGGGGAAACGAAATGGTCGATTCTTGTGCTTGGACGGGAAAGGGCTGTAGAACATACATGTGTGGTCGCTGAAATCAGAGGGAATGTTAGCTAGCCTGGTGAGAGGAGATAAGTCAAGCCAATCCGTGTTACCCAAGCCAAGGTCAAGTTTGCATGCAATTCTTCTATCACCAATGCCCATGTTCGACCAGGAGAAGTGATTGCCATGAGTGGCAATCTCAGCCAGTTCACAATCAAGAAGGCAATTATAGAAGCTTTCCATGCCTGAGCGTGAGTTTGGATTGCCCCCAATCTTTTCACTGTAGTATCTAGTAGTGTTGAAATCACCAATGACAATCCAAGGGCTTGCAAGGGAGAATTTGTGGCTTCTAACAGAATCCCAAATAGCGCACCTGGAGGAGACATCATTCCTTGCACATACAAAGGAGGCATGAAAGCTGAGTCCCCCTCTGTTGAGACAAGAAGTAAGCACAGCTTGATCAGATTCCTGTAAAATGTCAATGGTCCATGCATCCATTTTCCAAAGCAGGACGATTCTACCATTTTCCAAAGGGTAGACGCCCCAGCCTGATAGTAGTCTTTTTCGGAAAGAATCCCAGCCAAGAGGATTAATTCTGGTTTCAAGCAACACCACAATTTGAGCTTCATGTTTATAGAGGAAGGCAAAGATCCCCCTCCACTTTCCGGGATCATTGAGGTCCCGAACATTCCAAATTACAAGTGACATGAGGGGTTGTCGGCATCACACGATGCCACATAATCTGAATCGCCCCCATGTGCCTTGGACTTCTTTTTATTTTTCTTCTTTTTTGGGTTGCTTCCATTACCCCTTTGCGAGTCCTTCGTTTAAGAGGTCAACGATGGTTCCTGATGCTTTGGCAGCATGCACATCTGTGTGCTTGGCGTGGGAAGTGACGGAAGGGCTGGGGGAATTATTGAGATTTATAGAAATATAATTCCCTGGAGAATTGCAATGGAGCCCATCTGCATGGTTTTTATGAGTATGTTTACCAGTAGGATGGCCCATGTTGTGGTGGGTCCCATCCCTACTAGCGTACATCCCGAAAGACTTTTCGGAACTTGCCTCCTGGGAAAGGTGCGTTTCCACGTTCTTTCCGGTGCACGCCCCATGCGAAGGGTGTGCCTCCTCGTTTCCAGAACGCTCTCCTCCAACGCGCGACTCCTCATGCGCCGCGTCCTTTCCGTCCTTCTTCGATGGTTGCAAGTGGTGCGAAGCGTCGCGAGAGTGTATGCGCCCTTTCCCTTTCCTCCTAACCGTCGACCGTCCTCGTTCACGTCGGTTTGTCGGCTCCTCCAACCCCGGCTCCGCTGGCTTCGCTTGCACCGCGAGCCTCGTAGCATCTGCAGGGGAGGAGCATTTGCCCTCCTCGTGACCGAATACTTTACGGATAGAGCAGCGAGGCGGAGTCCAGTCATACTTCACTTTAACAGTGTCGGTAATGCCATCTTCAAGTTGGAAAACAACCTCAGTAGGAGGTGCGCTTGAGGCGTTAATCTCAATGCAGACTCTGACGTGGTCTAGAAAGGTGTTTGCAAGAGTGCGTCGGTCTCTTCCCAAAGGAATGCCTATCGCATTGGTAAGTTTGCTGATCATGTTCCTAGATCGAAGATGAATACCGAGGTTTTGAAAACGAACCCAGACAGGAGCCGTGCACGGTTCAACATGAGAAAGTAGGGTGTTCGGAGTCCATCGAGAAACCACCAGCCAAGCACCTTGGATGAACCACGGGCCACCCTCGAGAGCTCGAGAGCAATCATCCTCGCTAAAAAAAACTCGACTATGAAAATCCTGTTATCACGAGAATGAAGGAGGAACTCATCTTTTGGATGCCAAAGGGTGGAGATGAAGCGCTTGAGATTGCCGTAGAATGGTCGTTTCCCAAGTGAGTGGACAATCAGCGAGTTCTCCCATCTCTTGATGCCCGGCTCGACGTCCTCCTTGCTAGGAAGAAGGAGGGGGGTTGTCGAGATTGTCATCGAGGAGGGGGTGGGGGGTGCCGTCGCGGAGGGGAAGTGTGTGTGTGTGGGGTTGGGGGAGTCAGGGTGAAAGAGGGACGGGGATGCTTTTTTTACAAGCAAATTCTCACGTACTGATTATAAATTTATGACTGATGGGTCAATTTTCATGACAGATGATATTTCTGGCTCAACCATTTAACGAACCTCAGTTTGACTTTCCCCGAGCCATCCTAAATTTGAATATATTCGATGGGCTCATCAACGCCGCACGTCGTTCACGTTGATCCTTAGGCATGTAATCCGTCGCAGGAGAAGACGTTGACTTCTTGATCGTCTAATTGTGGCTATCAAGATGCTCACTTATTACTGTGATGTAGGCCACCGTACCTGCATAAAAATATTATTTTTGAATACTTTGTTTTTATTTTTGTTTTTGATTTTGAATTTATTTTTTTGTTTTTGTATTTATTTATTTGTTTTCTTCTCACTTTGACTTTCTTAAAAAATAAGTTTTTCAGGCCATGCTAAATTTGAATATATAAACGATAGCTTTGACAAACTCATCAACCGACGCACGTTGGTCCTTAGGCATGTAATCTGTCGGTATATAGCACGAGATGACGGACCACAAATTCGGTTATCACATGGCTCTCAAGCAGGGTGGAGCATTGGATTTAGTCTAGCTTGGTTTGGCCTAAATTTGAGAAAGGCCATATTTTTTTTTTTGGTTGTGAATCAGGCCCAAAGTCTAAAATTTTTACGAAATCAAGGCTCGGGCCTGACCCAAGGTCCATGTTTATGGGCCTAGGGTCGAGCTGGGCAGGCTCGATTTCGATTTTCGGGTTAGATTCAGAAAAGTCCATTATGGCTTATAAATTTTATTAGGTCATTTTTTTTTTGGATTTTTAAATAGGACCTGCCTACTAAATAAACTAGACTTAAAAATATACCTTATTATTTTCCTAAAAAATGCTAGACTTTGATATATAACGAAATTGTTTACTTGAAATCAATAATTGCATCTCCTAGGTAGTAATTTAAATTTATGATATTTTGTTGTAAATATTATTCAAAGTAGGGATTGAACATAACATTATTCAATATTATTCAACATAAGTTGCATCACACAAAGTTACCATACGATACAAGTTACAAAACAATGTCATTGTCGGAAATGACTCGTTGGTGAGAGATCAGTTGGAGAGGAGAGGAGACTCAGCAAGACTTGTCAATGGATGCCTGAGATGGAGAGGGCGTGAGGGAGCTTGATGCCTTGATAGAGTAACCACGTGCACGGCCACACAGGGGAGAGGGGATTCTGATTCTGTACGTGGGATTGAGAGGGACTAGGGAGGGCGATAGTTGGAATTCCTTTTTCAATTTTTAGGTAAAAGGAAAAAAAGGTTAGGAATTTGGGTAGGGTAAGTCAGGCACAACGGGCCTTTTCATGTTTTTTCGGGTTGAGGCCGGGCCAGACCAAAACCCAAATTTTTTAGAAAATTAAGGCCCGGGCTCGACCCAAGTAATATTCGAGCTCGGGCTAGGTCAGGCTTTTTTGGGTTGGGTTCGAGCCAGGATCGAGCCAACCCAACCCAATGCTCCACTATTACGACCTGATTCCCGAATCCCTACGAGACACGAGAATCGGACCGACTCGACTGATCCTAAGACCGAGTCGTCCAACGAGAAAGTAATCAAAAGAGTAGTAAAATAAACCACATTCACCATGCATATAACTAGCAGTAAAGAAAAGAACTACTACAGTATATACCACCACAACAGTAAAGAAATAAACATGTACATGAACATGATGCTTACAATAAAAGAGTGCAGGGGTAACAGAAACTACACACTACAACAGAAGGAAAAGTACAGTGGGTACTACACAAGTAGAAACTACTAGGCTCTACTAGGCTCAGCACCCTTTGCAACCGCCGGCTCTGGTTGCTCAACACCTGATCCTGAAAAGGTGACAAAGGTGACACGTCAGCGAAACGCTGAGTAGAGTGGCAACTAAAAGCTAAGAAACAGTAAGGTGGACAGTAGCTGTTATATTTTTCATTTCTTTCTTTATATTTTCTGTTTACTCGTTATTGAATTATCCCTCAGATTCTTCTCTTGATCTTGAATGTTCCTCGTGGGAACGATCTTGATTGCAGTTTTTTTCCGAAAAGTACAAGTAACACGTGGTGCTCTCCTGGCCGGGAGAGTCCCCGTGGTGGTCCTACCCTCAGTCAACCACCCCAAGGTCGCTGACGGACGTAATGGTGACTACGGCACGTGCGATAAACTCACCGGTAGCTACCCCGCACTGGCACGCGGTCAGTCGTTTCCGTTAACGAGTGCGCCCAAAGCACAGCACAGAACCAGTATAGGGCAGAGCCCTCTCAATAACAAGGGTCCAGCCCCTCCACAGTAACCAAACAGGAGTCTTGCCCCTCCACAGTCCGCGCACCCTCGCCTGACTGCCCTTGTTTGCCCAGTGGGCCTAACAAGTCGGTGTAGGAGGGCTAGCAGAACCCCGGGGCCCGTGGGATAGCTAGTGCTCTCCCTACACTAGTAGCTCTCCTCGGTACAAAGTGGCCAGACCTAACTTCGGGTCCCTGGGGTGGCTAGCTCCGCTCTGCACTAAACAGGGGGACAGTCGCTCTCCTTGGTACTTCGTACTCAAGGGCCAGCTCACTTCCCCAATTCTATTCCATTCACTTTCCAAGAGTTTTACTCCTAATTCCCCGTAGGGTTCATGCTCTTTTAACTCAGCCAATTTAGGTTTAATCATTTTAGCTTTATATTCATATAGCCCATGTTCTCAACCGTAATTATTCATTCATAATCAAGCAGTTGTTAACCAATTACAGGCAGTTATCATTTCCTTTCTACTTTTCCAAGACTGCAATGTATATGTATTCCAGCTAGTTTTCCAGTCCTAGGATTCATGTCATACTCTAGGATCTATCATTCAATCTAGTTTTCCAGTCCTAGGATTCATGCAATACCTTAGGATCTATCATTCAATCTAGTTTTTCAATCCTAGGGTTCATGCAATACCCTAAACTCTATTAATTATTTCACAAGTGCATAATTTTTGATAAATAATTGAAAGGGCCACTCTACCCACAAAATCGGGAGTATTGGGGGCGTGATCGGTAAGCCCACACGCCTCCGCAACCCCCAGAGCTGCAACGAAATGGGGTCCTAACACAAGGAGCTACTCAGAACAACATACAATTACTGTGAACAGGTAGAGGAACTAAATCTGAGAAGACCGAGACTTGAAACACAGAAAACAGACTCCGAACAGACCCTAAACGGGTCAAAAACGACAAGTCTACCCAAAATCAGATGTCCAAAACTTCTTTCAGATGTCTTAAATGATCGCTCAGGTCATACCTTGATCTGCGCGGTCCTTCAGACGTCCAGAAGCCCACTGAACCGTCTGGACTTAGTTTCCAGACGTCCAACTATCACTCCGGACGTCTGTTGACCCTCTCCGTCGTCTGGTGCTGTGCCCAGACGTCCGATCTGTGTGGGATGGCAAGCCCTTGCGCCTTCCCGAACAAGTCTTGCACACACACGCGCCCGTTCTCAACACGAAAGGATGCAGAAGACTTCGGCGGAACGGCTGCATGGCCGTACACGCGAAAGAAGAAGAAGGTAAAAATAACGTACCTTTCAGATGTCTGTACCTTCCTCCAGACGTCTCTTGCATCGACTGGACGTAAGTCCAGATGTCTGATTCTGGGAAATTTTCCCAGAATCAGGACTTCCTCGCCCTCTGCCCGCAGCGCACGGCCGTGCCGCGCCGCGCCCGCCTGCTGCATGAGCTGTAGCAGCTCCTCCTCAGCACCACGCGCTTGCTGCGCAATCGCCGGCCGGCCCTGGCTGCTCCAGCGAGCTCGCAACCTCGTGATCGAGCTCCCTCTTCCTCTCACAACAGCCCCTCCTCCCCACACACTCGCAGCAGCCGCTGCTGTCGCTCTCGCCTGCTCGCTCTCTCGATGACAGGGAGAAGAAGAAGAAAAAGGCGGTGGAGTGAGGGTGAGGGAGAGAGAGAGGTGTATTTAAAGGTAGCTGCGGGGAGAGAGAAAGAGGAAAAGGCTATGTTTGCAGGGAGGGAGGAAAGAGAAGGAGGAGGGCGGCGGGTTCAGTTTGCGCGCGCATGCGAGCAGACGCGAAGCTGTACGCCGAAAAAATTTAATTCCAGACATCTGACCAGACGTCTGGAACACCTCCCAGACGTCTTAAACGACGCTTGATGCCCCGGCTTATAACAATATAACAAACTTAAAGGAAGTTTCGTCGCCGAAACTTGCGCTAACTAGGGTGCGGGAAAGAACGATATATGCATAACAAACTCAAAGAGGATCGAAGCCGATCCGAAAATACGTACCCGCGAAAAGCACCGGGTACCGCTCCCGTATCGTCGCCTCAGGCTCCCAGGTAGCCTCCTCGTACTGCTGGCTCCTCCACAAAACCTTCACCAGGGGTACTTGCTTCCGTCTCAGACTGCGGACGGCTCTGTCGAGAATCTACACTGGTCGCTCGGGGTAGGTCAGGTCGTCGCCCACCTTGACGCTCTCGTGACTCAGGACGTGACTGGGATCGGCGACGTACTTCCTGAGGTTGGACACGTGGAACACATCGTGCACACCAGAAAGCTGGGGAGGAAGGGCAAGCCTATAAGCAACGGGACCAACTCGCTCCAGGACCTCAAAGGGCCCCACGAACCTCGACGCGAGCTTTCCTCTCACCCCAAACCGCTGCAGGCCCTTCATGGGCGAAATGCGAAGAAAGACGTGGTCCCCAACCTCAAACTGCACCTCTCTACGTTTCCGATCTACATAGCTCTTATGCCTACTCCTGACAGTGCGGAGTCGCCTGTGAATCTACTCGACTACCTCCTGACTCTACTGGATCAGCCTAGGGCCAACCTCCCATTTGGTCCCCACCTCAACCCAACTCAAGGGTGCCGTACATCTCCGTCCGTACAGAGCCTCGTAGGGTGCCATGCCGATGCTCGAGTGATAACTGTTATTATATGCAAACTCCGCCAGGGGCAAGTGCTCCTTCCAAGAGCCCCTCCAGTCCAGTGCACAAGCATGCAAAAGGTCCTCAAGTGTCTGTATCGTGCGCTCAGACTGTCCGTCTGTCTGGGGGTGGTACGCTGTACTGAACCTCAACTGCGTCCCCAGGGCCTGCTGAAACTCAGCCCAAAACTGGGATGTAAAGCGGGTATCCCAGTCGGATACGATCTCCCGCGGAACTCCGTGTAGACGTACCATGTCGCGGATATACCTCTCTGCCAACTGTGCTGGTCCCAAGGTGACTCGGATCAGCAAGAAAAGCGCCGTCATCGAAAATCTGTCAACGATTACCCAGACTGCGTCGTGTCCTCGCTAGGTAACAGGTAAGCCCACCACCAAGTCCATGGTGATGCTCTCCCACTTCCACTCTGGCACTGGAAGTGGCTGTAGCGGCCCTGCAGGCCTCTGATGCTCGGCTTTCACCTACTGGCACACTAAACACTTCTGTACGAATTCACCCACATCTCGCTTCATCCCCCTCCACCAAAACTCGTGTCTCAAGTCATGGTACATCTTTGTGTTTCCAAGATGTATGGTGAATCTGGAACCGTGTGCCTCAGTCAGGAGCTCTCTCAACAGCTCCTCGTCTCTGGGAATGCACAACTGTCCCCTCATGCGCAGCACCTGGTCTGTAAAAGAGAAGTCCCCCGGGTCTCCTGACAGTACTCTGTCACGCAAGGACTACAAGTACGGGTCGGCCATCTGTCCTGTGATGATGCGATCTATCAGCTCTGGCCTCGTCTGTCGTGTCACAATCTCTGCCCCACAGTGCCCCCGTAACTCTAGGGGTCGCCAACTGCCCATCTCCTCCAAGAGGCTCCAACTCTACTCCTGTAAACTAGCCAAGTGTGCGAGCACCTTCCGACTCAAGGCGTCAACCACCACGTTGCCTTTCCCGGGTGGTAGGAAATGCTGCAGTCATAGTCCTTCAGGAGCTCCAACCAACGTCTCTATCTCATGTTGAGCTCCTTCTGATCAAACAAGTATCTAAGGCTCTTGTGATCTGTGAAAATCTTGAAGGTCTCACGGTACAAGTAGTGCCTCTAGGTCTTCAGCGCGAAGACGGTAGCTGCCAGCTCCAGGTCGTGGGTAGGGTAGCTATGCTCATGGGGCTTCAGTTGCCGCGAAGCGTAGGCGACAACGTGACCCCTTTGCATGAGCACACCCCCTAACCCCTGCAAAGAGGCGTCCGTGTACACAATGAACCCGCCACTACTGTCTGGGATGGTGAGCACGGGAGCCGAAGTCAACCTCTCCTTTAGCTGCTGAAAACACGCCTCATAGGCGTCTGTCCAAGTGAAGGGCACGTGCAATCTGTGAAAAGCCCCTGATAAACCGCCTGCAATAGCCTGTCATTCATAAGAAACTGTGAATCTCAGTAACCGTGCACGGTCTCTCCCACCTGAGCACTGCCTCGACCTTGGCTGGGTCCACAGCCAAGCCATCCCCAGAGATCACTTGACCTAAGAAAGTCACCTCCCTCAACCAGAACTCGCACTTGCTGTATTTGGCGTACAGCCTACGTCGTCTCAGTGTGTCCAGAACCATCTGCAAGTGCTGTCCGTGATGCATCTAATCTCGAGAATAGATGAGCACATCATCAATGAAAACCACCACGAACTGGTCCAAGTACGGTCTAAACACCCGATTCATCAAGTCCATGAAGGCAGGGGGGCATTGGTCAGCCCAAACGACATGACCAGAAACTCGTAGTGTCTGTACCGGGTGCGGAAAGCTGTCTTGATCCTTAACTGGTGGTATCCAGACCTCAAGTCGATCTTGGAGAATACCGTGGCACCTCGCAGCTGGTCAAACAAGTCATCGATCCTCGGCAGCAGATATCTGTTCTTGATGGTGACCCTATTCAGCTATCGGTAGTCCACACAAAGGTGTAGGGTACCATCCTTCTTTACAAACAGTACCGAGGCTCCCCAGGGAGACGTGTTGGGCCTCACAAAGCCCTTTTCCAAAGGTTCCTGCAACTGAGACTTGAGCTCTCGCAGCTCAGGTGGTGCCATCCTGTACGGTGCTGTGGAGATGGGGTTGGTCCCTGGTACTAGTGAGATCTCAAACTCGATCTCACGCTCAGGCGGTAGTCCTGGCAACTCGTCTGGGAACATGTCGGGGTACTCTCTGACCACCAGGATACTCTGGAAGTCTGCCACAGGACTGGGCTCTGCCACCACACAAGCTAGGAAGCCCTCACACCCCTGGCTCAAAAGTCTCGCCGCCCGAAGTGCAGAAATGCACTTGAAGCCTTCGTCCACTGGCTGACCGTGGAACTCGAAAGAAGGCAACTTTGGTATGGAGAAGACGATCTTTCTCTCAAAATAGTCCACCAAGGCGTGGTAAGCGGATAGCCAGTCCATCCCCAGAATTACGCCAAAGTCCTTCATCTGTATCATAATCAGGTCAGCGGGATGGATGTGTCCCCCAACACTGACCTCGCAACTTATGTATACCTCCTCAGCTACAAATAGCAGACCACTCGGACCTCTGATGACGAACGGATCCTCTAACAGCATACAATCCTGCCCCAAACTAGCCGCGAAACTGGCGGCGACAAACGAGTGCGTAGTGTCGGAATCGAAAAGCGTGTAAACGAGACCGTCGAAAATTGAAACCATACCTGCCACCACTAATCCTGAAGCTCTGGCATCCCTGTGTGTCAGGGCGTTGATACGCCCCTCACCCCTAGGTGCGGACGAAGTAGCCACACTCTGCGTCGGATGGGTAGCTGCTGGCCGGTACCCTCCTCGTGACTGCTGTCCTCCTCCTCGTGCCTAGAAACTGCGGCCTTCTGCTCGTCCTCCAGTGCTCGGCGTGAAAAGCATCTGCTAAACTCCTGCCCTAGACGGGCAGTCCCTCCTGATGTGGCCCGGCTGGCCACACTGGTAGCAGAGGGGAACCCGACTCCCGCCCTCAGTGGGTCCCTGCTGTCGGCTGGGCGGGGGTCCGGTGCTAGCAGATGGCCCCTGTCGAGGGCCCCTAAAGGCCATTGATGGCCCTGCAGGTGCCACGTGTCTCCTCTCTCATCGGCCCTGTGAGAAGTCCGGCTGATAGGGCCTCTTCCGCCTGCTGTCAGTATCTCGCGCGGACGGGTTGGTCTCCTCGTATGTCATGGCTGCCTCCACCACCCTCGAGAACGTAAGCCGCTTTAGGGGTTTGACATACCCTCGAATCGCAGGCTGGAGCCCCTCGGTGAACCTCCAAAGGCGCTCCTCCTCAGTGGCCACTACTGTCGCTGCGAAGCGAGACAGCTCTAGAAAACGTGTGCGGTACGTGCTCACTGTCATCGTCTCCTGGCGGAGAGTGTGGAACTCCTGCCTTCTCTGGTCCTGCACGTTTAGGGAAAGTACTGCTCGCAGAAGAGGGTGACGAATTGGTCCCAGGTCGGCTCGTCCCTCTCCTGTCCCCTGATCGCCCTCCACCACCTGTGTGCCGCTCTCTCCAGCTGGTACGTGGCAAAGGCCACGCGGCACTCCATCGGGGGGCGAAGGGTGTCAAAAACCTTCTCGATCTGCTCGAGCCAGTCCTCTACCTCGGTCGAGTCCTCATCCCCCTTGAAGGAGGGGGCTTCAGCTTCCGGAACTGCCCAAAAATCTCGAAGTGGTACTGCAGTGGAGATGCTGGTGCACCTCCAGGTAAAGAAGCCTCGTGCACAGAAGGGTCGGAGGAAGGTGGGGGCAGTGGCGGCCCAACCCCTCCCCCGCGTCCAGCGCCATATTCGTCATGTGGTCCCACAGAGGACTCCCCCTCCGCAGCCCCAGGGAGTGGTGCTCGTGGCGGCGGGTGGAGCTCCTCTCACACTATGTCCTGTATCAGCTGGGTGAGGTCCTGGGCCTGAATGCCAAGGAGTAGGCGCTGGTCCACCGAAACGTCGACCTCAACACGCCCACCCCTCCGACCTCGTCCTCGGCCTCGCCCGCGGCCCGCCTCGCTAGTCTCGTGTCGAAGCATCTCCTGCAAGGAGACGCGAAAACAGAACGAAAACATGTCAATATAAAACGATATCTAATGAAGGAGTCTAAGAGCTTATGTTAAAAGAAATGTTGTGGTGGCTACTCTAGTTACAGACACGTGAATTGGTTATTTTCCAGTCAGTTGGTTCACTTCTCGGGACGACCTTGCTCTGATATCATCTTGTTACCACCCGATTCCCGAATCCCTATGAGACACGAGAATCGGACCGACTCGAATGATCCCAAGACCCAGTCGTCCAACGAGAAAGTAACCAAAAGAGCAGTAAAACAAACCGCATTCACCATGCATATAACTAGCAGTAACAAAATACAGCAGTAAAGAAAAGAACTACTACAGTATGCACCACCACAACAATAAAGAAATAAACATGTACATGAACATGATGCTTACAATAAAAGAGTACAGGGTTAACAGAAACCACACACTACAACAGATGGAAAAGTACAGTGGGTACTACACAAGTAGAAACTACTGGGCTCTATTAGGCCCAGCACCCTCTGCAGCCGTCGGCTTTAGCTGCTCAACACCTGATCCTGAAAAGGTGACAAAGGTGACACGTCAGCGAAACGCTGAGTAGAGTGGCAACTAAAAGCTAAGAAACAGTAAGGTGGACAATAGCTGTTATATTTTTAATTTCTTTCTTTATATTTTTCGTTTACTTGTTATTGAATTATCCCTCAGATTCTTCTCTTGATTTTGAATGTTCCTCGTGGAAACGATCTTGATTGCAGTTTTTTCCGAAAAGTAGAAGTAACACGTGGTGCTCTCCTGGCTGGGAGAGTCCCCTGTGGTGGTCCTACCCTCAGTAAACCACCCCAAGGTCGCTGACAGACGTAACGGTGACTGCGGCATGCGCGATAAACGCACGGGTAACTACCCCGCACTGGCACGCGGTTAGTCGTTTCCATTAACGGGTGTGCCCAAAGCACAGCACGGAACCAGTATAGGGTAGAGCCCTCTCAGTAACAGGGGTCCAGCCCCTTCACAGTCCGCGCACCCTCGCCTGACTACCCTGGTTTGCCCAGTGGGCCTAACAAGTCGGTGTAGGTGAGCTAGCAGAACCCTGGGGCCCGTGGGGTAGCTAGTGCTCTCCCTACACTAGTAGCTCTCCTCGGTACTATGTACACGAGGGCCAAAAGTCAGTACAAAGTGGCCAGACCTAACCCCGGGTCCCTAGGGCGGCTAGCTTCGCTCTGCACTAAACAGGGGGACAATCGCTCTCCTTGGTACTCCGTTCTCAAGGGCCAGCTCACTTTCCCAATTCTATTCCATTCACTTTCCAGGAGTTCTACTCCTAATTCCCCACAGGGTTCATGCTCTTTTAAGTCAGCCAATTTAGGTTTCATCATTTCAGCTTTATATTCATATAGCCCATGTTCTCAACCGTAATTATTCATTCATAATCAGGCAGCTGTTAACCAATTACAGGCAGTTATCGTTTGCTTTCTACTTTTCCAAGACTGCAATGTATATGTATTCAAGCTAGTTTTCTAGTCCTACGATTCATGCCATACCCTTAGATCTATCATTCAATCTAGTTTTCCAGTCTTACGATTCATGCAATACCCTAGGATCTATCATTCAATCTAGTTTTTCAATCCTAGGGTTCATGCAATACCCTAAACTTTATTAATTATTTCACAAGTGCATAATTTTTGATAAATAATTGAAAGGGCCACTCTACCAGCAAAATCGGGAGTACTGGGGGCGTGATCGGCAAGCCCGCGCACCTCCGCAACCCCAAGAGCCGCAACGGAACGGGGTCCTAACATAAGGATCATATACAAGGAGCTACTTAGAACAGCATACAATTACTGTAAATAGGTAGAGGAACTAAATCTTAGAAGAACGAGACTTGAAACGCAGAAAACGGACTCCAAACGGACCCTAAACGGATCAAAAACGACAAGTCTGCCCAAAATCAGATGTCCAAAACTTCTTCCAGACGTCTTAAATGATCTCTCAGGTCATACCTTGATCTGCACGGTCCTTCAGACGTCCAGAAGCCCGCTGAACTGTCTGGACTTAGTTTCCAAACGTCCGACTGTCACTTCGGACGTCTGTAGACCCTCTCCGTCGTCTGGTGTTGTGCCCAGACGTCCGATCTGTGTGGGATGGCGTGCCCTTGCGCCTTCCCGAACAAGTCCTGCACACACACGCGCCCATTCTCAACACGAAAGGATGCAGAAGACTTCGGTGGAACTGCTGCATGGCAGTACACGTGAAAGAAGAAGGTAAAAATAACGTACCTTTCAGACGTCTGGACCTTCCTCCAAACGTCTCCTGCGTCGTCTAGACGTAAGTCCACACGTCTGATTCTGGAAAATTTTCCTAGAATCAGGACCTCCTCGCCCTCCGCCCGCAGCGCACGGCCGTGCTACGCAGCGCCCCCTGCTGCCTGAGCTGCAGCAGCTCATCCTCAGCACCACGCGCCTGCTGCGCAACCGCCGGCCGGCCCTGGCTGCTCCAGTGAGCCCTTCTCTCCTCCCTCTCTCTCTGGTGAGCCCTTCTCTCCTCCCTCCTCCCGGGGGGGGGCCTAGGGGCCTTCTCTCCTATGGTAGTCCCTCTCTGGTAAGGGATTGTGGGGGTAGACCTATGACTTGCTATTTTTTGCACTTCTTTTTCTCCATTCTCACTTTTTTGCTTTTCATTTTTGTGGTTCTTCGCCTTCCTTCTAATCTATCTTGGTTGTGATCAGTTAGGGTTTTCTGGTTCTTTGCTTTTTGGTGTATTTTCTTGTTTGTTTCCTTGTGGTTCTTTTTGAATGTGCTTGCCAGTGCTTTCTTTGGTTGGGGATGGCTCCTTCTTTGGGGGGTGCCTCCCCTCCCTCGGCGAATGATCCACAATCACCTCAGAAGCCCTCTTTTGCCTCTGTCGTGGCGAATCGTGGTTCTATTGAGCCCCCTCCTTATGTTGAGCTTTCTCTCTTGGTTCGTAAACTAGAGCTTAAGGAGGGTTGCTTGTGCACCTCCTTCTCTCCATTGGAAGTCTCTAACCTCTGTAGAGGACTTGCATCGTCCATGCTCAATAGAGCTTGGGGTCCAAAGCCCTCTCATCAGGTAGTGATAAAATTCCTCTCCAACAATGTGAAAATAACAGGTTTCTTGTTAGCTTCTCTTGATATGAGACATTGGCTTGTTAAATGTGCTTCGTACTTGGATTTTTGCAAGGTTTTCTCATTGGGTTCAGTTCTTCTAGATTGTTTTAAACTCCAATCTGTTAAATGGTCTGCAACCTTTCATACTGATGCTTCTATCACGTGGGCTCTGGTTTGGGTGGGCCTTCTAGGTCTTAACTTGCATTTACTTCATCCTAACGTGCTCCTTTCCCTCACTTATCAGCTGGGCAATCCAGTCTGTGTGGATCCGAAGACAGTGAAAGGTCTAAGACCTCGATACCCTCGGGTTTGTATCGAGATTGATTTACTTGCTTAACGACCTGAGCTATCAAGTAGAAAGTTGTTTTTGAACGTGTTCCTCTTTGTTGTTC
This sequence comes from Thalassia testudinum, assembly GCA_037157565.1. NCBI lineage: Eukaryota > Viridiplantae > Streptophyta > Magnoliopsida > Alismatales > Hydrocharitaceae > Thalassia > Thalassia testudinum. The sequence goes on along the minus strand of JAZHRO010000002.1, from coordinate 18,506,800 downwards.
CAAGTGCCTTAAGAGTGGTCACTATTTGGCTACTTGTGCTTCCTACTCTTTTGCAGGTGATTCTCAGAATGAGGGTCAAAACCCTCTAGAACCTAATCAACTAGTTTCTCAACAACGATCCCCTACTCTTGAAGGCACTCATCTATCTTCCAAGGTGGGGATGGGGACCATGTTCAATGCAATTGTCTATGAGGAAGGCCGACCGTCCATTGATGGACACTGTTGGTCTTGTTCTACAAGGGGACCAGGGGGAAATATGATAGTTGTAATCTGTCTGTATAATTTCTTCCTCTTCTTCATTGGGGGGATCTCTTCGTATCTCTAATTCTTTTCACCCCCTGGTGGTGAACAAGAAAAAGAGGGTTAGGCTTCGTCGACGACGACCTCAACCTCTACATCAATGTTCCAACTCCGGAAAGGAGGTCCTGGTGGATTCCACAGCAGGAACACCTATTCCGGTGTAGGTATTGTCCTCTAATCCAGAAGCGGATGCTCCCATTTTTTATGTTAATGTTTCTATGGTTGCTTCGTGCTCATCTGAATGTGATTTTCAAAGTAGTGATTTTTTCTCGATTGACAATAGGGTGAAAGATTCATTCTCTGATTTTCCTACTGTTGAGAACTTGAGCATTTTGAATGATTCGATTTTTAGTGATTCATCTTGTTACGACCCAGTTCCCGGATCCCTACAGGACCCAAGACTAGCTCGCCTCGACTAATCCCAAGACCTAGTCGTTCAACAAGAAATAACCAAAAGCATTAAAATAAATCACATTCACACATGCAATATAACTAAGCATAAGAAAAGTACGAAGCAGTAAAGAAAGTAGAACAACTGTCTCAAAACATAGTACATGCCACCACAACAACAACAGAAAGCATAAAGGAACAGGAAGTAACAGGAACAGTAAAGCATGTGTCCATTACTCACTACAACAGTAGAAAAAGAAAGAGCTAAAAAATGACTACACTGGGCTTGGTTGGGCCCAGCACCCTCTGCAGCCGGAAACTCGGGCTGCTCAACTCCTGGTCCTGAACAGGGTTACAAAAAGACAGAGTCAGCGAATGCTGAGTAGAGTGGTATTTACATTATTTAAGTGCAAGTACAGTAAAATAACAACAAGTTTATTTCTCATTTCTATTTATCCCATTTATGTGTTTCTAGTTCATTTATTTCTCAAGTATCCAGGTATTTCTTGATCTTGCATGTTCCTTGTGGGAACGATCTTGATTGCAGTCTTTTCCGTAGAGTAGAAGGTACACGTGGTGCTCTCCTGGTCGGGAGAGTCCCCCGTGGTAGTCCTACACCCAGTCAACCACCCTGAGGCCACTATCGAGACGTAGCGGTGACTACGGCACGCGTGATAAGCGCATGGGTAGCTACCCCGTAAGGACACGCAGTCAGTTGTTTCCGCTAGCGGGTACGCCCAAAGTACAGCACGGAACAATATAGGGCCTTGCCCTCTCAAAATAGGGGTCTCGCCCCTCAGAACCAAACAGGGGTCTCACCCCTCCGCAGTCCGCGTACCCTTGTCCGACTACCCCGGTTTGCCCAGAGGGCCTAACAAGGTCGGTGTAGGGTGGCTAGCTGAACCCCGGGCCTCGTGGGGTGACTAGCTCTCTCCCTACACTAGTAGCACACCTCAGTACTGCATATGCGAGGGCCAACAAGATTCGGTGTAGAGTGGCCAATCCTAACCCCGGGTCTCAACCCAAGGGAGGCTAGCTCTGCTCTACACTAAAAGGGAATAGTTGCTCCCCTTGATACCACGTACTCAAGGGCTATCACACTTCCCGTCTACATTTCATATTTCGTTTATCCATAGGAGTTGTACTCCTAATTCCCCGTAGAGTTCATGCTCATATTCATCTCATTTATCCAGGTCCAGATCTCATGTCTCATAATTCGTTCCTCATCCTTATACAGACAGCTCGTGTTTTCATAATTCAATTCTCAAAAACATGTAACTTATGGTTTCACAGGCAATTTCTCAATTACATACAGGCAGCTCGTATTTTAACATGCATCTCGTAATTATATTAAAGGCACTTGCTAACAATTTATCTTAACCATGCATTCAAGTAAACAGTACAACTCAAACAGGCTCATTCATTTCTACTTTAAGGTTCATTCCATATCCTAGAGTTCAAGCCGACTATTCCAACCAAGTATATTCTTATTTAAATATTAACAACTAAGTTAAACCACTCTATTGGGTATCACGGGAGGAATGGGAGCCTGTGCCGCAGATCTCGTCGTCTCCGTAAGTCCCGAACACGCCACTGGCTAGTAACTTGTACCAGCGACCAATGTACATTAAATGAGCTCAAAATAGTAGATACTCAACATGAATACGTAAAGGAACTTGAGTGGAAAACAACGATACAGCATTTGCGAAAATTTAATTCCGATTGGGCCTTAAACAGGCCAAAAATGTGGCTACTGATCAAAATTAGACGTCTGGGACTAAACCTAAACCCAGACGTCTTAAAAGATGTCAGAACTCACCTTGCGTTCCCTGCGGTTGATCAGACGTCCTGACTCCCTCTGCTACCGTCTGGGGCAGCTCCAGACGTCGGACAAAGTCTCCGATCGTCTGGAAGCACTTCCAGACGTCTGGCGATGTGATCAAATGTCCAAAAGTACTTGGGAAAGCGCACCACGTGCCTTCCCAAAGCCTACTGATAAGAACCTCATCATGAACCCTAACTAGCACAATCTAACCTAGATATGCAAGAAAAAGCTCCTACATAACTCAAAGAAAGGCTTAACTTAGAGAATTCTGAGTTTAAGAAGAAAACAAGTTGTAAGGGGTAAAAATGCAATTTCACCAACACAATCTGCAAACAGGGTAACTCAGGGTCCAAACATAGGTCAAACTAACCTGATAAGAAGGAAAGTGGGATGATCTGATCCAACAAGAGCTACAGCAACTCTAAGGAATTAAATAACATTCTGTAACCCTAAAATAAATCCACTTCAATTTACGAGGTTCGAAGCAGGGTAAAAATCGACTAAACCCTCTAAAATTCATAGAAAAATAATCTCTATGGTTTAGAACCTTCAATTTGGCCTTTGAAACCCATTTTGACCTACATTGAGAACCATCCCCAATTAATGATTTAATTTGGGTTTTTACGTAAATTGGTCGGTCAAACAAGGTCTGACCTAGAAACAAAATTCACCATTAAAATCCTTAGGTCAAATTTAGTCATGCATAAAAGCTTGAGCCTAAGAAGAGACCTTCTTGATCGACTTTGCAATTTGGTCCTCATCTATTACTTTTTGAGCATCAACTTTCGAAACCCTTGCATTTTGGCCCCTAGTTTCCTCGTCGTTCTTTGCATTTAGGTCCCTCCTGCAAGTCTCTGTGCAGCGCCATGCTCCGGCGACTTTGCGCGGAGCATGGCGCCGCGCAGGGTGAGGGGGATGTCCTCCAAATTGAACCTGGTGTTCCCTGTGACGTCTGCTGTCGCAGGGACACCGCCTTGCCGCCTGACGAAGCCCACACCTTCTGTGTGAACGCGCGGAAGGTATGGGTCACACCTCCGGCCATTCTCCGGCGAGGGAGGCTCGTCGCCTCCCTGCGTCCACCCCTCCGCCACCGCCTTTATAAAGACTACCGTCGCCAGCCGGTTCGGGTAGCTTCGTCTTGACGGAGAAAACCCCAACCCTTCCTCTCTCCCCACTTCGACAGGAACCCACCAACTCCGGCAGCTCCTCCTCCTCCATCTCGTCACTCTGCTGCAATACCAGCAGCAGAGCCACCTTCGCTTGATCTCCCCGCGTCGTGCCGTACCAAGCGTGAGCCCCCCTGCCCTCTTCCTCGCCGCCGCTCTCTCCCTCTGAGTGTTTCTTCTCCGGCGACAGTCGATACGACTGCCACCCTACTCCAGCCCTCTTCGTCCCTGTAGGTAGGTTACTGTTATTTCCCTTTATCCCCTCTTTCTTTTCCCCACTGCCTTTCAGTTGATTACCGCTCGACTGCGCCCGACCACCACCATCTTCCATCCCTTCGGCAACCCTCCGGCGAGTTGCCCCCGTCGATCCGTCGCTCCACACAACTCGCCAACTTTCCCAAAAGCTCCGCCTCACCCTACCCAACACCCCCCACCCCTCCACTGCCACTCCACACCTCCACAACACTCCCCCGATCAAACCCATTTTTCCGATTGCAATCCGACCTAGGGCTACCGCCAGAGACCGCCCCGCAACCTGCTACACCCCGCACTACCTTCACCGTGCCACGGCAAAGGTTTCCCTGTGGTCTGATTAGGCCGAGAGGCCCTGTTTATGTTAGGCAGATTTTCAGCCCCGGCCGCCATTGGCGACGAAGCAAGGAGCTTCCAAGCGAGCTCCAGGCCTCGAAGCAGCAGGACTCTAGCCGAGGCGAATTGGAGAGACCCAGGTGAAGGCAGGCAGCTGGCACGCGAAGGGAAGCGAGGACACAGCTGTTGAGGCAAGGTCGCGATTCTTCCTATGGGCGCGCGCGAGAAGGGATGAAGTTTAGTCCCACATCGTAAGATTTCGAAGTGCCGCACCCATTTAAATTGATTTTGTGTTTTTACCTAAGCGCCTCAGAACACGGGGTGAGGTCCCCTCGCCCACTCATCCGCCTCGTCCGCAACCCATGCCACGCGGACCTGGCCGACCCGTTTACCCTGCACTCCTCACGCACCACCCACGTCGGTGCACCTGGTCACTAGTACGCTACCTGACCCGATAACCCGGCTTTGGGAGAGCTTCCTATGAGCGGTTTATAGAGAGAGAGAGAGACGTGCGGGTAGAGGGAAGGGCTAGGTTTTGCTGTGCCTTGTGCAGGAACAAGGCATGAAGGAAGAAGGTTCACCACTTGGCCATAGGAAGAAGAAGAGGAGTGGAAGAAGAAACTCTGAAAGGGCTCTGCAGCTGAGCAAGGCAGAAGACCAAGGAAGAAGAAGCGGGAAGAAGAGAAGAAGTAGCAGCAAAGGAAGAAAAGAGGGGAAGCACTGTAGCAGACCGCCGTTTAAGTCGTCTGACTGTGATATCAGACGACGAATGAAGCTTCAGAGGAGATAAGGCAGAGAAGAAGAAAAAGAAAAGAAAAGGCTCCGCAGCTGAAGAGAAAGAAAGAAGAAGGAAGAAAGAAGATAACGACAAGAAAAAGAAGAAGAACTGAAGAAGAAAAGAACTAGAAGACAAGCAGAAGAAGAGGAACTGAAGGCAATCAGAGCCAAGGAAGAAGACCCGTAAAGATAAAGAAAAGAGAAAGAAGAGAAGAAGAAGACAAGCAAAGAGAGAAAGAAGAGAAGAAGAAAAAGCCAAAAGACAGAAATCTATTTCTCCCTCTCTCTCTCTCTTATTTTTGTAATAAAGAAACATTGTACTTCTAGAATTCCAGTAGCTCCCTGAGTTCGACCTCGGGAAACTATTTCCGAGTAAAATTTTAATGGTAACGACAACCGTAGCTGCCTTATTTTATACCACAACGACATTACTGTAATAAGCATTAAAACAAACAAAGACTCGTCGCGGTTGGGAAACGTCACCATTTTCTTGGCGCCGTTGCCAGGGAGCAACGGCTATTCTAGAAGCTTTGAATTTCTTTTAAAAGATTGCTAATCTTTTTCTCTCTCTTGTGTGCAGGTAAAGGAAAAGAAGAGCAGCCGCACGACAAACACTCCAACAAACAGGTAATCTCTATTAGCCCTTTCTTAACTCCCTTAAAATCTGAAAAGGAACAAAAAGAAGAATTAGCTTAGGTCTACCTGTGTTATACATAGTAATTCATCAAAATTACCTATTTCAACACATGCTTAACTGTTCATCCAACTAAGGTAACTAGGGCTAAAACCTTCTTGATTGAGCCCTAGATACTAAAATTTTGAGGCAACTAAAATGGACCAACTAGAGCCAATCCAAGGATTGAAAATCTAGAGTTTCTAGAGACACACCTTCTATTAACAAAGAAAAGATCTTCCCAAAAGGAGGTGTGCCTAAACCTTGTCTGAAAAAGATCTATACAAGAGGAACCCTAAGCAAATCAGGCTCTGAAATCCATTTGAACCTTAAAAGAAAGGACCCAAAAGCTCTCAAAAGAACAAGAGGTGAAGTTGACCCCTTGGGTCAACCAACCTTCAAATTAGGTCACTTTTTCACTCGAAATACTTAAAAGTTCAAGTGGAACCTTAAGCACCTTGATCTTAAAGTAAAAGAGGTAGACTTAAGAGGTCAAGATCCCCATTCTGGTCTACCTGGAACCGCAGTGACAAGAGAGGTCAGGTGGGGGAAACCCTGTAACCCGTGAGGATGCTCTACCGTGTTGGGGTCTTCGCAGGACTCACCCTCTCTGGCTGCCCAAGTAATTCTCAGGTCGATGATCTTTTTGATCAAGGGATCCATCTGCCCCGCACCCCTATAGTCACCCAACAATTTTTGGGTGTCTCGATTGGGTCCAGCACCTTCTAAACTCATCTATTCCTACAGTGCATGTACGGTAGGAGGTCCTTAAGACCACCCTTAAGACCTCCTTTAGAAATTCACTCTCGTCAAGGCCAAGCCTCGACGCCCACGTTTGTGTAGCAACCCCACCACATTATTCTCTCATCTGATTCAGAACCAAGCTCTTCTTCTTCCCCATCATGGCTCAGCTAGTTGAGAAAGAAAACAATCTGGAGCACCAGCTCCAGCGACTCAATGACCTCTTCCAAAACTTTGTGCACCCACCGCAGTGTCCTATGATGCGGGACCATTATAATCCTACTGCGGTGGCCATTGAGCCTCGAGTCAGAATCCTGACTGGAGGACCTGATTCCGAATTAAAGCCCAATATGATTCATGCTATACCTATATTCCATGGGCTTAATTCCGAAGATCCCTTCTAGCACATCAAACAGCTGAAGCATCTGGCCCAAACTTTTGGGTCAGATGCACAAAATTGGGATATTCTTCTTATGAAGATGTTCTCCTTCTCTCTTATGGACAAGGCCGCTCATTAGTATCAAACTCAGACCCGACTGATCAACACTTGGGAAGAACTTCAGTCTAAATTTTTGAAAATGTTCTTTCCCGTTGGTCGGACCAATGCCTTGCGCCATCAGATTACTCACTTCACTCAGCAAACAGGGGAACCTCTCCATGAGGCATGGGATCGCTTTCAGAATCTCATGAGAAAGTGCCCCCACCACGGAGTTCCTAAATGGGAACAAGTCCAATCTTTTTACCAGGGACTCCGTGAAGACATCCATCTTTTCGTCAATGCAACCTGCGGAGGGAATATCATGGGTCAACATGAGGACACCGTATGGGAGATTCTTGAAAACATGTGCGAGAACTCCATCAACAATGACTCCATGGGATTATTCGACAGGACGAATACCCGCGCATCGACGAATCTTAGGGGAGCACATGAGACGCAGGGCCTGTCCGCATCAGTCGACCTGGAATTAATGTCCAGTCGATTGGACAAGGTCTCAATCATTGAAAAGAAGGTGGATGAGCTGACTCAGCACTTGCAGCGAGCCACCTCTACGCATAGCTCCTTTGCATAGCCTCCTTCCACACGGGAGACTGTACAAAACATTCTCCATCGATCTTCTCCTGGGATGGATCCATATCCATCATCTGATTCTCAGATCGGAGGGCCATCCGATCCTTTCTATGCCAGCCCGAGGAATTCCATTCCCCCTTTCTCTGACTCTCTGGAGGTTCCTCAGACCTGCGAGGACCTCAACGCCATCCAGAACGACCCATTCTCCAACACCTATAATCCTGGATGGCGAAACCATCCCAACTTTCAATGGGCGGGAAATTCCCAAACCCAAAGACCACCCTTTCAGTCCCGCCCACAACCCCCTCGTCCTTACCAGCCACTTCAGCCTCGGCCCAACCTTACTTATCCATCAGGGCCAAATCAGGATCAAATGTCCCTTATCCTTCAGACTCTGGCTGGCATTCAAAGAACGAATGCGGCTATCCAAAAACAACACGAGGATGAACTTACAGAGGTCCATAATCAACTGGCCCAGTTGGCAAATTCTCGCCAGCCAGGCACTCTTCCTTCCCAACCTCTTCCTAACCCGAATAACGTGCCAACACAGCGGCGCGTTATGAACCCAAACCCGGGCCAAGCCCATATGATTTATCAGGCCCCCTCTGTTCCTTCACCTGACGGGATGGAGGCTTCCACTTCTTTTGCGGGCTATCAGCAGCAACCCATCTTACCCAATCCTAACCAAAACCAGGCAGGACTTAATTGCGTGACAACCCGTAGTGGTAAGGAAACCCAAGATCCAACTTATCTAAACCACTCCAAGCCTGGTAGTGATCCCAAGCCTAGGACGGTAATCCAAGACGTTCCTATCCCTGTCCCAGATCAAAGACCTAGACCTATCCTAGAAGAACCAACCAAGGTTCCATTTCCCGAGGCCTCGACCAGGGGGAAGAAGACTACCAAGCCCGTGGCACCTGAGGAGGACCTGGTCAAGCTCTTTGAGCAGGTCCACATAAACATCCCCTTGATGGATGCAATCCGCCACGTACCGACTTACGCACGATTCTTAAAGAATGTGTGTACACCCCAGCGTAAGCCGCGAACCAGGAGTGGGAGTCCAATTGTTCTGTCAGAGAAAGCCAGTTCTGTAATCCTAAGTAGACTCCCACCCAAGGCTAAAGATCCTGGTACTCCCCTGAATTCCTGCAAGATAGGTGATACCCAATTTGATAGAGCATTGCTAGACTTGGGTGCTTCCATAAATCTGATACCCACATCCTTACTTAACCATCTAGAAGAATCTGAGCTAAAACCAACTGAGGTGACATTACAATTAGCAGACCGATCTATAAAGTCACCAAAAGGGATTCTCGAGGATGTTATTGTAAGAGTGCGGGATTTCTACTTTCCTGTAGACTTTATAGTCTTGACATGGACGCACCTGAAAACCCTAGGGATACACCAATCATTCTAGGGAGACCTTTCTTGGCTACTGCTAGAGCCAACATTAGCTGTGAGGAGGGCCAAATAGAGCTCAAATTTGGGAATCAAACCCTGAAAATTGATATATTTAAGGCCCAACAAGGAATCAATTGCGGTGTCATCGAACAGATTTGTGACATTAGTGCTCTGGTTGATGAAACACACTTTTAGAATGACCTGATTATACCTCATCAACAGCAGAAAGATCTTGACTCGCAAATAGAGGAGTCGAATCCAGATTTAGACAACCCAATAGCTCCTACCCTTGAACCTCACATCTATTTTGAACCACCCGCCGCTGCTGATAACCCCATCCTCGAACTAAAGCCCCTTCCTGCTCACTTGAAATATATCTTTCTGGGTTCTAATCAGACCCTTCCTATGATTATCAATTCCAAACTCAATCCTGAACAGGAATCCCGTCTGATTGTTGTCCTCCAGCAACATCGCAGAGCCATCGGGTGGACTCTCGATGATCTGACTGGAATAAGTCACTCGTATTGTACTCATCGTATCTATTCAGAAGAGGGCGCACAACCTTCTCGTGAAATGCAGAGACACTTGAACCCCAATCTGCAGGAGGTCATAAAAAGGAGATCATCAAGTGGTTAGATGCCGGGATCATCACCCGATCTCCGATAGTCGTTGGGTGAGCCCAATTCAGGTCGTGCCTAAGAAGGCAGGACTCACCACTATAACGACTGAAATCGGAGAAGTCATTCCTACCCGATTAGCCAACTCGTGGAGAGTCTATATAGATTACCGTCGACTCAATTCCTCCACGAAGAAGGATCATTTCCCACTACCTTTCATTGATCAGATTCTCGAGAAATTAGCGTGAAATAGATTCTTCTGCTTTCTTGACGGGTACTCCGGTTACAACCAGGTGGCAATCCATCCTGAGGACCAAGAGAAGACCACGTTCACCTGCCCCTTCGGAACATACGCATTCCGAAGGATGCCTTTCCGTCTTTGCAATGCACCCGCTACTTTTCAGTGGTGCATGCTTGCCATATTCTCAGATATGGTAGGTGACTATCTGGAAGTCTCCATGGATGACTTTTCAGTTTTCGGAGCATCATTTGACGATTGCCTCCAACACTTGGTCCAAATACTCAGGCGGTGCATCGATGTGAATTTGGTTCTTTCCTGGGAAAAGAGCCATTTCATGGTGCCTGAGGGAATTGTCCTGGGACATTTAATCTTGGAGAAGGGCATCCAAGTGGATTGAGCTAAGGTTGATCTAATCTCTCACCTTCCTATGCCTAGCTCTATCAGGGACATCCGTTCTTTTCTGGGGCACGTCAGTTTTTACCGTCGTTTCATTCCTGATTTCTCGAAAATCGCGTGCCCCTTAACTTCTCTTCTCTCTAAGGATGTACCCTTTGAAATCTTCAAGGAATGAACACTAGCCTTTGAAAACCTTCGTGTCCGAGTCACCCAGGCACCTATCCTACAATCCCCTAACTGGTCTCAACCCTTCGAAATCATGTGCGATGCGTCTGATTTTGCTGTAGGAGCAGTCCTGGGGCAGAAAGCCGACGGGAAACCCGTGGTCATCTACTACGCTAACAAGACACTTGACAAGGCTCAGCGTAACTACACGGTTACGGAAAAAGAGCTGCTAGCAGTAGTATTTGCCCTTGAAAATTTTCGATCATATCTCTTAGGTTCCCACATCATCATCTACTCGGATCACATGACTTTAAGGCATCTCCTTGCCAAGAAGGATGCGAAGCCCCGAGTAATCCGATGGATCATGCTGTTGCAAGAATTCGATCTCGAGATTCACAACAAGGTGGGAAGACAAAATGTTGTAGCCGACCATTTGTCCCATCTTCCTTCTGAGATTATCAACCCTTTCGGACCCATCACGGAATATTTTCCTGATGAACACCTACTGCCTATTGGTACTAGACTTCCATGGTTTGCCGATATACTAAACTACTTGGCATCTCGTCAGATTCCATCTGATTGGCTGAAGGCCAAGAAAGATAAATTGCGCTCTGATACCAAGTATTACATCTGGGAAGACCCGTACCTTTTCCGCATAGGTGCTGATCAAATCATCCAGAGATGTGTCCCGGAAGAGGAAATCAACAATATTCTCTCTTTCTGCCATGACCAGGCATGCGGTGGCCATTTCTCTGGGCATAAAATCGCATCAAAAGTCCTCCAGTGCGGCTTTTACCGGCCCACACTGTTCAAAGACGCATACAGTCACTGCAAGGCATGCAGTCGTTGCCAGACTTTGGGCAACATGAGCCATCGCGACATGATGCCTTTGCAGCCGATTCTCGTATGCGAAATATTTGATGTTTGGGGGATTGATTTTATGGGCCCCTTTCCTGTTTCGGATGGTTTCGAATACATTCTGCTAGCTGTGGACTACGTGTCCAAATGGATCGAAGCCATACCGACCCGAACCTGTGATCACAAAATCGTTCTCAAATTCATTCATCAAAACATTTTCTCAAGGTTCGGGATTCCTCGTGCTTAATCTCTGATAGGGGTACCCATTTCACTAACGCTCAGTTTAGGTCACTGATGACCAAATATGGGGTTTCTCACCAAATCTCTACTCCTTACCACCCCCAAACTAATGGTCTAGCTGAGCTATCAAATCAAGAGATCAAGAAAATCCTGCAGGTCACTGTTCGGCCTAACAGGAAGGACTGGTCGTCCCGACTTCCGGAAGCCTTGTGGGCTTATAGGACCACCCACAAAACCCAATTAGGCATGTCTCCCTTTAGACTGGTGTATGGGAAGGCGTGTCACCTTCCCGTCGAACTGGAGCATAAAGCCTATTGGGCAGTACGGAACTGTAATCTAGATCTTTCGAAGGCTGGAACCCGCAGAAAACTTTAAATCAGCGAGATCGATGAATTACGCCTAGACGCGTATGAGAACTCGCGAATCTACAAGGAGCGGGTTAAAGCCTTCCATGACAAGCATATCTCGAGAAAGAACCTTCATCCTGGTCAGAAGGTCCTACTCTTTGATGCTCGACTCAAACTTTTTCTTGGAAAGTTACGATCCAAGTGGGTCGGACCATACTTAGTCCGACAGGTTTTTGGAAATGGAGCCATCGAAATCAGTCCGCCCAGCCACGATTCCGAACCTTTCATCGTGAACGGTCAGAGACTCAAGCCGTTCATTGATGTAACTTCTACTAATTTGGCTAAATCATCTTATATCCTCCATTCCCCTTGAGCTTATTGCGCCCAGTCGATGGCGTAAAACTCAGCGCTTAACGGGAGGCAGCCCATTATTTTCCTTGAAAACCTAAAACCTTTTTGACACCTTTGTGCACTTAAGGTTCACCCTTCTAGACAGCTGACTCCACCTCAGATGCTTGCATCTGGGATTAGAAATCATCCGCAACAATCATCCTGACCTATTCACTCATCAAAACATCTGTCTTAAGGAATGAACTAAGTAAATAAAAACCCCCTAAGTCACAATGAGGACATTGCAAACCTTAGGCATGGGGGGGTATAAAAGTGCAAAACTTGTAAGAAAAGGTTTTAAACAAAAAAATTCACATATGCCAAAAACACCATAAAAATTAAAAAATTATTTTAAAGAAGAAAAAAAAAGAATAAGAGGAGAAAGGAAATTTTGTGGGAGAAGGAAAAGAAACAAAATAAAAAAGGAGCGCAAAAATGAAAGAAAAACGTGATAGTCATTAGTAAGAAACTAAGGAATTGACTTAAGTTCTAGACCTCATTCAAGAAAAGAAATGAAAAGTGCATGGTGAGATTAGTAAGAATGCAAACCTTAGGCATTCTTGGATAGACTCTTAGTACCCATTAAGATTTGGACACTCCTCAAGAGGTTGAGGAAAATGAAAAGCTTAAGTATTAGATCCAAGGCTTAGGGAGTATTTGGCCTCATTAACTAACTTTTGGTTTACGGGACTTAGTAACCTAAGCACTCTAACCTCACACACAGCCTGGTTCAGTAAGCGTAAAAATGAAAATCACGCAGAAGCGTCGCAAAATTCTGAAAAGTACACCTAGAGTAGGAGCAGCCGATCAACACAAGTTGATTTGGACGAGTTCCCAGTGCGGAGAGGTGGGAAATTCCCCTCAAAGATGCATAACAAAATATCATCTCCTCGGTGCTTGTCTCTTACGATATTTTCATATCCTACTTGGGGCATGTAAGCACTCTGCTGGTTCAGATTCCATGGATGGCATTATCACGAAGTGTCAATTGCCAGGGTCTGGATTCGGCCACGGAACACCATGGATGGGATTATCTCGAAATCTCAATAGCCAGGGTTCCGGGGGTTGCCATGGGCGGTGCTATCTCGAAGAATCGATTGCCAGGAACCCTTAAGGATTGATGATGGGAACAAGGAATCTGATACAGACCGTGTTGAAAAGCCAATCCTAAGCTAGAATTAAAAAGAAAAAGAGAGAGAAAACTCTCCAAACAGAAAAATCTTCTATTTCTCTCTCTCTTACAAAACGCACTGCGAACTGAGCCAGGGCTAAAATCATTGCAAGCACGGGTGCTTTAACCACAAAGTCCAATAGACCTTAGGTTAGTTCTTGTGGGCCTTAAAAACCTTTGCTAAGGACTGAGGCTGAGGCTAGATAGATCTGGATCTTAGTTGATACTAGAGTACCTTTTAGGCCTATGGTCAGCATTCTAACCTAATCTAAGTTCAAATGAAAAAAACACTTATCTGAAATTATTAAAAACATCATGGTCTAGAACAAAGGTCAAAACCTTAAGTTTTTGCTAAGGGACTAGCAAAAGCTAAGCATGGGGGTATGATAAGAACCTCATCATGAATCCTAACTAGCATAATCTAACCTAGATATGCGAGAAAAAGCTCCTACATAACTCAAAGAAAGGCTTGACTCAGAGAATTCTGAGTTTAAGAAGAAAACAAGTCACAAGGGGTGAAAATGCAATTTCACCAACACAATCTGCAAACAGGGTAACTCAGGATCCAAACATAGGTCAAACTAACCTAATAAGAAGGAAAGTGGGATGATCTGATCCAACAAGGGCTACAGCAACTCCAAGGAATTAAATAACATTCTGTAATCCTAAAATAAACCCACTTTAATTCACGAGGTTTGAGGTAGGGTAAAAATTGACTAAACCCTCTAAAATTCATATAAAAATAATCTCTAGGGTTTAGAACCTTCAATTTGGCCTTAGAAACCTATTTTGACCTACATTGAGAATCATGCCGAATTAATGATTTAATTTGGGTTTTTATGTAAATTGGTCGACCAAACAAGGTCTGACCTAGAAACAAAATTCACCATTAAAATCCTTAGGTCAAATTTAGTCATGCATAAAAACTTGAGCCTAAGAAGAGACCTTCTTAACCGACTTTGCAATTTGGTCCTCATCTATTACTTTTTGACCCTCAACTTTCGAAACCCTTGCATTTTGGCCCCTATTTTCCTCGTCGTTCTTTGCATTTAAGTCCCTCCTGCAAGTCTCTACGCAACGCCATGCTCCGGCGACTTTGCGCAGAGCATGGCGCCGTGCAGGGTGAGGGGGATGTCCTGCAAATTGAACCTGGGTGAGGGGACACCGCCTTGCCGCCTGATGACACCCACACCTTCCGTGCGAACGTGCGGAAGGTATGGGTCACACCTCCGACCATTCTCCGGTGAGGGAGGCACGTCGCCTCCCTGTGTCCACCCCTCCGCCACTGCCTTTATAAAGACCAACGTCGCCAGCCGGTTCGAGCAGCTTGGTCTTGACGGAGAAAACCCCAACCCTTCCTCTCTCCCCACTCCGACAGGAACCCACCAGCTCCGGCGGCTCCTCCTCCTCCGTCTAGTCGCTCTGCTGCAATACCAGTAGCAGAGCCACCTTCGCCTGATCTCCCCGCGTCGCGCCGTACCAAGCGCGTGCCCCCTGCCCTCTTCCTCGCCGCCGCTCTCTCCCTCTGGGTGTTTCTTCTCCGGCGACAGTCGATGCGACTGCCTCCCTACTCCGGCCCTCTTCGTCCCTGTAGGTAGGTTACTGTTATTTCCCTTCGTCCCCTCTTTCTTTTCCCCACTGCCTTTCAATTGATTACCCCTCGACTGCGCCCGACCACCATCATCTTCCATCCCTCCGGCAACCCTCCGGCGAGTTGCCCCCGTCGATCCGCCGCTCCACACAACTCGCCAACTGTCCCAAAAGCTCCGCCTCACCCTACCCAACACCCCCCACCCCTCCACTGCCACTCCACACCTCCACAACACTCCCCCGATCAAACCCATTTTTCCGGTTGCAATCCGACCTAGGGCTACCGCCAGACATCGCCCCGCAACCTGCTGCACCCCGCACTACCTTTGTCGTGCCACGGTGAAGGTTTCCCTGTGGTATGATTAGGCCGAGAGGCCCTGTTTGTGTTAGGCAGATTTTCAGCCCCAGCCGCCATTGGCGATGAAGCAAGGAGCTTCCAAGCGAGCTCCAGGCCTCGAAGCAGCAGGACTCCAACCGAGGCGAATTGGAGAGACCCAGGTGAAGGCAGGCAGCTAGCACGCGAAGGGAAGCGAGGACACAGCTGCTGAGGCAAGGTCGCGATTCTTCCTGCGGGTGCATGTGAGAAGGGACGAAGTTTAGTCCCACATCGTAAGATTTCGAAGCGTCGCACCCATTTAAATTGATTTTGTGTTTTTACCTAAGCGCCTCAGAACACGGGGTGAGGTCCCCTCGCCCACTCGCCCGCCTCGTCCACGACCCACACCACGCGGACCTAGCCGACCCGTTTACCTTGCACTCCTCGCGCACCACCCATGCCGGTGCACCTGATCACGGGTACGCTACCCGACCCGATAACCCGGCTCTAGGAGAGCTTCCTATGCGCGGTTTACAGAGAGAGAGAGAGAGACGTGCGGATAGAGGGAAGGGCTAGGTTTTGCTGTGCGTTGTGCAGGAACAGGGCACGAAGGAAGAAGGTTCACCACTTGGCCACAGGAAGAAGAAGAGGAGCGGAAGAAGAAACTCTGAAAAGGCTCTGCAGCTGAGCAAGGCAGAAGACCAAGGAAGAAGAAGCAGGAAGAAGAAGAGAAGAAGAAGTAGCAAAGGAAGAAAAGAGGGGAAGCACTGTAGTAGACCGCCGTTTAAGTCGTCTGACTGTGATATCAGACGACGAATGAAGCTTCAGAGGAGATAAAGCAGAGAAGAAGAAAAAGAAAAGAAAAGGCTCCGTAGCTGAAGAGAGAAAAGAGAAGAAGGGAGAAAGAAGATAACGACAAGAAAAAGAAGAAGAACTGAAGAAGAAAAGAACTAGAAGACAAGCAGAAGAAGAAGAGGAACTGAAGCCAATCCGAGCCAAGGAAGAAGACCCGTAAAGATAAAGAAAAGAGAAAGAAGAGAAGAAGAAGACAAGCAAAGAGAGAAAGAAGAGAAGAAGAAAAAGCCAAAAGACAGAAATCTTTTTCTCCCTCTCTCTCTCTCTCTTATTTTTGTAATAAAGAAACATTGTACTTCTAGAATTCCAGTAGCTCCCTGAGTTCGACCTCGGGAAACTATTTCCGAGTAAAATTTTAATGGTAACGACAACCGTAGCTGTCTTATTTTATACCACAATGACATTACTGTAATAAGCATTAAAACAAACAAAGACTAGCCGCGGTTGGGAAACGTCACCACCTACCCTACGTACGAAAATGTAGGCACAGCTTTAGCCCAACAGCTCCTGCGCTGAGATCTTCTGCATTGCAGAAATCAGCGCAGGAATGTACGTACCTTGCACGATACGTGCTTTTGGACGTCCGACCTCAGCTCCGGACGTCATGGTGTCTCGCCAGTCGTCTGGACTTCACTCCAGACAACTGATACTGGAAAATTTCCAGTATTAGAACCTCTTCATACCGCTCGCCCCGCTCTCCCTCCACCCTCAGCGGTAGCTCCAACAACTGCAGGAGCTTGAGCAGCTCCTCACTTGCTCCTCCTTTCTCCCACGAGCTCCTCCTCGAGCTCCACTAAGCTCCCATGATCATCTCCCTCCTCCCCCGCTCTCACTCCCTCGCACTCTCTCGCTCTTGCTCCTCCCCGCTCTCCCCTCGCTAGTCGCTCTCCTTCCTTGCCGCAGCTGCAGTAGTGACGTAGAAGGACGTGGCTGTAGCGAGAGAAGGTGGAGGTGGTGGTGGCTGTGGTGTGAGGAGGAGAGGAGAGGAGAAGGGAGGGGGTTTATATAGAGGGAAGTTAGGGTTTTGGGGAGGTGAAGGAGGGAGAGAGAGAGAGCGGCCTCTGCACGTCGCCTGCGCGTAGAGTGCAAAGCGTAGTACAAAACTCTCACTTTTAGATGTCCGGGCACATGTACAGACGTCTGGACAGACATCTGAAGTCCAGACGTCTGACTGAAACTCCAGACATCTTGTCCGGCTAAAAATGTAACCGGTCATTACACATCTAAACTGTAAACAAAGACTTCTTCACCGTGCAAAGTTTTCTCTAATCGGTTTAACACATTATTGTTGTGATCGCTGGATCGGGTTTTAAGAATATCGCATTGTAGTACAACTGAAAAAGCATTCAAAACAAATACAATTTTATTACTTGAATTTAAAGTCTGAGGTCGAACACAGGGAGCAAATTGGGGTTTAGAAATCAAGATCACAACTTAGAATTTAAAAGAATATGCAATAATATCAATGTCACAGTGCAAAAATATAGGAGTAGATGTGTAGCACAAAATATTCAAGAACTCGATTATGAATAAAAAAAATTAGAATTTCTTTTCTCTCTCTGATTCTCTTCTTCTGATTTTGCCTTGGTGAGCTCTATCTTCCCCTTCCTTCTTTCTCTTCTGGCTTTCCTTCCTTCTCTTGATTTTGGCTTCTCTTGCCTTAGCCTTTCCTTGAGCTTCCTCTGCCTTCTTCTCTTCCTTTGGGTTTTCTCTTTCTCTCTCTCTCTGTCGGCTTCCTTCTTCTTTGGCTTTGCCTTACTGCCTCCAGCTTCTTCTTCCTTCTCTACCTTAGCTTCTGTGGTTCATTCTTTCCTTCAGCTTCTTCTTCTGCCTTAGCCTCTCTGCGCCCTTATCTTCTCCTTTCTCTTCTTCAGCTTCGCTTCTCCTCCTCTTAGCCTGTAGAGCAAAACCTACCCCCTACCTGCGCGAACTCTCCTCTCTTTTCTCTCTTGGGTTCCGCTCTCCCAGAACCACGTTTCTCAGGTAATCGGGTCGGGTACGCGCCTGGGACCATGCCCACCGATGTGTGGTAGTGGGCAAGGTGTGCTAGTCGAGTCGGGTCTACCTGGTCTGCAAGGCATGGTCGTGGACGAGGCGGTTCGATCGAGTGAGAGGGACCTCACTCCGTGAGTTGGAGGCGATAAGCCTCTGACAGAAAACCAATTTATGCGGGCGCGGCGCTTCCTCCAATTCCGAAGTGGGACTATCTTCCCACCCTCATCACGTGCGCTTGCTACAGAGAAGCTCAATTCGATTGCAGCAGCTGCTACAGCTCTTTGCTTCAATTGGATGCCTGGATTTGTTCGCGAGAGTGCCCCACGCAACTTGGGACTATGACCTAGAGCGGGCACGGCTTGAAGCTTGCTTCATGCTCTACGTCAATGGCGGAGGGCTCCTGAACCTGAAATCACCACAACAGCCTTGCGGCCACATTAAAACGCTCAGGGAGCATCGCCAATGCATGGCAAGTGTGCAGGGGTGGTCGGCGTGTCGTGGGAACGCTTTAGTGAGAGTACCTAGGGAACACTGTGGCCGTGTGTGTGGGTGTATTCGAGGGTGTGTTTGGGTGAGTGGCAAAGTGATATGAGTGAGGGGTTATGATCAGGGAGTCGAGGAGAAGCTTATGGACCAGTAGGCAAGGAGGGAGGTGGTCTGTGGTGGTGGAGCGATCTCGCCGGAGTTGGTGGCCAGAGGTGAAGGGGATGATGGAGGTGGAGTGCGGCAGTAGTCAGTTGAGGGAAATAAAGAGGGGGAAGGAATGTAGAGGGTGAGAGGAACTTATCTAGGAGGTGAAGAGATGGGAGGGAGATAGAGATGGCGTTTGGCTCGTACTGCCGACGTCGGAGATGAAGGTGCTCAGAGAGGACGCTCGGCGAGGACGAAGGGGAGATAGGGGCGTTGGCTGGTGTTGCGCGACGCGGACGAACGTGAGGAAGAGGAACCTGCCACCGGTATTGTGTCTAGGCGATGGAGAAGATTAGGGAGGGTCGTCGAAGCTTGATGAGCGAGTCGACCGGAGGAGGAGAGACGAATTTGAGGGGGTTCTTCGACTAATTTCAAGCTTGGGAGATGCGGTTCAACCTGGGGCTACTTAAATAGGTCTCTGGAAAGGGTTTTGTACTTGGAAGACAAGCTTCCAAACAAAGTAGGCTTGCTGGTGATGGCAACTCGAAAGAGATTCAAATCTCTCATGCGTTTGCATGAGAGATTAGGTACCAAGTAGGGCACCAAATTGAGTTCACATTGGAGGGAATTTCTCAGAGAATCTCCCTTCCAATTTTGAAGGGGATTCTTTGAGAAATCAGGGAGAAATCACCTTCTAAAGCTCGCTGGAGTAGGATTCCTCTGCTATAATGGTGGATGGTATAGCGGAGGGACCTAATTGCAAAGAACAATGAAGAAGTTAGAGGGTCAAATGCAAGGGTTTTTGAAAGATAGGGCTACAAATGTAATCAGGTTGGACCTATTTGCAAAGTAGGTCAAGATGAGATCCCCTTAGGTCCAAATTTTGGTAAAACCTAATTTGGACCTAAGGAATCCAATGGTGAAGTTGGATTTTGGGTTTAAGCATATTTGACTGGGTAATTTACGTAAAAACATAATTTAGGGCAAATGTTTATCTAAGACCCCATTCTAGGTCAAAATGGGTTCCAATGGCCAAATTTAAAGTTCTAAACCCTAGAGAATATTTTTCTATGATTCTTAGAGGGTTTAGGTGAATTTTATCCTGACCAGAACCTTGTTTAATCAAGTGGTTCTATTTTAGGGTTACAAGAAGTCATTTAATTCCTAGAACTCACACGAATCCTTTTCTGTTTGATCCAACCCACTTTTTATCTTGTTAAGAACTTTTGACCTGTGTTTAGCCCTTGAGAAAATCCATTGTTATATTGCAATGGTAAAATTGCAATTTTAACCCATGTTTCTTACTTTTCTCTCAGAAAGATTATTCAATGGATTAGGACCTCCAGTTGGTTATGCAGGAGCTTTTGTTCTCTTTTATGGGTCAAAATGAGCTAGTCGAATGAGGGTACGTGGACTGTGGAGGGGCGAGACCCCTATTCTGAGAAGGTAAGGCCTGTGTTGTTCTGTGCTATACTTTTGGGCGTAAATACTAGCAGAAACGACTGACCGCGTGCTAGTGCGGAGTAGCTACCCGTAAGCTTATTGCACATGCCGTAGTCACCGCTACGTTGTGACCGTGACCTCGAGGTGGAAGACTGAGTGTAGGACTAACATGGGGGACTCTCTCGGCCAAGAGAGTGCCGCGTGTACATCTTGCATCGTGGGAAAACTACAAGTGAGATCTTTATTGAGATCGTTACCTTAGGGAATAAGAAGATTTAGCAACGTTATGATCCTGATTAGAGTGGTCGACTCAGAAACACATAAATGAGATAAACAAAAATGAATGATAATGAATAACCGGCAATGTATAATTAGCTAGTTGCTTATTTAATTATGTTTAGTTGCATGTAAATGACTTAACCACTACTCTACTTATCGTTAGCTCACCACGAACTTCTATAACCATGTTCAGGTTAGAGATTTGAGCAGCCAGCGCCATCGGCTGCTGAAGGCGCTGTGCCTAGTCGAGCCCAGCCATAGTCCTTCCTTCTTTTCTGCTGTAGAGTTTTGTTAGTAGTGAGTATCCTGTAGACTATTCTGTTATGTTCGGTTATATTTCTACCCGTTTCTGTTGTGATGGTTATTAATCGAGTTGTGTCGCGGGTTTTAAAAAGGATAGATACGTTGTAGTATACCGTGAAAAATTATTATCAAATTTTATTTATTTATTACTTGAAATTCAAAAACATTCCGAGGTCGAACTCAGGGAGCAATTCGGTATTTAAAAGCAGAAAATCACAATATTAAATATGTTCAATATTGATGCAAGGAAGATAAATGCTAGAGACAAAAATAAAAGAAATAAATTCCTTTTCTTCCTTCTTCTCCTCTCTTTCTTTTTCTCTTTGCTTTATCTCTTCTCTTCTTTTGTCTTTCCTGTCTTCAGAGGTCTGATTCTGTGAATCAGACGCCTTAAGTGATGTTCTACTACAGTGCTTCTTCAATCTCCTTCTTCTTCCTTCTCTGCTGTGGCAGTTCCTTCTCTTTTCTTCTTTTCCTCTTTGGCTTCTTCTTCTTCTCTTCTTGAGCCGCTGCGCTCCTTCTTCTTCTTCTTCAAGTCTTTCTTCTTCTTCCATCAGCTGTTGCGCCTCCTCCTTCTTCTTCAAGTCCTTCCTTCTCCTTTCTTCTTCCTTTCTTGCGCACACAGAGGCAAAACCTACCCCTACCCTCCTTGCGTCTCTCTCTCTATTTCTCTCTTCTCTCTCTTAGAGCCAGCTGGGTAATTGGGTTGGGTTAGCGTGCCCAGGACCAGGCCCACCGGCGTGCGGTGGTGGGCGAGGAGTGTGCGGGTAGTTGGGTCAGGTCAGGTCCGCATAGGAGTGGGTCGCGGACGAGACCGGGTCGGGTGAGTGGGACCTCACCCCGTGGATCTGAGGTAACGAGCCTATAGCAGTTTTTCAATTTATGTTGCTGCGTATGCTCACCCACTTCCAAGGTGGGACTAAAGGTGGGACTAAACGTTCCACCTTCCCCTCGCGCTCACCCGCAGCAAGTGAGCTTCTCAATTACAGCTGCTGCGAGGGTCCTTGAAGCCAATCAAAGGCCTGGGTGTGTGCGTGAGACTAAGCCGCGCGACCTGGGAGTGTAGGCCTGGAACAACAAGACCTGGGTGAAGCTTCAAGCGAGCTTCGAGCTGCGCATCAACGGCGGCGAGCCCCTAGAACCTGAAAGCAACAAAACGGCCTTGCGGCCACGTTATAAAGCTTAGGGAGCTTCGCCAAGGTGCGGCGAATGTGCAGAGGTGGTCGGCGAGGCGTGGGAACGCTTGTGGGAGCGTTCCTAGGGCACATTGTGGATGTGCAGGTGGGTGTGTTCGGGGACAGTGTGTGGAGAGTGTAGTGGTCGATGGAGAGGGGGAAAATGATCAGGGAGTGATGGTGGAGCTTCTGAGGGATTTGGCGAGGTGGATGGAGGCGTGGAGTGGTGGGGTCACCTCGCCAGTGGTCTGCCAGAGGTGTGGATGATGGTGGCGGTTGGCGACTATCGAGGGGTTGAAAATAACAATTGATAAGGGGGAAATAAAGAGGGGGGAAAGAGGAAGGGTTTTTACCTAGCTAAGCGGACGAAGGGGGGTAGGAGGCGGACGGCTCGTTCCTGCCGTCACCGGAGATGACGGCTTGTGGGGAAGATGACGGCGACGACGAGGAGGGTCGAAGGATGCACGCTGGTATGGTGCGATGCGGAGGAGAACGGTGGAGCTGGCTCTTCCACTAGTACGATGGCAAAGCGACGAGAAAAGGGAGGGAGAGTCGTTGGAAGCCGCAGGCGGTTGGCCGGAGTGAGGAGGAGACGAAATTGGGGGTAATATTCGGTCAATTTGAGCTTGAAGGAAACAGCGTGGTATGCACTACCTTAAATAAGCGTAGGCGGAGCGGGAAGCGCACGGAGATGACGAGAAAACCATGTTGGAGGTAAGGACGGAGGGAGACCCATACCTCACGAGAGGTATCAGGGGTTTCAGGGCATGGGGAGCTGCCCATGCGGTAGGGGGCTTCGCAGGGAGCTCCCTTTTCAAATTTGGGAGCGACTCCCCATGAGCTCGAGGAGAGAACTTCCGCGCAAAGTCGCCGGAGGTATGGGTCCCTGCTGCGATGGCAGAGGGATCGAAATGAAGAATGAGACAAAGAAGTTAGGGGGGGATTTGCAAGGGTTTCAAAAAGTTGAGGGTCTAAATGTAATTTGGTGGACCAATTTGCAAAGTGGGTTAAGATGACCTTCTCTTAGGTCCAAATTTTGGTATAAACCTAATTTGGACCTAAGGAATCCAATGGTGAAGTTGGATTTTTGGTTTGACCACGTTTGAATGGATATTTTACACAAAAACCCAAATTAGGTCAAATATTTGGCATGGACACCAATCTAGGTCAAAACAGGTCCCAAAGGTAAAATTGAAGGTTCTAAACCCTAGAGAGTATTTTTTCATGAATTTTATAGGGTTTAGTTGATTTTTATCTTACCTGGAACCTTGTGAATTTAAGTGAGTTTGTTTTAGGGTTACATAATGTCATTTAATTCCTGGATTTCACAATAACCCTTTTCTGACTGAACCATCCCACTTTTTCTCTTATTAAGTCCAATTGACCTATGTCTAGACCCTTAGAAATCCCATTGATGCACTGCAATGGTAAAATTACAGTTTTACCCCTTGTTTCATGTTCTCTTCTCATATTAGTAATTCCCTGAATTAGGCCTTCCTTTAGGTTATGTAGGAGCTTTTGTTCATTTTATTAGATCAAAGTAAGCTAGTTAGGGTTCGTGATGAGGTTCTCATCAGTTATGTTCGTAACTGTACTTTTTCGCTTGTGCCATGTTATATCCTTGAGATATACTATTCTATTTCCTTTACTATCTCTTACATACTTTCTACTTAGTTACATTGTCGTGTGGTTGTGAAATGAGTATACATTTGGTTGTTTCTCGTTGGACTACTGAGTTTTGGGATTAGTCGAGGCGAGCCATTCTCGGGTTCTGTAGGGAGTTGGGAACGGGTCGTGACAAGATCGAATGAGGAATCTCAAGGTTCCCTTGAATATCTCCCTAGCAAATCCCAACTCACTCAAGCTGAGGCATATGAGGCACAGTCACTGGTTAGGCATAGAGGAGCTCGTGGAGGTCACTCCTTGAGGGGTTTGGGTAGAATGACACGAAGTCGATCTAAATCGCTTTCCAGATCTAAATCTCAATGAAGGGCCTATTTTAGAGCTTTAAATCTCCCTATTGTTAACCATCTTAAATTTCTTATCCATGATCTCCCGATAGATGCCATTTTCCTCTTCAAGCCTTTTGCTAATCCATCCTTTCCACTACAACAATTTCCAACCAATGGCAAAGACCTTTTGACCGATGCCAAAAAGCGACGGCGTAAATAGCGTCGTTGTTTCTTTTTGTCGTCAACTACAAGGAACATTCGACATCGAAATATCGTTTACCCAATGGACTGATTAGATTTGTTGCCGTCGATTTATAACCGACGGTAATTGTATTTACCGTCATTTATAAATTAAGCGACGGAGTTTGTGTGTCGCTTTTTCCTAAGTTAATGCGTCGTCTTTTGAGTTTTGTCGTTGTTTAAATGATAACGCCATCCCTTTGATAAGAGATGGTAAAAAGATTTCTGTCGTCGCTTTAATGAAGAAGTGACGGTAAATAATAATTTTTTAAATAATAAAAACTTAAATGTCATTATTTATTATTATTTGACGTCGCTTTAGAAGTGACGAAGTTAAAATTTTTGTCGTTGCTTCTATAATAAGCGAAGGAAAATAGTCACCCTTGTTAAAAAAGTTACCTTTTAGTGCCATCGATTATTTCAAAAATGGACGGCAAAAGGGGGGGTTTTTTTTTTTTAAAGCTGATCTGATGCCAGATCCTTTGCACCTATTCCAATTTATTTAAACTAGACAATGAAAACATTACAGGTGCCCATCCACAACCAGAAGAAGAGTGAACTCTGCATAACAATTTGTCCCTTGGGTTGGACATCCAGAGAGAGATACTACTTCTTTCAAGCCAGACATCCCAAGGTTCAAAAGATACAACCTCTCAAACCCCCTTACTTTTGAAAAGTCAAACCTTAATAGGTGGGCAGATTGTATGGAAACTTTCACAAAAAGAGGTGACAATTAGAACATTAGAAATGAAATAAACTTGGATGACGCCGCTATATTTAACTATTTGAATAATGTCACACATCTCAACTCCTACGTGTAATTCCCTTTCTTGGAGGGGGTGAGATCAGCGTGACGTAAAAAATGCAGAATTAAAATAGACAATCTCACAAAAATAGCAATCACACAATTAGGCACAAGTATTTTTAGGTGAAAACCAACCGGGGTGAAAACCAGCACGTAACCCTCTCGAGTTAGGATTTTCCAATAGATCCAGTCGATCAAATCCACTATACGAACTACTTCAACGATGGTAGTTCAACCTCAAGTACAACCATGCTACAAGTGTGAGGGTAGCATTCCTCAACCCTTCCTCTTCATAAAAAGGATTTTGTCCCTCGATGGAAACGAGAATTCGCAAAGCGAATACTCAAACCAACGAACAATAAAAGTACAAGAATCCTATAGAGCCACAAATATTAACACCTAGCTTCTATAGGAGTTAGGAAACTTTCCTTTGGTGGAAGTATGTCGACGACGCGGATGCGTGAACTACGCACTGGCACAACGGCACTCTCGTGAACTACGACAGGAGAGCGGGTGAGTAATTGGATTGAAGTTCTCTGGAAGGTGAACTAAAACTTGAGGGCTAGAGCTTCTTCTAGAGATCAATTAGACACAAAGATGTGGAAATGCTTGTATTTGGTGTGTATTGGTGTGTAAGGGGTCCTCTATTTATAGAGGGCTTAGGAAGACTTTGGAAGGCTTCCATAGCAGTTGGGTGCAAGGCCCAAGAGAATCAGGCTGAAGTCAGAATTAATCATGATTCTGATAGGGCCATCAGACATCTAATCCTAGCATCAGACGTCTGGGAAACTTGTTTAAGACATCTGGGAACTAAGTCAAATGTCTGATTTTAAGCGAGTTTCCTTCCTGACTTGAATTAGATCGAAACAGGGTTCTGGAGAAAGTCCATCAGACGACACACAAGACGTCTGGCACATGGTCTGGACGTCTGAAAACCTATTTGTTTGCCGAAATGGATTCCCAAGGGAGTACAACGGCTAGAAAATCTCTGAGAAGAGATTTTGGGTCAGCCAAGGCAAAACGGTCATGTATCAGACGTTTGGGGTCCTCTACGGATGTCTGACATGAGGCTAACGATCATTTCTTCAATGTTCGCTAAGGAAGCCAATGGTCCACTAATTGGATGTCTGGCAAAAGCATCAAACATCTTCTAAGACGTCTAGACTAAGGTCTGGACGTCTGATTTCATCAGACAGAACTAACTAAGTCCAGCCTAAATAATCAGATGTCTGAGTCAACAGTCAGACGTCTTAAAAGTTTTTATCAGACATCTGAAATTCAGATTAGATGTCTGAAAATGTTATTTGATCCCTATTTTGGTTTTCTAAGTTCTCTATAGAAAACCTAGGTATCCTAGGATAGTGTAGGTGTTCCTAGGACTACTTTAAGGATCCTTTGAGGCTCTTTAACAGATATTCTCAGAAACAAAAGGAGCAAGGAAATAAAGACAGAAGTACATAGAAAAAGATATACAGAAATCTATCATATTCTTCTTGTCCTTCCATCTTCAAGCTTTCGCTCCTCGCGAAGCACCTCCACCTCTATCTAGCTCCTCCAATCCGCCATCGATGTGAGCTAGAACTCCGTCTAAACACCTGTCTCCATTTGCAATTTGACCTGAAAACTAGAACTCAAATGTAAATGTTAAAAGACACATGTTTTGTTATCGTCAAAATAACGATCGTGGTACTCTAGCACCAACAATCTCCCCCTTTTTTATGATGACAATATCATAAAAAATAATGCATAAAATCCTCCCCCTTTTTGACATTATCAAAAAGGTTTAATCGATTTTAAATTTCCTATAACTCCACCTTAAAACATGCTCTTTTATAAATGGATTGAATTTCTTTTAACAAGAGTAATATCCTCTCCCTTTTTGTAACAGCAGGATAGCTATTATTTTTCTCCCCCTTTCTAAAGAAAATATAGCTAACTTAACAAGATCTCCCCCTTAATGATTGACAAATAGCTTATAATTTTAACTCCCCCTATCTATATGCTAATGATAAAAAGATAGGGTTAAGGGTTACCTCCATAAACTTGATACCCACATCCCTGCTCAACCATTTAGAAGAATCTGAGCTAAAACCGACTGAGGTGACATTGCAGTTAGCAGATCGATCTATCAAGTCACCTAAGGGAATTCTTGAGGATGTTATTGTTAGATATGGTCGCACCTGAAAACCCAAGGGATACACCAATCATATTAGGGAGACCTTTTCTGGCCACTGCAAGGGACAACATAAGTTGTGAAGAGGGCCAAATAGAATTGAAATTTGGGAATCAAACTCTCAAAATTGATATCTTTAAGGCCCAACAAGGGATCAATTGTTGTCTTTGAACAAATCTGTGATATTAGAGTTGTGGTTGATGAACCACAACTTGAGGACAACATGACTATTCCTCATCAACCACAAGAAGATCTTGAACCGCAATTAGAGGAGTCAGACCTTGATCTAGACAAACCTATAACTCCTACCCTTGTACCCCACACTCACTCTGAACCACCCACTGCTGCTGATAACCCCATTCTTGAACTCAAACCCCTTCCCGATCATTTAAAATACGTCTTTTTGGGTTCTAATCAGACATTTCCTGTGATTATAAACTCCAAACTCACACCTGATCAGGAATCCCATCTAATTACTGTTCTCCAGCAACATCACAGAGCCATTGGTTGGACTCTCGATGATTTGACTGGAATAAGTCCCTCTTATTGTACACGCCGTATCTATTCTGAAGAGAGCACACAACCTTCACGTGAAATGCAGAGATGTTTGAATCCCAATCTGCAGGAGGTCGTGAAGAAGGAGATCATTAAGTGGTTAGATGCAGGGATCATCTACCCGATCTCCGACAGTCGTTGGGTGAGCCCCATCCAGGTTGTGCCTTAGAAGGAAGGGCTCACCACCATCACGACTGAAACCGGAGAGGTCATACCTACCCGTATAGCCAACTCGTGGAGAGTTTGCATAGATTACCGAAGACTTAATTCCTCTACGAAGAAGGATCATTTCCCACTACCATTTATTGATTAGATTCTAGAGAAGTTAGCGGGAAATAGATTCTTCTGCTTTCTTGATGGGAACTCCGGTTACAACCAAGTGGTGATTCATCCAAAGGTCCGAGAAAAGACCACATTCACCTGCCCCTTCGGAACATACGCGTTCCAAAGGATGCCTTTCGGTCTCTGCAATGCACCTGTGACTTTTCAGTGGTGCATGCTTGCCATATTCTCTAATATGGTAGGTGATTATCTGGAAGTCTTCATGGATGACTTCTCAGTTTTCGGGGCATCATTTGACGATTGCCTCCACCACTTGGTTCACATACTCAGGCGTTGCATTGACGTAAATCTGGTTCTTTCATGGGAAAAGAGCCACTTTATGGTGCCTGAGGGAATCGTCCTGGGACACTTAATTTCTGAGAGAGGCATCCAAGTGGATCGAGCCAAGGTAAATTTGATTTCTAGACTTCCTATGCCTAGCTCGATCAGGGACATCCGATCTTTTCTGGGGCACGACGATTTTTACCATCGTTTCATCCCTGATTTCTCAAAAATCGCACGCCCACTGACTACTCTTCTCTCCAAGGATGTACCCTTTGAGATTTCCAAGGAATGCACTCAAGCTTTTGAGAACCTTCGTGACCGAGTCACCCAAGTCCTGATCCTACAGTCCCCTGATTGGTCTCAACCCTTTGAGATCATGTGCGATGCATCTGACTTTGCTGTAGGAGCGGTTCTGGGGCAAAAAGTTGACAGGAAACCTGTGGTCATCTACTACGCTAGCAAGACACTTGACGAGGCTCAGTGTAACTACACGGTTACGGAGAAAGAGCTGCTAGCGGTAGTATTTGCCCTGAAAAAATTCAGATCTTATCTCCTGGGTTCCCACATCATAATCTATTCGGATCACAAAGTTGTGAGGCATCTCCTTGCTAAGAAGGACGCGAAGCCTCGATTAATTCGATGGTTCTTACTGTTGCAAGAGTTCGACCTCAAGATTCGTGACAAGGTGAGAAGACAGAACGTGGTAGCTGACCACTTGTCTCGCCTCCCTTCTGAGATCATCGACCCTTCTGAACCCATCACGGAGCATTTTCCTGATGAGCACCTCTTGACTATTGGTACTAGGCTTCCATGGTTTGCTGATATAGTAAACTACTTGGCATCTCATCAGATCCCGTCTGATTGGCCGAAGGCCAAGAAAGACAAATTGCGCTCCGATGCCAAGTACTACATCTGGGAAGACCCGTACCTATTCCGCATAGGTGCTGACCTAATCATCCGGCGATGTGTCCTGGAGGGCAAAATCAATAACATTCTCTCCTTCTGCCATGACTAGGCATGCAGTGGCCACTTCTCTGGGCACAAAACCGCATCAAAAATCCTCCAGTGTGGCTTTTATTGGCCCACTATCTTTAAGGACGCATACAGTCACTGTAAGACATGCAGTCGTTGCCAAACTTTGGGCAACATGAGCCACCGCGACATGATGTCTTTACAGCCGATTCTCGTATGCGAGATTTTCGATATTTGGGGATTGATTTTATGGCCCCTTTCCTATTTTGGATGGCTTCGAGTACATTTTACTCTCTATGGACTACGTGTCCAAATGGATCGAAGCCATTCCGACCCAAACCTGTGATCACAAGATCATCATCAAATTCATTCATCAGAATATCTTCTCATAGTTCGGGATTCCTCGTGCAATCATCTCTGACAGAGGGACCCATTTTACCAATGCTTAGTTCAGGTCACTGATGACCAAATACGGGGTGTCTCACCGAATCTCTACTCCTTACCACCCCCAAACTAATGGTCTATCTCAGCTATCAAATCAGGAGATCAAGAAAATCCTACAGGTTACTGTTCAACCTGACAGGAAGGACTGGTCGTCCCGACTTCCAGAAGCTTTGTGGGCTTATAGGACCGCCTACAAGACCCAATTAAACATGTCTCCTTTTAGATTGGTGTACGGGAAGACATGTCACATTCCCGTCGAACTGGAGCACAAAGCCTATTGGGCAGTACAGAGCTGCAACTTTGATATTTCTAAGGCTGGAACCCACAGAAAGCTTCAGATAAGCGAGATTGATGAATTACGCCTTGATGCCTATGAGAACTCGTGAATCTACAAAGAGCGGGTTAAAGCCTTTCATGACAAGCACATATCTAGAAAGATCTTCCACCCTGGTCAGAAGGTCCTACTCTTCGATGTTCGACTTGAACTCTTCCCTGGGAAACTACGATCCAAGTGGGTTGGACCGTATCTTGTCCGATAGATTTTTGGAAATGGAGCCATCAAGATCAGTCCACTCAGCCACAATTCTGAACCTTTTGTCGTGAACGGTCAGAGACTCAATCCGTTCATTGATGTAACCAGTACAGATTTGGCCAAGTCATCATTTATCCTCCATTCTCCCTGAGCTTATTGCGCCCAGCCGATAGCGTAAAACTTAGAGCTTAACGGGTGGTAGTCCGTCATTCTTGTTGAAAAACCTGAAACCTTTTCTGACATTTCTTTACAGTTTAGGTTCATCCTTTAGGATAGCCAACTTCACCTCAGCTACTCGTACCTGGAATTAGAAATCATCCGCAACAGTCACCTCGACCCATCCACTTACCAAATACCTGTCCTAATGCATAAACTAAGCTAAATAAAAACCCACCTAATGTACAATGAGGACATTGCAAATCTTAGGCATGGGGGGGTATGAAAGTGCAATGAAATGACATAACAAGAAATGATTTCAACAAAAAAATCTGCATATACAAAAAAGAAAAACTTTGAAGGAGGAAGAAATTGCTGGAAAACTTTACAAAAAGAGGAGGAGAAAAGCAAAATGACAAAAAGGAGCACAAAATGAAAGAAAAAAGGGATAGCCAGTAGTAAGAAATTAAGGAATTAACCAAAGTTCTAGACCACATTAAGGAAAAGAAAAACAAAAGTGCACAATCAGGTTAGTAAGAACGCGAACCTTAGGCATTGTTGGCTAGACTCTTAGTACCCGTTAAGGTCCAGATATTCCTCAAGAGGTTGAGGAAAATGAAAGGCCTAAGTATTAGGTCCAAGGCTTAGGGAGTATTCGACCTCGTTAACTAACTTTCGATTTACGGGACTCAATAACCTAAGCACCTAAATTCACACACACAATTTGGTTCAGTGAGCATAAATATCAAAATCACGCAGAAGCATTTCAAATATTCTGAAAATGTCACCTAGATTAGGAGCAGTCGATCAACACAAGTTGATTTGGATGAGTTCCGGCGCGGAGAGGTGGGAAATTCCCCTCGAAGATGCGTAACAACATATCATCTCCTCGATGCTTGTCTCCTAGGATATTTACATATCCTACCGGGGGCATGTAAGCACTCTGCTGGTTCAGATTCCATGGATGGCATTATCACGAAGTGTCGATTGCTAGAGTCAGAATTAGGCCATGGAACACCATGGACGGGATTATCTCGAAATCTCAAAAACCAAGGTTCTGGGGGTTACCATGGGCGGTCCTATCTCGAAGCATCGACTGCCAGGGACCCTTGAGGATTGATGATGGGGACAAGGAATCTGATACAGATCATGTTGTGAAGCCAATACTAAGCTAGAATTAAAAAGAAAAGAGAGAGAAAACTCTCCAAACAAATAAACCTTCTGTCTCTCTCTTACAAAATGTACTGTAAACTGAACCAAGGCTAAAAATATCTCAAGCACAGGTGCTTTAACCACTAAGTCCAATAAACTTTAGGTTAGTTCATGTAGGCCTTAAAAACCTTTGCTAAAGACTGAGGCTAAAGCTAGACAAATCTGGATCTTTGTTGGTACTAGAGTACCTTTTAGGCCTATGATTGGCATTCTGACCTAATCAAGGATACAAGAGGAAAAGCACTTATCAAAATTTAATGAAAGAAATTCATGGTCTAGAACAGAGGTTAAAACCTTAAATTTTTGCTAAGGGACTAGCAAAAGCTAGGCATGGGGTATGATGAGAACCTCATCATGAACCCTAACTAGCACATTTTGACCTAAATAAGTGCACAAAAAGCTCCTACAAAACCTAAGGGAAAGCCTAAATCAGAAAACTATAAATTTGAGTATAAAGCAATTCATAAGGGGTAAAACTGTAATTTTACCAATGTAGTACACAAACGGGATTTCTAGGGGTCTAAACACAGGTCAAATGGGCTTAATAAGAGAGCAAGTGGGATGATTTGATCGGAGAAGGGTTATAGCGGCATCTAAGAATTAAATGACATTCTGTAACCGTAAAACAAACCCGCTTTAATTCACGAAGTTTCAGGAAATATAAAAATCAATTAAACCCTTTAAAATTTATGAAAAAATATCCCCTAGGGTTTATAACCTTCAATTTCGCCATTGGAACTTATCTTGACCTAGATTGAGAACCATACCCAATTTTTGACCTAATTTGGATTTTTATGCAAATTGACCAGTCAAACGTGGTCAAACCTAAAATCCAACTTCACCATTGGATTCCTTAGAACTAAATTAGGGTTATATCAAAATTTGAACCAAAGGAAAGTTTTCCTTGACCTACTTTACAAATTGGTCATCAAGAATTACGTTTTGACCCTTAACTTTTTGAACCCTTACACTTAACCCCTCAACTTTCCCTTCGTTCTTTGCAAATCGGTCCCTCTGCCACCCGCAGAAGCTACCCATGCCTCTGGCGAATTTGCACAGAGGATGGCGCTGCGTAGGGTATGGGGACCGGCCCCAGAAACGAGAGGGGGGTCCCCTGCGTTGTCTTCTTCCGCATGGACCCCCTCCCATGCCCTACCGGCGCCCATACCTCTCGTACAAATGCACGAGAGGCATGGGTCTCTTTTCCGGCCATTCTCCGGTGGCCTGCTGTAACGACCCGGTTCCCGAGTCCCTACGAGACACGAGAATCGGACCGACTCGACTAATCCCAAGACCCAGTCGTCCAACGAGGAAGTAACCAAAAGACAGTAAAATAAACCACATTCAGCATGAATATAACTAACAGTAAGAAAGTACAGCAGTAAGGAAAGAAACTACTACAGTAGGCACCACCACAACAGTAAAACAACATTTATCATATAACAAAAACTGCAGGTAAAGAAGGTACAGCGGAAACAAAACTACTCACTAGAACAGAAACAAAAGAAGGTACAAAGCTGTGGTAACTCTACTGGACCCTACTCGGCCCAGCATCCTCTGTAGCCGCCGACCCTGGCTGCTCAACACCTGGTCCTGAAAAAGGTAACGAGTGTAACACGTCAGCAAAACGCTGAGTAGAGTGGCAAACTAACTAAAGGCAACAGTAGAGTGTACAGTAGCTGTTATGTTCTATTACTTCCTTTTATTTACATCTTTCAATTTTTCTCACTATTTCATTTACTTCTCAGATCCTTTACTTGATCTCGGATGTCCTCGTGGGACGATCTTGATTGCAGTCTTTTCCAAAAGTAGAAGTAGCACGTGGTGCTCTCCTGGCCGGAAGAGTCCCCCGTGGTGATCCTACCCTCAGTCAACCACCCCAGGGTCACTGACAGACGTAACGGTGACTACGGCACGCGCGATAAACGCACAGGTAGCTAGCCCGCACTGGCACGCGGTCAGTCGTTTCCGTTAACGGGTGCGCCCAAAGCACAGCACGGAACCAGGGCAGAGCCCTCTCAGTAACAGGGGTCCAACCCCTCCACAGTAACCAAACCGGGGCCTTGCCCCTCCACAGTCCGCGCACCCTCGCCTGACTACCCTGGTTTGCCCTAGTGGGCCTAACAAGTCGGTGAAGGAGGCTAGCAGAACCCCGGGGCCCGTGGGGTAGCTAGTACTCTCCTAACACTACTAGCTCTCCTCGGTACTACGTACACGAGGGCCAACAAGTCGGTACAGAGCGGCCAAGCCTAACCCCGGGTCCCTGGGGTGGCTGGCCCCACTCTGCACTAAAACAGGTACAGGTACTTCCCTTGGTACTGCGTACCCAAGAGACAGTACAAACTACATCTCAGTTCCATTCCTTTCCTTTTCCAGGAGTTCCACTCCTAATTCCCCGTAGGGTTCCAGCCCTTTATCTCAGAACATCATATGTTTCACTTTCCAGATTCACGTTCTCAATTTCCATGATCTCAAACATGTTTCTTTGTTCATAACAGGCAGCTGTTAATTAATTTCACAGGCAGCTTATATATTCCTTTCCATTTTTCCAAGACTGCAGTAATATACATTCCACTAGTTTTTCCATCCTAGGATTCATGCCATATCCTAGGATCTATCATACAATCTAGTTTTCCGGCCCTAGGATTCATGCAACACCTAGGAGCTATCATTCCATACATTTCTCATTCCTAGGATTTATGCAATGCCCTAGGTTCTAGTTATGGTTCCATACTTTAACAGATTTTATTAATACTTAAAACCACTCTACCAGGTACAACGGAAGTAATGGGGGCGTGGTCGGGAATCCCGCGCGCCTCCGCGACTCTCAAGACTGCAACCGAACGAGGTCCTATCACAAGGATAAAACACAAGGAGAGTCTCAAAACAGTGTATAGCTACTGTAGGCGGGTAGAGGAATAAATTCTGAAACGAACGCAACTCGAATCGCGGAAAACGGAGCCCAAACGGGCCCTAAACGGGTCGAGAAAGACAATACTGTGCAAAATCAGACGTCTGGAACTCCTTCCAGACGTCTTAAACGGTGGATCAGAGAATTACCTGTTCGGCTTGGTTCCCCGGACGTCCAGAAGTCTGTGGGGACGTCTCTCCTAGATCCCAGACGTCCGATGGTCTCTCCGGACGTCTGGAGGTCACTCCCGCCGTCTGGTACAACTTCCAGACGTCTGATTCGCAAAGGATGACGAATCCGAACACCTGCGCACAGCCAACCCTCCTCCCTCAGTACGGTCAGTCGACAAAAAGAAGGAGAAAGCGGAAACTCACCTTTCAGACGTCTGTATGATCTCACAGACGTCGACCTTGCCGTCTGGATATCAATCCAGACGTCTGATTCTGGAAATTTTTCCAGAACCAGAACCTTGCTCGGCCTCCGCTCGCGACGCCGCCCGCGTCGCACCTCGCGCGTCTGCTGCTCCGCCCGCAGCAGGTCCCTCTCCGCGACGCTCTGCGCCCCCTGCGCCCTCCGCCGG
This sequence comes from Thalassia testudinum, assembly GCA_037157565.1. Classification (NCBI taxonomy): domain Eukaryota; kingdom Viridiplantae; phylum Streptophyta; class Magnoliopsida; order Alismatales; family Hydrocharitaceae; genus Thalassia; species Thalassia testudinum. Next base: position 18,471,721 of record JAZHRO010000002.1, on the reverse strand, counting down.
CCGGCCAAGCCGCTCTCGACGAGCTCGCCCTCACGGCAGAGCCCCGCCCTCGCACGCCGCAGCTCCTCCGCGCCTACTGCGGCCGCCGCTGCCGCTGCGCCCTCGCGTCCGCTTGCTCTCGCGCACAGGTAGGAGAGAAGGAGGAGGATGGTGGAGACGGGAGGGGAGGCGCCCCCCCCTTTTAACGCCGCGCGGAGAGGAGAGAGAGACGGTCGCAGTCGCCTGCAGCCGCAGAGATGCAGGATCGCAGGTCTGCGCGCACAGGCGCGCAGACAAATATCCCGTGCGAGCATAACTGTTCGCCAGACGTCTGTAAACTATCCCAGACGTCTGGTCAGACATCCAGATGTGATCCCAGACGTCTTTACAGACGTCTGGGCCACCTCCCAGACGTCTTAAAAGACGTCTGGGGCACGCGCTCGTTACAATATAACAAACTCAAAGGAAGTTTCGTCCCCGAAACTTGCGCCAACTAGGGTGCGGAAAAAGGATGTCCAAATAACCATAACAAACTCAAAGAGGACCGAAGCCGGTCCGAAAAGACGTACCCGCGAAAAGCTCTGGGTACCGCTCCCGCATTGCCGCCTCAGGCTCCCAGGTAGCCTCCTCGTACCGCTGGCTCCTCCACAAAACCTTTACCAGGGGTACTTGCTTTCGTCTCAACCTGCGGACGGCTCGGTCTAGGATCTGCACTGGCCGCTCGGGGTAGGTCAGGTCGTCGCTCACCTCGACGCTCTCGTGACTCAGTACGTGGCTGGGATCGGCTACGTACTTCCTGAGGTTGGACACGTGGAACACGTCGTGCACACCAGAAAGCTGCGGGGGAAGGGCAAGTCTGTAAGCAACGGGTCCAACCCGCTCCAGGACCTCGAAGGGCCCCACGAACCTCGACGCGAGCTTCCCTCTCACCCCAAACCGCTGTAAGCCCTTCATGGGCGAAACACGAAGAAAGACGTGGTCCCCAACCTCGAACTGCACCTCTCTGCGTCTGCGATCTGCGTAGCTCTTCTGTCTGCTCCTGACAGTGCGGAGTCGTCTGTGGATCTGCTCAACTACCTCCTGACTCTGCCGGATCAACCTGGGGCCAACCTCCCACTTGGTCCCCACCTCAACCCAACTCAAGGGTGCCGTGCATTTCCGTCCGTACAGAGCCTCGTAGGGAGCCATGCCGATGCTCGAGTGATAACTGTTGTTGTATGCAAACTCTGCCAGGGGCAGGTGCTCCTCCCAAGAGCCCCTCCAGTCTAGTACACAGGCACGCAAAAGATCCTCAAGTGTCTGTATCGTGCGTTCCGACTGTCCGTCCGTCTGGGGGTGGTAAGCCGTGCTAAACCTCAACCTCGTCCCCAAAGCCTGCTGAAACTCAGCCCAAAACTGGGACGTAAAGCGGGTATCCCGGTCGGATACGATCTCCCGCGGAACTCCGTGTAGTCGCACCACATCACGGATATACCTCTCTGCCAACTGTGCTGGTCCCAAAGTGACCCGGATCGGCAAGAATCGTGCCGTCTTCGTCAACCTATCCACTATTACCCAGACCGCGTCGTGTCCTCGCTGGGTAACAGGTAAGCCCACCACCATGTCCATGGTGATGCTCTCCCACTTCCACTCTGGCACTGGAAGCGGCTGAAGCGGCCCTGCAGGCCTCTGATGCTCGGCTTTCACCTGCTGGCACACTAAGCACTGCTGCACGAACTCACCCACATCCCGCTTCATCCCTCTCCACCAGAACTCGCATCTCAAGTCATGGTACATTTTCGTGTTTCCGGGATGTATGGTGAATCTGGAACCGTGTGCCTCAGTCAGGAGCTCTCTCAACAGCTCCTCGTCTCTGGGGACGCACAGCCGTCCCCTCAAGCGTAACACCTGGTCTGTGAAAGAGAAGTCCCCTGGGTCCCCTGACAGTACTCTGTCGCGCAAAGACTGCAAGTACGGATCGGCCATCTGTCCCGTGATGATGCGGTCTATCAACTCTGGTCTGGTCTGCCGTGTCACCGTCACTGCCCCACAGTACCCTCGTAACTCTAGAGGTCGCCAACTGCCCACCTCCTCCAAAAGGCTCCAACTCTGTAACTGTAGACTGGCCAAGCGTGCGGGCGCCTTACGGCTCAAGGCGTCAGCCACCACATTGGCCTTTCCCGGGTGGTAGGAGATGCTGCAGTCGTAGTCCTTCAGGAGCTCCAACCAACGTCTCTGTCTCATGTTGAGCTCCTTCTGGTCAAAAAGATATCTGAGGCTCTTGTGATCTGTAAAAATCTCGAAGGTCTCACCGTACAAGTAGTGCCTCCATGTCTTCAGCGCGAAGACAACAGCTGCCAACTCAAGATCGTGGGTAGGGTAGGTATGCTCATGGGGCTTCAGTTGCCGCGAAGCGTAAGCGACCACGTGACCCCTCTGCATGAGCACACCTCCTAACCCCTGCAAGGAAGCGTCCGTGTACACAACGAACCCGCCACTACTGTCAGGGATGGTGAGCACGGGAGCCGAGGTCAACCTCTCCTTCAGCTCCAGAAAACACGCCTCACAGGCGTCTGTCCAAGCGAAAGGCACATCCTTCCGAGTCAACTGTGTCATAGGACGTGCAATCTGCGAAAACCCTCTGATGAACCGTCTGTAGTAACCTGCCAGTCCCAGGAAACTGCGAATCTCAGTGACTGAACGCGGTCTCTCCCACCTGAGCACTGCCTCGACCTTGGCGGGATCCACCGCCAGGCCGTCTCCAGAGATCACATGACCCAAAAAGGTCACCTCCCTCAACCAGAACTCGCACTTGCTGTATTTGGCGTACAGCCTGCGTCGTCGCAGAGTGTCCAGAACCATCCGCAAGTGCTGTCCGTGCTGCGTCCGATCTCTGGAATAGATGAGTACATCATCTATGAAAACCACCACAAACTGGTCCAAGTACGGTCTGAACACCCGGTTCATCAGGTCCATGAAAGCAGCGGGGGCATTGGTCAGCCCAAACGGCATGACCAAAAACTCGTAGTGTCCGTACTGGGTGCGGAAAGCTGTCTTGGAGACGTCGGTCTCCCTGATCCTCAACTGGTGGTATCCAGACCTCAAGTCGATCTTGGAAAACACCGTGGCACCCCGCAACTGGTCAAACAAATCGTCAATCCTCGGCAGCGGATATCTGTTCTTGATGGTGACCCTATTCAGCTGTCGGTAGTCCACACAAAGGCGTAGGGTCCCATCCTTCTTCTTCACAAACAGTACCGGGGCTCCCCAGGGAGACGCACTGGGCCTCACGAAACCCTTCTCCAAAAGGTCCTGCAACTGAGACTTGAGCTCTCGCAGCTCAAGCGGTGCCATCCTGTATGGCGCGGTGGAGATGGGGCTGGTCCCTGGTACTAGTGAGATCTCAAACTCGATCTCACGCTCGGGCGGTAGTCCTGGTAACTCGTCTGGAAACACGTCGGGGTACTCTCTGACCACCGGGATGCTCTGGAAGTCTGCCACGGGGCTGTGCTCTGCCACCACACAAGCTAAGAAGCCCTCACACCCCTGGCTCAAAAGTCTCGCCGCCCGAAGTGCCGAAATGCACCTGAAACCTCCATCCACTGGCTGCCCGTGAAACTCGAAGGAAGGCAACTCCGAAATGGAGAAGACAATCTTCCTCTCAAAGCAGTCTACCAAGGCGTGGTAAGCGGACAGCCAATCCATCCCCAGGATCACCCCAAAGTCCTCCATCTGTATCATAATCAGGTCAGCTGGCAGGCTGTGTCCCCCGATGCTGACCCCGCAACCCGTGTACACCTCCTCAGCTACAAACAGCTGACCACTCGGACCTCTGATTACGAACGGGTTCTCTAACAATGTATAATCCTGGTCCAAACTAACTGCGAAACTGTCTGCGACAAACGAGTGCGTAGCGCCGGAATCGAAAAGCGTGTAAACGAGTCTGCCAGAAACTGAAACCATACCTGCTACCACGGATCCCGAAGCTCTGGCGTCCCTGTGTGTTAGGGCGTTGATACGCCCCTCAGCTCTAGGTGCGGACGAAGCAGCCACACTCTGCGTCGGACGGGTAGGTGCTGGCCGGTACCCTCCTCGCGACTGCGGTCCTCCTCCTCGCGCCTGGAAACCGCGGCCTCCTGCGCGCCCTCCAGTGCTCTGCGCGGGAAGTATCTGCTGACCTCCTGCCCTAGATGGGCAGTCCCTCCTGACGTGGCCTGGCTGGCCACACTGGTAGCAGAGGGGAACCCGACTCCCGCCCTCAGTGAGTCCCTGCTGTCGGCTAGGCGGGGGTCCGGTGCTGGCGACTGGCCCCTGTCGAGGGCCCCCAAAGGCCACTGATGGCCCTGCACAACGTGACGGCTCTCCTGCGGACGCCACGTGTCTCCGTTCTCGCCGGCCCTGTGAGAAGTCTGGCTGAAAGGGCCTCTTCCGCCCGCCGTCGGTCTCTCGCGCGGACGGGTTGGTCTCCTCGTAAGTCATGGCTGCCTCTACCACCCTCGAAAACGTCGGCAGCTTCAGGGGTTTGACATACCCCCGGATCGCAGGCCGGAGCCCCTCGGTGAACCTCCAAAGGCGCTCCTCCTCAGTGGCTACCGCTGTCGCTGCAAAGCGGGACAGCTCCAAGAAACGCGTGCGGTACGCGCTCACGGTCATCGTCCCTTGGCGGAGAGTGTGGAACTCCCGCCTCCTCTGGTCCTGCCACGTCTGGGGAAAGTACTGCTCGCAGAAGAGGGTGACGAACTGGTCCCACGTCGGCTCGTCCCTCTCCTGTCCCCGGACCGCCCTCCACCACCGGTGTGCCGCACTCTCCAGCTGGTACGTGGCAAAGGCCACGCGGCACTCCACCGGGGGGCGAAGGGTGTCGAAGATCTTCTCCAGCTGCTCAAGCCAGTCCTCTGCCTCGGTCGGGTCCTCATCCCCCTTGAAGGAGGGGGGCTTCAGCTTCCGGAACTGTCCGAAAAGCTCGAAGTGGTGCTGTAGGGGAGGTGCTGGTGCACCTCCAGGCGAAGGTGTCTCGTGTACAGAAGTGTCGGAGGAAGGTGGGGGCGGCAGGGGCCCATCCCCTCCCTCGTGTCCAGCGCCGCGTCCGTCGCGTGGCCCCACAGAGGACTCCCCCTCTGCAACCCCAGGAGGAGGTGCTCGGGGCGGTAGGTGGAGCTCCTCTCGTACAATATCCCGTATCAGTCTGGCGAGGTCCTGGGCCTGGATGCCAGGGAGTGGTGGCTGGTCCACCGAGACGTCAACGACAGCACGTCCACCTCGCCGACCTCGCCCTCGGCCGCGCCCGCGGCCAGTCTCGCCAGTCCCACGACGAGGCATCTCCTGCAAGGAGACGCGAAACAAAACGGAAACGTCAAAACAGACGGTACCTAAAAACACTTCTAAGAGCTCAAGTCAAGAGATATGTTGTGGTGGCTACTCTAGCTATAAACATGTGAATTGGTTATTTTCCAGTCAGTTGATTCACTTCTCGGGACGACCTTGCTCTGATACCATCTTGTAACGACCCGATTCCCGAGTCCCTACGAGACACGAGAACCGGACCGACTCGACTAATCCCAAGACCCAGTCGTCCAACGAGGAAGTAACCAAAAGACAGTAAAATAAACCACATTCAGCATGAATATAACTAACAGTAAGAAAGTACAGCAGTAAGGAAAGAAACTACTACAGTAGGCACCACCACAACAGTAAAACAACATTTATCATATAACAAAAACTGCAGGTAAAGAAGGTACAGCGGAAACAAAACTACTCACTAGAACAGAAACAAAAGAAGGTACAAAGCTGTGGTAACTCTACTGGACCCTACTCGGCCCAGCGTCCTCTGCAGCCGCCGACCCTGGCTGCTCAACACCTGGTCCTGAAAAAGGTAACGAGTGTAACACGTCAGCAAAACGCTGAGTAGAGTGGCAAACTAACTACAGGCAACAGTAGAGTGTACAGTAGCTGTTATGTTCTATTACTTCCTTTTATTTACATCTTTCAATTTTTCTCACTATTTCATTTACTTCTCAGATCCTTTACTTGATCTCGGATGTCCTCGTGGGACGATCTTGATTGCAGTCTTTTCCAAAAGTAGAAGTAGCACGTGGTGCTCTCCTGGCCGGAAGAGTCCCCCGTGGTGATCCTACCCTCAGTCAACCACCCCAGGGTCACTGACAGACGTAACGGTGACTACGGCACGCGCGATAAACGCACAGGTAGCTAGCCCGCACTGGCACGCGGTCAGTCGTTTCCGTTAACGGGTGCGCCCAAAGCACAGCACGGAACCAGGGCAGAGCCCTCTCAGTAACAGGGGTCCAACCCCTCCACAGTAACCAAACCGGGGCCTTGCCCCTCCACAGTCCGCGCACCCTCGCCTGACTACCCTGGTTTGCCCTAGTGGGCCTAACAAGTCGGTGAAGGAGGCTAGCAGAACCCCGGGGCCCGTGGGGTAGCTAGTACTCTCCTAACACTACTAGCTCTCCTCGGTACTACGTACACGAGGGCCAACAAGTCGGTACAGAGCGGCCAAGCCTAACCCCGGGTCCCTGGGGTGGCTGGCCCCACTCTGCACTAAAACAGGTACAGGTACTTCCCTTGGTACTGCGTACCCAAGAGACAGTACAAACTACATCTCAGTTCCATTCCTTTCCTTTTCCAGGAGTTCCACTCCTAATTCCCCGTAGGGTTCCAGCCCTTTATCTCAGAACATCATATGTTTCACTTTCCAGATTCACGTTCTCAATTTCCATGATCTCAAACATGTTTCTTTGTTCATAACAGGCAGCTGTTAATTAATTTCACAGGCAGCTTATATATTCCTTTCCATTTTTCCAAGACTGCAGTAATATACATTCCACTAGTTTTTCCATCCTAGGATTCATGCCATATCCTAGGATCTATCATACAATCTAGTTTTCCGGCCCTAGGATTCATGCAACACCTAGGAGCTATCATTCCATACATTTCTCATTCCTAGGATTTATGCAATGCCCTAGGTTCTAGTTATGGTTCCATACTTTAACAGATTTTATTAATACTTAAAACCACTCTACCAGGTACAACGGAAGTAATGGGGGCGTGGTCGGGAATCCCGCGCGCCTCCGCGACTCTCAAGACTGCAACCGAACGAGGTCCTATCACAAGGATCAAACACAAGGAGTGTCTCAAAACAGTGTATAGCTACTGTAGGCGGGTAGAGGAATAAATTCTGAAACGAACGCAACTCGAATCGCGGAAAACGGAGCCCAAACGGGCCCTAAACGGGTCGAGAAAGACAATACTGTGCAAAATAAGACGTCTGGAACTCCTTCCAGACGTCTTAAACGGTGGATCAGAGAATTACCTGTTCGGCTTGGTTCCCCGGACGTCCAGAAGTCTGTGGGGACGTCTCTCCTAGATCCCAGACGTCCGATGGTCACTCCGGACGTCTGGAGGTCACTCCCGCCGTCTGGTACAATTTCCAGACGTCTGATTCGCAAAGGATGACGAATCCGAACACCTGCGCACAGCCAACCCTCCTCCCTCAGTACGGTCAGTCGACAAAAAGAAGGAGAAAGCGGAAACTCACCTTTCAGACGTCTGTATGATCTCACAGACGTCGACCTTGCCGTCTGGATATCAATCCAGACGTCTGCTTCTGGAAATTTTTCCAGAACCAGAACCTTGCCCGGCCTCCGCTCGCGACGCCGCCCGTGTCGCACCTCGCGCGTCCGCTGCTCCGCCCGCAGCAGGTCCCTCTCCGCGACGCTCTGCGCCCCCTGCGCCCTCCGCCGGCCGGCCAAGCCGCTCCCGGCAAGCTCGCCCTCACGGCAAAGCCCCACCCTCGCACGCCGCAGCTCCTCCGCGCCTACTGCGGCCGCCGCTGCCGCTGCGCCCTCGCATCCGCTCGCTCTCGCGCACAGGTAGGAGAGAAGGAGGAGGATGGTGGAGACGGGAGGGGAGGCGCGCCCCCCCCCCCCTTTTAACGCCGCGCGGAGAGGAGAGAGAGACGGTCGCAGTCGCCTGCAGCCGCAGAGAAGATGCAGGATCGCAGGTCTGCGCGCACAGGCGCGCAGACGAATATCCCGTGTGAGCATAACTGTTCGCCAGACGTCTGTAAACTATCCCGGACGTCTGGTCAGACGTCCGGATGTGATCCCAGACGTCTTTACAGACGTCTGGGCCACCTCCCAGACGTCTTAAAAGACGTCTGGGGCACGCGCACGTTACAACTGCCCACGCTTCCTCCTCAAGTTTCCTTCCTCGCCAACACCTATTTAAGGAGCGGTAGGGGCTGCCGTTTGAGACAAGCTCGATTTGGCCGGAGATCGACCCCAATTTCATCCTCTTCTCCTCTGGTCAAGTAGTCCAGCGAGCTCCGGCGAGCCTCTGTCCTCCTTCTCGTCGCTTTGCCACAATACTAGTGGCAGAGCTATCCTCACCACCTTCCTCCGCTTCGTGCAACACCCGCACAAACAGCCTTAGCCCCATTGTCGTCGCCGTCTTCCTCCACCGGATGCCTTCTTCTCCGACGACAGCAGGTACTGTCAGCCGCCCTCTCTCCCCTTTCGTCCACTCAATTAGGTTAGAACTTCTCGTCTCTTTCCCTTCTTCAATTCCCCTCAACCTATTTCACAAAACGCCCTTCGACAGCCACAGTCCACTGCCATCTTCCCCATCTCCGGCTACCCTCCGGCGAGACGCATCCGTCACTTCGCAACCCCACACGTCTCGCCACCCACCTTACAACCTCCACCACACTCCACTAAACATCACCCACCCACTCACACACCACCACAAACGCCCCCCGACCTAACCCATAACTCCGGCCATAGAGCGACCTAGGCATGCATGCCTAGGCCACCCCGCAGCCTGCCACCTACCTCCTCACCTTCGTCATGACATGGCGAAGGTCCTCCTGTGGTCTGATAGAGCTACAAGGCCCCATTTGTGTTGTACAGGATCTGAGCACCAGCCGCCATTAGCGACAGCTCGAGGAGGTCGAAGGCTTGCTCCAGGCTGAAGCTCTTCAGGGTCCCAGGTCCAACAAGTGTGGGGAAGTCTCGCGTAGTCATCTGTCCTAGCAATTGGCATTGCGAGGCCTGCAGCTGCTGCAATTGGAAGGAAGATCTCCTGTGAGCATGCGAGCAACAGCTGGCGAGACATTAGTCCCACCTCGTAAACGTCTGAGCACGACACTTCAAATAAATTGAAAACGTGTATTGGGCTTATCGCCTTCGATACACAGGGGTCAGGTCCGTCGCCTACGCACGCAGCGCGCCACACGCTCGCACCCACCCTCGCCCGCGCTCACACCCTGCGGGTCTGGGCCGAACCCGATTGCCCGACCAAGCACTCCTCGCCCACCACCACCACCCCACACCGATGGACCTGGTCCCGGGTGCGTTACCTGACCCATATACCCCCGAATGCTCTAGCAGCGAACCGTTGAGAGAGAAATAGAAAGAGAGAGACGTGGGGCGGGTAGGGGTTAGGTTTTTCCTAACCTTGTAATGTGCAGGGAAGCAGGAGAAGAAGAAAGGAGGAGGAGCAGCTGAGGACACTTAGCCGCACAGAGTAGCAGAAGCCAAAAGAAGAAGAAAGGAGGGAGCGCAGCAGAAGAGGAAGAAGGAAGAGGCAGCTACTGAAGAAAGAAGAGAAGGAAGGAGTTGAAGAAGAAATCCAAAGGAAAAGAAAAGAAAAAAAAAAGAAGGAAGGAAGCCTGCTGAGGAAAGGAAGCTGAAGAAGAAAGCCGAGCAGAGAAGAAGAAGCCAAGAGGAGAACCTGCAAGGCACTGTAGCAAAGGGGCAGATAAGGCATCTGATTCAAAGAATCAGACGTCCGAGAAAGGAAAGGCAGAGAAAGAAGAGAAGGAAGAGAGAAGAGGAAAAGAAAGAAAGAAAAAAAAAGAGAGATTTTTGTTCCCTCTCTCTTTAATTTTTGTAGAGTAGTATTATAGTTAATTGTGAATTCTTCTGCTTCTAGAATTAAGTTTGCTACCTGAGTTCGACCTCGGGATATTCTAAATTTTAAGTAATAAATTAAAATAAATTGATAATCGCTTTTCATGGTAATAATGCAATGAACATATCTTTAAAACACCACGAAAGGCGACCGTCAATTTGTCAATGTTACAAGAAAAAGGGATAACTAGTCGCCACCAAGGGATGGCTCAGTGGTAGAGCCCCTCGTTAATATCTAAGAACGATTGGTTTTACTTATAGGCCAGCTAGTTAGTTCCGCTTCACATTCCAAGAGGTGGCGAACAACTTAACACTAAGAAAGGTTGCATTCGACAACAAGAACGAACAAAGCAACTAAAGGACCGAAACCTGCCGAAAATTCAGCAGAGTTTCCCCTATTTTCTCAATATTTTCCAAAATCCTATACCTGAAATGAAGACTTGTGCATTCATACCACAACAATTAGTGGGTACACCCTACTTTCCAAACACACGAAGCAAAAAACTCGATGCTCTTAACTCACCCTAACACATGCATTTGGGTCTCATACCCACCATCTCCAAGGCCCATGATAATTACAAGAATATTCCATATCACTAACTGGAAATAAACACTTAAGAAAAGAAATCAACTTAGATATTTAATATTCTTGATAAAGATTCATTTAATTGGACACATTCCATGTTTATGAAGAAACATTACTAAAAAAAATGCAATATTGTATCACAAAGCATTGAAGTTTTTGCAGTCAAGTCACCATCCCCCTACAGCATCACCAGAGAGATCATATCACAAAGCTATGCATATCATCCAATAGTTTGAACCATGCTGCATGATATCAGACCATCATATTCAGCAAGACAAGTATGATAAGCATGTATGAACAATGTTTGTGGAACAAATGAAAGTTTTAAGGTGGATTTGTGGCCACGTTAAGAAGAATTAAGTCCAAAATGAAATTTTCAGAGAATAGATTAATGTTAGTACCATTCCAATAAAGGATAAAAATGAACTCATTGGGATTGTTCAAACATCTCATAAAAGGGCCTTTTTATGCATCAACTGAAAGGTGTCAGAAGGTTGATGCTGAGTCTAACAAGAGAAATCTGGGAAGATTTAAAAAGCATTGGAAATAAAACTGCCAAACATAATCTTGGTTCTTATATTTAAGTCTTGGAATGATAAAAAAAAACTCAAATGACAGAAACTTTGTATATTTATACTTACAGTATGTATGTCTTTTCTTCATTTAACTTTCAAACTATTAATAGCATTTGCCATGATGTTGAGGGTGGTGTGAGTCATAATTCTCATTCCTTTCTCGATGCACAGTCAAGGGCACAAGTCACATTCCTAGGCAGACAGAGACACAAAAATCAACTTGAAGAAATGTTAGTGGCTAGATTCAAAAGGAAATTGTTGTTTGGGTACATCTCCCTTCTAAATACACAAGCCTATGCATAAAGAGAACAGTTGTGGAACAAAAGTCTAATGATGTTGCAGGTGACACTTGTAAAAAGAGGGGAGAAACCATGTTCAAGAACTACCATCTAGCAAGTATTAACATTTTAAACTACCATCTAATAGCTCTCTAATGAGATATCAGGGGCCAACACCTAAAGCTAACAACCTGTAGACAAATAAATAGCTTAGGGCTTACTTCACTATACATGGAATGATTAGAATTCTTAGGCATAACAAATAGAGAGACACATATTTTAGCTTTGACACTTACAGCATCAATTAGTAGGCATAACAATTGCCCAATGATCTAGTTTGCTACCTCATACAATTTCAGCAATAGAATAGGACTTTAAAATAGTTTAAAGAATAGCATGTATCTAGTGCTATTCTTTTGTCTTTAAAGAATACCAAACACAAAAGATATGAATATTTTAGTTATCTAGTGCTTCATATTTTCAAAAAATATTGATGATTCAAATAGATGAAAGACAAACACAAAAGTAGACAAATAACTTTCTGAAGTTTTTTATTCATTGGACTCTTTGTCCTTTGATGTGAATAATTTTTTTTTTGTTTGGAAGGCTCTTTAATGTGAATGATACCATGATCCATGAAAGTAATGTGCCAATTCACATAATAATAATGACAGACTACCAAATTACAAGCCAAACCACTTGAAGATCTAAACACAAGAAAAGAATGCTTGGAATCAGAGAAGAAAGCATCAAAACACTCACATCTGAGAATGCCAGGATCCCAAGTTCCTCCTCTTAAACTATTCCAATTAGAAACATAAGCAAAGTACTTCTGTATGATATCCAAATGGCAAAAACCAGTTGCATGCAAATAAAATTCCACATGATCATATTAAATGACATCAAGTCAAAAGCAAAGGAGATAAGGAGTTAGGTCTACAACATACTGGGAAATTAGAAATGTACATGGGATGCATGTCTTTAAATAGATATGAATTGGAAGAAGGAAAGAACAACATATAAGAAGATGCAAGGACCTTTCCCCATGACGATTCGATACTGAATCAGTACAACACAAGCCACATCCCTAAGCATATAAGAAGATGCAAGAAAAACTAGGAAAGCAATCTATACAAATAACTAAAAACCAACAAGTACAGTGCAAGTACCATAGTTTTAGACATTTCTATTTGTCTCAAGGCCTCTTGCCTTATAGAATCAAGGCAATACACATTCAACTATATTCTACAAGCCCAGCAAGTTTTAAAGAAACTTATCCCAATGCAATTGCATTACTGTAAAATATCCATCTCACAAATCCCTAAACTCAAGCAAACTCATAAAACAAGAAACCCATCACCACTTGAATGTAGCTATCACCAATTTTATTACCCATTGATGGCACGATATACATTTTCAATGCTAGAAAGCATTTACATCTCCTTCCAACTCAGACAAATTCATACACATAAAAATTACCAAGCAGGAAAAAAAAATGGAATGCTTACCATTGATGCTAGTTCCGATAATTGTGGCACTCCTTCCTATTGGTACAATAAAAGAGACTCGATCAAGGATCTTTCTATTGGTAGATATTTGAATTTGAAAAAAAAAGAGCCTATTTTAGGATGGGGATGAGGAGGAAGGGGAAGGTAGGAGGAGATAGGGAGGGTGAGGAGGAGGAGGGCGACGACTAGAGGAGATGAGGAGGGGGAGGAGCAGTTAGGAGGAGGAGAACAAGGGGAGGGGAGGGGGGGGCAGTTAGGAGGAGGAGAACAAGGGGAGGGGAGGAGGAGGGCAGGGAGGTGGACAATAGGGGGGAGGAGGAGGTGTCAGGGTGGTGAGGAGGATGAGGAGGGCGGCACCGGTGGAGGAGGGTAGGGAGGAGGAGGAGGTGTCGGGGCCTTGAGGAGGAGGAGGGGGGCTGCTGGAGGGGGAGGAGGAGGAGTTGTAGGAGGAGGGGGCCGATAGGGGAGGAGGAGCAGCAGTACGAGGAGTTGTGGACGGGGAGGAGGAAGAGGAGGGGGGCGGCGAGGACGAGGAGTAGGAAGAGGATAAGGGCAAGGAGGAGGAGGAGGAAGACAAGGATGAGGAGGGCTGCGGGGAGGATGGAAAGGAGGTGGGTGTGGAGGAGGTGGAGGAGGTGGAAGACAAGGAGGAGGGTGACGACGAGGAGGTTTCGGCAACGAGGAGGACGAGGGGGAGGAGGAGGAGGAGGATGGGCGACGACAAGGAGTTCTACGAACGAGGAGGGAGGAGTGCACGCAGTGTGGGGGAGGAGAGGGTTCTATGAGAGATACAAGGTCTGACATTCGCTGTCGGTTTAATACTAAGCGACAGCAAATGTATAGTTAAATTTTAATTCTGGCACCCAAAATTTTACAGAAAATTTTAGGTCGTCATTTGCCTTCGCTTATTATAATATTCATTACATACTACTTTTTGGACGAGGTGGGGGCACTCAATTTTAGTGTGGTCTTCGCTGTTGCTAAGATCACTAAGCGACGGCAAGATGATTTTTGCCATCACTTTCGCAACAAACGGTAATGAACCGACGACAGATCACCTTTTTCTAATAGTGAATTGGCTGACTCTCTTAAAGATCTCTTAGCTTTTCATCATGTCCTTGTGCATGATGGTATAACAAAAATTTGGTGCCTTTCGACGAATCCCATTGTCATTTCTTCCATTCACATGATGCCTCAAGTGGCGACTGTCAAATGTACTTTTAGGGATACTATTATTATCCTCTCTGGGTTTTATGCCTCGTGTGACCCTGAGTCTCACCTGATGCTTTAGGATCACCTTAGGGACATCCAACCCTCTCTCATTCACCCTTGGATGATAGGAGGGGATTTCAATTGCATTCTTCGAGCATCTGAGAAATTAGGGGGAGTCCCATTCCATGACTCTCAGGTTGCTACTTTTCGATATTGGGTTGATGCTTCTGCCCTTCTGGAGCTTCCTTTAGGGAGCAATCAATTCTCTTGGTGTAATGGTAGGAATGGTGGTGCCACGATATACCAAAAACTTGCTAGGATTTTCCTAAATGCTGACGGTATAGCCCTATCCCCTTCTGCTAGGTACCTTTCTAGAAGGAATTCCGACCATGCGCCAAATATGTTCTCTTTTTTGGACCACCAACCTACTAGGCCTCGCCCTTTTCATTGCCAAAGTATGTAGCTGAGAGATAAGCGTTTTAAGGAATTGGTAGCTCATATTTGGAGTCAACCCCTTTCTAGTTGTCCACCTAATCCGTTTCTTTTCTCTACTCTAAGCTCATTATTCTTAAGAAGGCCCTTCAGTCGTGGAATAGATCAACGTTTGGAGATATTTATTCCATTGTTGGGAAGCTTGAGAAACTCCATAATGATCTTGAAACCATACTTCTATCCCATTGGGATGAAGAAACTTCTGTTGAGCTCGAGGATACTCGTATCCAACTAGATGATGCCCTTGCCAAACTTTATGATTTTCTCACCCAAAGGGCCTAAATTAGATGGCTCCAGAAAGGTGAAGGGAAAAATGCTTTCTTCTTTGCCACCATCAAAAAATGCCTTGCCAAGAAAACTGGAACCTCCCTTTCTACGACTCTTGATAATGGCTCTTGGACTAAAGCTGCTAAGATGGCTAAAGATTACTTTCAAAATCTTCTTTCCTTTGATTCTGAAATGACCCACCACCCCTTGGCCATTTAAGATGTCTGGGATGTTCACCAGATGTCTGTCCAGACGTCTAGGATGTTCATCAGACGTCTGTCAGGACGTCTGGGTTGTCCACCAAACGTCTGGAAATACTTTTAGCACGCAGCGTATGAGCACCATGCTTCCTCCCTCACCGTGTCTCACCGCGCCTCACCGCACCTCACCGCGAATCCCCTCCTCGTCCATGCTCGCCTCTCCTCTCCCCTCACCTCCTCTCCCTTTATATGCCTCTTCCCCCTCCCCTTCGTTGCCATTCCGCAGCCGAGAGCAAGTGAGAGCGGAGTGAAGAGTGGAGGGACGAGCAAGAGGAAGCGCGAGGGCGAAGGCTGCAGCGGCGTTCTGCTACAGCACCTGTAGGCAAGGAGAGCCAAAGCGATTCCGCGGAAGTCATTTTTTCGTGGAAACAGATGACCAGAGAGACACCCAGACGTCTCACCAAACATCTGAAGGTATGGCAAGATGTCTGGTAGAGATCTACTTTCCGTACTTTTCCTCTCTGACAAGTCCTGACAACGTACGTATGTGTCAGAGGGTGGGAGCGTAGCCGAGGCAACTTCAGACGACCGGAAGCACTCCCAGACGTCTGACAAAGTCCTTGGACGTTGGATTTGAGTTTTAGACGTCTGATAGCGGAACACCAAGAGAGGTATCCCTGAGAACTATTTTAAGATGTCTGGGACCTTTCCCAGACGTCTAATTTCCGTCTGATAGCGTGTTTTGGGGCCGTGTAAGGCCCTATTATTATCGCTTTTACGCAAACGAACCGTCTCTATTTTCCATACAAGTTCTCTGTATAATGATACCTTGTTTACATCCTTCTAAACCTTTTGGCCCATCAATTTGTGTTTAGGTCTCTAGTCTGTCGGGTGTACGAGACCTGTGGAGACGTTGGGAGCCACTGTACGAGCTCCCATTCCACCCGGTTACCCAGGTAGAGTGGTTACAACCTTAAATCTCAAATTTAATACATGCGAGTAAGTAATCCTAAGACTTGAGATGAATCCTAGGAAGGATTAAACATATATTCGAGAATAGATTCTTGAACTCTAGGTCTTGGCATGAACACTAGGGTCAGAAGAAACTGCATGTGAATGATTGTGTAATCAAGAACTGTCTGTTTTTCTGCTAAAATAAACCCCTACTATAATAAGATGGAAATTGAGCTGTTGACCCGAACATTCCAACCTGGATGTGACAAAGAAATTCCTGTATAAACCCCCCCGGGAAATGTAAACATGAACACCGTACCTCGAAGAACCAAATGGTTCTGGGAATTTGCTGCCTATGGACAGTTGTTAAGGGAGGTAAGCTGACCTTCGTGTACGTAGTACCGAAGAGAGCAACTATCCCTTGTAGTGTAGAGGGGAGCTTGCCACCCTTGGGTTAGGACCCGGGTTGGGTTTGGCCACTCTACGATGACTCTTATTAGCCCTCATGTACGTGGTACCGAGGTGAGCTGCTTAGTGTAGGGGGAGCTATCTGCCCCAGGGGGCCCGGGGCTAGGTATGGCCACCCTACACCGACTCCCGTCAGCCTGTTGGGCAAACCGGGGTAGTCGGACGAGGGTATGCAGACTGAGGAGGGGCAAGACCCCTGTTCTGTTCTGAGAGGGCAAGGCCCTACACTGTTCCGCGCTGTACGTTGAGGCGTACCTGCTAGCGGAAATGACTGACCGCGTGCCAGTGTGGGGTAGCTACCCGCGCGCTTATCAAGTGTGTCGTAGTCACCGCTACGTCACGACCATGACCTCGAGGTAATAGACCGAGTATAGGACTACCACGGTGGGACTCCCCCGACTAGGAGAGTGCCACGTGGGCATCCTATATCACGGGAAGCTACAAGCAAAATCGTTCCTATAGGGAACCAAATGATTAATTAACAAATCCTAATTAGAGATCTCTACGTACCCACATGTATAATATAATTAGAAGATGGAAAACTTTATGTTAATGCATGTTAATTCTTAGCCACCACTCTACTCAGCTTTAGCTGACTCCAGTCAAAAATATTCTGTACAGGTCAAGGATTTGAGTAGCCCGAGCCACCGGCTGCTGAGGACGCTGGGCCTGGTCAAGCCTAGTTTTAGTTCCACTGCCGGCTAGTGAGTTTTATAGTTTGTATTCTATTACATGTACTCTTTGATGTGATGGCTGTAATATCACTATTCTCTTTCCACCTGTTGAAACTTTCTTTTCGCTTAATTACTGTAACGACCCGGTTCCCGAGTCCCTACGAGACACGAGAACCGGACCGACTCGACTAATCCCAAGACCCAGTCGTCCAACGAGGAAGTAACCAAAAGACAGTAAAATAAACCACATTCAGCATGAATATAACTAACAGTAAGAAAGTACAGCAGTAAGGAAAGAAACTACTACAGTAGGTACCACCACAACAGTAAAGCAACATTTATCATATAACAAAAACTGCAGGTAAAGAAGGTACAGCGGAAACAAAACTACTCACTAGAACAGAAACAAAAAGAAGGTACAAAGCTGTGGTAACTCTACTGGACCCTACTCGGCCCAGCGTCCTCTGCAGCCGCCGAGTCTGGCTGCTCAACACCTGGTCCTGAAAAAGGTAACGAGTGTAACACGTCAGCAAAACGCTGAGTAGAGTGGCAAACTAACTAAAGGCAACAGTAGAGTGTACAGTAGCTGTTATGTTCTATTACTTCCTTTATTTACATCTTTCAATTTTTCTCACTATTTCATTTACTTCTCAGATCCTTTACTTGATCTCGAATGTCCTCGTGGGACGATCTTGATTGCAGTCTTTTCCAACAGTAGAAGTAGCACGTGGTGCTCTCCTGGCCGGGAGAGTCCCCCGTGGTGATCCTACCCTCAGTCAACCACCCCAAGGTCACTGACAGACGTAACGGTGACTACGGCACGCGCGATAAACGCACAGGTAGCTAGCCCGTACTGGCACGCGGTCAGTCGTTTCCGTTAACGGGTGCGCCCAAAGCACAGCACGGAACCAGGGCAGAGCCCTCTCAGTAACAGGGGTCCAACCCCTCCACAGTAACCAAACCGGGGCCTTGCCCCTCCACAGTCCGCGCACCCTCGCCTGACTACCCTGGTTTGCCCTAGTGGGCCTAACAAGTCGGTGAAGGAGGCTAGCAGAACCCCGGGGCCTGTGGGGTAGCTAGTACTCTCCTAACACTACTAGCTCTCCTCGGTACTACGTACACGAGGGCCAACAAGTCGGTACAGAGCGGCCAATCCTAACCCCGGATCCCTGGGGCGGCTGGCCCCACTCTGCACTAAAACAGGTACAGGTACTTCCCTTGGTACTGCGTACCCAAGAGACAGTACAAACTACATCTCAGTTCCATTCCTTTTCTTTCCAGGAGTTCCACTCCTAATTCCCCGTAGGGTTCCAGCTCTTTATCTCAGAACATCATATGTTTCACTTTCCAGATCCTCGTTCTCACATTCCATGATCTCAACATGATTCTTTATGCATAACAGGCAGCTGTTAATTAAATTTAGAGGCAGCTTTATATATTCCTTTCCATTTTTCCAAGACTGCAGTAATGTACATTCCACTAGTTTTTCCATCCTAGGATTCATGCCATATCCTAGGATCTATCATACAATCTAGTTTTCCAGCCCTAGGATTCATGCAACACCTAGGAGCTATCATTCCATATATCTCTCATTCCTAGGATTCATGCAATGCCCTAGGTTCTAGTTATGGTTCCATACTTTAACAGATTTTATTAATACTTAAAACCACTCTACCAGGTACAACGGGAGTAATGGGGGCGTGATCGGGAATCCCGCGCGCCTCCGCGACTCTCAAGACTGCAACTGAACGGGTTCCTGTCACAAGGATCAAACACAAGGAGTGTCTCAAAACAGTGTATAGCTACTGTAGGCGGGTAGAGGAATAAATTCTGAAACGAACGCAACTCGAATCGCGGAAAACGGAGCCCAAACGGGCCCTAAACGGGTCGAGAAAGACAATACTGTGCAAAATCAGACGTCTGGAACTCCTTCCAGACGTCTTAAACGGTGGATCAGAGAATTACCTGTTCGGCTTGGTTCCCCGGATGTCCAGAAGTCTGTGGGGACGTCTCTCCTAGATCCCAGACGTCCGATGGTCACTCCGGACGTCTGGACGTCACTCCCGCCGTCTGGTACAACTTCCAGACGTCTGATTCGCAAAGGATGACGAATCTGCGCACAGCCAACCCCCCTCCCTCAGTACGGTCAGTCGATAAAAGAAGGAGAAAGCGGAACTCACCTTTCAGACGTCTGTATGATCTCACAGACGTCGACCTTGCCATCTGGATATCAGTCCAGACGTCTGATTCTGGAAATTTTTCCAGAATCAGAACCTTGCTCGGCCTCCGCTCGCGACGCCGCCCGCGTCGCACCTTGCACGTCCGCTGCTCCGCCCCCAGCAAGTCCCTTTCCGCGACGCTCTGCGCCCCCTGCGCCCTCCGCCGGCCGGCCAAGCCGCTCCCGGCGAGCTCGCCCTCACGGCAAAGCCCCGCCCTCGCACGCCGCAGCTCCTCCGCGCCTACTGCGGCTGCCGCTGCCGCTGCGCCCTCGCGTCCGCTCGCTCTCGCGCACAGGCAGGAGAGAAGGAGGAAGATGGTGGAGACGGGAGGGGAGGCGCGCCCCCCCTTTTAACGCCGCGCGGAGAGGAGAGAGAGACGGTCGCAGTCGCCTGCAGCCGCAGAGGAAGATGCAGGATCGCAGGTCTGCGCGCACAGGCGCGCAGACGAATATCCCGTGCGAGCATAACTGTTCGCCAGACGTCTGTAAACTATCCCGGACGTCTGGTCAGACGTCTGGATGTGATCCCAGACGTCTTTACAGACGTCTGGGCCACCTCCCAGACGTCTTAAAAGACGTCTGGGGCACGCGCTCGTTACAATATAACAAACTCAAAGGAAGTTTCGTCCCCGAAACTTGCGCCAACTAGGGTGCGGGAAAAAGATGTCCAAATAACCATAACAAACTCAAAGAGGACCGAAGCCGGTCCGAAAAGACGTACCCGCGAAAAGCTCTGGGTACCGCTCCCGCATTGCCGCCTCAGGCTCCCAGGTAGCCTCCTCGTACCGCTGGCTCCTCCACAAAACCTTTACCAGGGGTACTTGCTTTCGTCTCAACCTGCGGACGGCTCGGTCTAGGATCTGCACTGGCCGCTCGGGGTAGGTCAGGTCGTCGCTCACCTCGACGCTCTCGTGACTCAGTACGTGGCTGGGATCGGCTACGTACTTCCTGAGGTTGGACACGTGGAACACGTCGTGCACACCAGAAAGCTGCGGGGGAAGGGCAAGTCTGTAAGCAACGGGTCCAACCCGCTCCAGGACCTCGAAGGGCCCCACGAACCTCGGCGCGAGCTTCCCTCTCACGCCAAACCGCTGTAAGCCCTTCATGGGCGAAACACGAAGAAAGACGTGGTCCCCGACCTCGAACTGCACCTCTCTGCGTCTGCGATCTGCGTAGCTCTTCTGTCTGCTCCTGACAGTGCGGAGTCGTCTGTGGATCTGCTCAACTACCTCCTGACTCTGCCGGATCAACCTGGGGCCAACCTCCCACTTGGTCCCCACCTCAACCCAACTCAAGGGTGCCGTGCATTTTCGTCCGTACAGAGCCTCGTAGGGAGCCATGCCGATGCTCGAGTGATAACTGTTGTTGTATGCAAACTCTGCCAGGGGTAGGTGCTCCTCCCAAGAGCCCCTCCAGTCTAGTACACAGGCACGCAAAAGATCCTCAAGTGTCTGTATCGTGCGTTCCGACTGTCCGTCCGTCTGGGGGTGGTAAGCCGTGCTAAACCTCAACCTCGTCCCCAAAGCCTGCTGAAACTCAGCCCAAAACTGGGACGTAAAGCGGGTATCCCGGTCGGATACGATCTCCCGCGGAACTCCGTGTAGTCGCACCACATCACGGATATACCTCTCTGCCAACTGTGCTGGTCCCAAAGTGACTCGGATCGGCAAGAATCGTGCCGTCTTCGTCAATCTATCCACTATTACCCAGACTGCGTCGTGTCCTCGCTGGGTAACAGGTAAGCCCACCACCAAGTCCATGGTGATGCTCTCCCACTTCCACTCTGGCACTGGAAGCGGCTGAAGCGGCCCTGCAGGCCTCTGATGCTCGGCTTTCACCTGCTGGCACACTAAGCACTGCTGCACGAACTCACCCACATCCCGCTTCATCCCTCTCCACCAGAACTCGCATCTCAAGTCATGGTACATTTTCGTGTTTCCAGGATGTATGGTGAATTTGGAACCGTGTGCCTCAGTCAGGAGCTCCCTCAACAGCTCCTCGTCTCTGGGGACGCACAGCCGTCCCCTCAAGCGTAACACCTGGTCAGTGAAAGAGAAGTCCCCTGGGTCCCCTGACAGTACTCTGTCGCGCAAAGACTGCAAGTACGGATCGGCCATCTGTCCCGTGATGATGCGGTCTATCAACTCTGGTCTGGTCTGCCGTGTCACCGTCACTGCCCCACAGTACCCTCGTAACTCTAGAGGTCGCCAACTGCCCACCTCCTCCAAAAGGCTCCAACTCTGTAACTGTAGACTGGCCAAGCGTGCGGGCGCCTTACGGCTCAAGGCGTCAGCCACCACATTGGCCTTTCCCGGGTGGTAGGAGATGCTGCAGTCGTAGTCCTTCAGGAGTTCCAACCAACGTCTCTGTCTCATGTTGAGCTCCTTCTGGTCAAAAAGATATCTGAGGCTCTTGTGATCTGTAAAAATCTCGAAGGTCACACCGTACAAGTAGTGCCTCCATGTCTTCAGCGCGAAGACAACAGCTGCCAACTCTAGATCGTGGGTAGGGTAGGTATGCTCATGGGGCTTCAGTTGCCGCGAAGCGTAAGCGACCACGTGACCCCTCTGCATGAGCACACCTCCTAACCCCTGCAAGGAAGCGTCCGTGTACACAACGAACCCGCCACTACTGTCAGGGATGGTGAGCACGGGAGCCGAGGTCAACCTCTCCTTCAGTTCCAGAAAACACGCCTCACAGGCGTCTGTCCAAGCGAAAGGCACATCCTTCCGAGTCAACTGTGTCATAGGACGTGCAATCTGCGAAAACCCTCTGATGAACCGTCTGTAGTAACCTGCCAGTCCCAGGAAACTGCGAATCTCAGTGACTGAACGCGGTCTCTCCCACCTGAGCACTGCCTCGACCTTGGCGGGATCCACCGCCAGGCCGTCTCCAGAGATCACATGACCCAAAAAGGTCACCTCCCTCAACCAGAACTCGCACTTGCTGTATTTGGCGTACAGCCTGCGTCGTCTCAGAGTGTCCAGAACCATCCGCAAGTGCTGTCCGTGCTGCGTCCGATCTCTAGAATAGATGAGTACATCATCTATGAAAACCACCACAAACTGGTCCAAGTACGGTCTGAACACCCGGTTCATCAGGTCCATGAAAGCAGCGGGGGCATTGGTCATCCCAAACGGCATGACCAAAAACTCGTAGTGTCCGTACCGGGTGCGGAAAGCTGTCTTGGAGACGTCGGTCTCCCTGATCCTCAGCTGGTGGTATCCAGACCTCAAGTCGATCTTCGAAAACACCGTGGCACCCCGCAACTGGTCAAACAAATCGTCAATCCTCGGCAGCGGATATCTGTTCTTGATGGTGACCCTATTCAACTGTCGGTAGTCCACACAAAGGCGTAGGGTCCCATCCTTCTTCTTCACAAACAGTACCGGGGCTCCCCAGGGAGACGCACTGGGCCTCACGAAACCCTTCTCCAAAAGGTCCTGCAACTGAGACTTGAGCTCTCGCAGCTCAAGCGGTGCCATCCTGTATGGCGCGGTGGAGATGGGGCTGGTCCCTGGTACTAGTGAGATCTCAAACTCGATCTCACGCTCGGGCGGTAGTCCTGGTAACTCGTCTGGAAACACGTCGGGGTACTCTCTGACCACCGGGATGCTCTGGAAGTCTGCCACGGGGTTGTGCTCTGCCACCACACAAGCTAAGAAGCCCTCGCACCCCTGGCTCAAAAGTCTCGCCGCCCGAAGTGCCGAAACGCACCTGAAACCTCCGTCCACTGGCTGCCCGTGAAACTCGAAGGAAGGCAACTCCGGAATGGAGAAGACAATCTTCCTCTCAAAGCAGTCTACCAAGGCGTGGTAAGCGGACAGCCAATCCATCCCCAGGATCACCCCAAAGTCCTCCATCTGTATCATAATCAGGTCAGCTGGCAGGCTGTGTCCCCCGATGCTGACCCCGCAACCCGTGTACACCTCCTCAGCTACAAACAGCTGACCACTCGGACCTCTGATTACGAACGGGTTCTCTAACAATGTATAATCCTGGTCCAAACTAACTGCGAAACTGTCTGCGACAAACGAGTGCGTAGCGCCGGAATCGAAAAGCGTGTAAACGAGTCTGCCAGAAACTGAAACCATACCTGCTACCACGGATCCCGAAGCTCTGGCGTCCCTGTGTGTTAGGGCGTTGATACGCCCCTCAGCTCTAGGTGCGGACGAAGCAGCCACACTCTGCGTCGGACGGGTAGGTGCTGGCCGGTACCCTCCTCGCGACTGCGGTCCTCCTCCTCGCGCCAGGAAACCGCGGCCTCCTGCGCGCCCTCCAGTGCTCTGCGCGGGAAGTATCTGCTGACCTCCTGCCCTAGATGGGCAGTCCCTCCTGACGTGGCCTGGCTGGCCACACTGGTAGCAGAGGGGAACCCGACTCCCGCCCTCAGTGAGTCCCTGCTGTCGGCTAGGCGGGGGTCCGGTGCTGGCGACTGGCCCCTGTCGAGGGCCCCCAAAGGCCACTGATGGCCCTGCACAACGTGACGGCTCTCCTGCGGACGCCACGTGTCTCCGCTCTCGCCGGCCTTGTGAGAAGTCTGGCTGAAAGGGCCTCTTCCGCCCGCCGTCGGTCTCTCGCGCGGACGGGTTGGTCTCCTCGTAAGTCATGGCTGCCTCTACCACCCTCGAAAACGTCGGCAGCTTCAGGGGTTTGACATACCCCCTGATCGCAGGCCGGAGCCCCTCGGTGAACCTCCAAAGGCGCTCCTCCTCAGTGGCTACCGCTGTCGCTGCAAAGCGGGACAGCTCCAAGAAACGCGTGCGGTACGCGCTCACGGTCATCGTCCCTTGGCGGAGAGTGTGGAACTCCCGCCTCCTCTGGTCCTGCCACGTCTGGGGAAAGTACTGCTCGCAGAAGAGGGTGACGAACTGGTCCCACGTCGGCTCGTCCCTCTCCTGTCCCCGGACCGCCCTCCACCACCGGTGTGCCGCACTCTCCAGCTGGTACGTGGCAAAGGCCACGCGGCACTCCACCGGGGGGCGAAGGGTGTCGAAGATCTTCTCCAGCTGCTCAAGCCAGTCCTCTGCCTCGGTCGGGTCCTCATCCCCCTTGAAGGAGGGGGGCTTCAGCTTCCGGAACTGTCCGAAAAGCTCGAAGTGGTGCTGTAGGGGAGGTGCTGGTGCACCTCCAGGCGAAGGTGCCTCGTGTACAGAAGTGTCGGAGGAAGGTGGGGGCGGCAGGGGCCCATCCCCTCCCTCGTGTCCGGCGCCGCGTCCGTCGCGTGGTCCCACAGAGGACTCCCCCTCTGCAACCCCAGGAGGAGGTGCTCGGGGCGGTGGGTGGAGCTCCTCTCGTACAATATCCCGTATCAGTCTGGCGAGGTCCTGGGCCTGGATGCCAGGGAGTGGTGGCTGGTCCACCGAGACGTCAACGACAGCACGTCCACCTCGCCGACCTCGCCCTCGGCCGCGCCCGCGGCCAGTCTCGCCAGTCCCACGACGAGGCATCTCCTGCAAGGAGACGCGAAACAAAACGGAAACGTCAAAACAGACGGTACCTAACAACACTTCTAAGAGCTCATGTCAAGAGATATGTTGTGGTGGCTACTCTAGCTATAAACATGTGAATTGGTTATTTTCCAGTCAGTTGATTCACTTCTCGGGACGACCTTGCTCTGATACCATCTTGTAACGACCCGGTTCCCGAGTCCCTACGAGACACGAGAACCGGACCGACTCGACTAATCCCAAGACCCAGTCGTCCAACGAGGAAGTAACCAAAAGACAGTAAAATAAACCACATTCAGCATGAATATAACTAACAGTAAGAAAGTACAGCAGTAAGGAAAGAAACTACTACAGTAGGTACCACCACAACAGTAAAGCAACATTTATCATATAACAAAAACTGCAGGTAAAGAAGGTACAGCGGAAACAAAACTACTCACTAGAACAGAAACAAAAAGAAGGTACAAAGCTGTGGTAACTCTACTGGACCCTACTCGGCCCAGCGTCCTCTGCAGCCGTCGAGTCTGGCTGCTCAACACCTGGTCCTGAAAAAGGTAACGAGTGTAACACGTCAGCAAAACGCTGAGTAGAGTGGCAAACTAACTAAAGGCAACAGTAGAGTGTACAGTAGCTGTTATGTTCTATTACTTCCTTTATTTACATCTTTCAATTTTTCTCACTATTTCATTTACTTCTCAGATCCTTTACTTGATCTCGAATGTCCTCGTGGGACGATCTTGATTGCAGTCTTTTCCAACAGTAGAAGTAGCACGTGGTGCTCTCCTGGCCGGGAGAGTCCCCCGTGGTGATCCTACCCTCAGTCAACCACCCCAAGGTCACTGACAGACGTAACGGTGACTACGGCACGCGCGATAAACGCACAGGTAGCTAGCCCGTACTGGCACGCGGTCAGTCGTTTCCGTTAACGGGTGCGCCCAAAGCACAGCACGGAACCAGGGCAGAGCCCTCTCAGTAACAGGGGTCCAACCCCTCCACAGTAACCAAACCGGGGCCTTGCCCCTCCACAGTCCGCGCACCCTCGCCTGACTACCCTGGTTTGCCCTAGTGGGCCTAACAAGTCGGTGAAGGAGGCTAGCAGAACCCCGGGGCCCGTGGGGTAGCTAGTACTCTCCTAACACTACTAGCTCTCCTCGGTACTACGTACACGAGGGCCAACAAGTCGGTACAGAGCGGCCAATCCTAACCCCGGGTCCCTGGGGCGGCTGGCCCCACTCTACACTAAAACAGGTACAGGTACTTCCCTTGGTACTGCGTACCCAAGAGACAGTACAAACTACATCTCAGTTCCATTCCTTTTCTTTCCAGGAGTTCCACTCCTAATTCCCCGTAGGGTTCCAGCTCTTTATCTCAGAACATCATATGTTTCACTTTCCAGATCCTCGTGCTCACATTCCATGATCTCAACATGATTCTTTATGCATAACAGGCAGCTGTTAATTAAATTTACAGGCAGCTTTATATATTCCTTTCCATTTTTTCAAGACTGCAGTAATGTACATTCCACTAGTTTTTCCATCCTAGGATTCATGCCATATCCTAGGATCTATCATACAATCTAGTTTTCCGGCCCTAGGATTCATGCAACACCTAGGAGCTATCATTCCATATATCTCTCATTCCTAGGATTCATGCAATGCCCTAGGTTCTAGTTATGGTTCCATACTTTAACAGATTTTATTAATACTTAAAACCACTCCACCAGGTACAACGGGAGTAATGGGGGCGTGATCGGGAATCCCGCGCGCCTCCGCGACTCTCAAGACTGCAACTGAACGGGATCCTGTCACAAGGATCAAACACAAGGAGTGTCTCAAAACAGTGTATAGCTACTGTAGGCGGGTAGAGGAATAAATTCTGAAACGAACGCAACTCGAATCGCGGAAAACGGAGCCCAAACGGGCCCTAAACGGGTCGAGAAAGACAATACTGTGCAAAATCAGACGTCTGGAACTCCTTCCAGACGTCTTAAACGGTGGATCAGAGAATTACCTGTTCGGCTTGGTTCCCCGGACGTCCAGAAGTCTGTGGGGACGTCTCTCCTAGATCCCAGACGTCCGATGGTCACTCCGGACGTCTGGAGGTCACTCCCGCCGTCTGGTACAACTTCCAGACGTCTGATTCGCAAAGGATGACGAATCTGCGCACAGCCAACCCCCCTCCCTCAGTACGGTCAGTCGATAAAAGAAGGAGAAAGCGGAACTCACCTTTCAGACGTCTGTATGATCTCACAGACGTCGACCTTGCCGTCTGGATATCAGTCCAGACGTCTGATTCTGGAAATTTTTCCAGAATCAGAACCTTGCTCGGCCTCCGCTCGCGACGCCGCCCGCGTCGCACCTCGCGCGTCCGCTGCTCCGCCCGCAGCAGGTCCCTTTCCGCGACGCTCTGCGCCCCCTGCGCCCTCCGCTGGCCGGCCAAGCCGCTCCCGGCGAGCTCGCCCTCACGGCAGAGCCCCGCCCTCGCACGCCGCAGCTCCTCCGCGCCTACTGCGGCTGCCGCTGCCGCTGCGCCCTCGCGTCCGCTCGCTCTCGCGCACAGGCAGGAGAGAAGGAGGAAGATGGTGGAGACGGGAGGGGAGGCGCGCCCCCCCTTTTAACGCCGCGCGGAGAGGAGAGAGAGACGGTCGCAGTCGCCTGCAGCCGCAGAGGAAGATGCAGGATCGCAGGTCTGCGCGCACAGGCGCGCAGACGAATATCCCGTGCGAGCATAACTGTTCGCCAGACGTCTGTAAACTATCCCGGACGTCTGGTCAGACGTCTGGGCCACCTCCCAGACGTCTTAAAAGACGTCTGGGCCACCTCCCAGACGTCTTAAAAGACGTCTGGGGCACGCGCTCGTTACAATTACTGTACTTGTGTGATTTGTTGAATGTTACTTGGTTATTTCTTGTTGAACGACTAGATCTTGGGATAAACCAAAGCGAGCCAGTCCCAGATTCTATCAAGATTTGGGACCGGGTCGTGACAGATTCCCATGAGGAAGTTGATAGTTTTCTCAGTGTTATTGTTCGAGAGCGCTTGATCGAGCTTTTAGAAGAGTCGTGTTGTAGTACAGTCGAAAAAGCGTTAAAAACTGTTGGTGCTAGAGCACCACGATCGTTTATATTGATGATAACAAAACACGTGTCTTTTAACATTTGCATTTGAGTTCTAGTTTTCAGGTCAAATTGCAAATGGAGATAGGTGTTTAGACAGAGTTCTAGCTCGCATCCATGGTGGATTGGAGGAGTTGAACAGAGGAGGAGGTGCCTCGATGGCTATAATGCCGAGTTCTTTGTCAGCTGTTGGGAGATTATTAAAGCCGATGTTGTGAGAGCCATTGTGCATTTCTTTACTACCAAAAATGCTCCTAGAGCCTTTAATACCACGTTCATCTCCCTTATCCCTAAGAAATCGAGTGTCATAGACCTTTCTGACTTTAGACACATCAGCCTTTGCAATGTGCTTTATAAAATAGCTTTAGCTATCCTTGCTAAACGCCTTGCGTTGGTGATTCCTAAGATCGTTTCCCCTAAACAGGCGGGTTTTATCCAGGGTTGGTCTATATTTGATCATATTTGTACCACTTTTGAACTCTCTTAATGTTTAGATCATAAAGTCTACGGCACTAATGTTATATTTCAGTTGGACCTTCAAATGGCTTACAACAGAGTCGAATGGGAGGTTCTTTACTCTATCCTGGGTCATCTTGGTCTCTCCAGCCAAGCTGTTGACCTTATTAAAGGCTTTGTCCAACATGAAGGCTCTGCTATTTTGATTGGTGGAAGTTCTTCTTCCTTCTTTAAGGTTAGTCGTGGATTGAGGCAGAGTGACCCCATTTCTCCCTTCCTTTTTGATATTTTTATGGAGCATTTCATTTGGGGTATTAAAGAGATGGCCTTTCAAGGTCGGATCACCCCGTTCTCTATCAAACATAGTATACCTTCTCCCATGGCTCTTCTCTATGCTGATGACACTATTATTTTACTCAATGGGAACCTTCGCTCTGTTACAAACTTGGCAAACTTAATTAAGTCCTTTGAACCTAAACCTAACCTTTGGTCAAAAGGTCAACTTCCTGAAAAGTTTTTGCTTTGCGGGTAAGCACTTCCCTATTGGAAGGCTCTCCTGTATCCTTCAGATTACGGGATTCAAGTTGGTGCTTTCTCATTTACTTACCTTGGATGTCACATCTTCACGGGTAGAGCCAAGATCTCTTATTTCCACTCCATTTTGGACAAAATCTGATCCAAGCTCTCGGGATGGAAGGCCAAAATGCTTTCAACCTCTACTAGACTTTTACTTATTAAACATGTTCTGACATCTATACCCATACATGTGCTTTCTGTTATCGATGTCCCAAAGGCTATCATTTGGAAATTGGAATCTCAACTCTATTGATGAGGAACACCATCATCATTGGATCTCTTGGAAAAGGATTGCTACAGCTCAAACCTATGGAGGCTTAGTCGAAATGGATCTTTCCCTAGTCATTGAAGCTTTTCATATGAAACGCATTTGGAACATTATTTTTGATGATTTTCCTTATTCCAACTTAATGCACAGACTTTATGGTCATAGCCATTTCCTTTCTAATGATCTCCCTTAATGAATCAAATCCCTTAGAGCTGCTTACCTAGAGATGAAACCCCTAATGGGGTGGGAGATTTATGAAGAGAAGGTTGATTTCTTGGTTGAACTTTGGGTTGGGAACTCTCCCTTGAAAAATTTCCGGGCTGATGATGTTACTCCTCCTATCATTCTTGTCCGCAATGCCATTGTGGACCCATCTTTGGGACATTATATGATATTCATCCCTCAAAATATTCATGACAAGATCTCCCAAGTTGATCTTTCAGACAAGGGAGACAAATCCATTTGGACTCCTCCCAACTTTGGTAATTTCACTATCGGCTCTGCCTATTCGATCAGCTTCCGCCCTAATGATGAAGACCCTATTCTCAAAGCCCTGTGGAAACTTCAGTTACCTTTGAGGATAACCCTCCATGTTTGGAGGATCATTCTTTGCAAGCTCCCCACGGACGATTTTATTATAAAATTGGGCATCAACATGCTTTCCAAGTGCTTCTATTGCCCTCAATCCCCCAACATAGAATTTTTTACTCATTTATTTACTCAGAGTCGTCTTGTTCAATTAGTTGCTATCTGGACCTTTGAGAAAAATTTTATTACACCCATCAATCCGAAATATTTTCATTCGATTATTAACATTGCTAGATGATCAAACACTATTACAGGATTAAAGGTCTTATCTATTTTATCTAGTTTAATGTTTGGTGGGTCAGAAACAAGGTTAAAAATTAAAACTATAACTTCTTCTGCGTTCCTCAATTCTTGGATCATAACTGGAGGAACTTTGATATGGCTAAATGATGTTATGCTACTCAACCCAAAAACTTTGCGTTGTCTTGGGTCTGCCCGACTAATGGATTTAAAGCTAATATTGTTGCTATACACAAGTCTGGTTAATCTCTTCTGGGATGGGTCATTAGGGATGATACTTGGAATTTAGTTATGGCTGTTGCTACCAAAGTTCCTGCCTGTCAAACAGAGATTGGTTTGTTGATTGCTATCCGACACCTTCTTGGAGAATGGAATGGGTGACTTGGTCACCTTCATATTAAGGTTGATTCTACATTGCTATACTTTTGCCGGAATGGCAAACTCCCTATGGCGTGGAGAGCTAGACCTTTTTACTTTGAGGCTCGTCAACTTAGTGAAAGGATCTTGATACTTAGTTTCGTCCATCCTATGGTCAACATTCTTGCTGGTTCGATGGCACTCCTTGCCATTGACAGATGGAAGCTCTTCAGATCTGCAGAACATACTACCCCACACATCCGTGGCATTATCAGGCTAGAGAAGATTCACTTTCCTCATTTAATCCGATCATAATGGCCCGTGCTTTGGCTGCCTTTTGTTTAGATTCAAGTCTTTCTTCTCTTGCTCAAGCTTGGTGTTGTTTTTATTTTTTTATGTTATACTAAGTCACGAGTCGTGACTCTTTTCCTTTCCTTGTATTTGGTAGATTTTGATGTAGTTTCCTTACCTTTTTATCTATTTTTAGAGAGTAGAAAATAAATAAAATTTACTCCTACTTTCTCCATATATATATATATATATATAAAACACGAGAAGATGCCGACTTCCTTATCATCTAATTTTGGATATCAAAATGCTCACTTAGTATGATGCACACTTTCGTATTTGTTTCGAAATATTGTTCTCGGATGTTTTTATCTTTTTTATTTTATTTTATTTTTTATTTTGTTCTCAGTTTGACTTTCTTTAAAAAGTTATTTTCCCAAGCCATGTTAAATTTGAATATATAAACTATAGTTTCGATAAGCTCATTAACGACGCACATTGTTCCTTAGGCATGTAATCTGTCTGTATGATAGGAGAAGACGCTGACTTCTTGATCATTTAATTGTGGTGATCAAAATACTCATTTAGTGTGGTGTAGGTTTTTGTGTTTGATTTGGAATATTGTTCTATTACGTTTCTTTTTTTTTTATTTTATTTTATTTTTTATTTTGTTGTCCTCCTTTGAGGGGGCTAAAGTATTCCTCTGGTAGCATTCCAGTTGTCGTCGTCTTTGTTTTCACTTGTGATTGCGTTTTATTGTAATATTTTGTTTCCTTCAGCGAAAGTATCTACTTTAAAAAATATATATATATATATTCGCATGCCTTCCACTAGCGTGTAATGCATTTAACGATTCGTTTCCTCCGAGTACGTAACGCTCTGATTGCCTGAAATTATTGAGAATAAAAGAAAAAAAAAAAACAAAAAAAAAGGAAAAAACTATCATGCACTTGTGGTTTACTTTCATCAATTTCTAGAGGATTGTTGCCATCTCTAAGTCAGGACTGTCACTTGAGACACAAGCAGTCACATGTATAGGTTGCACGAGAGCGACACCCTAATGTACATGTGTACGGAAATCATCGCCAAGCAAGTGTGAGTATCAACTAATAGATTCTTTCACAAAAGTATAGACGCAACGTTTAGACTTTTTTTTTTGTTGATATTCCAAAAAGAATAACCGGTGGTAAATGTACATCTAAATTCATGCACAGATTCTACGTGTGTAGATGCTTTCGATGTCATTTTTGACTGCGAATCCCTCCTCTTCGATAGGGGAGTCGACATCAAATTTTTCGTTAAAAACTACCTTCCGTTGCTTCTTTCTCTTCCAAAATTTGTGAGGCACGTCTGTATAATACATGAAGATCCGCGGACATGTCACTGTTACAGTCAGTGACATGAAACAGCACAGCATTTCAGGTTTGCAGAAGTTACTGTTTACTGAATTTCTCATATTATAGACAAATATTCATTATATGGTGGACGATGGAGGTGTTTGTTGTGCATAACGTTTTTGGTTCGAAGGCTCTTACTTCTGATTCACTCTTCATTGTCATAAGGCAGTTAAATGCAAATTTCATTGGCTATGAATTTGCAAGAGAGAGACTTGATGAATTTGCAAATTTTCATCAGTTTAAAATTTATGTAATGCCCTTTAAATTTACTAATATGTTACTATTTTCAGAAAGGATGTGCATTACAATGCATAGGCCTCCGCTTACCAAAAAAGCTTGCGCCAAAAAAACACGTCTCACTCACCAAAGAATGTTCACACAAAAGAAGTAACCAAGGTCGTACGTGGGATTTACCACCACTTACAAGAAAAAGAAAAAGGTAAATCATCACATCACATGCGAAACAAATAAAAAACACGAAGTTTGAAAATCAAAACATATACATTGAAAATTAGAATATGTAAATATATTAATTAAATATCAAAATTTATTAATATATTTTATTTTCTACCAATATATTTTGATCTTTACATATAGGTAAAAAATTAAAATATATCAACAAAAAATAAAAATACATCAACGTATTTTACCTTTTAATTGATGAAAAATATCTTTCCACCTAGAGAGGGAATTTTCACCTATGAAAAGTTTTTTTTACTTGAAAAATAATTTTTTTATATGAAAAGTAAATTTTTTTTCATTAATAAAAAAATCAAAATTCATCATTTGAAACCATTGGTTGAGACCACCAATGTGAGTAAGGACCTACACATTGAAACATATGTTATAAGGTACTATTCTTTACTTTTTAACTTTCAGAAAAAACACCACTACACCACAACAGGTACTACTTAACGTAAAGTACTTATTACAAAATCGCCATCATCATTTTTATATATTTGTAGGTGCTATTATAAAATTTACCATCTTTACAAAAATGTGACTTAGATTTAATGCTAAAAAAATGTATTTGCTAAAATCTAGGTAATGCACTTTATATTTTTCATTATTTCTATATTTTTAAAGACATTCATGTGTTACTATTTACCAAACAAAGAAACTGGCACTTTAACATAAATGATGTAAAATAAATTTTACAAAAGCACCACTTATATTAAGTTCTATCAAGATAATTTACTAATATGTTTCTGTTTTTCAAAAAAAGCACCATCCAATTTAGGTACCCTTCTACACAGATGGTTAAAGTTCTCGTAACAAAATTACCTCACAAATTATATATATATATATATATATATATATATATATATATATATACACACGAGATGTTTGATATAAAAATCCAAACAAATTTCCTTCAAAAAAAAAAAATCCAAACGAGCAAATGAAAATCCATTGCATTCAATTAAAAGTTTATTTAAATAATAATTTTTCACTTTTCTTATTTTAACTTTTACATCTATTATCAACTACATATAGTAAGGTAACTATGGATTTTTTAAAGGACATTTTTGGAGAGAAATAAATTTTTCTTGCTTTGATGCTTTAGATTTTTTCTAATGATGTCTTTAGAAGCAATATTTCGATTGTTAAGTTCTCTCATTTATTTTAACATGTCATCTAATTTTTGATAAACATATAATGTTTGGTTCTCCTTTTGCATTATGTGGCAATCCATATCAAAATATTTTGATTATAATATTTTAAAAAAAAATTTATTAGTATTACTAAATATCACTTTCTCTTTTTTCTACAAATTTTATAGGATCTTTACTTTTTATTCTATTAGTATAAATATGTGCTACATGACATAATCACATATTTGTGCAAAGCACATGGCTAAAATGCTAATTTAATCTTAAATTGGGACCACACGTTGCATGGGATCTTCCTCCCCCAAAATGTTAAGGCAAGAAAACTAATTTAAAAGTGAACCAACAAGACCAACTAGAGCTCGGGGTAGGTTGAAAGTTGATTCAAACTCGAATCTTAAGAATTAGGGCATCATTACATACTTTTACAAGTTATTTTTGATGGAGACGAAAGCTTTCTCTTCCCAAAGTGACTGAAAGAGATCTAAAATATTTTTCAAACCTCAAATATTTGGTTCTGTTTGATGAAGAAAATAAATTTGTGTAATAAGTTGAAAAAAATGAAATAAATTAGTTAATCTATTTTAATATTTTTACAGATTAATATGTAAAGCAAAGAAAAAATCTACAGAAGGAGGTGGAGTCACACCTCTCCTTAACCGACAAAAGGGCCCACCTCTCTTCAAGTGAGCAGATGGCTTGCGTCACCAAGTTATGTGAACTTGCCTTGCTCTTCCTAACAAGTGGATCACCCCCGGCTATAAATGAGGTGTGGTGCCCTCTAACTCAATTTGATGGATTGTCCATCTAAACTAGAATCGATGTGACAGGTTTGACATTGAAAAGTGATTTAACGATGATGTCACGATCTCCCCTTATCAAAAAAGAATTAACAAAACATGCAAGTTGTGAGTAGAGTAACATATACTGAAAAGATTGCTACGAAGGATCATGATCGATAATTACGATATTTAAATTAATTAACAAAAATTCTAAATATATTCATGTAACCTCTTAGTAAATGGGTGATTTGAGAGGATGAAAGGGCATGTAAAAAAAAAAAAGTAAAGATTGTACTTCTAATCTAATCTAACGTGAAAAACCAAAGTATGATTTTTTTGAATTTTACCAGACACTTAAAAAATAAATGTAAAAATTCAAAAACTAAGATTAAAATTCAGAGATTAACTATGTTAACATGCCACGAAAACTAAAGGAAAATAATATAAAATAGAGAAAGGAATAGTATAAAAAATAAACTACTTAATTAATAAAAAAATATGCACTTAAATCACATACGTATCCTCAATGGTACAGAGAAGTTCTCTAAAAATATATATACATATGTCAAAATATATAAAAATATATCATGTAACGTGTTTTAAAATATATTGATAAGATATATCGATTTGTATCGATGTAAATTAATTTTTGATGATTTTATATTAATATAAAATAAATATAAAGTAATTTTATATTGATATAAAGTAATTTTTTATATTGATGTAAAATAATTATAGAGTGATTTACATAAATGTAAATTAATTTATGATAATTTTATATTAATATAAAATAATTTAAGATAATTTTATATCAATAAAAAAATAATTTTAAATAATTTTACATCAATATAGAATAATTAATCGTAACTTTACATCGATATATCATGTCAACTCGTTAAGGAACATACCCAACTTTCACATTCAGATACGCACGTCCTATACATGTATGCTGACGTTACCCGGAGTAATTAACGTAGGCAAATTAAGGCCATATATAAAAATCTTCGTGGACCTAACATCTTCTCGTCTGAACTGAGCTTCATCTTTCAAACACTACGATATGCATTGAATGAGGAAACAGGAAAGAACGAATTTTGGACCCTAACAATCCCCGCAATGTTTAAAAAATCTTCGCGTGGAACTCGACGGAATCAGATGTTTGGATTTAACGAACTGGCTTACGTTGGGGTGGGGTGCGGGGAAGGGGCCGGGTGTTGTCTCGTGGTGTAGGGTGGTGAGGCTTACACTGTCGGACCTGACCGCTTATTATTGAGATCATCGTGCATAACTTAGGGTCAAAATACTAATTTGAACTACCGATTTGTTGTACATCTCAAGATTATTTGTAAAGAAGTTCTAATATTCTAAGGATTCCTTTATGTCGCCGGTTATCACATATTTTTGTAGAATATTTCATGTTTATATAAGAAAACAATTGAATACGTGTTTTTATTGTAAATTCAGATATGAATGAGGAAAGAATAATTCCATCTCTTAGTAGTTTGCAACCCTCTCCTCACATCTTGCACTCTTGTCATACTTATCCTCCTCTTCCTCCCTTGCCTTCAAAAAGAGACAAAATTAACTAATCAACGTAACGATCAATTTTACAACTTATCCCTCGTTTCTTCTCTCTTTTTCAATTAAACATTCCAACTAATTTTTACCTTATCCACTGTTCAAGTAAACGTCTTTTAAAAATTATCTCAAATTACACATAAATATCAATATAAAATATTTCTTATTTACAAATTTTTATGATGTAAAATACATCTTCGAACCTAAACTAATCCGAGGCTGACATGTACTTCTCTCTCGGAAGGTAACCGGCCCCGGAAAGGAATCAACCTTCGGAATAATGTTTCGACAAAACCCGAAAGGAGCATTTCTCATGGACAAATATGGGGGTGTGCTCCTCTCTTGGGCAAAGGTGAGACGCGCTACTTGTATTAAGATTTAAATTTAACAAGAAGTCAGAATTAATGTAGAAACAAGTGATGAAAGAATAACCTCGGTAACGTTTGCAAAATTTTCACGCACACACACACACACATATATGCGCATGCATAATGTCGAAAAATATCTAGAGGGTAATGTACTCATAAATATCATAATGTGCATCAATCCCTCAATCACTCCCTACATGGTTGATCAAGTCCCTTAGCAAAAAGGGGATCTGCATCAACAACAATCACAAGTAATCACACAGAGAAAAAATACAAGAGTTTGGTAATTTAGTTCCACCGAAAAGAGATGTACATCTTGGGAGAGGACGATTAATGTAAACACATTTACATTACTTAAGATGTCTATTTATGCATGTTCTTAAGCATAGGATTGCATTTCATGATATAAATATTACATTACATGCATCATCTTGCATTTAGAATACTTTGAATAAAATGGAGGTTAATTGTCTCCTTTTATGTGCTTGGACAAGACAAATATTTTATCAGGGTCTCGGATCAAAGATCCAACCGTATGGATGTGATCAGGGCAACGATTGGAGTTCAACGACTCCAAGATCGCCCTAATCAGGCATCCGTAGCATTAGATAGTGACCCGGGAATCCTAAAAGATCAAGGGCCAGGATGGTATAAATCCCCACTTCAGATGATAAATCCGACCGCGCGAATGAATTAGGATCGACGATCGCAGCCCAACGACACAAAAATCAAGTCAATCCGACATCCGTGGCACCATCTACAACTTCCAGAAGATGGACGGCCAAGATAGCGCCACGTGGTGCCATCTCAGCCGCCCAAGCAGCCACTTCATCTTGTGAAGGCCCCGCGCTCGATCACTCAATGGCTGCGGGCGCTCGCATTTAAAAACGCCCGCTCGACCATCCACGCCCCATAGTGTAGCGGTCGAGCGCGCTATCGCTAGCGCGGGACGCGAGTTCGAGCCGTGGCGAGGAGCGGCGGGCGCGAGCGATTGGGCGCGGGTGGAGCGTCGGATGGAGATCAGACGGCCGCGCGCACCCGATAGCGTCGACGCGCGATTGGACGCGCAATCAGACGCGCGGGGGGCGCGCAACGCAGCGGGCACGGACGCAATCTAAGCCGTCCGATCTCGCGATCGGACGGCTAAAAAGCACTGGACGTGCGCAGGCGTTGAGGAGCGGGTAGCCGAGGAGGCGCGCGTGGGTGCGGAGGCGACGCCCACATCGGGGCTTTAGTGATGGATTTATCCGTCACTAAAGACCCCTCTTTTATTATTTTGAAGTTATAATGTCCATTTTGCCCCCACTCCTTGCAACTATAAAAGGAGACCCCCTCCATACGAAATTCTCATCCCTTCTTTCTCCTCTCTACCCCTCCAAAGCTCAAAAGAAGCTTGTCCCACACTCGGGATGCTTCTTGTGAGATAAAGTCCAATTTTCGTTCTCCTTCGAAAGTGGATCCCACGACGACGACGGCGTGCTGCTCCGTTCCTGTTCTTCTGCTTCGTCCTCCTTCGTCCTGCTTCGTTCTCCTTCGTCCAGGCGTCGTCCCATCCGGCTCGTCCTCCAAGCAATCGTCGAGGAAGATAACTTCTCTCTCCCATTCTTATTTACAGATTTTCTAGTGTAGAATTTTTCTGCTTTATAGTGTAATTGATTTTCCGCTTTCTTGTGTAACTTTTATAAACAGTTGAAATATTGAATGAATGTTCTCTTTCTCTCTCTTTCTTTTAGTCTGATAGCTCCATTGTAATTATATCGCCTTGCTTAACAAAAATCTTAAAAAAAATATAATTGCGAATATAGATCAACGTAGCCCCCCTGTGTTCGACCCGGAATTCTTCTCGGTATAAATTTTAGTTGTTGAACACGAATTCTTCGCTTTCGAACTACAACGACAGGTTTTTCCAAAACCAAACACGTAAGCGTAGCGATTCGCAAAACACGTTCAACATTTTGGCGCCGTTGCCGGGGAGGCAACGATTTCCGATCTTTTCTTCCCATTTCTTGCACTTTATTTGTTTTCTAACTAGCTTTCTCTTGTATCTATTATTTTGCAGAGACCTCCATCAAGGAATCAATAAGCGGTAGACTGGAGTAAAGTGCAGTTGAAGACAACTGTAAGTGCTCCCCCATTCTTTCCCCCTCCATAGATTTCATTCGCCACATTAAATCCAAATCCCAATTAACCTAGGTGTTTGCATAAATCCTAGGAATAGTTTGGTTATTTGGATTTTCACTCACATTCATTCCACCCTCATCCATAAAAAAAAAAAATAACAAAAAGATAATCTTGTGGGGTAATTTTCAACAAACACACAACACACACCCACATTCAAGGCACTTGATCAACTTGATTTGTTTTCTACTCAACCGGGTTCTGATCTGTGGAACCGGTACACACAAAGCAACACATAACAGAGTAGAAATCATTCTAGGATAATCATCTTTGAGTGCCTAACTTAGTGGTGCATTTGTGGCCAGTTGTTTGAGTTGTTTGGGCCTCACCACTTTATTTAAAATCAACTCATCAAGTAACTGCCTATTAGGTTCAACTTTTAGGGATTTACCAGCACTCCACATTCTTTTTAAACTTTAGAGGAAAACATCTTCACCTGTGCTTACAAAACCTGGTGTGCCAACGAAACCTGTTTGAAAACACCTAAAGTTGAATCCTAAAAGCTACTAAGCAAGATTTGAACCTTAAAATTCACCACATCAAAAATAATCTTGCTTGAAAACCACTGGTTGTGCACACACACACAAATCAATCAATCATTAAGGGCACAACCCATTTAAAGGGCCCATCACATTCTAAAGCACATTCAAACCTAGCCCTAAATAAAACAGAGTAGACGTTGGCCTTAAGGATTGGACTCGCTCTTCAGAACCCAGAACGAGATTATTTTCAATTAGTCTATTTTTAATGTTCAATCTGATGTCTAACTAGGGGAGCAGAGTCAAACGATCGCGGCTAGGGGGTACACTAGGAACCGGAGGCGCAAGCCGAAGGAAGAACCTTCTCCCCAGTCCCTCCTTCTAACTGGTTAGATTGAACAGACAAAAGTAGATCAAATCGTTTCTTTATCTAAAGACGAGTTTTGAGAGTCTGTAGGTCTGTAGGCTAACCCATTTAAGGACAGGTTTGATTGTTTGTATTGCAGGGCGCCTTTCTTCCTCCCGTGTCTCATGAATCCTTCCACATATTTCACGCATTCCCGCTCTTTCCCTCCTGTTGTGAATTATCCTCAACATGACGATTATCCCAACTCGTATTGTAATCAACCATTAATCAGTTAGGATAATTCGGATTGGGGATACAATTCCGGACCCCCGTGTTTAGGGTCTAACCCTGAACACTTTGATTCTGATCTCTATCCTTCTCAGAGCTACATTGATTATAGATCGTCTTCCTTTCATGCACAACCTAATACGATCTACAATCAAGAAGGATACACCGATCCTTACCCATCCTCTGATTTCACTGCCTTTAGGTCATCACCATCTTTTCAACAATCTGAAATGACCTATTATCAGGAAGGGTATAACGAATCTCAATTCGTTAATTCCCCTGCATTAAGCCCAAACCTGCCCAACCCTGAACCAACTCATTTGGTTCAGGTTAACCAGGTTCAAGATAAGGTTCTGGCTAACTTGAGGAATATCATACAATCTTTAGAAGTTCAGCCAATACCTTGCATTGAGAGATTGGAGCCCCTGATTGAAATGATTGATGATTTAAACAAGTCTTTGTTGGATTGGCTCCAGGATGTTGAGGATAAGAACCTGGGTGAGTTTCTACTTGGGAAATTAGCGAAATTGAGGATGAGATTCGTGGTTGCTTTGATTAAATCTTGAAATAATTCCCAAGATGAACCCTCTTCAGGAAAGCCAATAACAGAACCCGCTCAGGCACTTGTTGGGGGGACACGTGTTACGAGGCTGACCAAATTGAATTAAAGCAATCAATTAAGGATGATCTGATTTCTTCACCTGAGATCCCTGAGCCGGGTTACGAGGAAACGTATGTCTCTGGGGAACACAAAGTGACAACTGATTTTGAGTCATACATTGATACGGATCCTAATGGTAAAGATTTAAGTTGCGAAGTCTCACGCGAGTTTTCTGAAAATGATTTCTGTGAGACGATTGGGCCTGAGGAGTCTGATAGATCATTTGATAGCCCAATAATTGAGGAAACTGATCTTATTAGGGCACACATTACGGATCCAAAATCACATTTTCTGGAGGAATCAATTCAATGCCCTGATTATCAGTTACACCCTGTTGAGCTTATTGATGATTCTAATTCTGAGATAATTAGACCCAAGTCAATTTTGATTCTACCACATCATTTAGACTTTGAGATTTCAGACGGGGTGATGAATATACAAGAGGTCCTGGAATTTGATATGCTGAATGAGGAGGATAGGAGCTAGGAAGTTTTGATTTGGGAAGTTAATTCTGGAGGAAATGGAAGATTGAGTCGAAGGGTTCATTTTAAGCTTAAACCATCAAATCAGAACCCTTACGACATTTGTTTCGAGGATCTTCAACTCAAGCACACATTCAACGATTATCCTTTTGAGCTTCAATTCTCTGTAACCCGACTTTTTGGTCTTGGGTTGCATCCTCATAAATCGCAGGCCCAGCCCCGCTTGCATTCTGATTTTAGGTTTTGGGTAATTTTTATCCAGAACCTAAGATATTCTCGATTATAGGGTGTGGGTCTGCACCACAATCTGGTCCACATCTGTGGACCTCTGTTGACAGGTCGGAGGATTCTTCTATTTATTTTAATTCTGACATGCACTTGTGAATTCTTTATTTCTTTTCTTTGCATAGTGTGCCTAGCTGAAGGCACTAAACTCAGCACATATACAGTTCTTTTTAATTTTTCATCTCAGAGCGGACCTGACATTAATGCAATTTAGGTGCTTTCTATGCTTTTCCACTCTGTTTTATGTCTTTTTAATACAATGAGGACATTGCATTAGATAGGCATGGGGGGTGGATATTTATCTCTGAATACATTCATCAGTTCCGTAGATTTATTTTATTTTGATTAAAAAAAATCGAAATTAGGAAAGAAAATTTGGGTTTAAGAAAATTTTCAATCTTAGGAAAAATTACATTAAGATCTGAACACAAAGACCCCTCAGGTTTTTTGACTTAATTAGCCTGTGTATCCACTAAAATGTGGATTTGTTTTTGAGTCATCGCCATCTTAATTCTTTCGTAATTGGAATAAATAAGTTTGGGTGATAAGTACACGACTTATCAACCCGCCCTCTGATTTAAGGGAATTTTAAGTCTTAAGCATCTACACACTTTCCTTGCACTGACTCGTTGTTCGACGATTTTAACGGAAATTGGGTAACTAATGAACCTTCTAGGGTGATATGGCTGGCAAGTTATCGTGGGTAACAGCCCATAGGTAAGTTGTCCAGAGCCTAGTCACTAGACCTTTCTTAGTTTGCTACCTTTAAGTAAATCTTAGACTAGGGAAGCCACCTACTTAAAAAAAAAAAGGAGAAAAGAACAAAAAGAAATAAGCCACACTTCGCCGCACGAGTATGGCTGGCAAGTTGTCGGTGGTAACAGCTCATCGACTGGTTGTCCAGAACCTAGCTCAGAAATGCACTAAAAATTCCCAAAACACTTAGGAAGAAGCGGAGAAGTAGAATAAATCGGGGAGATATACACTAGATTCACCCTTGTGTTGACCCCGTAAAAAAAAATAAAATAAAATAAAAGTAGGGAGAAAGCTACCGGTTGTAAAGATACACTTTTAGATAGAATTCTGGTTAGGTCACCTAGAGGCATAGAAATCCAAAGTCCGTTCTAACTGCCGGTCAACGAGTCTATCACAATCACAATAAGATGCTTAAAGCTTAAGGTTCTCATCAAATTTTGGGTGAGTTGAATGGTCGTAGAAAGCCACTCTTAAACCCAAAAATTTGAAAATTAAAAAAAAAAAATTAGAAAAGAGAAAAAGAGAAAAAGAAATTTTTCTTTTAATAAGGCGAGGGCTTGAAGCGGTCTGCATTTTGGCTGATACCCGGGCACTGTTGTGTCTTTGAAAGTTCAATTCCTAAGTAGACAATTTCTTAATGATTGAAAAAATAACTCAAGTCCAAATAATCTAACCTAATTCTTTTATAAATAACATATAGTTTTTGCTAGGGACTAGCAAAAGATAGGCATGGGGGTATGATGTAAACACATTTACATTACTTAAGATGTCTATTTATGCATGTTCTTAAGCAT
This sequence comes from Thalassia testudinum, assembly GCA_037157565.1. NCBI lineage: Eukaryota > Viridiplantae > Streptophyta > Magnoliopsida > Alismatales > Hydrocharitaceae > Thalassia > Thalassia testudinum. The sequence goes on along the minus strand of JAZHRO010000002.1, from coordinate 18,429,060 downwards.
AGGATTGCATTTCATGATATAAATATTGCATTACATGTATCATCTTGCATTTAGAATACTTTGAATAAAATGGAGGTTAATTGTCTCCTTTTATGTGCTTGGACAGGGCAAATATTTTATCAGGGTCTATGATCAAAGATCCAACCGTATGGATGTGATCAGGGCAACGATTGGAGTTCAACGACTCCAAGATCGCCCTAATCAGGCATCCGTAGCATTAGATAGTGACCCGGGAACCCTAGAAGATCAAGGGCCAGGATGGTGTAAATCCCCACTTCAGATGATAAATCCGACCGCACGGATGAATTCGGATCGACGATCGCAGCCCAACGACACAAAAATCAAGTCAATCCGACATCCGTGGCACCATCTACAACTTCCAGAAGATGGACGGCCAAGATAACGCCACGTGGCGCCATCTCAGCTGCCCAAGCGGCCGCTTCATCTTGTGAAGGCCCCGCGCCCGATCGCTCAATGGCTGCGAGCGCACGCATTTAAAAAAGCCCGCTCGACCATCCGCGTCCCATAGCGCAGCGGTCGAGCGCGCTATCGCTAGCGCGGGGTGCAGGTTCGAGCCGTGGCAAAGAGCGGCGGGCGCGAGCGATTGGGTGCAGGTGGAGCGTCGGATGGAGATCGGACAGCCGCGCGCGCCCGATAGCGTCGACACATGATTGGACGCGCAATCGAACGCGCAATCAGATGCGCGGGGGGTGCGCAACACAGCGGGCGCGGACGCGATCTAAGCTGTCCGACCTCGCGATCGGACGGCTGAAAAGCGCTGGACGTGCGCGGGCGTTGAGGAGCGGGCAGCCGAGGAGACGCGCGTGGGCGCGGAGGCGACGCCCACGTCGGGGCTTTAATGACGGATTTATCCGTCACTAAAGACCCCTCTTTTATTATTTTGAAGTTATAATGTCCATTTTATCCCCACTCCTTGCAACTATAAAAGGAGACCCCCTCCATACGAAATTCTCATCCCTTCTTTCTCCTCTCTACCCCTCCAAAGCTCAAAAGAAGCTTGTCCCACACCCGGGATGCTTCTTGTGAGATAAAGTCCAATTTTCGTTCTCCTTCGGAAGTGGATCCCGCGATGACGACGGCGTGCTGCTCCGTTCCCGTTCTTCTCCTTCGCCCTGCTTCGTTCTCCTTCGTCCAGGCGTTGTCCCGTCCGGCTCGTCCTCCAAGCAATCGTCGAGGAGGATAACTTCTCTCTCCCATTCTTATTTACAGCTTTTCTAGTGTAGAATTTTCTTGCTTTATAGTGTAATTGATTTTCCGCTTTCTAATGTAACTTTTATAAACAGTTGAAATATTGAATGAATGTTCTCTTTCTCTCTCTCTCTTTCTTTCTCTCTCTCTCTCTTTCTTTTAGTCTGATAGCCCCATTGTAATTATATCGCCTTGCTTAACAAAAATCCTAAAAGAAATATAATTGCGAATATAGATCAACGTAGCCTCCCTGTGTTCGACCCGGAATTCTTTTCGGTATAAATTTTATTTGTTGGACACGAATTCTTCACTTTCGAACTACAACGACAGGTTTTTCTAAAACCAAACACGTAAGCGTAGCAATTCGCAAAACACGTTCAACAACGATGCTCCCGAATTTTCACTAGGATTGTGGGTAGTACAATGTCTCTCATTTTTTTTCTCAGATTGTGTGAAGAGAGCTCTCAAGAGCTTCTCTTTCTTTTTTATAATACAAAAAATATCTAACAACATTTAATCCTCATAACGGACCTCGGATTCCCCGGCACATCCGTTACTTAGCTATAAATAGCGTTGGTAATGCCACCGTTAGTGTCGACGTGGATGTTGTTGCCGCCTCTTCAACTTCAGTCAACCAGGTTCCCTAACAGGTCAGACTCACTCGGATTCGTCTGGATGATGGCATGTCTGGATCCCTCTAGGTATAGGTGGGTCGGGTAGACCTGGATCCACCTATTTGTTAGGTATCCGGGCAGCTAGATCCTTTTTGGGCTTCGTACGAAATTTTAAATCCGAGAGTACTTTTTGCCCCTCATCATATGCCCCCACTCTCTAGCTAGTGGATGTTGCTGAGAGAGTAGTCAAGGTGTTAATGATGATTCCTACAGGAGAGGGTGAGATTTGCGGAAAATAGATAAAGTATGGAATTAAAATAAATCAATCTCATAAATAGATAATCACACAATTTGCACAAGTATTTTTAGATAGAAACCCAAACCGGATGAAAACCATCACCTAATCATCTCGAGTTAGGATTTCCTGATCGACTAAGTCGATCAAATCCACTATTTCAGTTACTTTAAATGAGAGTGACTAAACCTCTAACAACCACACTACAAATACGAGGGTAGCGTAACCTCAAACCCCTTCTCTTCATGAGAAGGTTTTTGTCTCACGAATGAGACGGAAATTCACAATACGAATACCCAACCAATTAACAAATAAATATTACAACATGAACCTATAGAGACACAAGGTATTTATCCTAAACTTAGCTTCAATAGGCAAAAGAGACCTCCCTTAGATGGAAGAACGTAGGCGTGATCTCGGTAGAGTAACGACGCTCTCGGATTTGTTGAATGTGGCTTGGAGAGTAAGATCACTTCTTTTCTTGATAATTTCTTCTCTATGATACAAAGGAATGTGAAAGTAGTGTTACTTGGCATATATTTGTAAGACATGAGTACTCCTCTATTTATAGAGAGCCTAGGAAGGCTTTAGAAGCCTTAGATAGCCGTTGGGGATCACCCCAAGGCAAGATAAGGTCATCAGACATTTGGAAAAAAGTTCAGACATCTGGAAGTCACTCTTAAGATGTCTAGAATCTAAATCAGATGTCTAATTCTAAACTGGTTTCAGTTTCCAGACATCTAATTATAGACGGGTTTCTTTACTTGAGTTAGACCTAAATAGGGTTCTAGTGTAATTTAGTCAGACGACATATTAGATGTCTGGCACAAAGTCTAGACGTTTGGAAACCTAATTAACTATGGAAATGAACTTCCCAAGCCACAAACAACTATAAGTCTCAATAGAAGTGATTTTGGCTCAATCGAGGATGACGGTCACTTTATCAGATGTCTAAGGTCCTTTACGGACATTTGATAGACACCTAAAGGTCATTTCTCAACAATTAGATTATGTAAGCCAACGTTCCACTAATTGGACGTCTGACAAAGTCATCATACGTCTGCTAAGACGTCTAAACTAAGGGTTGGTTTCTAGACTAAGGGTTGGTTGTCTGATTTCAATAAAGTCCAACCTAAGTGATTGGACGTCTGATCCAACATTCAGACGTCTTAAAGTTCACTATCAGATGTCTAATTTTTGTGTTAGACATCTGAAAAGGCTGTCTGAAGCCTATTTAAGTTTTCTAAGTTCTTTACAGAAAATCTAAGTATCCTAGGGTTGCGCAAGTGTTCTTAGGACTACAGTGTTGATACTTTGAGGCTCTTTAACATGCATCTAAGAAAATGAAAAAGCAAAGAATGAAAACAACAATTATAGAGTACAAGACAAAAGAACATCTATTATATTCTTCTATCTTCAAGCTCTCGCTCCTCTCAATGCTCCTTCTTCTCTGTCAAGCTCCTTCAATCTGCCATGGATGTGAGCTTGAGGTCCGTCTTTACACTTTTAACATTAGCAATCGACCTAAAATCTAGGACTCAAAAGCAAATGTAAAATAACAAGTGTTTTGTTATCATCAAAATAAATGATCATGGTGCCCTTGCACCAGCAGTTAAAACTTCACATATAGATGATGCCCTCAAATGGTTTCCCAATTATCTTTCAAGTGGGGTGAGCATTTGTCATGAGACGCATGCTTTAATTTTAGGCAAGTAAGGAATGTAGGCATGTTCCACCTGAGTTCCTGTCGGCCTTAAGAGGTCAACATATGATGAAGGGAACATAGGCATATCGCCGCCTAAGTCCCTGCCAGCCTTAAGAGGCCAGCATCCAAGGTAAAACTGTGATGCATGTATCACCTTCCACGAGTGGCGGCCAATCACTATGGGAATTGATTTTTGTCTTTTTGTGCGACAAGACTGGCATTAATTACCATCATGATGAGGCGTATTTGCTTCAAATGTCGTACTTGACATCAATGCAATCACTATTATTGCGGCAAAATGATACGCGTGAAGAGACATTTAATGCCTGAAATGGTGACCAAGGTCATTTCGGATTTGGCGGGATCTTTTTAAATTTGTGCCTCCAAGGGGGAGGACTGCCCCCGGGGTTATAAATAAAGAGGTGGGGCAAAGTAATGCCCCTCCTACTTGCTTTTACTGTGGCGGATCACCTTGCAAGCTTGCCTCCGCTTCTCTAGTGAGCTGTGAGAGGTTCTGTACATCGAAAACGTCGTGTTCCAAGGAGTAGCGGAGACCTAAGCATGTTGGGACTCGCGGCAAGGGTAAGTCTGCCTCTTCCTTATCCGACATCTCACCTAAGATGAAGGAATTGTACAGCTTTTCTTCTGACTTTCGTAGCCGATCTGCCATTAGCATGTTTCTGGCGGGGTATGGATTCAGTGGAGTCCCTTTTCATGCCTGCAGATTCATGACTCGCCTGTATTCCGATGGGAGGGAGGAGATGTTCATTATCTGTAGATATGCCATAGAACATGACTTGTGGATGCCTTTAAACCCCTTTTTGGTTTCCTTCCTTTCCTATTATCACCTTGCCCCCTCGCAACTTAGCTTCAATTGCTAGCTTGTTTTCAATGCCATTACTGTTATTTGTTTCCATATGAAGATTGTTCCCCGACTAGGCATATTCTACCTGAGTTTTGGGCTCATGCCCCTTAAAGTGAAAAGGGGCAGGCCCCCCTTTAGTATCTACACCTTGTACAGCCGGCACACCAAGTATTGTATAGTCTACCTCCCTGATAGCTTGAAGGGGCAAGACCGCCATTTTTTCTTCCTCCATAATATTGAGGACCTAGTAGTCCCTTACATGCGGCAATGCCCTCCTAACAGAGATTTGCTGCCTAGAGCCGAGGAACTTGACTTGTTTGTGTAGGCGGATGCAGACCAAGAAATAAAATTTGGGCCGATTGTCCTCTCAGAACTCAGGCGGGAAGATGTTCTAGCGACGTTGTTGTGGATTGCAGATTCATATCCCACGCCATGTAAGTTGGGGGGTAATAGCTTTAGACATCTTATTTCCTCTTCCCTTTGCTTAACTCCTCTTTTTTTTATCCCAACTTTTGGGTGGTTTGTCCACCTAGATACCTCTAGGTGGCGAGTCAGCAGTTCCACACACGGTGGATCCCGACACGGGGAGGACAAGCCTTTAGAGCGGGGTGAGGGGAATGGATCTTCCCGCTCCAAGAAGGCGAAGAGGAAGGAGGTGGCAGGCAAAGAAGAGGTGGTGGAGGTCCCCCTAAAGCACCTAAGGAAAAACTACACTGCGACTCCTCCCACGGGAAAGTCAGCAGCGCCCTTTCTTCCAAGCTCAAGCAGGGTTGAGGTGGCCAACGACCCAATGAATTTGCCCTGTCCGTCTGGCCCGCCTAAGGCGATCATTATGGGTAACTCCCCGCTCGAAGCCCTTATCGAGGTGGCTGAAATGGGGAGTGTCGATTTTCCTATCTCTCTGACCGGTTCCACAGGCACCTTTGTGAAGCTAGCGCAGGAGGCAATGGCCACCAGAGGTTTTTTGGGTGGCAGCATGCTTGAGTAGCTGTACCATAGGCAGAGCTCGACCAGGGCGAGAGTGTTGGTGGATCCCTCTGGTTGGGGCAATCTCGAGATGACAAGTCAAATAGTCGGGTCCGTAAGGGGATCCATACTGGTGGAGGCCCTTGAAGGCCTTGTACCCAGCTGGGCGGCGTCAACTTAGGCGAGCTCTTCAAGCAGTGCCCCAAATCTGGAGAGGCAGGTGCTCCAGCATCTGTAGGATGCCTGGTCGTTTCTCACCTCAACTCAATTAATTAAGTTAATTTTACTTAATTATGAGTAGAGAAAAGTAACTTAGGTTAACTCGAAATTATGTCATTTAGGAGTATAGGGTCGAATTAACCTAACAGTTTAGAATTTTTAACTGGTTGAGTCCAGGTTGTTCACTGGGAGGTATAAGTCATTTTAAATTCACTAATTAACTCTATTTATCTTATAAGTATAGGAGATATAGTTAAGTTAATTGTAAAACATGAATTTTACAAAAATTGATTTAATTTGAAGAAATATGCAAAATCCCATTTGAAACATTATTTTCAACATTTATTTCAAAAGATTAAAGGCAAATAAGAGTGTATCTATTCAAAACATGCCTTATTACAACAATTAAGAGCAAGAGAAATTAAAAATATACAACAAGAAAAGCTTCTTTATTTACTCTTCAACCTTCAGCCTCTCTCTCTTTCTTTCTCTTTCTTTTATCTCTCTATTCTTTCTCTTCTTTTCTTTATTTCTTTCTTTATTTCCTTTTATTCTATTTATCCTTTATTTTTCTCTTTCTATGTTTATCTCTCTCTTATTCTCTCTAGCTTCTTTCTTTCTTCTTTCTCTATTGCTCCTGCCTTCATCTTCTTCTCCCTTAGTATTTCCTTAAGCTTAGTCTTCATGCCTTTATATCTTTCTCTTCCCTTTATGCCTTATCTTCTCCTTTCTTTCTCCTTCCTTTCCTTAGCCCCTTAGCCTTCGACTTTTTCCTTCAGCACTTAGCTTCTTCAACTCCTTCTTCTGTCTTCAACACTTAGCATTTCTTCTTCCTTTAGTTTTTCTCCTTAGTTCCTTTAACCTCTTCAACTTTAACACTTAGCTCTACCTTTGAACACTTAGCTTCAGTTGAACCGGGTTTTCCTTCTCAACCAAAAATTAGTTTTCGGTTTGCAGCGAGGTCCTTTAGAGGATACACAGCACCCTTGTTAGGGTGGGACCATACCCTACTCGGTCCTCACCTTATTCGATTATGGTTTATTTTCAGCTTATTTCTTTCTCGAGCCAAACCGACCCAACAGCCTCCCAGGCCTATCCCTCCTAGGGCCAACAGCGCACACGCCCACTCAGGCGCACACCTACAAACACACACATGCCCGCACACACACATAATGCTCAGACGATTAGATTTCCTTTTTGCACCGAGCGCTTGACGACTAGTAAACCCAGTACACAAATCAGTTTTATACCTATGCGCACGCTCGAAGACTTCCGATGTGGGACTATGTTTCCCCCCTCCAGACCTGACTTCAACTGAGGGTATCTCCCGACTCGGAGCTCCAAATCAAGCGAAACAAAGCTTGATGGAAAGCTCTAAGGTAGCTCTATAAGATTGTGCAATCAATTTAAGGTTAAGAGGATGTTTTCGTCCTTGATTTGAAGAGTGAATCTAGGGGGTTCCTACAGGGTTATAACTACCTGGAAATGATTTTCTTCTTACAGTGTCTATAAGTTGGACTTTCTAACTTAGCTAAGGGTTCTAACAGATTCTACAGGTATTTCCGCAACTATTTGAGTAGGTCTCGAAGATCTTTAAGCTTCAAGAGCTGCAGAGAAGCTTCAAGCTTCTCTGAAAGCTTCAAAGAATGAATTTCAAACTCTGAATAGGTAAACAGACACTTAAGATCATTTTCAGTTGATTAAAACAGATTCTAAGTGTTGTCACAAATTGATCTGGATAGGATTTAAGATCAAATTTCAACAAAAAGCCACTACCATCAGTTTAGGTTCGAAAACAACCCAAACTGACAGGTTTTGAATTCCTACAAAATTACAAGTCTGAGCTCTTCTAATTCATTCTTAAATCCTTCAACTGAATCTCAGAAACAATTCAAACTCCTTAATTCCTCAGATCAAGCTTAAAATCAAGATCTCCTACTCAAGTTTGACTGTGAAGCTCAAAATTTTGACTTTTTGATTTAATGCCTCTTCACAAGAAATTAAGGCCTAGAATAGCATCCTCTCAACCTCAGAAATCTTTCCAACCTCTTAGACAAGTATGTAAACCCTAGAATAGCATCCTCTGAAAGCTTCATCAAATTCTGTAGGTTAAAGATCAGTAATTGACTCGTCGGAGCTTGCCAGAGCTCTGGTGAGTTCAGAAAAAGTGAAAATTATGCACAGAGTGAGAATTTGTGCCATTTTTTGATCTGAAAAGGTTCCTTAGGTCACAAGGAACCTCAGGATCGCATTTAATTCCTCTTAAATTCATTAAATGAATGATTGATCAGTAAAATTAGTTTGAATGTAATCTGAGTTATTTCTGGCTCAGGACTTGGTCTCTCACTCAGATGAGTGGTTGAGACAAGTCAACAGTTATCTGTGATCATAATTATATAAATAATTTATAATTTAAACTGCTCCTGAGCGGCCATTGACAGCGAGCTCAGGAGCTTAATTAAAATTGGGCTTTTAAGTTATATACAATATTTAATCAAATTAAAGTGATAATTAGAATCCTTTAGTGATGAGTAAGTGTTGGAGGATCCATTGTATGTGAAGCTAAATCAGCTACTACCGCCATGGACAACAACAGTAGCTGTTGAAGGTGGATATGATTTAGGCGATTAAGTGATAGAATTAATGTTTAAATGATTTAGAAATGATCATGAGTAATAGAGGAAGGTGATCAGCAGATTCAAAAGACAAAACTAAGTCTCCAGCAAGCTCAAGAAGTTCGCCGGAGGGGAAGAAGATGAACATTGAAATCTGACATTATGCTACATTACCTAACTAACTAACTATCTAGACTACTCCTACTCCTACTCCTACCTACTGTTACCTGGACGAAGGAGGTAAAGGGACTCCGTCAAACGCTCATGATGGAGGACGAAATCAGAGGGTATTGAGGAAGATCTCCAGTGGGCGAATATGGATGGAGCAGAGGCACTCCTCGGTTGATGCCCTTATCCAAGGACGTGGTAGACCTCAGTGAAGTCCCTGAGCTAATCAAGATGGACGGAGGAAGTTGGAGGATGATGTGGAAGATCGTCGGAGTTGTGGAAGAATAGCCTATTGGGTCAGCTACAGTGAAGAAGAGGGAAGGGAGCCAACTTACCAGAAATCGAGGAGGTGAGGGGCTATTTATAGTTGACGGTGATGAAGAGGGTGGCAAAGTCTGGACATGTGAGGAGCTAAAGGAGGTTAACCACCGGCGTCGTCTCCGACGACAGTGAGGTTAACTCCCACCTAAAATTAGGATTAAAGTATCATCCAGATCGATGGATGAGAATGGAATGGTGAGCACAAGCTCCAAGAGATTGGAGATGGAGCGACGTCGGATGTGCAATGATCGAGCGGTGGAAGCACCCTCTGTCGTTAGTCATTCAACCGGCTGAAGGAAGAAGAAGAAGAAGAAGAAGACAGGGACCTTTATGGAATGAAACCTAAGGACCTATTTGAGAATTAAGGACCCGATTGAAATGAATTATAAGGATCTAAATGTAAACTTAGGTTTTTAAGGTTTATTTTAATTTAGATCTTTTTCAACTTTTTATATATGATTATAAATAAGGTAATTATTATGTTTAGACCTTGACTTTACATTTTTACCTTTTTAGGTTAATTTATTAAATTAGGTAAGTTTACTTAAGTTATTACATACTTTCTATACATTATGCTTAAGTTAATTAACTTATTAATTATAGGAATGATTGATAAGATCTTGAGTCCAATTATTAACCAATTATCAATAATATTATTTGAATGATAAAATAGCATTTTTAACTTATTTTAAGGTCCTTTACCATATATCCCTTATTTTATAATTAACCCATATATACTCATATCCTTAGCTAATTAACTAGGAAGACTAGTTTATTAGGGGTATTAGGGGTAATTAGAAATCATGATGAGTCTCTCATCAATGCCCTACTTTGGGCTACCTCCCGTTAAGGAGGGATGAACTTCAAGCATGTGTTCTTTTACTATTTATGCGTGATAAGTTTTCTCTTGTTATATCTTTGATTCCTACTTCTGTAAGACATTGAGTCTTACATCTCCATCTGTGCTTCTTGACAGGTTGAGACTCTTGGGACCTTTTTCGCCCTGTTGGCGATGTGAGGTCTAACATCGCCGAACCTCGCGTCCCCACCGAGGCGGCCGATATGGACGCAAAAAGGGCCATGACCGCGAAGGCGAAGAAGAGGAACTAACTGTGAAGACAAAGAAGAGGAACTATGCCCCCCTGTTCGAGGAGGCTACTGCCACTTGCAAGGAGGCGGAGAAAGCTACTAAGGAGGATACCAAGAAGCTTCACTCGCAACAACAAGCGGTCGACCAATTGCCCTGGCAGTAAGAAGAACTGAAGAAGGCCCACCTTAGCCTGAAGAAGATTGGGTACTTGGCAGGAAAGCTTGAGGAGAGTCTCGAAAACGTTCACAAGAGGGATCTTGTGAAGCTGCGAGACTTGTCTGAGTTCTTGCAAACTTCCTGTAGCAGTGTACTCTGGCTAAAGGAGGGAGCACAGGTGCTTAGAGTTGCTCATTCCTCAGTCGTGGAGGGGTACGAGGCTGCTCTTAAAGAAGAGCACCTTCGCCTGGGTACAGCTATCAATGAGCTTGCCAATCTGAAGGCAAGTCACAAGAAGGCGGGAGGCGGTTGTAGAAAACCTAAGAGATGACCTTGCTAAAGCCCAGCGCTCGCGGAGGACAGGGGCAAGAAGGTACTGGAGCTAGAGAGTACTACCTAGCCGGAGCTTCATTTGTAGGCAGTGATGGCTTTCTTCACCTCTGATCCGTCTGTGGAAGAGAGCCAAGACCTGGTCATAAAGGAGACCAACAAGTACACTCTAGCAACTGTGCAGTCCCTGCTGAAGGGCAAACATACAACTGTGGAGGAGTTGTGCAGCTGGTCTATTGATCAATTCTTGTCTGAGTTCGACCATCAGAAAGCTAAGGGTTTTATTGTGGACAAGGATGCCATATTGTTGCTTGAGGACCAGCCGGAGGCCTATCTCCTAAAGAGGAAGCAGACAAGCTGGGTCCGCTAGAAGCCACAGAACTACCTGCTTATCCAGCCAGCCTGACCCGCATAGTCTCTTCACCCCCTCTAACTCCTCTGGTTGATCTTCCCGAGGATTTCGAGTGAAGTCGTCTGCCCACTCTTTTTTGTGTTATTGTTTTGTCCCCTTTTTTATCTTTTTCTTTTTTTCATGGGTCATTTAATGAGAATGGCCTTTAAGAGGTGTAACAAATAACACAATGATGAATTGAAAGGAAAAGTTTTTATCTTTATTGTATTCTCTTTCTCTCTTACTTTTATACATGGTACAATCGTAAATTGCTCGTCTGCCAAGTTTGAGGGATTGGCCTGTGATGTGCGACTACCGAGTTACACTAAAAATGTTTAATTATGTGTCGTTATTATAGTATAGGTGTCACAAATGCAAACCGATATTGCGTTATTTTAATTTAATTATAATTTTTACTGATACATGTCTCTCTCTAAGTTATTAATATACATCTCTCTCTAAGTTCAAAAATGTTCTTTTATTCCCAAAATATTAATTTTATTTACAAAGTGAATAAATGAATCAATAAATGAAATAATTGGTTAATTATTTATAATAGAATTAACTGATATGCATTACAATGCCTGAAACAAATGTATAATAAATAAGCATAAACTAGCTAATACTATACTATGTTAATTATATACAACTACTAAAATAATACTTAAGTGTAGGTACAAAAATAACTATTAATATCTATTATACTAAAATTACTTAACATACTAATATTTATCATAACATATATTACATACATAATAACATATATATACGTCACTATAACCTTAGTAACATATATATAACCTAAGGCAAAAAAAGCTACTTTTACTAACATATATACATATGTACAGTGACGGATATATTTGTCACTAAAGCTCTAATTTATTTATATACATATAAGAATTCAAACATTCCATACTATCCTACTTATGCGTATACACATATACTATATATACATATACATATTTACTTCATATACTTAATTTATATATATATATATAGACACATACACACATGCATACACAAGTACAACACATACACTTGTAATCAATACTTAGCCACTCACAGCAAACTCTTCTCTCTTCTACTTTCCAACACTTAGGTGATTTAAGGATGTCTTAACTCTCACACAGACGTTTGTTGCTCAACCCCAAAAGTTAGGTTTTTAATGGGTGGGTCAACCACATTTGAGGGATACATAGCACCTACAAAGGGGAGGGACCAGACCTCTACTAGCAGCCAACCCTAATTAATTTTAGGTTCAATTTTATTCGATCAGACGCGCAATCGAACGCGCAATCAGACGCGCGGGGGGGGCGCAACGCAGCGGGCGCGGACGCGATCTAAGCCGTCCGAGCTCGCGATCGGACGGCTGAAAAGTGCTGGACGTGCGCGGGCGTTGAGGAGCGGGCAGCCGAGGAGGCGCACGTGGGCGCGGAGGCGACGCCCACGTCGGGGCTTTAATGACAGATTTATCCGTCACTAAAGACCCCTCTTTTATTATTTTGAAGTTATAATGTCCATTTTGCCCCCACTCCTTGCAACTATAAAAGGAGACCCCCTTCATATGAAATTCTCATCCCTTCTTTCTCCTCTCTACCCCTCCAAAGCTCAAAAGAAGCTTGTCCCACACCCGGGATGCTTCTTGTGAGATAAAGTCCAATTTTCGTTCTCCTTCGGAAGTGGATCCCGCGACGACGACGGCGTGCTGCTCCGTTCCCGTTCTTCTGCTTCGTCCTGCTTCGTTCTCCTTCGTCCAGGCGTCGTCCCGTCCGGCTCGTCCTCCAAGCAATCGTCGAGGAGGATAACTTTTCTCTCCCATTCTTATTTATAGTTTTTCTAGTGTAGAATTTTCCTGCTTTATAGTGTAATTGATTTTCCGCTTTCTTGTGTAACTTTTATAAACAGTTGAAATATTGAATGAATGTTCTCTTTCTCTCTCTCTCTCTCTTTCTTTTAGTCTGATAGCTCCATTGTAATTATATTGCCTTGCTTAACAAAAATCCTAAAAAAAATATAATTGCGAATATAGATCAACGTAGCCTCCCTGTGTTCGACCCGGAATTCCTTTCGGTATAAATTTTATTTGTTGAACATGAATTCTTCGCTTTCGAACTACAACGATAGGTTTTTCCAAAACCAAACACGTAAGCGTAACGATTCGCAAAACACGTTCAACATTTTGGCGCCGTTGCCGGGAAGGCAACGATTTCCAATCTTTTCTTCCCATTTCTTGCACTTTATTTGTTTTCTAACTAGCTTTCTCTTGTATCTATTGTTTTGCAGAGACCTCCATTAAGGAATCAACAAGCGGCAGACTGGAGTAAAGTGCAGTTGAAGACAACTGTAAGTGCTCCCCCATTCTTTCCCCCTCCATAGATTTCATTCGCCACATTAAATCCAAATCCCAATTAACCTAGGTGTTTGCATAAATCCTAGGAATAGTTTGGTTGTTTGGATTTTCACTCACATTCATTCCACCCTCATCCATAAAAAAAAAAAAAACAAAAAGATAATCTTGTGGGGTAATTTTCAACAAACACACAACACACACCCACATTCAAGGCACTTGATCAATTTGATTTGTTTTCTACTCAACCGGGTTCTGATCTGTGGAACCGGTACACACAAAGCAACACATAACAGAGTAGAAATCATTCTAGGATAATCATCTTTGAGTGCCTAACTTAGTGGTGCATTTGTGCCCAGTTGTTTGAGTTGTTTGGGCCTCACCACTTTATTTAAAACCAACTCATCAAGTAACTTCCTATTAGGTTCAACTTTTAGGGATTTACCAGGCACTCCACATTCTTTTTAAACTTTAAAGGAAAACATCTTCACCTGTGCTTGCAAAACCTGGTGTGCCAACGAAACCTGTTTGAAAACACCTAAAGTTGAATCCTAAAAGCTACTAAGCAAGATTTGAACCTTAAAATTCACCACATCAAAAATAATCTTGCTTGAAAACCACTGGTTGTGCACACACACACAAATCAATCAATCATTAAGGGCACAACCCATTTAAAGGGCCCATCACATTCTAAAGCACATTCAAACCTAGCCCTAAATAAAACAGAGTAGACGTTGGCCTTAAGGATTGGACTCGCTCTTCAGAATCCAGAACGAGATTATTTTCGATTAGTCTGTTTCTACTGTTCAATTTGATGTCTAGCTAAGGGAGCAGAGTCAAACGAAAGCGGCTAGGGGGTACACTAGGAACTGGAGGCGCAAGCCGAAGGAAGAACCTTCTCCCCAGTCCCTCCTTCTAACTGGTTGGATTGAACAGACAGAAGTAGATCAAATCGTTTCTTTATCTCAAGACGGGTTTTGAGAGTCTGTAGGTCTGTAGGCTAACCCATTTAAGGACAGGTTTGATTGTTTGTATTGCAGGGCGCCTTTCTTCCTCCCGTGTCTCATGAATCCTTCCACATATTTCACGCATTCCCGCTCTTTCCCTCCTGTTGTGAATTATCCTCAACATGATGATTATCCCAACTCGTATTGTAATCAACCATCAATCAGTTGGGATAATTCGGATTGGGGATACAATTCCGGACCCCCGTGTTTAGGGTCTAACCCTGAACACTTTGATTCTGATTTCTATCCTTCTCAGAGCTACATCGATTATAGATCGTCTTCCTTTCATGCACAACCTAGTATGATCTACAATCAAGAAGGATACACCGATCCTTACCCATCCTCTGATTTCACTGCCTTTAGGTCATCACCATCTTTTCAACAATCTGAAATGACCTATTATCAAGAAGGGTATAACGAATCTCAATTCGTTAATTCCCCTGCATTAAGCCCAAACCTGCCCAACCCTGAACCAACTCATTTGGTTCAGGTTAACCAGGTTCAAGATAAGGTTCTGGCTAACTTGAGGAATATCATACAATCTTTAGAAGTTCAGCCAATACCTTGCATTGAGAGATTGGAGCCCCTGATTGAAATGATCGATGATTTAAACAAGTCTTTGTTGGATTGACTCCAGGATGTTAAGGATAAGAACCCGGGTGAGTTTCTACTTGGGAAATTAGCGAAATTGAGGATGAGATTCGTGGTTGCTTTGATTCAATCTTGGAATAATTCCCAGGATGAACCCTCTTCAGGAAATCCAATGACAGAACCCGCTCAAGCACCTATTGGGGGGACACGTGTTACGAGGCTGACCAAATTGAATTAAAGCAATCAATTAAGGATGATCTGATTTCTTCACCTGAGATCCCTGAGCCGGGTTACGAGGAAACGTATGTCTCTAGGGAACACAAAGTGACAACTGATTTTGAGACATACATTGATACGGATCCTAATGGTGAAGATTCAAGTTGCGAAGTCTCACGCGAGTTTTCTGAAAATGATTTCTGTGAGACGATTGGGCCTGAGGAGTCTGATAGATCATTTGATAGCCCAATAATTGAGGAAACTGATCTTATTAGGGCACACATTATGGATCCAGAATCGCATTTTCTGGAGGAATCAATTCAATGCCCTGATTATCAGTTACACCCTGTTGAGCTTATTGATGATTCTAATTCTGAGATAATTAGACCCAAGTCAATTTTGATTCTGCCACATCATTTAGACTTGGAGATTTCAGACGGGGTGATGAATATACAAGAGGTTCTGGAATTTGATATGCTGAATGAGGAGGATAGGAGCTGGGAAGTTTTGATTTGGGAAGTTAATTCTGGAGGAAATGGAAGATTGAGTCTAAGGGTTCCTTTTAAGCTTAAACCATCAAATCAGAACCCTTACGACATTTGTTTCGAGGATGTTCAACTCAAGCACACATTCAACGATTATCCTTTTGAGCTTCAATTCTCTGTAACCCGACTTTTTGGTCTTGGGTTGCATCCTCATAAATCGCAGGCCCGGCCCCGCTTGCATTCTGATTTTAGGTTTTGGGTAATTTTTATCCAGAACCTAAGATATTCTCGATTATGGGGTGTGGGTCTGCACCACAATCTGGTCCACATCTGTGGACCTCTGTTGACAGGTCAGAGGATTCTTCTATTTATTCTAATTCTGACTTGCACTTGTGAATTCTTTATTTCTTTTCTTTGTATAGTGATAACGATGGCTTCGAGAGATAACCGGGTTTTATTGTTATGTCGTTGTAATATAGCCAGTTATTGCCATCATTTCAAATATATAATTTTTTTACTCGGAAAATAAAAGAGTTCCCGAAGTCGAACTCAGGGAGCAAGTTGTATTCTAGAGATACAAGTTTCTTGTACAAAAAAATAAAGAGAGAGAGAGAGAGAGAGAATTTGTTGGCTTCTTTTTGCCTATCTTCTTCTGCTTGGCTCTTCTGCTTTATCTGCAGCAGTAGTGATGCTTTTCTTCTTCTTTCAGTTCTTGTTTCTGCTCGTCTCTTTCTTTTTCTTCTCCCTTGTGGTCCTGTTCTTCTTCTTCTTCTTTCTTTCTTCTTTTCCTTTCTTCAGACCTTCTTCTTCTCGTGCTCTTCTTCTTTCAGTTCTTGTCTTGGCCTCTCTGCTTTCTCCTTCTTCTTTCAGCTCTTTCTGCTTGTCTCTCTGTGTTCTCCTCTGCCTCGCCTTCCTTCTCCTTCTTTGCCTTCAGGACGTCGTCTGATTTTCCAATCAGACGACTTAAACCGCCGCTGCTACAGTGCCGCTCGGTGATCCTCCTTCCTTCAGCCTTCGTCTTCTTCCACGGTTCTTCTTCACCTGTGCCTGCACACTTACACAGCTTGATCAGAGAGGGGCAAAACCTATCTCTACCCTCCCCCGCGTCTCTCTCTCACAGAATCCGCTCATAGGATAGCTCTCCCAGAGCTGCCGGGTAGCCGGGTACGGGTCGCGCCCGGGTCCAGGCCCACCGGCGTGCGTGGTGGGCGAGGAGTGCAGGTCAGTCTAAGTCGGGTCGGGCCAGGTCCGCGGGGCGTGGTCGCGGACGAGACCGGGTCGAGAGAGCGAGTGAGTAAGAGGGACCTCACCCCATGCTCAGGAGGCAACTAGCATAAGGCACTTTTTGCCTTTATGCGGGCGCTCTCCTTTGAAAGGTTACGAGGTGGGACTAAATGTCCCACCCCAATTTCGGTGCCTGCGCGGAGGAAGCAGCAGCCGTCGAGGCGAAGCGCGGGGGCTTCGCGCGAGAGCTTCGACTCGACTGTAGCCTGGTACTTCGCGAAGGCGCCTCGCGCTGTCTGGGAGCGTAACCTGGGCGTGGCGCACCTGGGGCAGCAGGTGAAGAAGCTGCTTCGCTTCAACAATGGAGGCGACGAGCGCAGGTACCTGCCCACAGAAAAATGGCCTCTCGGCCCAATCAGAAATGCGGAGGACCTTCGCCGTGGCACGGCGAAGGTGGTTGGGGGGTGTGCAGGCGGTGGGGCGGAGCCTAAGGGCTGCCCTAGGTCGGACTGTGGGTCGGGAGATGGGTTTGTTCGGTGGAGTTGCAGAGGGTGATTTGGGGGAAGTGGAGGGGCGGAAATGGATCAGGGTGAGGAGGCGGAGATTATGTGCAGGTCGGCGAGCCGTGTGGGATGCTGGAGTGATGGAAGCGGCTCGCCGGAGGATGGCCGGAGGCGGAGAAGGTGAGGGTGATTTGTCGGGATCGAGGGCGACAGTAGATGTTTAAAGTGAGGAAAAGGAAGAGGGGAGGAAGAGGAGGAGTTCTACCTACTTAGCAGGACGAGGAGGGGCCGGAGCGGACGACAGTCGTATCGACTGTCGCCGGAGAAGAAGATGCCCGAGGGAAGGGGCGGCGGCGAGCAGAGGGCCGGAGAGGCGCCAGCTGGGTACGGCGTGGCGCGGGAAGAGCGAGGGAGAGCAACCCTGCAGCTGGTAGTGCGGCAGAGCGACGAGGAGGAAGAGGGGAGGCCGCCGGAGCTGGTGGGCGTCTGCCGGAGTGAGAAGAGAGAGGAAAGTTGGGGGTTTTCTCCGTCAGATCCGAGCTACGAAGAACGGTGGAGCGACGGGGGTATTTATAGGGACCGAATCAGGGAGGAAGGCGGAGGGAGACGACGTGTCTCCCTCGCCGGAGGACGCCGGAGATGGAAACCCATACCGTACATGCGTTCGCACGGCCGATCTGCCATTAGCATGTTTGTGGCGGGGTATGGATTCAGTGGAGTCCCTTTTCATGCCTGCGGATTCATGACTCGCCTGTATTCCGATGGGAGGGAGGAGATGTTCATTATCTGTAGATATGCCATAGAACATGACTTGTGGATGCCTTTAAACCCCTTTTTGGTTTCCTTCCTTTCCTATTGTCACCTTGCCCCCTCGCAACTTAGCTTCAATTGCTAGCTTGTTTTCAATGCCATTACTGTTATTTGTTTCCATATGAAGATTGTTCCCCGACTAGGCATATTCTACCTGAGTTTTGGGCTCATGCCCCTTAAAGTGAAAAGGGGCAGGCCCCCCTCTAGTATCTACACCTTGTACAGCCGGCACACCAAGTATTGTATAGTCTACCTCCCTGATAGCTGGAAGGGGCAAGATCGCCATTTTTTCTTCCTCCATAATATTGAGGACCTAGTAGTCCTTTACATGCGACAATGCCCTCCTAACAGAGATTTGCTGCCTAGAGCCGAGGAACTTGACTTGTTTGTGTAGGCGGATGCAAACCAGGAAATAAAATTTGGGCCGATTGTCCTCTCAGAACTCAGGCGGGAAGATGTTCTAGCGACGTTGTTGTGGATTGCAGATTCCTATCCCACGCCATGTAAGTTGGGGGGTAATAGCTTTAGACATCTTATTTCCTCTGCCCTTTGCTTAACTCCTCTTTTTTTTATCCCAACTTTTGGGTGGTTTGTCCACCTAGATACCTCTAGGTGGAGAGTCAGCAATTCCACACACGGTGGATCCCGACACGGGGAGGACAAGCCTTTAGAGCGGGGTGAGGGGAATGGATCTTCCCGCTCCAAGAAGGAGAAGAGGAAGGAGGTGGCAGCAAAGAAGAGGTGGCGGAGGTCCCCCTAAAGCACCTAAGGAAAAATTACACTGCGACTCCTCCCACGGGAAAGTCAGCAGTGCCCTTTCTTCCAAGCTCAAGCAGGGTTGAGGTGGCCAACGTCCCAATGAATTTACCCTGTCCGTCTGGCCCGCCTAAGGCGATCATTATGGGTAACTCCCCGCTCGAAGCCCTTATCGAGGTGGCTGAAATGGGGAGTGTCGATTTTCCTATCTCTCTGACCGGTTCCACAGGCACCTTTCTGAAGCTAGCGCAGGAGGCAGTGGCCACCAGAGGTTTTTTGGGTGGCAGCATGCTTGAGCAGCTGTACCGTAGGCGGAGCTCGACCAGGGTGAGAGTGTTGGTGGATCCCTCTGGTTGGGGCGGTCTCGAGATGACAAGTCAAATAGTCGGGTCCGTAAGGGGATCCATACTGGTGGAGGCCCTTGAAGGCCTTGTACCCAGCTGGGCGACGTCAACTTAGGCGGGCTCTTCAAGCAGTGCCCCAAATCTGGAGAGGCAGGTGCTCCGGCATCTGCAGGATGCCTGGTCGTTTCTCACCTCAACTCAGTTAATTAAGTTAATTTTACTTAATTATGAGTAGAGAAAAGTAACTTAGGTTAACTCGAAATTATGTCATTTAGCAGTATAGGGTCGAATTAACCTAACATTTTAGAATTTTTAACTGGTTGAGTCCAGGTTGTTCACTGGGAGGTATAAGTCATTTTAAATTCACTAATTAACTCTATTTATCTTATAAGTATAGGAGGTATAGTTAAGTTAATTGTAAAACATGAATTTTACAAAAATTGATTTAATTTGAAGAAATATGCAAAATCCCATTTGAAACATTATTTTCAACATTTATTTCAAAAGATTAAAGGCAAATAAGAGTGTATCTATTCAAAACATGCCTTATTATAACAATTAAGAGCAAGAGAAATTAAAAATATACAACAAGAAAAGCTTCTTTATTTACTCTTCAACCTTCAGCCTCTCTCTCTCTTTCTCTTTCTTTTATCTCTCTATTCTTTCTATTCTTTTCTTTATCTCTTTCTTTATTTCCTTTTATTCTATTTATCCTTTATTTTTCTCTTTCTATGTTTATCTCTCTCTTATTCTCTCTAGCTTCTTTCCTTCTTCTTTCTCTATTGCTCCTACCTTCATCTTCTTCTCCCTTAGTATTTCCTTAAGCTTAGTCTTCATGCCTTTACATCTTTCTCTTCCCTTTATGCCTTATCTTCTCCTTTCTTTCTCCTTCCTTTCCTTAGCCCCTTAGCCTTCGACTTTTTCCTTCAGCACTTAGCTTCTTCAGCTCCTTCTTCTGTCTTCAACACTTAGCATTTCTTCTTCCTTTAGTTTTTCTCCTTAGTTCCTTTAACCTCTTCAACTTTAACACTTAGCTCTACCTTTGAACTCTTAGCTTCAGTTGAACCAGGTTTTCCTTCTCAACCAAAAATTAGTTTTTGGTTTGCAGCGAGGTCCTTTAGAGGATACACAGCACCCTTGTTAGGGTGGGACCATACCCTACTCGGTCCTCGCCTTATTCGATTATGGTTTATTTTCAGCTTATTTCTTTCTCAAGCCAAACCGACCCAACAGCCTCCCAGGCCTCGCCCTCCTAGGGCCAACAGCGCACACGCCCACTCAGGCGCACACCTACAAACACACACATGCCCGCACACACACACAATGCTCAGACGATTAGATTTCCTTTTCGCGCCGAGCGCTTGACGACTAGTAAACCCAGTACACAAATCAGTTTTATACCTATGCGCACGCTCGAAGACTTCCGATGTGGGACTATGTTTCCCCCCTCCAGACCTGACTTCAACTGAGGGTATCTCCCGACTCAGAGCTCCAAATCAAGCGAAACAAAGCTTAATGGAAAGCTCTAAGGTAGCTCTATAAGATTGTGCAATCAATTTAAGGTTAAGAGGATGTTTTCGTCTTTGATTTGAAGAGTGAATCTAGGGGGTTCCTACAGGGTTATAACTGCCTGGAAATGATTTTCTTCTTACAGTGTCTATAAGTTGGACTTTCTAACTTAGCTAAGGGTTCTAACAAATTCTGCAGGTATTTCCGCAACTATTTGAGTAGGTCTCGAAGCTCTTTAAGCTTCAGGAGCTGCATAGAAGCTTCAAGCTTCTCTGAAAGCTTCAGAGAATGAATTTCAAACTCTGAATAGGTAAACAGACACTTAAGATCATTTTCAGTTGATTAAAACAGATTCTAAGTGTTGTCACAAATTGATCTGGATAGGATTTAAGATCAAATTTCAACAAAAAGCCACTACCATCAGTTTAAGTTCGAAAACAACCCAAACTGACAGGTTTTGAATTCCTACAAAATTACAAGTCTGAGCTCTTCTAATTCATTCTTAAATCATTCAACTGAATCTCAGAAACAATTCAAACTCCTTAATTCCTCAGATCAAGCTCAGAATCAAGATCTCCTACTCAAGTTTGACTGTGAAGCTCAAAATTTTGACTTTTTGATTTAATGCCTCTTCACAAGAAATTAAGGCCTGGAATAGCATCCTCTCAACCTCAGAAATCTTTCCAACCTCTTAGACAAGTATGTAAACCCTAGAAATTAGGGTTCCAGGCTCATCACCTGAACTCCTAAAGTGTTTTGTTCGTCAGACTTATTAGGAGGTTTCTACAAAAATCTGAGATCAGGAACAGCTTTAGTGCATTGCACTGAAGCTTCTAGACTCCTTAAATGCATCTTTTAATCTTCTGTATAGTCTTCTCTAACTCCACTAGAGTTGGAGAAGAAGATACCTCAATCTGAGCTCCAGTAGTTAAAATCCCAAATAAATGACCTCAAACTAATCTATGATCAATATTACATCAATCTGGAGCCTTTCATCAAATTCTGTAGGTTGAAGATCAGTAATTGACTCGTCGGAGCTCGCCAGAGCTCCGGTGAGTTCAGAAAAAGTGAAAATTATGCACAGAGTGAGAATTTGTGCCATTTTTTGATCTGAAAAGGTTCCTTAGGTCACAAGGAACCTCAGGATCGCATTTAATTCCTCTTAAATTCATTAAATGAATGATTGATCAGTAAAATTAGTTTGAATGTAATCTGAGTTATTTCTGGCTCAGGACTTGGTCTCTCACTCAGATGAGTGGTTGAGACAAGTCAACAGTTATCTGTAATCATAATTATATAAATAATTTATAATTTAAACTGCTCCTGAGCCGCCATTGACAGCGAGCTCAGGAGCTTAATTAAAATTCGGCTTTTAAGTTATATACAATATTTAATCAAATTAAAGTGATAATTAGGATCCTTTAGTGATGAGTAAGTGTTGGAGGATCCATTGGATCTGAAGCTAAATCAGCTACTACCGCCATGGACAACAACAGTAGCTGTTGAAGGTGGATATGATTTAGGCGATTAAGTGATAGAATTAATGTTTAAATGATTTAGAAATGATCATGAGTAATAGAGGAAGGTCATCAGCAGATTCAAAAGACAAAACTAAGTCTCCAGCAAGCTCAAGAAGTTCGCCGGAGGGGAAGAAGATGAACATTGAAATCTGACATTATGCTACATTACCTAACTAACTAACTATCTAGACTACTACTCCTACTCCTACCTACTGTTACCTGGACGAAGGAGGTAAAGGGACTCCGTCAAAGGCTCATGATGGAGGACGAAATCAGAGGGTATTGAGGAAGATCTCCAGTGGGCGAATATGGATGGAGCAGAGGCACTCCTCGGTTGATGCCTTTATCCAAGGACGTGGTAGACCTCAGTGAAGTCCCTGAGCTAATCAAGATGGACGGAGGAAGTTGGAGGATGATGTGGAAGATCGCCGGAGTTGTGGAAGAATAGCCTATTGGGTCAGCTACAGTGAAGAAGAGGGAAGGGAGCCAACTTACCAGAAATCGAGGAGGTGAGGGGCTATTTATAGTTGACGGTGATGAAGAGGGTGGCAAAGTCTGGACATGTGAGGAGCTAAAGGAGGTTAACCACCGGCGTCGTCTCCGACGACAGTGAGGTTAACTCCCACCTAAAATTAGGATTAAAGTATCATCCAGATCGATGGATGAGAATGGAATGGTGAGCACAAGCTCCAAGAGATTGGAGATGGAGCGACGTCGGATGTGCAGTGATCGAGCGGTGGAAGCACCCTCTGTCGTTAGTCATTCAACCGGCTGAAGGAAGAAGAAGAAGAAGAAGAAGAAGAAGAAGAAGAAGATAGGGACCTTTATGGAATGAAACCTAAGGACCTATTTGAGAATTAAGGACCCGATTGAAATGAATTATAAGGATCTAAATGTAAACTTAGGTTTTTAAGGTTTATTTTAATTTAGATCTTTTTCAACTTTTTATATATGATTATAAATAAGGTAATTATTATGTTTAGACCTTGACTTTACATTTTTTTGCCTTTTTAGGTTAATTTATTAAATGAGGTAAGTTTACTTAAGTTATTACATACTTTCTATACATTATGCTTAAGTTAATTAACTTATTAATTATAGGAATGATTGATAAGATCTCGAGTCCAATTATTAACCAAATTATCAAT
This sequence comes from Thalassia testudinum, assembly GCA_037157565.1. Taxonomy (NCBI): domain Eukaryota; kingdom Viridiplantae; phylum Streptophyta; class Magnoliopsida; order Alismatales; family Hydrocharitaceae; genus Thalassia; species Thalassia testudinum. The sequence continues at coordinate 18,405,656 of JAZHRO010000002.1, read as the reverse complement.
AATATTATTTGAATGATAAAATAGCATTTTTAACTTATTTTAAGGTCCTTTACCATATATCCCTTATTTTATAATTAACCCATATATACTCATATCCTTAGCTAATTAACTAGGAAGACTAGTTTATTAGGGGTAATTAGAGATCATGATGAGTCTCTCATCAATGCCCTACTTTGGGCTACCTCCCGTTAAGGAGGGATGAACTTCAAGCATGTGTTCTTTTACTATTTATGCGTGATAAGTTTTCTCTTGTTATATCTTTGATTCCTACTTCTGTAAGACATTGAGTCTTACATCTCCATCTGTGCTTCTTGACAGGTTGAGACTCTTGGGACCTTTTTCGTCCTGTTGGCGATGTGAGGTCTAACATCGCCGAACCTCGCGTCCCCACCGAGGCGGCCGATATGGATGCAAAAAGGGCCATGACCGCGAAGGCGAAGAAGAGGAACTAACTGCGAAGACAAAGAAGAGGAACTATGCCCCCCTGTTCGAGGAGGCTACTGCCACTTGCAAGGAGGCGGAGAAAGCTGCTAAGGAGGATACCAGGAAGCTTCACTCACAACAACAGGCAGTCAACCAATTGCCCTGGCAGTAAGAAGAACTGAAGAAGGCCCACCTTAGCCTGAAGAAGATTGGGTACTTGGCAGGAAAGCTTGAGGAGAGTCTCGAAAACGTTCACAAGAGGGATCTTGTGAAGCTGCGAGACTTGTCTGAGTTCTTGCAAACTTCCTGTAGCAGTGTACTCTGGCTAAAGGAGGGAGCACAGGTGCTTAGAGTTGCTCATTCCTCGGTCGTGGAGGGGTACGAGGCTGCTCTTAAAGAAGAGCACCTTCGCCTGGGTACAGCTATCAATGAGCTTGCCAATCTGAAGGCAAGTCACAAGAAGGCGGGAGGTGGTTGTAGAAAACCTAAGAGATGACCTCGCTAAAGCCCAGCGCTCGTGGAGGACAGGGGCAAGAAGGTACTGGAGCTAGAGAGTACTACCTAGCCGGAGCTTCATTTGTAGGCAGTGATGGCTTTCTTCACCTCTGATCCGTCTGTGGAAGAGAGCCAAGACCTGGTCATAAAGGAGACCAACAAGTACACTCTAGCAACTGTGCAGTCCCTGCTGAAGGGCAAACATACAACTGTGGAGGAGTTGTGCAGCTGGTCTATTGATCAGTTCTTGTCTGAGTTCGACCGTCAGAAAGGTAAGGGTTTTATTGTGGACAAGGATGCCATATTGTTGCTTAGGGACCAGCCGAAGGCCTATCTCCTAAAGAGGAAGCAGACAAGCTGGGTCCACTAGGAGCCACAGAACTACCTGCTTGTCCAGCCAGCCTGACCCGCATAGTCTCTTTGGCCCCTCTAACTCCTCTGGTTGATCTTCCCGAGGATTTCGAGTGAAGTCGTCTACCCACTCTTTTTTGTGTTATTGTTTTGTCCCCTTTTTTATCTTTTTCTTTTTTTCATGGGTCATTTAATGAGAATGGCCTTTAAGAGATGTAACAAATAACACAATGATGAATTGAAAGGAAAAGTTTTTATCTTTATTGTATTCTCTTTCTCTCTTTCTTTTATACATGGTACAATCGTAAATTGCTCGTCTGCCAAGTTTGAGGGATTGGCCTGTGATGTGCGACTACCGAGTTACACTAAAAATGTTTAATTATGTGCCGTTATTATAGTATAGGTGTCACAAATGCAAACCGATATTGCGTTATTTTAATTTAATTATAATTTTTACTGATACACATCTCTCTCTAAGTTATTAATATACATCTCTCTCTAAGTTCAAAAATGTTCTTTTATTTCCAAAATATTAATTTTATTTACAAAGTGAATAAATGAATCAATAAATGAAATAATTGGTTAATTATTTATAATAGAATTAACTGATATGCATTACAATGCCTGAAACAAATGTATAATAAATAAGCATAAACTAGCTAATACTATACTATGTTAATTATATACAACTACTAAAATAATACTTAAGTGTAGGTACAAAAATAACTATTAATATCTATTATACTAAAATTACTTAACATACTAATATTTATCGTAACATATATTACATACATAATAACATATATATACGTCACTATAACCTTAGTAACATATATATATATAACCTAAGGCAAAAAAAGCTACTTTTACTAACATATATACATATGTACAGTGACGGATATATTTGTCACTAAAGCTCTAATTTATTTATATACATATAAGAATTCAAACATACCATACTATCCTACTTATGCGTATACACATATACTATATATACATATACATATTTACTTCATATACTTAATTTATATATATATATATATATATAGACACACACACACATGCATACACAAGTACAACACATACACTTGTAATCAATACTTAGCCACTCACAGCAAACTCTTCTCTCTTCTACTTCCAACACTTAGGTGATTTAAGGATGTCTTAACTCTCACACAGACGTTTGTTGCTCAACCCCAAAAGTTAGGTTTTTAATGGGTGGGTCGACCACATTTGAGGGATATATAACACCTACAAAGGGGTGGGACCAGACCTCTACTAGCAGCCAACCCTAATTAATTTTAGGTTCAATTTTATTCGATTCCAGGCCAATATCAGGCCCATACAGGGCTAGCTACAGTGCAGGCTCTCAGCTCATGCACTGTACACAATGCTTAATCAAATGCTCAGATCGATTTAGAAGAGTGGAGAGGTATATAGGTTAATTTGTGCCCTACGCTTGACGATTAAGGTGTCATCAAGCAGCTTTCAATTTATAAGCCTCTGGCTACCCCGTTCTCCATGATGTGGCACTAAAGAGCAGCACCAATTGAGCGCTGTGCTACACTTGGATCTACGTGGAATTCGAGGGTTTAGCCCATGATTTGAGGGCCCAAATTAGGTCTAATTTTAAGATAAATTATATAATTATAAAGCCCTTATATAGGTTTATCTAATTGTGCAATTAATTTATATAAATAAATTAATTAGCTATATAATAAAATTAGTCAAAATTAAACATACAATTGACTAAATACAGAGTTAATTTACATAATAAACTATTTATTACACATTTTTAATATATTTTAGAAACTTTATTTTAATTTATATACATTTAAATCATATTTTAATTAGTTTTGCATATAAATAATCCATAAATACTATAATACACTATAAATACAGTATAAATAAGTTGAAAATACTTAATATAATGTTATACAAGTATACATAAAAAGTTATTTCAGTATTAAATTAAATTACTAATTTATTTTATTTTAAGTTAATAAATTACTTCATTAACCTAATAATTAATTATTTACAGTAATTACTTAATTAAATTAAATTACACGTATTATATAGTATATATTATATGGTTAAATATGTATATACAGTATTAGATACAATTATGTACATTTAGATAAGTTTATATAATTACTTAGGTTATTATACATTTAGTTAATATAAATTAATAGCTTATTATACAATAAAGATATATGTATAATAAATCATCCTAAATGTCTAATTTAATATATAGAATACATATATAAGTTATTTATATACGTTTTGTACATATTGTATAATACATACATATAGCTTAGGTTTAAGTTATGTTTACAAGTATATACATAGTATATAGGGTATTTTTTGTTGTTTTTGATAATTTTCTAATTTTTATGATTTTTATAGATATAAGAGGGGTAGGGGATGAGAGAGAAAGAATAACATGAGAGATAGAGATTTCTTTTTGTGATTTTTCATCTTTTGTTCTTTATTACATTCTAAGGTACACTAAACCATCGGCTGATATGTTCTATCAAGCTGAGAGTCAGATTACCTTGAAACTTGACACACACCTAAAGAAATACCTGATCTTACTCAACATAAGTTTATTTTATTTTTTAGTATATTTTATTTATTTACAAGTTAGCTTACAAGAGGCCTTGAAAGAGTTTTGGAAAGTGAACCTAAGGGATCTAAATGAGCTCGTGTGGCTAGTAAAAGTGTGTAGCACTGTAAACATTTCCAGCAGACATTCAAAAATATGATGAAACATTAAAACTAGATATTCATGATGAATTCCATTAAAATTACACAATAGACAATTAATCCAAGTTCAAGTAGCTCACAAAGGATTTCAAAAATTCTTTTCAAGTAATCTACAAGTTAAAGTTGAACTACAAAGGTACATGAAAGCTTAGTTACATGAACTCTATCATGATACACAGGTCAGCTACCTTCAATCCTCAAAATCATTCAAAATCCATGGAAAACAGGGAGGTTGTTGCTCTCAACAGCAGCTTATGTGTTGCTGCAACTCAAATTCATGGTTAATGGCTACTCAAATGATGGATCAGATGTCTTAAAACATAAATGCAGCTACCTTAGTAGCTACTGCTGCTGTTACTGTGTGATTCCTAGCAGCTACTCAGCCAAAATTCAGCATCTAGATGCTACTGCAGCAGATCTGATCAGATCACATGGATCTGATTTGATGCTCAGGTTCACCTCAATGTTGGACTGATACGCTCATATCAGTCCTTTTTATTTGCTGCTCAATTTGTTTAGACATGATTAAATCCCTTTCTCACAAATCATTCAAAACTCTGAAAATCTGGGAATCAGCATAAAGAAGTTCATTCAAAAATCAAATCAGGCATCTGATCAAATCTGAAATTCCATATCATTCAAAATTAAAACCATGTTGCCCTGTTGTAGAGTTTTTGGTCTTGAGTCACTAAGATGATGTGATCAACTAGAGTTCCTTTTCACCATTAACTGGTGAACAGGGACAGTAGATGATTCATTTAAACCCATTAAAACATTGTTCTTGCCTCAAATCAAACTCATTGATTTTCCTTGGCTAGAACTACTTAAGTGCCAAAAGTCAGAGATCATAATTCAAATCAGGTAAGAACTCATCTTAGCAAAAAGAATCAAGCGAAACACAGTTCAAACCCATTTATTCAAACCAATTGAGCTCATAAAAACCAAATTCACTTGATCAAAGTCAATTTTAATCAACTTAACTCTCAAATATGAGATTAGGCATTTAAATCACAAACAAATAACTCGAGTGAATCAGATCTAATACCACACACATAGAGGGTTCTTGTGGTCAAGTGGAATGAGTGAATGAACCCTCCAATGGTTTGAGAGGACCATGAATTCTGAGAGCTGAAAAGCTTCAGATCTCATGATGGCTGTATGGAAATGAGTGACTTATGAAACAAATAATCGAGGAAATGAATGTGAAATAATCATGAGTGAGGGGGAAGCTGTATGAATCGTGAATGAGGTGAAAACACCTCTCTGATCTAGACTAATCATAGAGGGCAAGGTTGCTCAATTACTTCTAAACTAAGCTAATCCATCACACAATGCATCATCTAATCTACTCTAACTAAACTACATTACACTAATTGCTACTCTAATTACTCTAGAAAGCAAGGAAATCCTAATATAAAGGAAGAATAGGATGCCTGGGATGCATCTGTCACTACAGTGACGAAGGGTGATGAGGAGGTCTCCGGCGAGTGAATGATGTCCCTGGATCCATAGCGGGTTGCTGTGGCGACGAAATTTGGAGAGAAGAATCGCCCCTGTCACCAACGACTCTGATGGAGGAAGAAGAATTGGAGGGTGGACAAAATGATCGAATCAGTGGGGGAGGGAGTCTATCAATTGTGCGTGACGCCAAGGAGTTCCTTAAGTAGCCAAATTAGTGATTGTAGTTACCGAGAGGGTGGATTTAGTCGTTTAAGGCAACAACAGTGGGACCAAGAGGAAGGATGCGCGGGAAGTTTCAAATCAAGTTCCCACCATAAGATGGAATCTGAGGAGAGGGGTAATCCTACATGCAAAGGCGCACATAAATTTGAGGAAGATCGACCATCAAATCAGGGCTCATGGGATGGATGGTTGCGATTGCCTAAGTTCTTGCACTGCAACAGTAACTCATCGGTTGTAGGTCTAATGGGTATTTGCAGGGAGGCCCTCTAATGTGAAGGGGTAGAAAAATTATGCAAAGGCCCATAAGTGACAAGAAAGGATGGCTACACGGTCCCTGAGTGTTTACAACGAGATCCCTGCCATCTTGCAATTAGGTCCTTAAGGTCTTTAAACGTAGAAGAATGTGAATGACCTATGGACTTAGCTGTAATGTCAATAATGTAGGGTCCAAATGATGTCTAAATGCAATCAAATTTTTATTAAAGCATAATTGAACATTTAAAAAGTTAGTTCCACCTTTGATTTGAACTTTTGAATCCAAATAAATGTTCAATTTGCAATTGGATCATCATGTTATATTTAGTAATAGAATAACTCATTTAATTGACCTAATTATATGTTTTTAACACTGATTTGTTGTTTTAGGTCATTTCTGTTATTTCTCACATTTAACTCATTTCTTGTGTTAATTATGTAGTGTTTAACCTAGTTTTTAGCTTAACTTAGGCATTTTAGCTATAATGAGTAACACCTCATCAGCTTGCCACCTAGGATATTTAACTCGTAAAAATCACCTGAATTGTCTTTACTAATTTTATAAGGCCCCTCACACAGGGCATCCAACTTTCCACTCGAATTACTTGGCATGGAGAATTCACTTTTTCGTTGGACGAGATCTCCTTCAGAGAACTTCCGCTTGCGGATTCGCTTATTGTAGGCGACTGTTGTCGCTTCTTTGTACTTCAGTGCCACCTCTGGTGCTTTCTCCCTTAGCTCATCCACGAGGTCTAAAGCCAGATGGACTTGATCATCATTAGTGGCGAGGTCATATAATTGCATCCGGTAGGTGGGAAGAACTCTCTCTATGGGTAGCCGGGCTTCCATGCCATACACAAGGCTGAAGGGTATGTGGCCTGTGGAAGTCCTTTAGCAAGTCCTATAACCCCACACTACGTCTGACAGCTCATCCGCCCATCTTCTGTTGGCAGAATCTAGCCGACACTTTAGCACTGAAATGATAGTACGGTTTGTTATCTCCACCTGCCCGTTTGCTCGAGGGTGCCCCACGGACATGAAACATAAGTGAATGCCCCAACTTGTGCAAAATTCCTCGAACTTTTTGCATGCAAACTAGGTACCATTGTCTGTGACAATGTACTGAGGTATTCCGTACCAGGCTATAATGTTCTTCTGGATGAATGACATGACCCTGTCGGCTGTCGGATTAGCCATGGCCTTAGCTTCCACCCACTTAAAGAAGTAATCCACCGCCATTAGTATGAAATGCTTTTGAGCCAGGGTTGGAGGAAAAGGGCAAATGAAATCCATGCCCCATTTTGTAAAGGGGATGGCTGACATAATAGGCACCAACTTTCCAGGCGGCAAGTGGTCTAGAGCGGCAAACCACTGGCGCTTATCACATTTGTGGACGAACTCCTTGCAGTGGTTGTTTGGTGAGCGAATTCGTCGTTGTTTAAGAAATGTGTCGTAGTATAGGACAAAATAGCTCAAAACAGATAAAATTTATACTCGAATGAAAGTCCGAAGTCGTTCGCAGGGAGCAAATATGGAATTCACTCGCTAATCTCAACAGATAATGTAAATGAGCACAATTAATTACTCATAATCTAATATGCAATATATGGCATGAGTATATCAAGAGTGAAAAGTAATCTAGATAAAATAATGGTGATTTGGATCACCAATTATTAGTCTAACACATGTAGCAATTACTCAAATATAACCAACTAAGAGAACATATAATCAGTTGCTACAGTGCTCCTCTTTGATTTTCTTCTGCCTGCTTCTTGCCTTCTCTTTCTCTTCTTCTTCTTCTTTCTCTGCGTGCACAGTCCTTCCTTCTCCTTTCTTTCTGAAGTCTCTTATGCACAGGGGGCAACTTACCTCTGACATCGACTAAGTGTCGAGAACACTGAAGTGCAAAACCCTCCCCTGCCCCGCACTCTCTCCTTTTCTCTCTCTAGGTTTCCACCTTTCTTCCACCTTCACAAGGCCATGGACAGTACCGGGTTATCAGGTAATCGATCTAGAGTGCAGCTGGGACGAGGGCTGCTGGCGTGGGGTAGCAGCCAAGGTGTGCATGGGCATAGGTAGGTAAACGAGTCAGAGCCAGGCCAACGTGCACAGTGTCACGGGTGAGGCGCGTGTAACGACCCGATTCCCGAGTCCCTACGAGACACGAGAACCGGACTGACTCGACTAATCCCAAGACCTAGTCGTCCAACGAGGAAGTAACCAAAAGAGCAATAAAATAAACCACATTCAACATGAAATATAACTAGCAGTAAAAAAATATGGCAGTAAGAAAACGAACTACTACAGCATGTACCACCACAACAGTAGAACAACATTTATAACATAACAAGAACTGTGAGTAAAGAAAAGTACAGAGTAACAAAAACTACTCACTACAGTGGAACAAAAAAGGGTACAAAAGAACAATGGTAACTCTACTGGACCCTACTCGGCCCAGCGTCCTCTGCAGCCGCTGACCCTGGCTGCTCAACACCTGGTCCTGAAAGGTAACGAGTGTAACACGTCAGCGAAACGCTGAGTAGAGTGGCAGCTAAAACTAAAGAAGCAGTAAAGTGTACAGTAGCTGTTTTATTTTCTTTCTTCCTTTATTTACGTCTTTCTATTGTTTCACAATTTATCTATTTCTCAGATCCTTCACTTGATCTCGAATGTTCCTCGTGGGAACGATCTTGATTGCAGTCTTTTCCGAACAGTAGAAGTAACACGTGGTGCTCTCCTGGCCGGGAGAGTCCCCCGTGGTGATCCTACTCTCAGTCAACCACCCCAAGGTCACTGACAGACGTAACGGTGACTATGGCACACGCGGTAAATGCACGGGTAGCTAACCCGCACTGGCACGCGATCAGTCGTTTCCGTTAACGGGTGTGCCCAAAGCACAGCACGGAACCAGTATAAGGCAGAGCCCTCTCAGGGGTCCAACCCCTCCACAGTAACCAAACAGGGGCCTTACCCCTCCACAGTCCGCGCACCCACGCCTGACTACCCTGGTTTACCCAGTGGGCCTAGCAAGTCGGTGTAGGTGAGCTAGCAGAACCCCGGGGCCCGTGGGGTAGCTAGTACTCGTCCTACACTAGTAGCTCTCCTCGGTACTGTGTACACGAGGGCCAACAAGTCGATACAAAGTGGCCAGACCTAACCCCAGGTCCCTGGGGCGGCTGGCTTCGCTCTGCACTAAGCAGGTAACAGGTGCTTCCCCTGGCACTACGTACCCAAGAGACAACGCACCTCCACATCTTTCCTTCTCAGTTCCATTTCATTCTCTTTCCAGGAGTTTTACTCCTAATTCCCCGTAGGGTTCCAGCTCTTTTAACTCAGCACATTTAGGTTTCACCTTTCCAGTTCCACGTTCATACAACCCATATTCACAATCATGTTCATTTATTCATAACAGGAAGCTGTTAAACCAATTTACAGGCAGCTATTATTTTCTTTCCACATTTTCCAAGACTACAATAGGTATATTCATTTCGCTAGTTTTCCAATCCTAGGATTCATGCTGCACCCTAGGATCTATCATTCAATCTAGTTTTCCAACCCTAGGATTCATGCAATACCCTAGGATCTATCATTCAATCTGGTTTCTCATTCCTAGGATTCATGCAATGCCCTAGGTTCTATTAATTGTTCCATAATTGTAACAAATTATGTTAATAATTCTTAAAGCCACTCTACCAGTTACAACGGGAGTACTGGGGGTGTGGTCGGGAATCTCGCGTGCCTCCGCAACCCCCGAGACTGCAATGAAATGGGGTTCTATCACATGGATCAACACAAGGAGTTTCTCAAAATAGTATGTAACTACTGTAGACGGGTAGAGGATTTAATTCCGAAAAGAACGCAACTCGAAACGCGGAAAACAGACTCCGAACGGGCCCTAAACGGGTCAAAAATTATGAAACAGTGCAAAATCAGACGTCTGGAACCTCTTCCAGACGTCTTAAAATGAGGATCAGATGGTACCTTTGCTCTGTATAGTCTCTCAGACGTCCAGAAGCCTGTGGGGGCGTCTGGCCTAGTTCCCAGACATCCGATGGTCACCCCGGACGTCTGGAAGTCTATCCCGTCGTCTGGCACTGCAGCCAGACGTCTGATTCGTGTTAGATGACGAATCTCAGAACCTGCGTGTACCCATTCCTCGCTCTCAGTACGGACGGTCAAAGAAAAGGAGGAAGTACGAAAATAACTTACCTTTCAGACTTCTGGACAGTCCTCCAGACGTCTTCCCCGTCGTCAGGTTGGAAACCCAGACGTCTGATTCTAGAAAAACTTCCAGAATCAGAGCGCTACTCGCCCTCCGCCCGCGACGCACGGCCGCGTCGCGCCTCGTCTACCTGCTACTCGAGCTGCAGCAAACCTCCCGCGTCAGTCCGTGTCTGCTGCACCCCCGCCGGCCGGCTCTTGCTGCCCCGGCAAGCTCGAGCCCTCACGAGCGAGCACCTCCTCCCTCGCGCAGCACCTCCTCCCGCACTCACTGCGGCTGTCGCTGCCGCCGCTCGCTCGCGCTCGCACTCGCTGGAAGAAGAAGGAGGAGCGGAGGTGATGAGAGTGAGGGAGAGGGCGAGGCTTTTTAAAGCCGCGCAGGGAGAGGGAGAGAGAAAGAACGCAGACTGCAGTCGTAGGAGGAGAGAGGGAAAAAGAGCGAGGTGCAGCGGTTGCGGGTCTGCGCGCGCCTGCGCGCAGATGCAGCCCTGCGTGCCACCCAAATAAAATCCCAGACGTCTGGAAGGGGTTCCAGACGTCTGTTCAAACATCTGGGCCACCTCCCAGACGTCTTAAAAAAAATGTCTTGGAATGCGTTCGTAACAGCGCGTGAGGGGCGCGTGCGGGGGACCTCACCCCCCTGTGTGTCAAGGTGATAAGCCGCTGACACAAAATCAATTTATGTCACCGTGGGCGCTCAGTGGTTAACGATGTGGGACTAAAGACCTCGTCTTCTTCGCATAAGCAGCCGCGACTCTCCTCCATTCAATTTGCATTCAATGTTGGTCAAACGTACAAATTGACCACTTGGAGACGTTTGCCTGATGATTCCGCACCACCAGATGCTTTCGTCTGGAGTTATTGGTTATGAAGCGAGCTTCAAAGCTTGCTCAAAGCTTCACAGTAATGGCGGCTAAGGGAGACTACCCGAAAACATAAACACGGCCTCGCGGCCCAATTAAACAAGCTCAGGAGCTTCGCCATAGGGCATGGAATGCGTTGGTGGTGGTTGTGTGGTGGATGGACGTGTGTGGTGGCTAGACAGTGAAGGAGTTGGGCGGAGAACGGTGGGTTGGTCGACAGGTGACTGGGGTGGTCGAGCGGCCCAATATAGTTAGGGCTTTTGGAAGTGGGTGCATGGCGAAAGTTGTGGGCTTGTCGGCGAGGGGGATAGATATGTGTAGCAAACGAAAACCCTCATTGGAGTGGTCGCCGGAGATGGAGAAGATGAGAGTGGTTGACGGCATCGAGGGTCTTTTTTATTTTTTTGGGAATGGAGAATTAACCTATAAGAACTATGGATCTATTCTGACCCTAATTTAATAGATGAAAGGGGGAGGATGCCATCGGCTTTGATGTGCCGATGTTGGGGAAGATGAATCCTCCGTGAGGGGGACAGCAGCGAGGAGAGGGGAAGATGGAGCCTGTTGTGACTGGCAAGACGTCGAGGAAGATGGGGAAGGTAGCTGCGCTTCCAATTTGGTCATTGGAGGTGCAGAGGAGAGAGATCGAGAAAGTCCACCGGAGCTTAGGTTGGAGGTGGCCGATGATAGAGAAAAGAAGAGGTTTTTGGCCTTGAACCTAGTTGAGAAGAACGGATAGGTCCTTGGGATCCTTATATAGGCCTCAGGGAGTGGTTAGAGCTTGGGAATCAAGCTTCAAGATTAAAAGGCTCGTTGGAGTTTGAAACCCAACTCTTTAAAGTATTCGTATGAGGATTCTAGTGTGAATCAGGGCCTAATGCATTGCTCAAATTGTAGGAGATCTTCTTAGGAATCTCCCTTCCAATTTTGGAAGGGATTGAGTGAGAAATTAGGGAGATCTTCCTATTTGAAGATTGCCAGAGTAAGATTTGGGAAACTGCAGGCGGTGGGGATCTATTTGTGAAGAAGCTGATGAAGTTAGGGAGGTAAATGCAAATACTTCAAAAGCTAGGGGTATGGGTGTGAGAGAAAGAATTAGATTGGACTGAAGTGCAAACTTAGTCAAGACGATCTCAGATTGGGCTAAAATTTTGGCACAAGCCTAATTTTGACCCCAAAAATCTAATGGTGAAATTAGATTTAGGTTTTAACCAAGTTTGACTAGGTAATTTATGCAAAAATCTAAATTAGGGTAACTGTCTATCTGAGACTCTATTTTAGGTCAAATTGGGTTCTGATTGTCAATTCAAGGATGTCAAACCTTAGAGAAAATTTTTCTATGAATTTTAGAGGGTTTATGTGATTTTATCTTTACCATAATCTCAGTAAATTAAGCGGGTCTGTTTTTAGGATTTCAAATGTCATTTAATTCCCGTAATGTGCGAAAACCTATTTCTGTCTGAACGAACCTACTTATTAGACAATTATGGCCATTTGACCTTTGATTAACCCCTGAGAAATATCTTGATTGTACTGCAATTGAGATATACTGTTAAAACTGTAATTTTACCCCTATTTTACTATTATTCTCTCAGAATGGATTTGCAGTAAATTAGGGTCCTCTGGCTGTTATGTAGGAGCATTTAATGATGGAATATGACTAAATAAAGCTAGTTATGGCTGATGATGATGTTATCATCAGAGGTGTTTTATTTGAGGCCAGAAGTACCCCACCTGGAATAGCCAAGCCAAGAGTGCTTTGTACCATTCGTAGTTCTTGCAAATGCCTCCATGGGCTTCTTGGAGAGCTTGTGCCACCACCTCTTTTGTAAGGCAGTGCAACAAGGGGGTCAAATACCCCTACTTGTACAGTTTCCCCTCTATTAGGGCGTACCTAAAGGCTTTCAAGCGGAATGCCCTAGGCCACGGTTCCATCAGGGGTAGCTCGCCAATGTTCAAGTGAGTGATGATAGGTGTCATCCATGATGTGGATTGTTCTATCATGAACGTCCTAGGAGCGAGTACTATTGGCTCCTTCAAGGTTTGGAAACATATATCTTCTTCTTGCTCGAGCGAGATTGCTGAGGCTAGGGGAGCCAAAGCATCTGTCAGGGGGTTGTCGGATCGGGGTACCTGACTGACCGAGACGGTCTTGAAGTCCAACAAACCATCCTTGACCTTCTCAGCGTACATGATCATATTTGGATCCCTTGCTTGGTATTCGCCATTGATTTAATTGGCAACCAACTGGGAATCCGTGTAAATCTCCAACAAGGAGACACCCCTTGACTTTACCACCCGAATGTCGACTAACATGGTCTCGTACTCTGTCACATTGTTGGATGCTGGGAAGATAAGTTTAATGGCGTACTTATGAGTAATGCCACCTGGGGTGGTCAAGGCTATGCCGGCCCCAGTCCGATTGTCATGGACGAGACGTCTACATACAGCCTCCAAGGTAGGCCAAGGGAGGCATCCAGTCTATGAATTCTTCTACAGGTCTATCATGACTTACCCTTTATTCGATCTCCTCGGCTAGTATTGGATGTTAAATTCCACCAACTTCACAGCCCATTTAATCTACCATCCAAACCCCATGGGTTTATGAAACATTCGGTGCAAAGGGTAGTCAAACAAGACTACTATTGAATGAGCTTAAAAATATGGGTGTAACTTTCTGGTGGCTGTCACCAAGGCTAGCTCGAGTTTCTCAATGACAGTATACTTAGCTTACATGCCTTGATAGGTCTTGCTAATGAAGTATACTGCTTGTTTCCCCCTTCTCGCTCGCCAACTAAGACAGTGCTGACGGTGGACATGGACGTCGTCAGGTATAGGAATAGAGATTCCTCAACCTGAGGAGTCGTCAGGATAGTGTTTGACTCATTTCGATCGTATTTTGTAATAGTCGTGTCGTAGTATAGTGATAAAAAAGAATCAAGCATTTAAATTTATAATACTCGAATAAAAAGAAATCCAAGGTCATCTCTAAGAGCAGTTATTCGCACAATTTATCACTATTAAAAAGGGAATATATGCTGAGTAAATAAAGTGCTTCTTTATAGATATATAAAAAAAAATAGAGCAAAAGTGATGGTTTAAACCACCAAGTTCAACGCAACTATCAATTATCAACGTTTATAACTCAACTCAGCACTTTACCCTTAAACGACAGAGAATAGGCACAGACGCCTTAAATCTTGAGGGCAAGGGTGTAGTGGTACTGTTCCACGCTGCAAAACCCTCCCCTGCCCTGCGCTCTCTCTTTCTCTTTCCCTTCTCCTCCTCAATGTTAGATCAGATGCTCAGGTAATCGGGTATCAGGGATCCGCGTACCTGGGACCAGGGCTACCGGCGTGGGTAGTAGCTGAGGTATGGGCTTAGGTGGGTTATCGGACCAGGCCCGCATGTAGTAGTGTCACGGGCGAGGCGCGTGGGGTGGGTGGGGACCTCACCCCTAGTGTTACTTGAGGCGAACAGCTAAGATGACAAAATCAATTTATTCGTTGTCGTTGTTGCTGCCACTTCCGATGTGGGACTAAAAGTTCCTGCTGTCTTCGCGTGTAGTAGCAACAGCAAGTGGCTCTGATTGAGGTTGGGGAAGCGGTCAATGCTCCCAATTGACCTAATTCGTGTGATGCTAAGAGGGTTCCGCAGCACCTGGGACCGTAACCTAGAGCAATCACCTAAAGAACGAGCTTCAAGTGAGTTCAAAGCTTTAGCAGCAATGGCGAAATAACTCCTATACCTGAAAATTAGAATAAGGCCTCTCAGCCACGTTAAAGTAGTTTAGAACTTGCGCCTGACCACGGCGAACGTGTGGGTGGTGATTTGGTGGCGTGATAGTGCGTGAGGTGGCCAAACAGTGAAGGATTTAGGTGGCGAACGGTGGGTTGGTCGATAGGTGACTGGGGTGGTCGAGCGGCCTAATAGAGCTAGGGCTTTTGGTCGTAGGCACACGACGGAAGTTGTGGGCTTATCGATGAGGGGGATGGAGATGTGTAGCGGACATAAACCCTTGCCGAAGTGGCTGCCGGAGGTGGAGACGAAGGTAGCTCCGGTGGGTACCTGTGCACAGCAAAACGAACCTTTTGGTCCTAGATCAATCCAGGTGCTTCAGGGAAGATCCCCGAAGCTTTTTCCTATTTCTATGTGCTATTGATGAGAGGCTCATCATGGCTTCTAATTACCCCTAATTAACTAGTTTCCTTAGTTAATTAGCTAGGAATATGTATATATAAGGGTTAATTATGTAATAAGGGACAAATCAATAAAGGACCTTAAAATAAGTTTATAATTGATAAATTATAAGCCAATTAATATTATTAATAACTTAATGAATAAATGAACTCGAAATACCATTAATTAGTTACCTAATTAATATCTTATTTAACCTAGGTATAACTTAAGACCTAAGTCTTAAATAACTTAAGTAAGTTAATTAGTAAATAAATATAAATAAATGGGTCAAAAATGTGAATACAAGGATTTAATATAATATTTATCTAAATTATAAATATATATATATAAAGTTAGAAAAGAAAATAATTTAAATTAACCTTAAAAGCCTCTGTTTGCATTTCGATCCTTGGAATTCATTGCATTTGAGTCCTTTTATTTCACTTAGGTCCTTAATTTTCCCTACACATAGGTCCCTACGAACACCTTTTTCTTCTTCATTTCTTCTTTAGCCGCTTGAGCGGCTGATGTTCAGTAGTGTTGTCACCCTCCAATGACCGCTCATCTGACGTCATTCCACCCTCGCAAAGCTTCTGAAGCTTGCGCTCACCACCTCAAATCCATCCACTAGTTTAGATTATTCTTAAATCCTAATTAGATATAGGTGTTAACCTCACCAATGCCAAAGGTTAAGCTGTACCTAGACGTAAACTCGTCCAGATTCAATCCCCTTAGCCATCGCCGAACCGTATAAATACTCCTCGATCCCTTCGATTTGAGTAGTTAGCTCCCTACCCTCTTCCCCAACCGCAACTAACTGATAGGCTATTCTTCCTACTCCGGCAACCATTTCCCGTCTCCGTCCTATTCCTCCGATCATCTCCACTCGCTTCCAATCTCTGCTATCGTCCACTACATCCTCTGACGAAGCACCGACACCGGATTCCGCTTCCACGCCACGAAACTACCCGCCATAGTTCTTCCTCCAACCTTCTAATTTCATCCTCCGTTAAAAACCTTCGACGGAGACTCCTCAACCTCCTTTGTCCAGGTAATAGTAGGATTAGGTTTAGGTAAGAGTAGAGTAGCTTAGTTCAGTAGATTAGGTAGTAAGCTAGTTTTAATTATTCAATTTGCACGCCATCTTCTTTAACTCCAGCGAGCTCTTTGAGCTTGTCTGGACCATTCTTTTGTCATTTTTACGCACCGATCACTTTCCTCACTTTATCATGATTTCATAGCATTGTTTTTCCCTTACTCTTAGCAGCTAAATCGCCTAGTTCATTTTACATTCACCGGTGACCTACGTTGTCCACGGTGGAGGCTTTCGAGATTAGAACACCTCCGCTGGGGCCCTCCATCACCTCTTCATAATCTAAGGGCCCCGATCCTATATCTAACTAGATTAATAATCGCCTAATTAGTAAACACCTAATTTCCATGCCAATCTCTATGCCGCTGTCCATGACGAGCTCAAAGGGGTTAATTCATCTAATAAATCATCTATAAAGCATCGCCAGATGCTTATTATTAATTCCCCTCACTCAATTGAGTTAAAGGGACCGCTGTGAGTTCAAGAGAATTCAGTTTTGCTTCTTCCTACAATTCAAAGCAAATCCATGTTTTAATATAAAAATTTAGTTAATTGTGGCCTTCTTAAGGTTCTGTATAACCTCAGGAAGCTTCTGAGCTTGTTCATGGTCTAAATTAGGGAGTTCTGTACTCCAATCCATCAGGACCGGACTCACCGGAGCTCCGGCGAGCTCCGTCGAGTCAATTTTCCACTTCAGTCCTCGAAACTTCGTGCAGAGCTCCAGACTGATTACTTAGGACTTAAGGATTATGTAGCAATGATTAATTTGATGATTTAACATTTGGAGCTCAGCTTAGACATCCGTCTTCTCCAACTCCGGCGGAGTTGGAGGAGCCTGTTCGATAGATTTTTGACCTTGAATTAATGTCCAGAAGCAAGAGTACAACATGTTGAATTCATCCTAGCTTCTCTTGTATTTGGAGATTCCCTGGTTTGTTCTGACGAACAAACCTCATTTAGATCCCAAGCGACAAGTCTGGAAACCCTAGGGAACTTGATCAAAACCTATTTTTGAAGCTCTGACTACATTCTTGAGGTTGTTTAGAGGTGATCCAGAGTTGTGATTTGATTAAAGAATGATTAATTTGGAAAGTCAACTCCTAGGGCATTTCAGTCAACTGAAGGTCGCCAGGATGATTATTGAGTTGAATTGATCACTAGGATGATTTAGAGTTTGATAGAATCGATCAGAAGTTGTTTTATTGAGGATTAAGGGCAAGCTAGATTACTGTCCAGTTTGGGTTATTTTTGAACCCAAACTATTTTAGTGTGTTTTTAATGAGATTTGAATGATAAATCTACCCAGATAGAATCTTTGCAACCTGCAGAGGTTGTTTAATTCTGTTTGTAAAGCTTTTAACTCTCTATCGAGCTATTCAGAGCTCAAAATGGAGCTCTGAAGCTCCTAAACGAAGCTCATGAGCTTCCTCCTTTTCCTAAAGCCATATAGAACCTTCTTCACCATTTGCTGTGAAATCATCTACTGAAAGTGATTTAGACCTCATCTGGAGGTCAAAGCTCTTCCACAAGTCAAAAGACCTGAATTTCATTTCTGCTGGCCATGAATGGCTGTGAAAATTCTTGATCTTCGCCCTTCAAATCGAAGGGCCAGACCTAATCCGAACACCAAATTGGTGCTATAATCTTGTAGAGGACAGTAACGGCTTTCAATCAAGCCTTTGCTTGATCGAAATCATCTAGTGGGTCACCCGCAATCATCGGCCGAAGTTCATCCAGAACCAGGGCAATATAGTCCCACATCGGTAGTACTGGAGGCACTGACATACTATATTATGATTTTGTGAAGTGGACGTTTCGGTCGTCAGCGCAGGGTGCGAAAAGAAACTTGACTTGGGTGCGGGTGCGTGCATTGCACGTGCCTACGCATGTGTGTGTGCGTGCACCTGTGGGCGTGAGCGTGGGCTCGTGAGTAGGCGTGTGTGGGCCTGGGAGGCCGAATATGACTTTTTCTTGCATTAATCTTTTGTAATTAGATGTAAAGGTTGTAATGAACATGTTTACTTGATTTTTAATGAAAAATCACATGTGTAAATATGTTCTCTATTCATGGAATGTTGCATGTGCTAATTTGATTAATTTTTGTGTAATGTTCATAGACTTAAAGTATTCTAATTTAATAGTTAGTTAATTAATTAGATCTTAATTATTTCTTACCAATTAATGGTGAATTAAAATTAAATTATGCCTCCCAGTGAATGACCTGGACTCAACCAATTAAAAAGAACTTAAAATCTAAAATGTTAGGTTAACTTGACCCTATACTATACGACCGACATAAAATCAAGTTAACCTAAATTACTTTCTCATGCGATTAATTAAGCCTAAATAACTTAATTGTGTTGAGGAATTAAACGAACAGCTGTGCGAAGGGGCTCGGTGAAAAACTGACGTGCCTTCGTGCGTGTGTGTTAAGAGGTGTCGTTATAGTTGCACTTGATACGTCGGTTTTAAAAGAAGTAAACGGAGGTGAGTCCGAGTGTCGATCTCAGGGAGGCGTGGAAATCGGATTTTGTTTACCACTTGTTGTCACGAAAAAGGCGGAGTTTTGCTTGCGAAAGAAACGGTTTTGAAAAGCGAGAGATAGAGAGAGTTTAGGGTTAGAAAGCTCTTGGTTTTGATCATGCACTTTTAAACAGAAATTAAAAAGGCAACTAAATGAAAAACAATTTCATTAAACATGCATTCATAGTTCATGGTTTACAATATTAAATACATGCTTCAACAAAAGTAAATGAAAGCTTAAAAGAGAGAGAGAGAGGTAGAGAGAGAGTGGAGAGCGACGAGGCAGCCACGGCGGTGGAGGAGGCTCCGTCGGCGGCTCGTCGTCTCCGGCGATTACAAGAGTGCCTAAGACTAGCTAGGAGAGGAGTGGAGTAGTTGTAAGTGGGAGAGGATGTCTTGAATGGTGGTAGAAGGGGGTTTAAATAGAGTTAAGGGCTTCCTAAAAGAAGAATGTGCTTTAGCGACATCCAGAACGTCGCTAAAACCACTTCCATATACGTCGGTGAAGGTCTTCTGCCGCCGGTCAGCCGCCCGCCCCTCTCTCTCTTCAGGCGCGATCCGTGGGCGTCGAACGAGAGCCGTCCGATTGATGATCGGACGGCTGAGATCCTCCTGCGCCTGCGCTAGGATCGCGCTTCGGGCGCGCGTGCGCGCGCGCGTTTCCGCTCGGCGTGCGCGCGCGCGTGGGAGGTGGGGCACTGTCGTCGCGCCGCGTGGCGCGATCCTAGCCGCTCGCTTCTGATCGCGCGGCTCAATTTTGCCGCGCCCTTCGCCCGCAGATGATTTTCGCTCCGCGCGAATCGAACGCGCGTCGCCGCGACGCGGGCGTGCGCGCTAACCGTTGCGCCACGCCCGCGCTTTGTCGCGGCGACCGCGGGCGAGCGCGCGGATCTCGGTCGTTCGATCGGAGATCAACGGCCGAGATGCGTCCTTGGCTGGCTTGGGGGCGTGCGGCCGGCGGGGGCGGGGCGACGTGGCGCGTTCTAGGCCGTTGATCTCCAGATCAACGGTCAGGATTTCTTGGGCCCATTGTGGGAGCTCCGGATGTCGGATTTGGCCGATTTTGAGTCCGTTAGACTCCGTTCGTCGTCCTGAATCCATCCGTGCGGTCCGATTGCTCATCTGAGGCCTGCTTTGACAAATGCTTTACACAAATGGCCATTAATACAGTTTATAAGCAATCTTGGTACTTGATGCATGCAATGCTCCTATTCTACTTTATGTTGTGCCTTTTATTCTAAAGATGGGCCATATTCAACCTAATTACTACCCCCTTGCGTGGTGTTATCATACCCCCATGCTTACTCCTTGCTAGTCCCTAGCATGGTTTATTCTAGCCTTTATTTCTTTGGCGAATTCAAGAAGTAATTGCTTAGGCACTTCGTTACTTGTTAATAAGAGGAACTATACGAAGATCTTAATCTACAAAGACTAAGCAGCGCCCGGGTGTCTGCCAAAATACGAATCGCCCGAATCCTTGCTTTGTATATATAACTATACTTATGTATACGTATATATCTATATATGTCTTTTTAGAATTTTTAGAATTCAGTGTGGGTTGGTAACTTTTTACGGCTACCCAACCCACCCAAAACTCGGTCAAAACCCTAAGTGCTAAGCATCTTGGTGTGAATGTTGTGATAGACTCACTTAACGGTAATTGAGACAGACTTCGAGTTTCTACGCCTCTAGGTGACCGGAAAAGAAAATAAATTTTTGCCTAAAGGTGTATTTGTTCGATTGGTAGCTTTCTCCCTGCGTTCATTTTACTTGGGGTCAACACAAGGATTTTCCAGTGTATATCTCCCCGGCTTGTACTACTTCCCCGCTTCTTCCTTAGGTGTTTTTGGTCTTCTTTTTTTGTGCAATTATTGAGCTGGGCTCTGGACAACCGACCAATGGGCTATTACCCACGATCACTTGCCAGCCATACTTGTGCGGTGAAGTGTGGTTTATTTTCTTTTCTTCTTCTCTTTTTTTTTTTTTTTTTTTTTTTTTTTTTTTACGTAGGTGGCTTCCCCAATCTCAAATGTACCTAGAGGCAGTAAAAAAGAAATGGCCTGTGGCTGGGTTCTGGACAACCTGCCAATGGGCTGTTACCCACGACAACTTGCCAGCCATACCACCCTAGAGAGTTCATTAGCTACCCAATTTCTGTCAAAATCTCCGAGAAGTGAGTATGTGCAGAAATGTGTGCAGATGCTTAGACTCAAAGTTTTCCTGAGTTAGAGGATGAGTTGATAAGTCGTATACTTATCACCTTATTTATTAGGTGGATTAGAATAGCTTAAAGTTGCAAGGATTCGCCGCTAAATCCATATTTTAATGGACACTAGGGCTGATTAAGCCTGAAGGCCTGAAAAGTCTAAGCGTTTAAGTTCTTTTTGTATTATTTCCCACTATTGGCAAGTTTCTAATGCCTAAGTTTTTCTTCCTAAATTCAAATTTTTTTTTTTTTTTTATTCATTCAGACTGATTAATTAAACTCAGGATTATGCAATTTACCATCCCCCCCATGCTTAAGTTGGACAATGTCCTCATTGGCAGATGCATGGATGCAGAAGGGTTCAAAAAGATAGTACCTGAGTGACGTAAACTACCAGATCAGTCTGAATCCGCTGGGTTGCCTCCCAGAAAGCGCTGAGTTTAACGCCTCCAGCTGGGCGGTGCCTGGTGTCAGCCCTCAACAAGGGTGACACTCTCCTTGGGGGGTACCTGGGCCAGGAAATGCTTCAATCTTTGACCATTGACTGTAAAGGTGTGCCCGGTATTAAGATCGACGATTTCGACTGCCCCATTGGAATAGGGCTTGACCACCCGAAATGGTCCTGTCCATTTGGACCTAAGTTTCCCTGGAAAGAGTTTCAGGCGTGCATCAAATAGCCAGACTTGTTGGTTTGGCTCAAAGGTTTTCCTATGAATGAGTCGGTCGTGGACGGCTTTCATTTTCTCCTTATATAGCCGACTATTGTCAAAGGCGTCCCGACGAATTTCTTCAAGCTCAGATAATTGAAGAGTCCTTTGCGCACCAGCTAACTGGGGATCCATGTTACATTGCTTAACAGCCCAGTAAGCCCGGTGTTCCAATTCGACAGGGAGATGGCAAGCTTTGCCAAAGACCAAGCGGTAAGGTGACATGCCTATCGGGGTCTTAAAAGCGGTCCTGCATGCCCACAGGGCATCATCAAGTCGTGTGGACCAGTCTTTCCTGTCAGGTCTCACAGTCTTCTGTAAAATGTTCTTGATTTGTCTGTTTGAGACCTCAGTCTGCCCATTTGTTTGTGGATGATACGGGGTGGCAATGCGGTGGTTTACCCCGTATTTTCTAAGTAGGGCACGGAATTGGGAATGGATAAAATGGCTTCCACCATCACTGATCATGGCCTTGGGTATTCCAAAATGGGAAAAGATGTTCTTCTTTACAAAGTCCATGACCGCCTTATGATCGCATCGTCAGGTGGCAACGGCTTCAATCCATTTGGAAACATAGTCTACCGAGACCAAGATATACTCGAAGCCGTTGGATGGTGGAAAGGGGCCCATAAAATCGATACCCCAAACGTCGAAAATTTCGACAATCAAAATGGGCTGAAGGGGCATCATATCTTTTTTGGTCATTGTCCCTAGTGTTTGGCATCGTGAGCAAGTCTTGGCAAAGATGTGTGCATCCTTGAATAGGGACGGCCAATAAAATCCAGACTGCAAAACTTTTGCAGCTGTTTTCTTGCCAGAGAAATGGCCGCCACATGCTTGGTCATGACAAAAGGAAAGCACACTCTGAACCTCGTCTTCGGGGAGGCACCTCCTGATGATCTGATCAGCACAGAGGCGAAACAGCATGGGATCATCCCAGAAATAGTGCTTGGCCTCAGCCAAGAACCTGTCCCGTTGCTGTTTGGACCAGCTATGCGGGGTTTGTCCTATAACCAGGTAGTTGACATAGTCAGCATACCATGGCATTTTCTTGTCTTGCACGGCTAGGATGTGTTCATCAGGGAAGGTATCAGATAGAGGTAGGGAGGGTCCAATGTGGTCTGGATGAAGTCTTGACAGGTGGTCAGCCACCACATTTTTCGATCCGGCCTTGTCTTGGATTTCCAGGTCAAATTCCTGCAAAAGCAGGATCCATCTGATGAGCCTGGGTTTTGCATCCTTTTTGGCCAACAGGTGCCGGATGGCTGAATGGTCGGTGTAGATAGTCACGTGGGATCCCAGCAAGTATGATCGGAATTTTTCCAGTCCAAAGACTACAGCAAGCAACTCTTTTTCTGTGACCGTATAATTACGCTGGGCCTCGTCCAACGTTTTGCTCGCGTAGTAGATCACCACGGGCTTCTTGTCTTGCCTTTGTCCCAGGACAGCGCCTATGGCAAAATCTGATGCGTCACACATAATCTCAAAACCCTGGGACCAGTCTGGGGGTTGAAGTACCGGTGCGGTGGAGACTAAGTCCCGGAGGGTATGATAAGCCTGGGTGCAATCAGGAGACATGTGGAAAGTTGCGTCGTTGGCTAGAAGGTCGGTCAAGGGTTTGGAAAGTTTGGAAAAGTCTTTGATGAACCTTCGGTAGAAGCCAACATGTCCTAGAAAAGAGCGAATCTGTCGGACCGAACTAGGTGGAGGAAGTTTGGAAATTAAATCAACCTTAGCTCGATCTACCTCGATGCCCTTATGCGAAACGATGTGTCCGAGGACAATTCCTTCCTGAACCATAAAATGGCTCTTTTCCCAACTTAACACCAAGTTAACCTCGATACATCGTTTCAGGATTTTCTCCAAGTTGCTCAAACAATGGTCGAATGAATTCCCGAATACAGAGAAATCATCCATAAAGACCTCCAAGTATTCACCCACCATTTCTGAAAAAATGGCTAGCATGCAACGCTGGAAGGTTGCGGGTGCGTTGCATAACCCGAACGACATTCGACGGAATGCAAATGTGCCATACGGGCAAGTGAATGTGGTCTTTTCCTGATCTTCTAGAGCAATTGCGACTTGGTTATATCCTGAATATCCATCCAGGAAGCAAAAATACTTCTGCCCTGCCAATCTTTCAAGGATTTGGTCAATGAATGGCAAGGGGAAGTGGTCCTTCTTAGTGGCTTCGTTAAGCTTCCTATAATCAATACACACCCGCCATGCGGTGGTGGTGCGGGTGGGAATGGATTCGCCATGATCATTAGTGACAACGGTGAGCCCAGCCTTCTTGGGAACCACTTGAGTGGGGCTCACCCAGGGGCTATCAGAGATAGGGTAGATGATGTCGGCGTCGAGCCACTTGATAATTTCTTTTTTAACGACCTCCCGCATGTTAGGGTTTAACCGTCTCTGCATCTGGCGGGAAGGTCGGGCCCCGTCTTCCAGGTAAATCTTGTGGGTGCAATAGGTGGGGCTAATTCCTCTTAGATCTGAGATGGTCCAACCAATGGCGGCCCGATGTTCTGAAAGAGTTGCAGTCAACCTTAGTTCCTGATCCTTGGTTAGATGGGAATTAATAATCACTGGGAAGGTCTGGCCAGGTCCCAAGAAGACGTACTTGAGATTCTCGGGCAATGGTTTAAGTTCAGGTGCGGGTGGGACCACAGTCGATGGGAATGGAAAGGGCGGTAGTTGATCAACATTGATTTCTTCAAATGGTGTCATGTGATGATACTCAGCCTTACAGAGGTCCACAGGTAATGATGGTGACGAGTCAGAACTACGGGTTTGGTGGTCTGAGACAGAATTGAGGGTAAGGCATTCCTCGATTAAAGTTTCCACGGGATCATGTTCCTCAATGTAATCACAATCAAAAGACTTTGTTGCCCGGAAGATATCTAATTGCATTTTCCTGTCTCCGAAGGCGATTTCCATACATCCCGTGTCGCAATCGATGTTTGCTTTAGCCGTGGCTAAGAAAGGTCTGCCTAAGATTATGGGTGCGTTCTGTAATTTTTCAGGGACTTCCATGTCGAGCACCAAAAAGTCGACTGGGAAATAGAAGTCCTTGACCCGTACAATCACGTCCTCGACAACCCCCTTCGGGGTTTTCACTGATCTATCCGCCAGCTGGATGGTGACAGGGGTTGGTGCCAGCTCCCCAAAACCAAATTGGTGGTACAAGGTTGTGGGAATTAGGTTGATAGAAGCACCTAGGTCCAGGAGCGCTCTATCAAATGTCATGTCCCCGATGTTGCAGGAAATCAGGGGTGCTCCTGGGTCAGTTCGTTTGAGTGGAAGGTTGCTTGATATCACGGAACTGGCTTGCTCAGAGAGTACAACCTTCCTAGGTGCTTGAGGTCTCGTCTTACGCTTGGGTGTACAGGCATCCTTTAAGAACTTGGCGTAAGCGGGGATGTGTTTGACAGCTTCTAGAAGCGGAATATTAATCTGTACTTGTTTAAAAATTTCCATCAGCTCCTCAGTTTCCACAGTATTCTTTTTTCTCTTGATTGTTTCCAAGGCCTCAGGATAGGGTGTCTGGATTGGTTCCATGTTTGGGTCCTTGGTTGGTGCTTCTTCTAAGTCGGGTAAAGTCTCGGGGAGAGTCGGCCATTTGGGATCCTGGGTTTTGGTGCCGCTTCTCAAGGTCACCGCATTCGCAGAGGCATTGGGGCCATGGGGTGATCCTTGAGAAGATGAGGATGAAGAGGCGCCAAACCCAGGAGGTGTTTGTGGAGCCGGTTGGACCATATGAGCCTGCCCAGGGTTGCCTTGGAACCCTTGCGAATTGGGGCCTCTGTTAATTATGTTTCGCGGGTTTGGTTGTGGTTGGGAAGGTAGAGATCCTTGCTGTTTACAGTCCAAGAGTTGGCTTAACTGTCCCTTTACCAAGGCCATTTCCTCCAGATGTTTTTGGTTCATGTCAGCCATCATCTTTATTAGGGTGTCCATTTGGTTTTGTGGGGGAGGGGCTGCCCTATTTTGGTTATATTGGGGTCTAACTGGTGGTCCTTGCTGATAGGGGGACAAGTGTGGCTGTTGGTTTGGCCTGGGCTGGTTTTGGAATTGCGGTAGTTTCTGGTTTGTCCAACCAAAGTTGGGGTGATTACGCCAGCCGGTGTTGTAAGTGTTGGAGAAAGGGTCAGGTTTTGCATATCCTTGGACGGCTTGCACATCTTCTAGAATAGCCGATGTTGATGAAGAAGGAAGGGAGTAATCAAGGGTCGAGGGAGCAAAGGTCCCTCCTTGGAGCATGGTTGGGGGTTGTTCCAGGTTTAGTTGGGTGAAGGGTTGGACCAGGTCAACATTATGTGCTCCTTTTGCTAGGGTGAAAGTCTGCAAGGGGTTCCTGGTCTGGTTTAGAAGCTCATCAATCTTCTTGTCCACCAATTCCACTCGATCCAACTTTTTGGCAATAATGTCCATGTCAACCATTCCAGAATTTGCTTGCACCTCATAAATCCCACCACGGGGTTGACTGGATCTGTTAAACTGGTTCATGGAGGCATTGTTGAGCGAATTCTCGCTCATAGACTCAAAGAGCTCAAACGCGCTCTCCTCGTCTTTGTTTAGGAAGTTTCCCCCGCATGAGGCATCGACGAAGTTCCGTAGGTTGCTATCCAGACCGTGGTAGAAGATCTGGGCTAATTGCCACCTTGGAACTTCGTGGTGTGGGCATTTCCTCAAAAGTTCATTGAATCTTTCCCACGCCTCATGAAATTGTTCCCCACCCTGGAGTGTGAAGGTAGTGATAGCTCTTCTGAGGGCATTGGTCTTTCCTATGGGGAAGAATTTCTTTAAAAATGCATGCCTCAGTTCCTCCCAGGTGGTGATGGGTCTACCTAGGGTTCTAAGCCAATGAGAAGCCTTGTCTCTTAATGAGAAAGGGAACATCTTGATTAGAACAATATCAAGGCTAATGTTCCTAGGTTTTACTGTTCTTGCTATGCGGTCGAGATCTTCTAGGTGCTGAAAGGGGTCTTCATTTGAGCTTCCATGAAAGTGGCTCTGGATTAGACTTAATACATTAGGTTTTAGCTCAAAATCGTCTCCCCCTTCGGGGATCCTAAGGTGTGGCTCGACTCTAATGGCAGAAGGGTTATAGAAATCACGGAGGGGTCTTGGCTGGTTCTGAAACGGTGGTAAATCAAGTGGTGGTTGTCCTGGTATGTCATTGAAAGGTGGTGGTTGTTCTTGCGGGTTCTGTAACCGTTGTATGGCTTGCATGATGGTGTGGATTTGTCGTTGCTGAAGCCGATGGTTAGCATTGATTTGAGCCTGGACGACAGCCATAGCATCTGGTGGGGGTTGATCTTCAGCCTCATCTACCCTAGGTTCAGCCATGTTTTCAACAGAGTTACGTCGCCTAGATTCCTGCCCCAAAACACACAATTCGGGATGCAGTGAGCGCCTCCCGTGCATACACTAGAGAAGAACTGGAGGGGATGCGGAGGGCGACAGATGCGAGAAATGTGTTTCAATCAAGCACGCAAGCCTAATCCTTATGGTGTATTCCTTAGGAGACCTAGAAATCTCACAAAGGGTGATTAAGTCCGTAAGCACTGGACTTCCCTTCTCAAGGCTAATCTGGCCAGGTTGATTACGAGGGGATTGCAGGGAAGGTTCTTCCTTTGGCTTACGCCTCCGGTTCCATAGACCCCACAACCGCGGTCGTTTGACACTGCCCCGCAGCCTAGCCACCAGATTCTACCAAGGGAATGAAAGCCAAGTGCCTAGCCGACAAAACCTCTCCTTTTGAGACTTAACTCAGTCCTGCCTAGGGCACGTCTACTCAGTTTTAAAGGGCTAGGATAGTGCTTGTGCTTAGGGTGATGTGATGAGGCGTTGATTGGGGTGGTGCCTCTTAATGTTTTACTTTCAAAGTGTGTGCTTCTAGCAAAACATGATTTTCAAGCAAGGATTTGTTAAGATATAGTGTCTTTTTAGTGTTCATCCTTACTTAAGTACTTTTTAGGGTTGACGTGTCTTAATTTTTTCAAACAAGTTTCAGTGGGCACGTCAAGTTCTGCACACAACTTAGTGAAAGTAGATTTCCTTTTATTTTGTAGAGGCTCTAAAACCCTAGTGTACTCATCCTGATAATCATGCAGCTTCTATTAGATGAGTCAATTTTAGGGTTGAGTGGTGCGGCCCAGGTCAACTCACGGTGGCTTCGCAAACACCACTCAAGAGAAAGAGAAAAGAGCACTCCAAGAATTTATCCAGCATATTAGAGTGTACATTTTTTTGTAGGGTGATGTGTTAAGAATGTGGGTCAAGCAATCATTCACCACGCCAATTTTTTTCAGTTTTTATGATTTTTTTTTAGATTTTTCACGCAAGCAAACAATGAGAGAGAGAGAGTACTCACTATCGGTCCTCGAGGCGTCTACTTCCTTGCTACCATAGTGGAATGCATCGCTTCGCCGTCCATGCGCCGAATTCCTGCATCCGTCAAGTAAAAAGGAAAATAGGGCATTAGACGATATGAGAATGAAGGTGGAATGGAGGTGATAAAACAAATCCGTTGCCTCCCCGGCAGCGGCGCCAAAAACTGACGTGCCTTCGTGCGTGTGTGTTAAGAGGTGTCGTTATAGTTGCACTTGATACGTCGGTTTTAAAAGAAGTAAACGGAGGTGAGTCCGAGTGTCGATCTCAGGGAGGCGTGGAAATCGGATTTTGTTTACCACTTGTTGTCACGAAAAAGGCGGAGTTTTGCTTGCGAAAGAAACGGTTTTGAAAAGCGAGAGATAGAGAGAGTTTAGGGTTAGAAAGCTCTTGGTTTTGATCATGCACTTTTAAACAGAAATTAAAAAGGCAACTAAATGAAAAACAATTTCATTAAACATGCATTCATAGTTCATGGTTTACAATATTAAATACATGCTTCAACAAAAGTAAATGAAAGCTTAAAAGAGAGAGAGAGAGGTAGAGAGAGAGTGGAGAGCGACGAGGCAGCCACGGCGGTGGAGGAGGCTCCGTCGGCGGCTCGTCGTCTCCGGCGATTACAAGAGTGCCTAAGACTAGCTAGGAGAGGAGTGGAGTAGTTGTAAGTGGGAGAGGATGTCTTGAATGGTGGTAGAAGGGGGTTTAAATAGAGTTAAGGGCTTCCTAAAAGAAGAATGTGCTTTAGCGACATCCAGAACGTCGCTAAAACCGCTTCCATATACGTCGGTGAAGGTCTTCTGCCGCCGGTCAGCCGCCCGCCCCTCTCTCTCTTCAGGCGCGATCCGTGGGCGTCGAACGAGAGCCGTCCGATTGATGATCGGACGGCTGAGATCCTCCTGCGCCTGCGCTAGGATCGCGCTTCGGGCGCGCGTGCGCGCGCGCGTTTCCGCCCGGCGTCCGCGCGTGCGCGCGCGCGTTTCCGCCCGGCGTCCGCGCGCGCGTGGGAGGTGGGGCGTTGTCGTCGCGCCGCGTGGCGCGATCCTAGCCGCTCGCTTCTGATCGCGCGGCTCAATTTTGCCGCGCCCTTCGCCCGCAGATGATTTTCGCTCCGCGCGAATCGAACGCGCGTCGCCGCGACGCGGGCGTGCGCGCTAACCGTTGCGCCACGCCCGCGCTTTGTCGCGGCGACCGCGGGCGAGCGCGCGGATCTCGGCCGTTCGATCGGAGATCAACGGCCGAGATGCGTCCTTGGCTGGCTTGGGGGCGTGCGGCCGGCGGGGGCGGGGCGACGTGGCGCGTTCTAGGCCGTTGATCTCCAGATCAATGGTCAGGATTTCTTGGGCCCATTGTGGGAGCTCCGGATGTCGGATTTGGCCGATTTTGAGTCCGTTAGACTCCGTTCGTCGTCCTGAATCCATCCGTGCGGTCCGATTGCTCATCTGAGGCCTGCTTTGACAAATGCTTTACACAAATGGCCATTAATACAGTTTATAAGCAATCTTGGTACTTGATGCATGCAATGCTCCTATTCTACTTTATGTTGTGCCTTTTATTCTAAAGATGGGCCATATTCAACCTAATTACTACCCCCTTGCGTGGTGTTATCATAATGTTGATCAACTACCGCCCTTTCCATTCCCATCGACTGTGGTCCCACCCGCACCTGAACTTAAACCATTGCCCGAGAATCTCAAGTACGTCTTCTTGGGACCTGGCCAGACCTTCCCAGTGATTATTAATTCCCATCTAACCAAGGATCAGGAACTAAGGTTGACTGCAACTCTTTCAGAACATCGGGCCGCCATTGGTTGGACCATCTCAGATCTAAGAGGAATTAGCCCCACCTATTGCACCCACAATATTTACCTGGAAGACGGGGCCCGACCTTCCCGCCAGATGCAGAGACGGTTAAACCCTAACATGCGGGAGGTCGTTAAAAAAGAAATTATCAAGTGGCTCGACGCCGACATCATCTACCCTATCTCTGATAGCCCCTGGGTGAGCCCCACGCAAGTGGTTCCCAAGAAGGCTGGGCTCACCGTTGTCACTAATGATCATGGCGAATCCATTCCCACCCGCACCACCACCGCATGGCGGGTGTGTATTGATTATAGGAAGCTTAACGAAGCCACTAAGAAGGACCACTTCCCCTTGCCATTCATTGACCAAATCCTTGAAAGATTGGCAGGGCAGAAGTATTTTTGCTTCCTGGATGGATATTCAGGATATAACCAAGTCGCAATTGCTCCAGAAGATCAGGAAAAGACCACATTCACTTGCCCGTATGGCACATTTGCATTCCGTCGAATGCCGTTCGGGTTATGCAACGCACCCACAACCTTCCAGCGTTGCATGCTAGCCATTTTTTCAGAAATGGTGGGTGAATACTTGGAGGTCTTTATGGATGATTTCTCTGTATTCGGGAATTCATTCGACCATTGTTTGAGCAACTTGGAGAAAATCCTGAAACGATGTATCGAGGTTAACTTGGTGTTAAGTTGGGAAAAGAGCCATTTTATGGTTCAGGAAGGAATTGTCCTCGGACACATCATTTCGCATAAGGGCATCGAGGTAGATCGAGCTAAGGTTGATTTAATTTCCAAACTTCCTCCACCTAGTTCGGTCCGACAGATTCGCTCTTTTCTAGGACATGTTGGCTTCTACCGAAGGTTCATCAAAGACTTTTCCAAACTTTCCAAACCCTTGACCGACCTTCTAGCCAACGACGCAACTTTCCACATGTCTCCTGATTGCACCCAGGCTTATCATACCCTCCGGGACTTAGTCTCCACCGCACCGGTACTTCAACCCCCAGACTGGTCCCAGGGTTTTGAGATTATGTGTGACGCATCAGATTTTGCCATAGGCGCTGTCCTGGGACAAAGGCAAGACAAGAAGCCCGTGGTGATCTACTACGCGAGCAAAACGTTGGACGAGGCCCAGCGTAATTATACGGTCACAGAAAAAGAGTTGCTTGCTGTAGTCTTTGGACTGGAAAAATTCCGATCATACTTGCTGGGATCCCACGTGACTATCTACACCGACCATTCAGCCATCCGGCACCTGTTGGCCAAAAAGGATGCAAAACCCAGGCTCATCAGATGGATCCTGCTTTTGCAGGAATTTGACCTGGAAATCCAAGACAAGGCCGGATCGAAAAATGTGGTGGCTGACCACCTGTGAAGACTTCATCCAGACCACATTGTACCCTCCCTACCTCTATCTGATACCTTCCCTGATGAACACATCCTAGCCGTGCAAGACAAGAAAATGCCATGGTATGCTGACTATGTCAACTACCTGGTTATAGGACAAACCCCGCACAGCTGGTCCAAACAGCAACGGGACAGGTTCTTGGCTGAGGCCAAGCACTATTTCTGGGATGATCCCATGCTGTTTCGCCTCTGTGCTGATCAGATCATCAGGAGGTGCCTCCCCGAAGACGAGGTTCAGAGTGTGCTTTCCTTTTGTCATGACCAAGCATGTGGCGGCCATTTCTCTGGCAAGAAAATAGCTGCAAAAGTTTTGCAGTCTGGATTTTATTGGCCATCCCTATTCAAGGATGCACACATCTTTGCCAAGACTTGCTCACGATGCCAAACACTAGGGACAATGACCAAAAAAGATATGATGCCCCTTCAGCCCATTTTGATTGTCGAAATTTTCGACGTTTGGGGTATCGATTTTATGGGCCCCTTTCCACCATCCAACGGCTTCGAGTATATCTTGGTCTCGGTAGACTATGTTTCCAAATGGATTGAAGCCGTTGCCACCCGACGATGCGATCATAAGGCGGTCATGGACTTTGTAAAGAAGAACATCTTTTCCCATTTTGGAATACCCAAGGCCATGATCAGTGATGGTGGAAGCCATTTTATCCATTCCCAATTCCGTGCCCTACTTAGAAAATACGGGGTAAACCACCGCATTGCCACCCCGTATCATCCACAAACAAATGGGCAGACTGAGGTCTCAAACAGACAAATCAAGAACATTTTACAGAAGACTGTGAGACCTGACAGGAAAGACTGGTCCACACGACTTGATGATGCCCTGTGGGCATACAGGACCGCTTTTAAGACCCCGATAGGCATGTCACCTTACCGCTTGGTCTTTGGCAAAGCTTGCCATCTC
The DNA here is from genome assembly GCA_037157565.1 of Thalassia testudinum. Classification (NCBI taxonomy): domain Eukaryota; kingdom Viridiplantae; phylum Streptophyta; class Magnoliopsida; order Alismatales; family Hydrocharitaceae; genus Thalassia; species Thalassia testudinum. The sequence continues at coordinate 18,373,361 of JAZHRO010000002.1, read as the reverse complement.
CCTGTCGAATTGGAACACCGGGCTTCCTGGGCTGTTAAGCAATGTAACATGGATCCCCAGTTAGCTGGTGCGCAAAGGACTCTTCAATTATCTGAGCTTGAAGAAATTCGTCGGGACGCCTTTGACAATAGTCGGCTATATAAAGAGAAAATGAAAGCCGTCCACGACCGACTCATTCATAGGAAAACCTTTGAGCCAAACCAACAAGTCTGGCTATTTGATGCACGCCTGAAACTCTTTCCAGGGAAACTTAGGTCCAAATGGACAGGACCATTTCGGGTGGTCAAGCCCTATTCCAATGGGGCAGTCGAAATCGCCGATCTTAATACCGGGCACACCTTTACAGTCAATGGTCAAAGATTGAAGCATTTCCTGGCCCAGGTACCCCCCAAGGAGAGTGTCACCCTTGTTGAGGGCTGACACCAGGCACCGCCCAGCTGGAGGCGTTAAACTCAGCGCTTCCTGGGAGGCAACCCAGCGGATTCAGACTGATCTGGTAGTTTACGTCACTCAGGTACTATCTTTTTGAACCCTTCTGCATCCATGCATCTGCCAATGAGGACATTGTCCAACTTAAGCATGGGGGGGATGGTAAATTGCATAATCCTGAGTTTAATTAATCAGTCTGAATGAATAAAAAAAAAAAAAAAATTTGAATTTAGGAAGAAAAACTTAGGCATTAGAAACTTGCCAATAGTGGGAAATAATACAAAAAGAACTTAAACGCTTAGACTTTTCAGGCCTTCAGGCTTAATCAGCCCTAGTGTCCATTAAAATATGGATTTAGCGGCGAATCCTTGCAACTTTAAGCTATTCTAATCCACCTAATAAATAAGGTGATAAGTATACGACTTATCAACTCATCCTCTAACTCAGGAAAACTTTGAGTCTAAGCATCTGCACACATTTCTGCACATACTCACTTCTCGGAGATTTTGACAGAAATTGGGTAGCTAATGAACTCTCTAGGGTGGTATGGCTGGCAAGTTGTCGTGGGTAACAGCCCATTGGCAGGTTGTCCAGAACCCAGCCACAGGCCATTTCTTTTTCACTGCCTCTAGGTACATTTGAGATTAGGGAAGCCACCTACGTAAAAAAATAAAAAATAAAAAAAAAAAAAAGAGAAGAAGAAAAGAAAATAAACCACACTGCACCGCACAAGTATGGCTGGCAAGTGATCGTGGGTAACAGCCCATTGGTCGGTTGTCCAGAGCCCAGCTCAATAATTGCACAAAAAAAGAAGACCAAAAACACCTAAGGAAGAAGCGGGGAAGTAGTACAAGCCGGGGAGATATACACTGGAAAATCCTTGTGTTGACCCCAAGTAAAATGAACGCAGGGAGAAAGCTACCAATCGAACAAATACACCTTCAGGCAAAAATTTATTTTCTTTTCCGGTCACCTAGAGGCGTAGAAACTCGAAGTCTGTCTCAATTACCGTTAAGTAAGTCTATCACAACATTCACGCCAAGATGCTTAGCACTTAGGGTTTTGACCGAGTTTTGGGTGGGTTGGGTAGCCGTAAAAAGTTACCAACCCACACTGAATTCTAAAAATTCTAAAAAGACATATATAGATATATACGTATACATAAGTATAGTTATATATACAAAGCAAGGATTCGGGCGATTCGTATTTTGGCAGACACCCGGGCGCTGCTTAGTCTTTGTAGATTAAGATCTTCGTATAGTTCCTCTTATTAACAAGTAACGAAGTGCCTAAGCAATTACTTCTTGAATTCGCCAAAGAAATAAAGGCTAGAATAAACCTTGCTAGGGACTAGCAAGGAGTAAGCGTGGGGGTATGATAACACCACGCAAGGGGGTAGTAATTAGGTTGAATATGGCCCATCTTTAGAATAAAAGGCACAACATAAAGTAGAATAGGAGCATTGCATGCATCAAGTACCAAGATTGCTTATAAACTGTATTAATGGCCATTTGTGTAAAGCATTTGTCAAAGCAGGCCTCAGATGAGCAATCGGACCGCACGGATGGATTCAGGACGACGAACGGAGTCTAACGGACTCAAAATCGGCCAAATCCGACATCCGGAGCTCCCACAATGGGCCCAAGAAATCCTGACCGTTGATCTGGAGATCAACGGCCTAGAACGAGCCACGTCGCCCCGCCCCCGCCACCCGCACACCCCCAAGCCAGCCAAGGACGCATCTCGGCCGTTGATCTTCGATCGAACGGCCGAGATCCGCGCGCTCGCCCGCGGTCGCCGCGACAAAGCGCGGGCGTGGCGCAACGGTTAGCGCGCACGCCCGCGTTGCGGCGACGCGCGTTCGATTCGCGCGGAGCAAAAATCGTCTGCGGGCGAAGGGCGCGGCAAAATTGAGCCGCGCGATCAGAAGCGAGCGGCTAGGATCGCGCCACGCGGCGCGACGACAGCGCCCCACCTCCCACGCGCGCGCGCACGCCGGGCGGAAACGCGCGCGCGCACGCACGCCCGAAGCGCGATCCTAGCGCAGGCGCGGGAGGATCTCAGCCGTCCGATCATCAATCGGACGGCTCTCGTTCGACGTCCACGGATCGCGCCTGAAGAGAGAAAGGGGCGGGCGGCTGACCGGCGGCAGCAGACCTTCACCGACGTATATGGAAGCGGTTTTAGCGACGTTCTGGATGTCGCTAAAGCACATTCTTCTTTTAGGAAGCCCTTAACTCTATTTAAACCCCCTTCTACCACCATTCAAGGCATCCTCTCCCACTTGCAACTACTCCACTCCTCTCCTAGCTAGTCTTAGGCACTCTTGTAATCGCCGGAGACGACGAGCCGCCGACGGAGCCTCCTCCACCGCCGTGGCTGCCTCGTCGCTCTCCACTCTCTCTCTACCTCTCTCTCTCTCTTTTAAGCTTTCATTTACTTTTGTTGAAGCATGTATTTAATATTGTAAACCATGAACTATGAATGCATGTTTAATGAAATTGTTTTTCATTTAGTTGCCTTTTTAATTTTTGTTTAAAGTGCATGATCAAAACCAAGAGCTTTCTAACCCTAAACTCTCTCTATCTCTCGCTTTTCAAAACCGTTTCTTTCGCAAGCAAAACTCCGCCTTTTTCGTGACAACAAGTGGTAAACAAAATCCGATTTCCACGCCTCCCTGAGATCGACACTCGGACTCACCTCCGTTTACTTCTTTTAAAACCGACGTATCAAGTGCAACTATAACGACACCTCTTAACACACACGCACGAAGGCACGTCAGTTTTTGATAACACCATGCAAGGGGGTAGTAATTAGGTTGAATATGGCCCATCTTTAGAATAAAAGGCACAACATAAAGTAGAATAGGAGCATTGCATGCATCAAGTACCAAGATTGCTTATAAACTGTATTAATGGCCATTTGTGTAAAGCATTTGTCAAAGCAGGCCTCAGATGAGCAATCGGACCGCACGGATGGATTCAGAATGACGAACGGAGTCTAACGGACTCAAAATCGGCCAAATCCGACATCCGGAGCTCCCATAATGGGCCCAAGAAATCCTGACCGTTGATCTGGAGATCAACGGCCTAGAACGCACCACGTCGCCCCGCCCCCGCCGCCCGCACGCCCCCAAGCCAGCCAAGGACGCATCTCGGCCGTTGATCTTCGATCGAACGGCCGAGATCCGCGCGCTCGCCCGCGGTCGTCGCGACAAAGCGCGGGCGTGGCGCAACGGTTAGCGCGCACGCCCGCGTCGCGGCGACGCGCGTTCGAATCGCGCGGAGTGGAAATCACTTGCGGGCGAAGGGCGCGGCAAAATTGAGCCGCGCGATCAGAGGCGAGCGGCTAGGATCGCGCCACGCGGCGCGACGACAGCGCCCCACCTCCCACGCGCGCGCGCACGCCGGGCGGAAACGCGCGCGCGCACGCACGCCCGAAGCGCGATCCTAGCGCAGGCGCGGGAGGATCTCAGCCGTCCGATCATCAATCGGACGGCTCTCGTTCGACGTCCACGGATCGCGCCTGAAGAGAGAGAGGGGCGGGCGGCTGACCGGCGGCAGAAGGCCTTCACCGACGTATATGGAAGCGGTTTTAGCGACGTTCTGGATGTCGCTAAAGCACATTCTTCTTTTAGGAAGCCCTTAACTCTATTTAAACCCCCTTCTACCACCATTCAAGGCATCCTCTCCCACTTGCAACTACTCCACTCCTCTCCTAGCTAGTCTTAGGCACTCTTGTAATCGCCGGAGACGACGAGCCGCCGACGGAGCCTCCTCCACCGCCGTGGCTGCCTCGTCGCTCTCCACTCTCTCTCTACCTCTCTCTCTCTCTTTTAAGCTTTCATTTACTTTTGTTGAAGCATGTATTTAATATTGTAAACCATGAACTATGAATGCATGTTTAATGAAATTGTTTTTCATTTAGTTGCCTTTTTAATTTCTGTTTAAAGTGCATGATCAAAACCAAGAGCTTTCTAACCCTAAACTCTCTCTATCTCTCGCTTTTCAAAACCGTTTCTTTCGCAAGCAAAACTCCGCCTTTTTCGTGACAACAAGTGGTAAACAAAATCCGATTTCCACGCCTCCCTGAGATCGACACTCGGACTCACCTCCGTTTACTTCTTTTAAAACCGACGTATCAAGTGCAACTATAACGACACCTCTTAACACACACGCACGAAGGCACGTCAGTTCTTGGCGCCGCTGCCGGGGAGGCAACGGATTTGTTTTATCACCTCCATTCCACCTTCATTCTCATATCGTCTAATGCCCTATTTTCCTTTTTACTTGACGGTTGCAGGAATTCGGCGCATGGACGGCGAAGCGACGCATTCCACTATGGTAGCAAGGAAGTAGGCGCCTCGAGGACCGATAGTAAGTACTCTCTCTCTCATTGTTTGCTTGCGTGAAAAAGCTAAAAAAAATCATAAAAACTAAAAAAATTGGCGTGGTGAATGATTGCTTGACCCACATTCTTAACACATCACCCTACAAAAAAATGTACACTCTAATATACTGGACAAATTCTTGGAGTGTTCTTTTCTTTCTCTCTTGAGTGGTGTTTGCGAAGCCACCGTGAGTTGACCTGGGCCGCACCACTCAACCCTAAAAACTAACTCATCTAATAGAAGCTGCACGATCTTTAGGATGAGTACACTAGGGTTTTTAGAGCCTCTACAAGATAAAAAGGAAATCTACTTTCACCAAGTTGTGTGTAGAACTTGACGTGCCCATTGAAACTTGTCTGAAAGCATTAAGACACGTCAACCCTAAAAAAAAACACTAAAGTAAGGATGAAACATTAAAAGACACCACACCCTAAAAATTCTTGCTTGAAAACCCTGTTTTATAGAAGCACACACCTTGAAAAGTGGAAAATTAAGAGGCACCACCCCAATCAACGCCTCATCACATTACCCTAAGCACAAGCACTATCCTAACCCGTTAAAACTGAGTAGACGTGCCCTAGGCAGGACTGAGTTAAGTCTCAAAAGGTTTGGTTTTGTTCGCTAGGCACTTGGCTTTCATTCCCTTGGTAGAATCTGGTGGCTAGGCTGCGGGGCAGTGTCAAACGACCGCGGTTGTGGGGTCTATGGAACCGGAGGCGCAAGCCAAAGGAAGAACCTTCCCTGCAATCCCCTCGTAATCAACCTGGCCAGATTAGCCTTGGGAAGGGGAGTCCAGTGTTTACGGACTTAATCAACCTTTGTGAGATTTCTAGGTCTCCTAAGGAATACACCATAAGGATTAGGCTTGTTTGTTTGATTGAGTGTACAACTCTCTCTCATCTGTTCTTCCCGCATCCCTCATTTCTTCCATGGATTTCAATGCCTATCCATCTTACCCAAATTACCCCCAACAGGATTTGTATGCTAACCCAAGTAGACCATACCCACAGCCGACTTGGGCTAACCAACCACCAAGTTGGGGATGCAACCTGGAATACCCCTCTTGGCCCAACTATGACCAAACCACACCAACCTCTTATTGGAATACACCTAACATAGCCACCCAAGGGTACGATTCAAATTGTGGGGCTCCATATCTCGATTGTCCTCACGATGCCTCCTCATTTAGGTCCGACCCGCTCTACTGTGATAGGACCTACACTTTAGGAGAACACCAAGAACCCTACCCATCTCAGGATAATAACCAAGAAAGGTCATCTGAATTCAACAACCTTGCCTACTTGACCTTTGGATTAGAAGGAGTTCTAGACAAATGGAAATTAGAAAATGCTCAGAAATCTAGGCAAGCCCAGGATCATCAACCTCTGATTTGGTCCCCTGATGAAGAATCTGACTGGGAGGAGGACTTAGAACCTCAACTATTCTGGAGTAGGACCAAACAGAGAATGGTTCCTCTTGAAGAACTGGACCCTGAACATGATAGAATAGAGGACCCACCCAAGAACTTAAACACCAATATGGATTCTGATCCACAACCTCAACCATACTCTCTTAACCAGGATTTCAAGGAGGAAATCCAAAGGACACCAAATGACACCATGTCAATTCTTGATAACCTCCAATTAGAACTACACAGACAGAATCAAGAATTGGTTAAAGGGCAACAGGCCATGATGGATTTGTTCCAACAATTGGGGAAAGAAGGCCAGAGAAAGATGTTGCACACAATGCCACTCGTAAAGCAAGGACCTACCATGATCAATTGGACTACACCCAGTCATCCTGATTTGGTTCAGTCCACCATTGATACCCCTCAAGAGTTGGACAGCTTAATGGATAAAGACAGTAAGGATTCCTTGGAACACAATTTGGGGAGCATTGAGAACAAACATCAGGAGGAAACTGAGAAGGTGAGGGGAGAGGCCTTGGAATCTGAATCTAATCGGCCCAAGAGAAGTAATCCGGTGGGAGTAGCAGCCAACATCGGAGATGGAGAATGGAGTTACAATTTCAAAGAAATTAATTATGAATCGGTTAGAATCCCCATCACAAATTTGGAGGAGGGCCGAGAGAAAGAATATGATCTTGAGGATGAAATTGACCCTACCTCTAATGTAATCCCAAACAGTGAATCTGATACAGAGGAGGTTGAAGAAAATATTCTTGAGATCAAGGGCTTGGAGGGAATGAGCAATGAAACCATAGTTGCGGAAGAGATGGATTCGTCTTTAGAGAGAGGCCTCATGCTTGATTGTAGGGCTCATTATGAAACTCTGGACTTTGTTACCTGCCCAACCAGAATAAAGATCCCGCAACCCGAATGCACTAGAATTGATACACTCTCGATGGATTACAATTTTATGGGGACACAAGCTGAATATAAAACCTACATCTCTAGTGTCTGGCATGCCATATTTGGGGTGCGTTCGTCCACAGCAACTTGTTTGCATGCCCACAGAGTAAGAGAGGATCTGACACGGGCATGCATGATACAGAATTCCCGCCCCTTAGGAACGGGACTCCACCACAACCTTGTTCGCATCTGTGGACTTCTGATTTTGGGTCTGGTTGATTTTGTACAGACCTCCTTGACCCAAGCCATTCTTGTTTGTGCACCGCCCAGTTGAGGCGTTAAACTCAGCGCTTCCTGGGAGGCAACCCAGCGGATTCAGACTGATCTGGTAGTTTACGTCACTCAGGTACTATCTTTTTGAACCCTTTTGCATCCATGCATCTGCCAATGAGGACATTATCCAACTTAAGCATGGGGGGGATGGTAAACTGCATAATCCTGAGCTTAATTAATCAGTCTGAATGAATAAATTAATTGATTAAAAAAAAAAAAAAAAAGAATTTAGGAAGAAAAACTTAGGCATTAGAAACTTGTCAATAGTGGGAAATAATACAAAAAGAACTTAAACACTTAGACTTTTCAGGCCTTCAGGCTTAATTAGCCCTGGTGTCCATTAAAATATGGATTTAGCGGCGAACCCTTGCAACTTTAAGCTATTCTAATCCACCTAATAAATAAGGTAATAAGTATACGACTTATCAACTCACCCTCTAACTCAGGAAAACTTTGAGTCTAAGCATCTACACACATTTTTGCACAGACTCACTTCTCGGAGATTTTGACAGAAATTGGGTAGCTAATGAACTCTCTAGGGTGGTATGGCTGGCAAGTTGTCGTGGGTAACAGCCCATTGGCAGGTTGTCTAGAACCCAGCCACAGGCCATTTCTTTTTCACTGCCTCTAGGTACATTTGAGATTAGGGAAGCCACCTACGTAAAAAAAAAAAAAATAAAAAAAAAGGGAAAAGAAGAAAAGAAAATAAACCACACTTCACCGCACAAGTATGGCTGGCAAGTGATCGTGGGTAACAGCCCATTGGTCGGTTGTCCAGAGCCCAGCTCAATAATTGCACAAAAAAAAGAAGACCAAAAACACCTAAGGAAGAAGCGGGGAAGTAGTACAAGCCGGGGAGATATACACTGGAAAATCCTTGTGTTGACCCCAAGTAAAATGAACGCAGGGAGAAAGCTACCAATCGAACAAATACACCTTCAGGCAAAAATTTATTTTCTTTTCCGGTCACCTAGAGGCGTAGAAACTCGAAGTCTGTCTCAATTACCGTTAAGTAAGTCTATCACAACATTCACACCAAGATGCTTAGCACTTAGGGTTTTGACCGAGTTTTGGGTGGGTTGGGTAGCCGTAAAAAGTTACCAACCCACACTGAATTCTAAAAATTCTAAAAAGACATATATAGATATATACGTATACATAAGTATAGTTATATATACAAAGCAAGGATTCGGGCGATTCGTATTTTGGCAGACACCCGGGCGCTGCTTAGTCTTTGTAGATTAAGATCTTCGTATAGTTCCTCTTATTGACAAGTAACGAAGTGCCTAAGCAATTACTTCTTGAATTCGCCAAAGAAATAAAGGCTAGAATAAACCTTGCTAGGGACTAGCAAGGAGTAAGCATGGGGGTATGATAACACCATGCAAGGGGGTAGTAATTAGGTTGAATATGGCCCATCTTTAGAATAAAAGGCACAACATAAAGTAGAATAGGAGCATTGCATGCATCAAGTACCAAGATTGCTTATAAACTGTATTAATGGCCATTTGTGTAAAGCATTTGTCAAAGCAGACCTCAGATGAGCAATCGGACCGCACGGATGGATTCAGAACGACGAACGGAGTCTAACGGACTCAAAATCGGCCAAATCCGACATCCGGAGCTCCCATAATGGGCCCAAGAAATCCTGACCGTTGATCTGGAGATCAACGGCCTAGAACGCACCACGTCGCCCCGCCCCCGCCGCCCGCACGCCCCCAAGCCAGCCAAGGACGCATCTCGGCCGTTGATCTTCGATCGAACGGCCGAGATCCGCGCGCTCGCCCGCGGTCGTCGCGACAAAGCGCGGGCGTGGCGCAACGGTTAGCGCGCACGCCCGCGTCGCGGCGACGCACGTTCGAATCGCGCGGAGCGGAAATCACTTGCGGGCGAAGGGCGCGGCAAAATTGAGCCGCGCGATCAGAAGCGAGCGGCTAGGATCGCGCCACGCGGCGCGACGACAGCGCCCCACCTCCCACGCGCGCGCGCACGCCGGGCGGAAACGCGCGCGCGCACGCACGCCCGAAGCGCGATCCTAGAGCAGGCGCGGGAGGATCTCAGCCGTCCGATCATCAATCGGACGGCTCTCGTTCGACGTCCGCGGATCGCGCCTGAAGAGAGAGAGGGGCGGGCGGCTGACCGGCGGCAGAAGGCCTTCACCGACGTATATGGAAGCGGTTTTAGCGACGTTCTGGATGTCGCTAAAGCACATTCTTCTTTTAGGAAGCCCTTAACTCTATTTAAACCCCCTTCTACCACCATTCAAGGCATCCTCTCCCACTTGCAACTACTCCACTCCTCTCCTAGCTAGTCTTAGGCACTCTTGTAATCGCCGGAGACGACGAGCCGCCGACGGAGCCTCCTCCACCGCCGTGGCTGCCTCGTCGCTCTCCACTCTCTCTCTACCTCTCTCTCTCTCTTTTAAGCTTTCATTTACTTTTGTTGAAGCATGTATTTAATATTGTAAACCATGAACTATGAATGCATGTTTAATGAAATTGTTTTTCATTTAGTTGCCTTTTTAATTTCTGTTTAAAGTGCATGATCAAAACCAAGAGCTTTCTAACCCTAAACTCTCTCTATCTCTCGCTTTTCAAAACCGTTTCTTTCGCAAGCAAAACTCCGCCTTTTTCGTGACAACAAGTGGTAAACAAAATCCGATTTCCACGCCTCCCTGAGATCAACACTCGGACTCACCTCCGTTTACTTCTTTTAAAACCGACGTATCAAGTGCAACTATAACGACACCTCTTAACACACACGCACGAAGGCACGTCACTCGGTGATGTGGTGAAGACACTCGCCGGAGCCCTTATAGATGATTGTCAGTAATGGCTCAAATGAAGTTGGAATTTAAAATTGAAGAGATGAGAAGGTAGAGGGAAGAAAGGGGAATAAAAACCCTAACCTAATTTGGAGGAAGGAGAGGTGGAGACTGATAGCTGTGGTAGGCCACCGGCGAAGAATCGAAAAAGGAATTGAGGACGATAAGGAGGTAGAGAGCCGATTGCTGGGCTAAGAAGCTCGGCGAGAGAGAGATGAAGGCGGCTGCACCCTCATTTGATGGCGAGAGGCAGCAGAGCGAAGGGCAAAGAAGACCTCAAGGTCTGGGAATGGCAACACACGGAGGAAGAAGAGAAGGCAACGGTTGTGCTTGGATTCTCGACGACTCAACTCGAAGGAGCATCACAAGGCTTTATAGGGCCTCAGCCGTGTGTGGATTCGTTGCAGGAGGTAGCGAGAAGATCTTCCAACAACTCATATCTCCGCATTTGTTTTTGACCGAAGATCGCGGGTTGTTGCAACGTCGGTAGCTAACGAGATGAGTCTCGCCCAATGCAGAACGGAACGACGAACAACTTCGCCTCAAAGGTTGACCTCAGCCGATGCTTGAAGTGGCCGTAATTGGTGCTGGAAAGTCGTCGGATAGTTCGGTCAACAATTCTGCTGCAGCTGGAGGAAGATGATGCCGGGGACCGGTTCGCAAGAAGAGAAGGACCTAAGAGTAATGAAATTGGACCTACTTGCAAGGATTTAAGGAACATGGGGGCCTAAATGCAAATTAGGTAGGAGTATTGTCAAATCAGGCCCAAGTTTTTATGGAAGCTCAATTAGGATCTAGGGAATCTAGTGGTTATGTCAATTTTGAGTTTTAAAATTGTTTGGTTAGTCAATCCTCCATGTAAACTCAGTTGACATTAATTATTCACCTAGGTTATTGTTTTAGGTTTAATTAGCTTCTTTGACGTATCTGATCAAATTAAACCTTGTGAGATACTTATAATTTTTAAAAGGTTTAATTTGCAATACTTTCATCATAATTCTATCAAACTAGGTCAGATCAAATATAGGGTTTAATTATTCTCTTTAATAGCATAATTCAAATGAAACCCTAAATTGGTTATTCTGACTTGTTTTGCGATCTCTTGGGATTAATCTGATGAATCTTCCTCCATACGATATTGTACCCTTTTTATGTATTATCTAGATCAATTTACCTTAGGACTTAGCTAAATTAAGTGAATTATAGAGCATGATGGCACTGCTATTAGATAGGGGGACTTTTGAGGGCTTCCTTAACTTCCTCTAAAGCCTTCTGGCAGCGAGGAGTCCAATGGGCGGTGGTATAGCCTTTGTCATTTTTAATACATTCAAAGAAGCGGAGACCTTTGTCAAAAGATCGAGACAAGAATCAGCCTAAAGAGGCAATCTTGCCAACTAATGACTATATCCCTTTCAAATTATTTGGTGGTTCTAAGGTCATGATTTCCTGAATCTTGTCAAGGTTGGCTTTTATTCCTCTGTTAGAAACCAAGATCCTCAAGAATTTTTCCACTGAAATGCCAAAAAACACACTTCTCGAGATTCAGACAGAGGCGGGTGTTCCTTAAGACGTGGAACACCTCTGCCAAATATTCTAAGTGTTGCAGGAAGTTTGATCCCTTTACCAACATGTTGAGAGCGATATATCGGTGTTTTAAAATTACTTCGTTGTAGTATAGTCAAAATAGCACTCAAATAAATAGATTTTATTACTCAAATGAAAATCTGAGGTCGAACACAGGGAGCAAATAGGAATTCATACACTAATCTAAATAATTAATGTAAATGAGCACAATTAATTATTCAAAATCTAATTTGCAATGTAGAATATGAGTATATGAAGAGTAAAATGGAATTCTAGACAAAATAATGATGATTTGGATTACCAATTATAAGCCTAACACAAAATAATTACTGAAATCTTAATCAAAGGCAAGAGCAAAATTAGACATCTTAAAAAACGTTGCTACAGTACCCCTCTATGATTTTTCTTCTATTTCTTCTTGCTTTTAATCTTCTTCTTCACACTGTCCAGACCTTCTTCCTTCCTTCTTCTTCTTGGCTCAGGTCTTAACCTCTTCTTCTTGCTTTCTTTCTGTGCTCTACTTCTCCCGCCTTGTCTTCTCTTCTACCTTCTGTTCTTCTTCACTGTTGGCCCTTCTATTCTTCTACTCTTCTCCTTCTTCTGCCTCTCTTCCTATGTGGCTCCCCTTCTTCCTTCTTCTTCTTTCTCTGCTCTTCTTTAACTCTTCTTCTTTACATAGAGGGGAACGTTCCTTAATTTTGTCTAAGTGTTAGCCATATCTCCTCAAAGCAAAACCCCCCTGCCCCCGCACACGATCCTCTCTTTCTCTCCTTAGGTCATGCTCTCCCAGAGCCTCCAACAGTACCAGGTTATCGGGTTTCGAACCTAGAGCGCACCCGAGTCCAGGGCTGCAGGCGTGATTGCAACCGAGGAGTGGAGTAGGGTTAGGCAAGTTGGGTCTGCGCCAGGCCCACGGGAGATGGGTTATGGGCGAGGCACAGGTGAGTGGGTGAGAGGGGGACCTCACCCCCCAAGTGTCTAAGGCAACAAGGCATTGCAACGAATTCAAGTTATGCTCTGCCGTGAGCTCTTGTCCTCACGATGTGGGACTATCCCACAAGCCTCTTCTCGTGAGTGCCTACAGCTGAAGATGTGTCCTCAATTGGCGTAGCTGCAAGTGATGTGGTCTCCAATTGACCACCTGGGAGTGGTCCTTAGGTGATTCCGCTCTACCTAGAAGTGTCACCTAGGGTGTGCGCGACCTAGAGCTCGAAGAATGTGGTGGAAGTAATGGCGGCGACAGTGGTGGACGACGGAACATGCAAGTCACAAACACAGCCTTTTGGCCACATTAAAATAGCTCATAAGCATCTCCAGTGGACGAGGAGTGCGGTGGTGGTGATCTTGTGTCGTGAGAGGGTGTGAGATGGCCGGACATGGGAAAGTGGGTTCGGTGAGGAGATTGGGTGGATGGAATGGAAAATAAAGAGAAGGGTTTGGTTGGTGGAGTTGAGGTGAAGGTTATGAGGTGGTTGGCGAGGCGGATGGAGGAGTGTAGCGACGGATACACCTCGTTGGAGGAGGAGCCGGAGATGGAGAAGATGAGGATGAACGGCAGTGTCGAGGGTGAAATTTAATGATAGAAGAAAGGAAGAGGAAATAGAAGGGAAGGAGGAGTTATAGGACCTAGTATTAAGGAGGAAAGAGGTAGGGTGACATCAACTGTGGTTGGCCGGTGCTGTGGACAAAAGGTTTTCTGATGAGAGAGACTGCGAGGATGAAGAGGCTAGGGCGCCTCTAAGTTGGCTGTCGAGAGGCGGAGGAAGTCGAGGAGGAAGGAGACGCTCCCAATTTGGCTGTTGGGAGGCATAGGACGACGAAGGGAGATGCTCGCCAGAGCCAGGTTGGAGGTAGGGTTAGGAAGAGCTTTTTGGCCTCAAAACTAGCTGAAAAGCACGGTCGTGCGATGGGGATCTTTTTATAGGGCTCAGGAGGGGGTTTTGAACTTGGAAGTCAAGCTTCCAAGCTAGGAATTGTCGCCAAAGTAGGAAACCCAATTTTTCCATGAGTTCGCATTAGGATTTGGGCAAGAATTAGAGCCCAATATGTGGCTCAAATTGTAGGGAAATCTCTCAAGAGTCTCCTTTCTAATTTTGGAAGAGATTCGCCAGTCAATCAGGGAGAAATCCCTAGTCGAAGGTTGCCAGAGTAGGATTCCTCCGCGATAATGGTGGACGGACCTATTTGCAAAGAATGACGACAAAGATAGGGGCCATTTTGTAAGGAATTTGAAAGTTAGAGGTCTGAATGAGATGGAAAGAGTCTGACTGGACCAAAATGTGAAATTGGTCAAGATGTCTCAGATTGGGTCCAAATTTTGGTACAAACCTAATTTGGACCCAAGGAATCCAATGGTGAAGTTAGATTTAGGTTTTCATCAAGTTTGACTGGGTAATTTATGCAAAAACCTATATTAAGGCAAATGTCAGTCTGAGACTATTTTAGGTCAAGACGGGTTCTGATGGTCAAATCAAGCATACTAAATCCTAAAGAATATATTTCTATGAATTTTAGAGGGTTTAGGTGAATTTTATCCTAACCAAAATCTTAGTTAATTAAGCAGGTATACTTTTAGGGTGTCAAAAAGTCATTTAATTCTTAAAACACGTGCAAACCCTTTTCTATCTGTTCTAACCCACTTGTTAGCTTTTTAGGACCATTTGACACTTGATTACCCCCTCAGAAAAATCATGATTGTACTGCATTCATGATATGATAATAAAACTACAGTTTTAACCCTATTTTCTTGTCTTTCCCTCAGAATATCTTTGTAATGAAATATGGCTCTCAGGCAGTTATGTAGGAGCATTTACTAACTTAATTAGATCAAAATGAGCTAGTTATGGCTCATAATGGTGTTCCCATCACAACATATCATCAATGTACACCTTAAATGATTTTCCTACTAAATGGAAAAAAATCATATTTACAAGGCGGTGGTAAGTTGCTCTAGCATTTTTTAAGCCAAAGGGCATGACTCTATACTAAAATAGGCCCCTATCAGTTATGAATGAGTTATGAGGTATATTTGCTGGAGCAAGGCTTATTTGATTGTACCTGCTGTAAGTATCCAAAGAGAACATGTGAAATTGACTGCTACAGGAATCCACTAGAGCATCAACCCTTAGTAAGGGGAACTTGTCCTTTGGGTAGGCTTCATTTAGGTTGGTGAAGTCTACGCACATCCGCCACTTGTCATTATCCTTCTTCACTATGACCATATTGGACATCCGCGCCAACTACAAGGACTCTTTGATTAAGCCAGCTTCTAGAAGCTTCTGGACTTCTACTTCAGCCGCTTATCATTGTTTGGCTGACTTGTGCCTGCGCACCTATTTGACAGCCTGGGATCACCTGGATGTTGAGGTGATACTGAATCAGGGATGGGTCCACCCCCAGTAGGTCATTGGCGGACCACACGAATACATCCGCGTTTGCCCTTAGAAAAGGTAGCAACTCCAGAACTTCAGAGGTATCAAGATCCACCCCAACCTTGACAAGCTTAGTAGCATTGTCAGGGTATAACTGTATGGCCATGGCTAAAGAGCCTGGCTAAAGCTCTGAAGTTGCCAGCGGATCAGTTGAATTTATTTTCTTCTGAATCGCCTGGACATGGCTTCACTTCTTCCCCTACTTTTGTGGCTTGGGCGGTCTTGGCTCCATGGATCGCTTTAACTCGATCTTTAGTAGCTCATGCCCAACCGTTTGATCCCCATGCACTATCCACACCCCTCGAGGAGTTTGGAAGAGCATGAACTAGAAATAAGAGGAGGGGATCAAGCGGTAAGCATAAGTCGTTGGATGGCCGAAGATGCCGTCAAACGCCGCCGTCAACCCGACCACTATGAATGTGGCTATCTTGTTCAGGTGTCTGTCCCCATCGCAGATAGGATATGGGTAGGCTGATCTCCCCTTTCGACATCACCTTGTGATTGCCAAACCCTATGATCGGGTGGGTTGATGGCAAGAGGTGTTTGATGTAAACACATTTACACTACTTAAGATGTCTATTTATGCTTGTTCTTAAGCATAGGATTGCATTTCATGATATAAATAATGCATAACATGCATCATCTTGCATTTAGAGTAGTTTGAATAAAATGGAGGTTAATTGTCTCCTTTTATGTGCTTGGATAGGGTAAACATTTTATCGGGGCCTCGGATCGAAGATCCAACCGTATGGATGTGATCAGGGCGACGATTGGAGTTCAACGACTCTAAGATCGCCCTAATCAGGCATCTGTAGCATCAGATAGTGATCGGGGAACCCTAGAAGATCAAGGGCCAAGATGGTGTAAATCCACACTTCAAATGACAAATCACACCGCACGGATGAATTCGGATCGACGATCGTAGCCCAACGACATAAAAATCGAGTCAATCCGACATCAGTGGCACCATCTACAACATCCAGAAGATGGACGACCAAGATGGCCCCACGTGGCACCATCTCGGCCGCCCAAACGACCGCATACATTCTCTAAAGACCCCGCACGCGCTCCCTCTCCGCCGTTGGATCTCAATCCAACGGTTGTGGACGCAGCTCGTTGAAATCATCCAGCGCGCGTTCGAGCCTCGCCAAGCGAATTCTAAAGCGAGCGGGCGTGCTATTATCAACCGTCAGATTGCTATCTAACGGCCGCACGCGCCCGATAGCGTTCATGCACTATTGCACGCGCGACGTCACGCGGCATCGCACGCGCCGGGCAGGCGCGCAGCGAGCGGGTCAGGCGCGTCTTAAGCCATCCGATCTCACGATCGGACGGCTGAGATTTGATGAACGTGGGTGGATGCGTTGAGTGCGGGCAGCTGAGGAGGCACGCGTAGGCGCGGGTGCTACGCCCACGTTGGGGGCTTTAGTGACCGATTTATCCGTCACTAAAGACCCCTCATTTATTATTTTAAAGATGTAATGACCATTTTGCCCCCACTCCTTGCAACTATAAAAGGAGACCCTTTCCATACGAAATTCTCATCCCTTCCTTCTCTTCTCTACCTCTCCAAAGCTCAAGAGAAGCTTGTCCCACACCTGGGATGCTTCTCGAGAGATAAAGTCCAAATTTTCGTCCCCCTTCGGAAGTGGATCCTGCTACAACGACGGCGTGCTGCTCCATTCCCGTTCTTCTGCTTCATCCTCCTTTGTCCTGCTTCGTCCTCCTTCGTCCAAGCGTCGTCCCGTCCGGCTCGTCCTCCAAGCGACCATCGAGGAGGATTTCTCTCTCCCTATTCTTTTTACTACTTTTTAGTATAGATTTACTACTTTCTAGAATAGTTCTGCTCGTCCTCCAAGCGATCGTCGAGGAGGATATTTCTCCCTCCATTATTTTAATGCTTTCTAAAGTAAATTTATCGCTTTCTAGTGCAATATTTTTATACTTTCTAGTTATAATGAACAATCTCCTTAATGATAAATTCTCTGTTTATTCTACATCTCATTTTGATTTCTTTGTGTAATATTCTCTCTCTCTTACCCTCTCTCATTCTCTTCTATTTATTGTAAATAATTAGATAGCTTTAAATTGAATTACTTCGTGACAAATAAAAAGAAACGCGTAGTTTTTAAATCAAACGTCCGCCTCCTTATGTACGACCCGAAATTTTCATTTCGGTATAAATTTTATTTGTTGAACACGAGTTCTTCACTTTCAAGCTACAACGACAGGTTTTCCAAAACCAGACACGTTAGCGTAGCAATTGGAGCGTTCAACAGTGTTCTTCTTTGAAACCCAGCTTGAGCAGTGTTTTCCAAAATAGAACGTCCACTACACTACCTTCATCCACTAGGAGCCTAGGCTGGAGTTGCCCTAACAGCAGGAGAGTCACTAAGAGCAGGTCAGTGTGCTCTGTTGAATTAGGCAAGGAGGCTAACAGTTGGAGGCTGTCTGTTTGACGATACCTCTCTTGCCCTACTAAAGGGTGAGAAACGCACTACGGGGCATCCACCTGAGAGGAGTAGCTGGCTGGCTTGGGGCGACGTTGATGCCGAAGATGATCTCGACCTCTGCGCCTGTGGGTTCAGGCGATGAGAGATGAACATTCTGGGGTAACACTACCATTGCTGCTAGGACTTGGCGGCGGTATTCTGCAAGGGGGAACTAGGGGGACACCACTTGCTCGACTTGATGGGCTTTGGATCCGTCTGGCTCCTATTTGCCACAAAGACCATGTTAATGCCTCGAAGTTGCTGGAGGTTCTCCTTGTGGTAGTCCTCCAGACCCTCCATTGGTCTCTTTCCTTTGTCTTGCCCATCGTTTCTCTTGACAAATGGACCAAGTTTCCATGCCGAATCTGGGACTCAATTTGGTCACACCGATCCCGACAGTCTTCCATGGTGTGCCCTGGAGCCCTGTGGTACTTGCAATAGGGCCAGGAATCAGCCTTCTCCTTAAGAGAATTTGGCGAGGGTAATAGATCCTTGTCGGTAGATCACACCTCCGCCAACACCTCCTCTTAGTCACGGCGAGGGGAGTGTACTCTTCAAAGAACTCCTACCTGGGCTAGCGGTGTCTGTTATTTCGGCCCTTTGTGGGCCGGTCGCTCCTCTCATTGTGGAGGTTGGCATTCTACTTGTTGAAGCAACTTCCTCCATAAATGGGTAGGAGAGTCGGTTCTCCCGATATTCTCTTCTCCATCATCTCCGTACAAACCCACCAACTGGCTACAGGAGCAGGAGTCGTCCTGCTCCGCGAACCTCGTAGCCCTGTCCCACAACTCCACCGTATCTCTAGGCGGGAAGTCGTCGATTGCATACTAGAACCTTTGGGTCAAGAGACCTGATTTGAAGTACTAGATGGCTATGGCATCATGGGGCTTCTTTCACTTGAAATATTGAGCGTTAAATCGGTCTAGGTATGACCGAAAGGACTCATCTTTCCACTGTCGGACTTTCAACAACCTCTCTGGGTTATCTCTAACCCTTTGCTGCCTTGCGAAATACTGCAAAATTTATCCTCCAGTTCTTGGAAGCAGGTGATTTGTTCGACTGGCAATTCATTGAACCACTTGTGGGTACGTTGGAGAGATATGACAGGAATACTCAATGGAGTACCCCTATCAACGCAACCATGAACCAGTATCATCTGGTGGTAGCTCCTCACAAAGCTGTTGGGGTCCGTCGTACCATCATATTGGGCCATGACGGGCTGCTTAAACTTCTCCGACAGGGGGCTGTCATTACCTCCTATGTGAAGGAGTAGGTTGTGACATAGGCATGCAGGCGTATACCCTTCATCACCTAGGTGACCTAGCGGACGATGTCGGGTATCGAGTCTCCTTCGCTGGTAGCCATGGGGTGAGCCCCAAACTACTCCCCCGACAAAGGCGGGTGGGGAGCTTTAGGCAAGTTGAGGAACTTTCCCTTTCTGGCTACTAAGCTCGCGTTAAACTTCTCGAGTTGTTCACGTAGGCTGGCATTCTCCTCTTCTGCCACATGACACCATTTTATTTGGTCGTCTTCAGGACTTGAACTCTAGGGCTCCTCCAGCTGAATTTTACCCAACTCCTTAATCTACTTGATCTCAAGGAGTTTATCTGCAATCGACTACTGCTTGCCTTTCAGAGTTTCCAGCCTAGTCTCGTACTCTTCCTCCCTCACCTGCATCACGAGGAGGGTATCCCACTAAGGGACCTCAGGTTGTTGGCTAGGTTGGGCTGACTTCTCCTTACTAGGTCTGGCATGCTGGGGGCATCCCTTAGAGACTGAGTTGCGTAATTCCTCCGACACTGCCACCTTCTCGGGATTACCGTGAGATGAATTGCAAGTCGTGGGGGCCATTGTTAGGATTTGAAGTAAGAAAACGGTATCAAATGATAGACGTTTCCCACAGACGACGTCGACTAATCGGGACCCTTAGCAGAAAGGGGATCCAAATCAACAACGATCACGAGCAATCATAGAAAGAAAAGATACAAGAGTTTGGTAACCAACTTCCACCCAAAAGGGGTGCATTTCTCGAGTGAGGGTGATGCTCCTGAATTTCCATTAAAATTGTGGGTAGTATAATATCTCCCATTTTTTCCCTCAGATTCCGTGAAGCTAACCCTTGAGGACTTCTATTCCTTATTTATAATACAAAAAAATCTAACAACATTTAATACTTGTAACGGACCTCACAAATTCCTGGTATGTCCGTTACTTAGCTATAAATTACATTGGTAACGCCACCGTTAGCACCGACGTTGATGTTATTGTCGCCTCTTTAACTCCGGTCAACCGCATTCCTTGACAGGTCAGACTCACCTAGATCCACTTGTTTGTTTGGTATCTAGTTAGGTAGATCCTTTTTGGACCTTGTGCAAATTTTTAAATCTAATAACACTTTTTACCACCCCCCCCCCCCCATCAATCTTATAACATAATTTTGAAGATTTTCTAATTATCATCCCAGTCAAATAACTTTTTTTACGTAATTACCTTGTTACATTATATTTGACAATAATTTTATCATACAACACAAATTCTGCCAGCGTTAACGCCATAATCATTCTTCATTGTTTTCATTTGATTGTTATTTTTTTGTTATCCGCCAACGTTAACATCAGGGAAACACGTTTTCATCTACTCGTTTTATTTATTACACTTTATATTACATATCTTAAAATCCACATTGTCATTTAGTTTTATTGTACATTAACGCACTTATATTATAATTTAAGTATAAATGTGTGTAGAATTATCCTTATATTACATTATTTTTCTATTCTCACTTATGGCATTAATTACAATATTTAACTATAATCTAACTAATCTCTTGATAACTAATATTACTTACGACATGTATTTATATTTGTTATAATTTATCATATTTCCAATGCAATGGTAAAATTTGTTTGTGACAATTAAATTTTGTTTTTTTTTCCAACGCATATACTAAGTTGTTACAATATTTTTTTTTATTAAATCATGGGATGTTGTTGCTATAATTATTTTATGTATTAGAGATTTGTTATTATATGGGAAGTGTAATTTCATTCTAATTATAATATATAATATTAGATTATATTCTTTTTAATTTTTATTTTTTGTGTATTCAATATTACATTGTTAATTTAATGTTTTTAAATCACTCGTTTGTCATATAATTACCCTCATAAGTATTTACGACATGAATATGTGTTTGTTATAATTTATGTTATTTCTATTACAATGTAAAAGGTATTTGGTTATAATCATTTTCAACTCATATTACAATTCGTATACTAATTTATTACAACGTATTTTTCATTTTAATGCTTACGCTAAGTTAATTTTATTAACAAACTACATGATACGTAGGATGTTAGATGTAGTTATAATATACACTATCGGTTGGATTTGTTGCACCTTTTTTTTGAAACATTTAATTGTTGACTAAACGAAATTTTTTTATTTTAAAAACTATCAAATTTTTCACTTTAAATCAAAATTATCATTGTTTCAGATCAAGATATTCATCTCTTCTGTGAAATCATAATCAAACGACCATAGCATGATGCTTATTTCTAACTTTTTAAGCATTATGCTTTCTACACACATATGTGTGTGTAGCCTCATGTAACTTAGCAAAACAAGCCATTTGTAATTTGTGTAACAAGGCACATGCGTGTATTCCCCCCCCCCCCCCCCCCCCCCCCCCAACCATATATGTTATGGAAACATTGGAATGAGATATCATTCTACGATCGAGAACTAGTTGGGCCCCCGTGCGCGTATATGCCCTCACCTCCATCCTCCCTTGCATACATTAGCACCACACAAAACTGATGCTGCTGTGCAAAGGCATTGATGTTGGAGGTGCACCATTTGAATCTACCATCTTATTAGATGCCTCAAGTCATCCTCATCTGCGTATATCTACGTATTTTGGCAATGTACGCCGTGCCTGCCTGGCATGGCTGTCCAATTCTTGAGAAGAAACCATGAACCTAGACAACTCGCTCGGAAAGTACGACAGTTAATTAAGTCCATGCATTAGGTATATTTATATATGAGGGGACGGGCCAACCCTTGTGGCCATCACCTCCCCAGATCGCGGGTTTTTCTTTGTTTTGGAAAAATCATCCTTTTTATGAAGGGAAGAACCTCATACATGAAGTTGCATCCCAGAGGGAAGAAAAGTAAAAAAATCCTAATGTCCTCCAACAAGAGGGAGGTTGCACCTCGTAGAAATAGGAGGAATAAAAACAAAAAGAAGATAAAAAACAAAGGAAAAAAGAAAAAGGAAGATGCGACATGATATCATGACCTGGCTAGCTTTCGAAGGAGGCTAACCCTACGTTCATAGATGCGGAACGTTCCAAAGAGTGAACCAAATTATATCGACCAGAAGGTTGAAAATGAGACCTGACCTAAGTCAGAAAACCCGACCGAGTAAAGCACGGAGTCACATGCATACCCCAACCAAAACAACCTAAACTAAAAGGAAAAGAAAACGAAAGGAACCTCCCATCACAGCATACAACAAGCAAAACCAAGCATACAAACGGTAAAATCACGAAAACACCACAGCAAGATCACCCCACCCTCGAAATCCACAAGCACCACCACGCACCATGCACCCCGGTCCACGTAAGGAGGACCAGTAACTTCTACCGCCTGTGTTCCACCACACCATTGCGCCAACGACCACTCAAGGATGCCCCACCATTCTGTAGCCGACACACCACCATGCTCCACCGTGCCACCATCCACTAGAGGACGCCCCACCACATAACGACAATGAATGAAGGCAGAAGAACGACAAACACCACGCACCACAGGCCAGCGACGATCTGCGGATTCCCGCCGCTCTGATGCACGCTGAGTGAAGGGGATATTCAATCGTAGCTCTCACTGTCGCATCGCTTGAGATCTACCAATGTAGGCAGTCAACAACCTTGCATGTCAAACACATAGCAATATAGAGGATCCGGAGCGGGAGGGAGGAGGTCCGGCAAGAGGGGAGGGCCCCGATCAACCCCGATGGCCAATCTAGGCCCTTACTGTAGTAGCTACCTTCTTTTGCCAGAGGAGAGGGGAGAGGTGAGAGGCCGAGAGAGGGAAAGAATGTAGCTTGTGGCATTTTGGACAATATATATTTATGCTTAGTAGGTTCACATTGCATGATCCCATGTGAAGATCATATTAATTTTTCACTTAGGCCACTCCAGTGGTTTCAATCGAACAATTGGAGAATATATAATATAGTATGTGATAGCTCAATCAATCAATAGGGACTATTGGTATATTAGCGTCTAATGGAGGACCCTAGTCAGCCACTTCTTCTCTTCATAAGGTTCAATAGCTCGTCTCGAAGGAAGGAGGTATAACTTGTCTTTGAAGGTCTTTATTAATTTGAGATGATTTAGAACCCCTTGCAGGTAAATTAGAGGAATTGACATTCTCGTAACATAAATCCCTTAATAATGTGGGGTTTGGATTTGAACTCGGATCCACTCTACTGTAATCAATCGTAGTCTTTAAGGGTTAGTTTACTTTGAAGGTTAACCCTTTTTTAGGGTATTAACCTTGGTTTTTTCTTTTAACAAAATCACGAACCAATTTTATTCATCCCCCACTCCCTGGAGGCCAAAAAAGACAGGGGGCTAGATCAAAACCTGTTACGAATGCATTCCAAGACGTTTTTTTAAGACGTCTGGGAGGTGGCCCAGACGTCTGGAACCCCTTCCAGACGTCTGGGATTTTATTTGGGTGTCACGCGAGGCTGCGTCTGCGCGCAGGTGTGTGCAGACCCGCAACCGCCGCACCTCTCTCTTTTTCCCTCTCTCCTACGACCGCAGTCTGCGTTCTCTCTCTCTCCCTCTCCCCGCGCGGCTTTAAAAAGCCTCGCCCTCTCCCTCACTCTCATCACCTCCGCTCCTCCTTCTTCTTCTCCCAGCGAGTGCGAGCGCGAGCGAGCGGCGGCAGCGACAGCGGCGGTGAGTGCGAGAGGAGGCGCTCGGCCGTGAAGGCTCGAGCTTCCCAGGGCAGCGAGAGCCAGCCAGCAGGGGCGCAGCAGGCACGGAGTGACGCGGGAGGTCTGCTGCAGCTCAAGCAGCAAGTGGACGAGGCGCGGCGCGGCCGTGCGTCGCGGGCGGAGGGCGAGTAGCGCTCTGATTCTGGAAGTTTTCCAAAATCAGACGTCTGGGTTTCCAACCAGACGACGGGGAAGACGTCTGGAGGACTGTCCAGACGTCTGAAAGGTAAGTTATTTTCGTACTTCCTCCTTTTCTTCGACCGTCCGTACTGAGCAAGAGGAGTGGGTACGTGCAGGGTCTGAGATTCGCATCCAACGCAAATCAGACGTCTGGCTGCAGTGCCAGACGACCGGAAGGACTTCCAGACGTCCGGGGTGACTATCGGACGTCTGGGAACTAGGCCAGACGCCCCCGCAGGCTTCTGGACGTTTGAGAGATTATACAAAGCGAAGGTACCATCTGATCGTCATTTTAAGATGTCTGGAAGAGGTTCCAGACGTCTGATTTTGCACTGTTTCGTAATTTTCGACCCATTTAGGGCCCGTTCGGAGTCCGTTTTCCGCGTTTCGAGTTGCGTTCTTTTTGGAATTAAATCCTCTACCCGTCTACAGTAATTACATACTATTTTGAGAAACTCCTTGTGTTGATCCTTGTGATAGGACCCCGTTCCATTGCAGTCTCGGGGGTTGCGGAGGCACGCGGGATTCCCGACCACGCCCCTAGTACTCCCGTTGTAACTCGTAGAGTGGTTTTTAAGTTTATTAGCATAATCTGTTAAACTATGAAACCATAAATAGAACCTAGGACATTGCATGAATCCTAGGAATGAGAAACTAGATTGAATGATAGATCCTAGGGTGTTGCATGAATCCTAGGGCTAGAAAACTAGATTGTATGCTAGATCCTAGGGTATGGCATGAATCCTAAGATGGGAAAACTAGTGGAATATATGAATACTGCAGTCTTGGAAAAGTAGAAAGGAATAAATAGCTGCCTGTAATTTGATTTAACAGCTGCCTGTTATGAATAAATAAACGTGATTGAGAACATGGATTGTAAGAACGTGAAACTGGAAGGTGAAACCTAGATGTTCTGAGCTAAAAGAGCTGGAACCCTACGGGGAATTAGGAGTAGAACTCCTGGAAAGAGAAAGGAATGGAACTGGGAAAGAAAGGCATGGTAGTGTGCTGTCTCTTGGGTACGTAGTACCAGGGGAAGCACCTGTTACCTGTTTAGTGCAGAGCGGAGCCAGCCGCCCCAGGGACCCGGGGTTAGGTCTGGCCACTTTGTACCGACTTGCTGGCCCTCGTGTACGTAGTACCGAGGAGAGCTACTAGTGTAGGGAGAGCACTAGCTACCCCACGGGCCCCGGGGTTCTGCTAGCCTCCTACACCGACTTGCTAGGCCCACTGGGCAAACCAGGGTAGTCAGGAGAGGGTACGCAGACTGTGGAGGGGCAAGGCCCTGTTTGGTTACTGTGGAGGGGTTGGACCCCTATTACTGAGAGGGCTCTGCCCTATACTGGTTCCGTGCTGTGCTTTGGGCGCACCCGTTAACGGAAACGACTGACCGCGTGCCAGTACGGGTTAGCTACCTGTGCGTTTATCGCGTGAGCCATAGTCACCGTTACGTCTGTCAGTGACCTTGGGGTGGTTGACTAAGAGTAGAATCACCACGAGGGACTCTCCCGGCTAGGAGTGTACCACGTGTTACTTCTACTGTTCGGAAAAGACTGCAATCAAGATCGTTCCCACGAGGAACATTCGAGATCAAGTGAAGGATCTGAGAAATAGATAAATTGTGAAACAATAGAAAGACGTAAATAAAGGAAGAAAGAAAATAAAACAGCTATTGTACACTTTACTGCTTCTTTAGTTTTAGCTGCCACTCTACTCAGCATTTCGCTGACGTGTTACACTCGTTACTTTTCAGGACCAGGTGTTGAGCAGCCAGGGTCAGCGGCTGCAGAGGACGCTGGGCCGAATAGGGTCCAGTAGAGTTACCACTATTCTTTTGTGCCCTTTTTGTTCCACTGTAGTGAGTAGTTTTTGTTACTCTCTGTACTTTTCTTTCCTCGTAGTTCTTGTTATGTTATAAATGTTGTTCTACTGTTGTGGTGGTACATGCTGTAGTAGTTCCTTTTCTTACTGCTGTATTTTTGTTACTACTAGTTATATTTCATGCTGAATGTGGTTTATTTTACTGCTCTTTTGGTTACTTCCTCGTTGGACGACTAGGTCTTGGGATTAGTCGAGTCGGCCCGGTTCTCGTGTCTCGTAGGGACTCGGGAATCGGGTCGTTACAAAACCTGTCAATACAAGAAAGAGAACCACGACCCATGGTTTAGTACAAGATCAGCAGAAACAACTGCACAACAAAAATCCCACAAGGGAAAACTAAATAACATAGGAGAGCTGCACCTTGTTGAGGAAGAGAATACCCTGAATCTTCGAAGGAAGCGAGTAGACATTATCAAAATCAATCCAATCTGCAACACCAAGATCCATAGTGGGTATTAACCCTTGTTTACTTAAGAGGTTAACCCCTATAATTTTAACACCTATTTTGAGGGGTTAACACCTGTTTTGCTAACATCAGTTCTAAGAGGTGTTAGTAAAACAGGTGTTAACTTCATAACTTCCTTACACCTAAATTCCACTCTCCAAAAACTAGTGTTAACACTAGTTCAAGTAAACATTGTGAGAGTTAACATTACAGCATAATACTAATTTAAATAAATATAAATTGGTGTTAACATCACCCTACAAGTAAATATAAATGAAGGTCAACACCAACTTCACATTTCTTAACATCACTTTTCTAAAAAATAAAATAACCTTAAAGATATGACGGAAAAAGGATGACACTATGTAATTGCAAGTCAACAATTCTCTACAGGATAGAGATCAAACAAATTTTCCCTATGTACCATTAGTGTTACAACCTGAATCCAGCACCCTACAGTACCCGAGAATAACCCGCCTCGACTAAATCTCAAAACCCAGTCGTCCAACGAGAAATAACCAAATGCACAAAACATACTACAACCACAAATACAATGTAACTAAGCAAAATAAATAACAAGCAGCAACAGAAAAATAGAACAGAGCTCCAAAAGTACAACGTGCCACAGGCGAAAAATAACGTTCACTGACATAGCCAACACAATTAAAGTAAAGAGGCATAACCATAACATGCTCTATCATACTAGAGGTACTCACTAACAGTAAAAGGCCTCTGAAACGTAAAAGGGAAAGAACAAGGGAAAGAACAAACTACTGCTGGGAACGACTGGGCCCAGCACCCTCCGCAGCCGGTGGTGCTGGCTGCTCAACTCCCGAACCTAAACATATTTATATATATATGTGGTTAGCTATGCTGAGTAGAGAGGTACATAAGAATATTAAATGCATTTAAACATGAAAAGAAAGCAGTAAACTATTCATACATCTTTCCAGTTATTCATTATCATATGTTTCCGTTTATAATCAACTATGTATTTCTGATTCGGTTATTCTAGTAAGGGTCTACAACATTTCTTAATCCATTTGTTCCCTAAGGGTACGATCTTGATGTAATTTTCCTGCAATGTAGGATGTACATGTGGCACTCTCCTAGCTGGGAGAGTACCCAGTTGTAGTCCTACACTTAGTCTACCACCCCGAAGTCATGGTCACGACGTAGCGATGAGTACGACACGCGGGATAAACTCACGGGTAGCTACCCGCACTGGCATGCAGTCAATCTTTTCTGCTAGCGGGTACGCCCAAACGTACAGCACAGAACAGAATAGGGGCCTCACCCCTCAACAGTCTGCCTACCCTCGCCTGACTATCTCGGTTTGCCCAGTGTGCCTAACAAGAGTCGGTGTAGGGAGGCCAATCCAATCCCAGTTGAAATAACCCTTCTCAAAGGTCATGGGGCCATTTTCTGGAATTAGGGGGGTTGCTGCAATTTGTAACCCCCTGGATTTCTTGTTTTGGGGGTCTACGGATAAATGAGATTCTTACGGGGAATTTCTTGCAAAATGCCCTGGCCCCACCCACACGTACACGCACCCCTAAACCCTAACCCCCCTACTCTATTTAAACCCTTTGCCTCGATTTTTAAGCCGCCCACCCTCTCCCATTTCCTTCCTACGGCGCACACCGCCACCCTCCTCTCCCCTTTCCTTTCCGTGTCCTCCCTGCTGAAGTGACCAACTACAGTTCGTATAAAAAATCGTTGTTGTTGTAATATATGTTACAAATATAAACTGTTATCGCGTCAATTTTATTTAATTACATAATTTTTACTAGTTTATTTCAGGTCGTTCACTGAGAGACAATTATTGATATACATCACTCTCTAAGTCCAATATTATTCTTTAATTCCAAAAAGATTGATTTTATGTACAAATGTGAATGAATGAATTAATAATGACCAATGAATGACATAATAACTCAATTATGTACAACAAAATGAACTAAAATGTTTGCAAACAGGTATATACAAACAAGCATCAAACACTATAATTAGGTACTATATACTCTCTATTTATAACTTATAATAGC